>CM054060.1:271068887-271787452 GCA_028641055.1 Alopecurus myosuroides
TTATTCGGCCAATGGGCATTATGTAATATGCCTGATACAATTATCCTTTTAATAGTGCGCCTGTGCACTTTTCGATACGATTTCCTTGGTTTGTAATACGTTTAAACTTTAATAGCTTTTGGTGGCCCTTCTGGCCCCGCATCGTGATATGTTATTCCTTAGCCTTGAAATTTGTTGCTGTTTTTCTGATTTTCGCTCTTTTTTCCTTTTGTGAGACTCGGTTTCCGGGTCTCGTTGGTTTTGACAAGTGGACTTTATTTCCTAAGTCCCCAAGTCCCCAAGACTCGGATTTTTGGGTTTTTAAGCTTAACAGCTAAACAATTTGTTGCTTTTTCTCAAATTCCCAAGTCCCCAAGGCCCGAATTTCCGAGTCTAGGGATTTGTAATTTTCAGACAGGCAAATTGTTTTAGCTTAGGCTCAAAACGTAGAGTTACTCACGTGGATTTGAGGTTAAACTTAATATTTGTGAGTTTCCGGCTGTTAACCTTGTACTCTGCATAACCTGTGGTTTGGATGACCCTTTTGATCCTCTTTGTTGTAAGCCGGCTTTCGCGTGGGTATTCAATGATGCTATAACTTTGTAAAGACAGGGTCAGGCAAGTCTCATTGGGCATCATGACTGATTGTGATTACACGTTAGCAAAGCATGCCACATTGTTGCGAGTCACATCAAGCTTAAACAAGAGAAATCAAGAAAATTTGGCTCTATTGTCCGGTTATAAGATTGTAACCGTACTTATTACAAGTAATCGGTCCTTATAAATTAATGGCATCGTGGCCGGGTCTTTGAGTTTGCAACTGTGCTATTCAAGCAATCAGCCCCCAAGACCTATATATACAATCTTAGGAAAAATATAGAATTGGTATACTATAAAACGAATAAGTAATACTTACCTGATAAAATAGAAAACAGAAAGTAAATAACAGAAAAAAAATCAAAACTTAACAGAAATAAATGAGAAAGAAGCAATATCATGATTTAACCATCTCTTTATTGATATGAGAAAAGTTAGGTCAGCAGGCCGCCTCATTAAAAACCCTCCAGTCCCCTTAGGTACCCTGGATAGGAAAAGAGTGCGTCTGAAACCTGCTGCCTGTTACATCGTGTAATTCAACTTTGTAAACCTAGCCTATGATAAGTGTAGTAGGGACGTAGCTGAGCCACGTTCCATGGTCTCTTGCATAGATGAAGTGGTGTGGGCTGTGTCGTTGACGGTATCCGACTTTTTCCTTGCGTTTACCAAGTAATATGATCCATTATGCAGATTCCGGCTTATGATAAATGGTCCTTCCCATGGTGGAGATAACTTGTGCTTTCCCTCCTTTGATTGTACCAAGCGCAATACCAGGTCCCCTTCCTGGAAGACCCGGGTTTTGACTCGCCGACTGTGGTATCTCCTCAGATCCTGCTGATATATGGATGATCTCTCCAGGGCTTGTTCTCTGTGTTCTTCTAGCATATCCACGGCATCCTGCCGGGTCTTCTCATTCTCCACCTCCACATAAGCCGATACTCGGGGCGAGTCGTGAATAATATCACTCGGCAACACTGCCTCTGCACCATAAACCATGAAAAACGGGGTCATCTGAGTGGATCTGTTAGGTGTAGTGTTAATTCCCCAAACTACTGATGGTAGCTCTTTAACCCATGCTCCAGCAGCTCTGATGCACGGGACTCGCAGCCTTGGTTTTAACCCACGAAGTAACTCCTGATTTGCCCTTTCCACCTGTCCATTAGCTTGTGGATGGGCTACCGAGGCTATGTCAAGCCGGATACCATTGTTCCCGCAAAATTTCTCCATCTCACCTAAGGACATGTTGGTTCCATTGTCTGTTATTATGCTATGAGGGTATCCAAACCTGTAGATGATCCTTTTCAGGAACTTGACTGCTGTGATTGCTTCGCAATTGGTAACTGGCATAACTTCAACCCACTTAGTAAACTTATCAATAGCTACCAAAAGATGAGTCTTTTTGCATGGTGACATGTGGAAGGGGCCCACCATATCCATACCCCAAACAGCAAACGGCCAGGTCAGAGGGATTGTTTGTAACTCCATAGCCGGCACATGGGTTTGGCGAGCATACCTTTGACATCCATCACACCTTGCCACCAAGCGCTCCGCGTCTGCTAAGGCCCTGAGCCAGAAAAACCCATGTCGATATTCTTTGGCCACAAGGGATCTTGTGGAGGCATGATGCCCACAATCACCTTCATGGAGCTCCTTCAGAATCTGCCGGCCTTCTTCTGGTGCTACATAGCGCAAAAAGACTCCTGCTACACTTCTTTTATACAACTCTCCATTGATGATAGAATAGCCCTTTGCTCGTCTTAGAATTTATCTTGCTAAAACTTCCTGTGGTGGTAACACGCCTCGTGATAGGTAGGCCAAAAACGGCTCTGTCCACTCGGGAATAGCACGTACTGTGGCCACGAGCTCCAAATCCGGGTCTTGGTTAGCCACCTCTTCCTCAGACTCGGTTTTAACAGATGGCCGCCATAACTCGTCTAGGAAAACGTTAGGTGGAACCAGCTCTCTGCGCGAGCCGAGTCTTGCGAGCGCATCTGCTGCCTCGTTCTTTCGCCTGTCAATATGCTCCACCTCATACCCGGAAAAACACCCGGCAACCCTGTCCACCTCTCTGCGATATGCTGCCATTGTTGCATCTTTTCTATCCCAAGTTTCTGAGACCTGCTGTACCACAAGATCCGAGTCTCCGTAGCACCGTATTCGCCTAATGTTCGTCTCCTTTGCTATTCTCAATCCATGTAAAACAATGCCTCATACTCGGCCACGTTGTTGGAGCAATCAAAGTGAATCTGCAACACGTAGCTCAATTTGTCTCCTTTGGGTGAGGTGAGTACCACCCCAGCTCCTGATCCCTCATACTGCTTAGAACCATCAAAGTGCATCACCCAAGACTTGGAACTTGGCATCATTGTGGGCATGCTTGTGTGAGTCCAATCATTGATAAAATCAGCTAAAGCTTGAGATTTGATTGCCCACTTGGCTATTCTACCTGTCGCGTCTGAATTTCTGATAATATCTGCCATTGGTGTAGAGCTAACCACTATTATGGGGTGTTCCTGAAAATATGGTTTCAATTTCCGGCTGGCCATGAAGACCCCGAAAACTAGTTTTTGCCAATGTGGGTAACGCTGCTTTGCTTCCGATAGTACTTCACTCACGTAATAAACCGGCCTTTGGACCGGGTGATCTTTTCCATCCTCTTTGCACTCGACAACAACCACAACACTAACCGCCCGGGGCCCGGCCGCAACGTATAACAACATGGGCTCTTTAGGACCCGGTGCCTCCAGAATTGGTGCCTCAGATAACTGCTTTTTCAGAGCTTCGAACGCCTCGTCCGCCTCTTGATCCCAAACGAATTTGTCGGTTTTCCTCACGAGCCTGTATAAAGATATTGCCTTCTCTTGAAGCCTGGATATAAACCGGCTTAACGCTGCTACACACCCTGTAAGTTTTTGAACATGCTTCAGGCCTTCCGGCCTTTTCAGATTCTGGATGGCTTTGATCTTGTCCGGTTTTGCCTCAATTCCTCTCTCAGAAACAATAAAACCGAGTAACTTTCCTGTTGGCACTCCAAACACACACTTTGTGGGGTTAAGCTTCATCTGATACCTTCTCAAATTCCTGAATGTTTCCTTTAGGTCCTCAATGAATATTTCTACCTTCCTGGTTTTAATCACCACATCATCAACATAAGCGTGAACGTTGCGTCCAATCTGATCCTCAAAACACTTTTGAATGCACCTTTGGTATGTTTCGCCAGCGTTCTTTAGCCCAAAAGTCATGGTTTTGTAACAGAAAGCTCCAAAGGGGGTTATGAACGATGTTTTATCCCAATCCTCCTTCTTGAGCTTGATCTAGTGATACCCGGAATAAGCATCCAGGAAACACAATAGGTCACTTCCAGCCACTGCGTCTATAATCTAATCTATCCTTGGGAGGGCAAACGGATCCTTTGGGCAATGTTTGTTGAGACTCGTGTAATCTATGCACATCCTCCACTCGTTGTTTTTCTTCATCACCAGAACCGGATTTGCCAACCAATCCGGGTGAAAAACCTCCATGATAAAACCGGCTGCAATGAGCCGAGCTATCTCTTCTCCTATAGCCTTTCTTCTTTCCTCGTTCATTTTTCTCAGGCCCTGCTTCACAGGCCGGGACTTGGGATCAACATGCAAACTGTGCTCAGCTAACTCGGATGGGATACCGGCATATCACTGGGTGTCCAAGCAAAAACATCCGATTTCCACGAATAAACTCGATAAGTGCTTCTTCCTGCTTACTATCCAAGTTAGATCCTATAGCAAATTGCTTGGATGGATCGCCCTCGACGAAAGCCACCATCTTTGTGTCCTGTGCTGCTTTGAATTTTGCTCTCTCATCTTCCGTATTCGGTCTTTTCAACGCTGTTCTATCATCTGGGTCTACCTGAGACCGATAATACTTGAGCTCTTCCTTTCTGCACTCCTGTTCTGCCATTGCCGCGTCTCCCTCATCGCACTCGGCTGCTATAACCCGGTTGCCGTGTATAGTAATTGTTCGCTTGGGACCCGGGATTTTTTGCTGTAGGTACACATAACACGGCCTGTCCATGAACTTGGCGTAAGCCGGCCTTCCGAACAGCGCGTGATAAGGACTGCGCAATTTTACCACCTCGAACGTGAACCACTCCACTCGGAAATTGTCCTTCGATTCTCCAAAAGCAACTTCTAGAGTGATTTTTCCTTCTGGGCATGCTGAGTGACCCGACACGATCCCATGAAAAATTGTAGAACTTTTCTGCAACTGAGACTCCTTGAGCCCCATGCGTAGGAAAGTTTCCCAATATAAGATATTGATGCTACTTCCACCGTCCATCAGAACCTTTTTCAACTCATAACCATTAACCTGTGGTGCCACTACCAATGCCAGTACAGCCGGATGTTCTATGGTTTACGGGTGATCCCTCCTGCTCCATGTCACCTCTTGGTCTGACCATCTCAAGTATCTCGGAACAGCCAAAGAAATCGAGTTTACTGCTCTTTTGAGTATCTTTCTATCTTTATTGGAAGTTCCTATAGTATGGACATGATACTGCCCTAGCTGCTTGGGGTTGGCTTGGAAACCTCCAGCGCCTCCTTGGTTGTTACCCGGATTACCACCTCTTGGGTTGCCAGCCGGGGGTGGGCCATTCCCCGGGTTTCCACCCGGACCCGGTCCTGCTCCCCGGCCTGCACCTCACATTGCTTTCTGTATTTCTTCGTTCTTCCATCTCTGTAAATCCACGCACTGCTCCAGTGAATGATTAGCCGGCCTACCGTTCCTGCTATGACGCGGACAAGGCATCCCGAAGGCCTCTATATGGTTAGCCGGCCTTGGTGGTCCTTGGTAATTTCCTCCATTGAAGTTTCCTCTGTTGAAATTTCCCTCAGCTCTGGGTCTCGCAAACCCGGCTTCTGTACTGGCGGCAAACTCGGAGTTTCCTTCATATGGGCGCTTGTGCTGGTTGTTTCCGTTGTTTCCTCCATTGTTACCCGGTGCAACTCCATTGCCGGGTCTTCCACTATTACCCGCATTGGCTTTCGCTTTCTTATCATCGACATCCTCTTCTGTGGTATCTGTGGCGGCATGCTTGTTGCATGCGTCCATCAACTCTCCCATCGTAACCTCTGAAGCGTGTGGCTAGACTTCATGCACGTCAGTTTTTGCACTAAGGGTGTGTATTTGCATGTTTTTGCCATAGCTTGTAACACATCCTTTGGTTGGATATCAGTGGACGAGTGGAGAATTTCCATAACCCGGCGCACCCAACTGCGCGCCGATTCTCCCTTCTTCTGAACACATCGCTATAAATCATCAATAGTAAACAACTTCTTGCATGTTCCATGGAAGTGCTTAATAAAGGCAGTTTTCAAGTTGCCCCATGAATTGACGGATTTCTCGAGAAGATTATTGAACCACAACTTGGCTGCTCCTTCTGACATCATTAGGTACATGAATTTGGCTTGAAGATTCTCAGATGCGTTGCAGATTGACATGGCCATCTCATAGCTGCTCAACCAGGTTTCTGGATCCATGGTCGGCTCATAATTAACCACTTTACCCGGCTCCTTGAACTTATCCGGGTAAGGCTCAGCCCGGATGGTATCCGACAAACACTTAGGCCCGGCAAGGTTTATCGGTACTGGCATCACTCGGGAAACGTGTGACGCCGCAGCGGGTACGGCGGGAGGTGCAACCGCTACCGGTCCCCGTACCACAGACCCGGCCGCTGCTCGCCTGGCTCGGGAACTGTCCACAATGGCTTGCGCCGCTGATACCGCAGACATTGCCGGCCTACGGGGAGGAGGCGGCATTTGCTGCTGCTCTGCCCTCCGTCGTGCCGAACTCGACTGAATATTGCCGGTATTTCCGTTCTGCCGGCTCACATATGGTGTTCCGTGCATTCCACTCCTGTTATCCGGGTAATTAGCCTGCTGAACTATTGCTGTGCGCAGCAAATCTACTGCCCGCCGGGTCTCCGCTGCGTGGGGGTGAATCTCCTACGGGGATGCGATCAAGTGCCAATGTTGCTGCATACACGTTATCCATGGGGTTATTGAAGTGACCTGGCGGTGTATGAAATCGTGGCGGTGGTGGTGGTGGCGCTGCATTGCCAATGACGATTCCTGTTTGCAACGTGGGTAACCCGGCTTGTACGTTTGCCGGCTGTCCTCCCAAGGTTGCAGGCTGATGTCCGGTTTCCTGATTCACAGCCGGAATTGGTTGATCCTGAGGCGTAATGAACAGTGCGGCCGGGTGTATAGTTCCACCCGCTGCCGGTAATCTCGATTGGTATCTCTGATTGTGCATCCTGGTCGACTGAACCTGGAGCCGGTTCTCCATTTCTTCCAGCTCGCGCTGGCGCGCAGCTATCCCTTGTTTTTCAGCTTCCACATCTCTCCTTTGTTGATCCAATGCGCGGCGGGCCACATCCAGATCCGCGGCGCGCGCTGCCGCGTTTTCTGGGGTTATCACCGTTGCTATTACTGTAGGATCCAAGATCAAGTTATTGCTGAACAGAGCCGGATTTCGCGGATTTGAGGGCCCCGCTCCTGGCGTTCTGTTCGCATGAACCCAAACATGTTTCTCCGCAACTCGCTCTCGGCAGTACGACTGGTGACTGAAGCCGATTCTCCATCGACCCGAGCTACAACCGGGTTTCCATCACCCGGATTTTGCTGCTGAGCCAGCGCTCGCGCCGCTCCGACCGCGGCCGTAGTCACGTCCCCCTGATTGAGATTGGTTGCAGGAGCCGTGTAGACCGTGACCTGGCGCGCAATGCCTGGTGAAGATTCGTATTCTTCCTCATCACAACTATCCTCCTCGTACCGATCTTCCAGCAAGTGCAGGATAGATTCGGTGTCATCTTCTCTCATGACCCGGCCACGCGGGGTCGATACCGGCTCCTCCGGCTGTTCCCTCTTCGTGGTGGGCTCTTCTGCCGGGTCTGCCGTCCCGACCGATTCCTCTCCATCCGATTGAACGCAGGTCGCTTCTCCTGACACAGAATCATACTCAATATCGTCAGGAATTGAACCGGACGTACGTACCATGCCGACGAAGACGTTGACCCGGCCGATCGAGACGACAGATCCGGCTTCTAGCAGATCCGACTCTGGTCCCCAACCAAAGTCGTCTACCATCTTCTCTCCTTCGGGGTTTGTGTAGATCTCGCCGATGACGAGGTTCTTCATGCTTTCCCGAGCTTCTCCCGTGATGTAAACACCTTTGGACGTAGGCCCCACGGTGGGCGCCAACTGTCGTGGGATAATGACGGCAGACGTTACCAGGGGTAACTTATCTTGGGGTAATTCGACTCTGGTGTTTGGGAGAGGGTTTAGCTCACGGGAAATCATACTATTATTCGATCTGGTATCTCTGGCAATCAAGTCGCCGAGTCTCCGATCTAGGGTTACAATATCAGCTCTTGTATTACAGGGATACTCGAATATCGGGTGAAGCTCCCTTTCTCTAACCCTAGGAGCCGGCTTATATCTTATTCGGCTCCCTGGCTTCCTATGCAAGGCACACTTGGAATCCTACCCGGAAACCACACTCAAACCCTAAGTTTCCTAACAGCAATCCCAAAAGCCGGGTTATTGGGCCTACGTTCCTTCTTGGGCCTTCTAGAAACTCCTATTCCTTGAGCCGGGTCTCGCGTGACCTCCTTTGGGCCGGGTTACACCTTGACGTTAGCCTACCGGGTTATCATCCCTCCATCAGGGCCAGAACGGCAGTTTCTTCTTTTTTCCCAACGGGGCTATGCATGGTTTCTCTGGAGAGGGGCCTCCAGATCGTCTGAATGCCAACAAATCCCATGGTATTCCATACCATGTGTGTTATAGTGTGTCGTGGTTCTTGGATGCCCAAGATTCCCTATCTTCTCTCTTTGTGTTAGGGCTTCACCAGCGTCAGATTCTCTCCATCGGGTTCCAGGACTACTTAGAGCCCGAAACTCTCGGAACTGACGGAACTCAGGGAATCTTGCCAAGAGGTGGGCCCTACCATCGTCTTGGGTGTTCATTGGGTCTAAAGTAACACAACCAAGCAGTTGGTTCCACTTTGCTACCCCCTTCCGGCTCACGTAGAGGGGCCTCCGGATCGTCTGAATGCCACCAAATCCCATGGTATGACATAACATGTGTGTTAGAGTGTTTCATGGGTCTTGGATACCCAACATTTCCTCACTCGGTGTGTTATGGCTTCATCGGCGTCGGATTCTCTCCGGCGGGTTCAAGGACTACTCAAAGCCCGAAACTCCCGGATGTGAAGAAACAAGGGGAATCCTGCCAAGAGGTGGACCCTACCATTGTCTTCGGTGTTCATTGGGCCTAAACTAACACAACCAAGCAGTTGGTTCCACTTTGCTACCCCCTTCCGTCTCACGTAGAGGGGCCAGAACGACAGTTCCGTCTGTTTTCCTAGCGGGGCTAGGGTTTCTCCGGAGAGGGCTCTAGATCGTCTGAATACCACCAAACCCCATGGTATTCCATACCATGTGTGTTATAGTGTGTCATGGGTCTTGGATGCCCAATATTCCCTCTCTTTGTGTGTTAGGCCTTCACCGGCGTCGGATTCTCTCTAGCGGGTTCCAAAACTATTTAGAGCCCGAAACTCCCGAACTGACAAAACAGGGGGAATCTTGCCAAGAGGTGGGTCCTAACATTTATTTTGTGTTACTTGGGTATAAAATAACACAAACAAGCAATTAGTTCCACTTTTCTACCCCTTTCCGGCTCACGTAGAGGGGCCAGACCGGCAGTTTCTTCTTTTTCTACAGCAGACCTAGGGTTTTTCCGGGGAGGGGCTCCGGAGTGTCTGAATTCCCACCCGATCCTAGGGTATGCCAAACCATATGTGTTATATTGTGGAATGGGTCTTGTATGCCCAAGATTCCCTCACTCTTTGTGTTATGGCTTCACCGGCGCCGCATTCTCTTTCACGGGTCCCAGGACTACTCAGAGCCCGAAACTCCCAGATCTCACGGAATGGCGGGAATCTTGCCAGGAGGTGGTCCCTACCGTTTTCTTTGGTGTTCCTTGGGCCTAACCTAATACAACCAAGCAGTTGGTTCCACTTTGCTACCCCCTTCCGCCTAACGTAGAGGGGCCAGAACAACAGTTCCGTATTTTTCCCCAGCGGGGCCATGGTTTCTCCGGAGAGGGGCCTCTAGATTGTATGAATGCCACCAAATCCCAAGGTACGCCATACCATGTGTGTTATAGTATGTCATGGGTCTTGGGTTCCCAAGATTCCCTCTCTCTCTCTCTGTTAGGGCTTCACCGGCGTCAGATTCTCTTTGGCGTGCTCAAGGACTACTTAGAGCCCGAAACTCCTTAAACCGACGGAACTCGGGGAGTCTTGCCAATAGGTGGTCCCAAAATTGTCTTGAGTGTTCCTTGGGCCTAACCTAACACAAACAAGCAATTGGTTCCACTTTTCTACCCTTTTCCGGCTCATGTAGAGCGGCCAGAACGGTAGTTCCGTCTTTTTCCACATCGGGTCTATGGTTTCTCCTGAGAGGGGGCTCCGGATCGTCTGAATGCCACCAAATCCCATGTTATGCCATACCATGTGCTTTAGAGTGTGTCATAGATGTTGGATGGCCAACATTCCCTCGCTCTCTGTGTTAGGGCTCACCAGCGTCATATTCTCTCTGCCGGTTCCAGGATTAGCCCAAACTCCCGGAACTGGCGAAACTGGGGCCAAACGGTGGGCCCAACCATTGTCTTGAGTGTTGCTTGGGCCTAATATAACACAACCAAGCAATTGGTTCCACTTTGCTACCCCCTTCCGGCTCACGTAGAGGGGCCAGAACGACAGTTCCGTCTTTTTCCTCATCGGAGCTATGGTTTCTCCGGAGAGGGGCTCAAGATCGCTTGAATGATACCAAATCCCATGGTATGTCATACCACGTGTGTTATAGTGTGGCATGGGTATTTGATTCCCAAGATTCCCTCTCTCCCAGTGTTAGGGATTCACCGGCATCGAATTCTCTCTAGCGAGTTCGAGGACTACTTAGATCCGGAAACTCCCTGATCTGACGAAACTGGGGGAATCTTGCCAAGAGGTAGGACCTACAATTGTCTTGGGTGTTCATTGGGCCTAACCTAACACAACAAAGCAATTGGTTCCACTTTTCTATCCCCTTCCGGCTCACATAGAGGGGCCAAAACGACAATTTCGTGTTTTTTCACAGCGGGGCTATGGTTTCTCCGGAGAGGGGGCTCCAGATCATCCGAATGCCACCAAATACCAGCGTATGCCATACCATGTGTGTTAGAGTGTGTCATGGGTCCTGGATGCGCAAGATTCCCTTGCTCTCTGTGTTAGGGCGCACTTCACCGGCGTCGGATTTTCTCAGCATGTGCGAGGACTACTTAGAGCCCAAAAGTCTCGAATCTGACTGAACTGGGGAAATCTTGCCAAGAGGTGGGAGCTACCATTGTCTTGGGTGTTCCTTGTGCCTAACCTGACAAAACCAAGAAATTGGTTCCACTTTTCTACCCCTTTCCGGCTCACGTAGAGGGGCCAGTCCGGCAGTTTCTTCTTTTAATCCCGCACACCTAGGGTTTCTCCGGCGAGGGGCTCCGGAGTGTATGAATTCCCACCCAATCCTAGGGTATGCCAAACTATGTGTGTTAGATTGTGGCATGGGTCTTGGATGCCCAAGATTCCCTCACTCTTTGTGTTATGGCTTCACCAGAGCCGCATTCTCTTTCGCGGGTTCCAGGACTACTCAGAGGCCGAAACTCCCAGATCTCAAGGAATGGGGGGAATCTTGCCAAGAGGTGGGACCTACCATTGTCTTGGGTGTTACTTGGGGCTAACCTAACACAACCAAGCAAATGTTTCTGCTTTTCTGCCCCCATTCCGGCTCACGTAGAGGGGCCAGAATGGCAGTTCCGTATTTTCCCAGCGTGGCTATGGTTTCTCTGGAGAGGGGCCTCCGGATCGTCTGAATGCTACCAAATACCACGGTATTCCATACCTTGTGTGTGTTAGAGTGTGGCATGGGTATTGGATTCCCAAGATTCCCTTACTCCCTGTGTTATGGCTTCACCAGCGTCAGATTCTCTTTTGCGGGTTCTACTTAGAGCCCGAAACTCCCGGATCTCACGGAATGGGGGGAATCTTGCCAAGATGTGGGACCTAACATTTTATTGGGAGTTACTTGGTCCTAACCTAACATAACCAGATAATTGGTTCCACTTTGCTACCCCATTCCGGCTCACGTAGAGGGGCCAAAACGGCAGTTCCGTCTTTTTTCCAGCGGGGCTATGGTTTCTCTTGAGAAGGGCATCCAGATCGTATGAATGCCACCAAATACACCATGGTATGCCATACCATGTGTGTGTATAGATTGCCATGGGTCTTGGATTCCCAAGATTCCCTCTCTCTCTCTCTCTCTATTAGTGCTTCACCGGCGCGTCAGATTCTCTCTAGCGGGTTCCAAGACTACTTAGAGCCCGAAACTCCTTAAACTGATGGAACTCGGGGAATCTTGCCAACGGGTGGGCCCAAAAAAATTCTTGGGCGTTCCTTAGGCCTAAACTAACACAAACAAGTAATTGGTTCCACTTTTCTACCCCTTTCTGGCTCAAGTAGAGGGGCCAAACTGGCAGTTCCGTCTTTTTCCCAGCGGGGCTATGGTTTCTCTGGAGAGGGGGCTTCGGATCGTCTGAATGCCACCAAATCCCATGGTATGGCATACCATGTGTGTTAGAGTGTGGCATGGTTCTTGTATTCCCAAGATTCACTCTCTCTCGGTGTGTTAGGGCTTCACCGGCGTTAGATTCTCTCTCGCGGGTTCCAGGATTACTTAGAGCCTGAAACTCCCGAATCTGATGGAACTGGGGGAATCTTGCCAAGAGGTGGGCCCTACCATTTTGTTGGGTCTTCCTTGGGCCTAACCTAATACAACCAAGTAGTTGGTTCCACTTTTCTACCCCCTTCCGCCTAACATAGAGGGGCCTGTCGTGGGATAATCACGGCAGACGTTACCAGGGGTAACTTATCTTGGGGTAATTCGACTCTGGTGTTTGGGAGAGGGTTTAGCTCAGGGGAAATCATACTATTATTCGATCTGGTAGCTCTGGCAATCAAGTCGCTGAGTCTTCGATCTAGGGTTACAATATCAGCTCTCGTATTACAGGGATACTCGAATATCGGGTGAAGCTCCCTTTCTCTAACCCTAGGAGCCGGCTTATATCTTACCCGGCTCCCTGGCTTCCTATGCAAGGCACACTTGGAATCCTACCCGGAAACCACACTCAAACCCTAAGTTTCCTAACAGCAATCCCAAAAGCTGGGTTACTGGGCATACGTTCCTTCTTGGGCCTTCTAGAAACTCCTCTTCCTTGAGTCGGGTCTTGCGTGACCTCCTTTGGGCCGGGTTACACCTTGACGTTAGCCTACCGGGTTATCATCCCTCCATCAGTAGTCCCCATAATAGCTTGGGCTTTGTAGGACTAACCATGAAGCGCACGCTATTCCCTGCAAAAAATAACAAACACACAAGTCCATAAAATTCCGGGTTAGAATGCTTTGATAATAGCTAGGCCTAGCTCTGTAGGTGGTCCATATAGTAACCCGGCCTTTCCCGAGTCAAGCATTGTTTTCCCGGGTCAACACTCCGAGAAAACACATAAGACCCGGACTCGCACCATTCGCTAATCAGTTCCGAATATCGCGCTCGCAATCCGTTTCAATCTCTTCCGGATATCCCGTAACGGGCACTGTCGTGGGATAATCACGGCAGATGTTACCGAGGGTAACTTATCTTGGGGCAATTCGACTCTGGTGTTTGGGAGAGGGTTTAGCTCGAGGGAAACCATGCTATCAATCGATCTGGTAGCTCTGGCAATCAAGTCGCCGAGTCTCCGATCTAGGGTTACAATATCAGCTCTCGTGTTACAAGGACACTCGAATATCTGGTGAAGCTCGTGTGCTTTCTAACCCTAGGAGCCGGTTTATATCTTACCCGGCCCCCTGGTTTCCTATCCAAGGTATACTCGGAGTCCTAGCCGGTAACCGCATACAAAACCCTAAGTTTCCTAATAGTAACCCCAAAGCCGGGTTACGAGGCCCACACTGCTTCTCGGGCCTTCTAGAAACTCCTCTTCCTTGAGCCGGGTCTTGAGCAGTTCCCTTTGGGCCGGGTTACACCTTGGCGTTAGCATACCGGGTTTCCATCCCTCCATTAGTAGTCCCCAGAATAGCTTGGGCTTCGCGGGATCAACCATGAAGCGCACGCTATTACCTGCAAAATAAGAAACATACAAGTCTATAAAATACCGGGTTAGAATGCTTTGATAATAGCTAGGCCTAGCTCTGTAGGCGGTCCATATAGTAACCCGGCTTTTCCCCGAGTCTAGCATGGTTTTCTCGGGTCAACACTCCAAGAAAGCACACAAGACCCGGACTCGCATCGCTCGCCAGTCAGTCCGAATATCGCGCTTGTAATCTGTTCCAATCTTTTCCGGATATCTCGTAACGGGAGCCTTCAATGCTTATCCCGAAAAATCCGGTTGAGTATCCTTTTCCCGAAAATTTGGCTCCCGCCGCTTAGACCTAGGGCGCTCCCGCTCAGCTCCTATAAATAGGTACCCAAACGGCACCGTTAAGATCCACTTCACTATTTGCCATCACCTCTCCATCTCTTCTCCTCTCTCGGAGCTCTCGCCTGCAAGCTCGAGCCCGTACCGCAGCGCCGCCCACGAGCACGTTCGCCGGAGACGGGCCGCCGCCATCCATCCGCGCCCGCACTCGCGACGCCGTGAAGCCGCCGTTGACCTCCGCCGCCGCGTCCACGAGCAGCTCACCGGAGAGCCCTAGGGACCGCCGCCGTCGCGCCATCTGCCGCCGCCGCGTTCTTCCCTAAATCCCTCCGGTAAGCTCCCTTAACCCCATGAATTTCACCCTTGATTTGAGCTGTGTTCTTCTTGCGGGTGGATCGGATCTAGCTCCGCGCCTAGATGCCCTTTTCATTCCCCTCGACTTTTCACTCCATGCTTTTCACTTTCATATCCACTGCTTGTTCTAGATTCAGTAGCTAACCTTATAGCGCATCTCCATTACTTGTAATCATAATTTTTCCCGTAAACCTTTCCGCCCAGATCCAATCTGCCAAGATTTCCCGCAAATATTCTTCACTGAGTCGGATCACGACCATTTTCCGGGTCTCAAGTTATTTATGTCCTGCACTTTGTCTTTTTTCTTATATTACATCCATGGCACCTAAGGCCGGCGCGAAAACGAAGGGCAAACAGCCGACTGGCAGGGCGAAGCCGAGTCAATCGATCTCCGCCAACTGGGCGAGGTCGACAGTGACCAAGGCCAAGCTGTATGAACTTGCCGAATCTGGCGTCTTACCCGCCCGGGAAGAAATCCATTGGAGAGTGCCTGGAGAAGAGACTCGGCCCTCGCCGGGTCTTGATGTGGTAGTGATCTTCGTAGAGCATGTCATCCGGGGTTTTCGCCCCCCGGGTCACCCTTTCTTCCGCGAATTGCTAGATAATTATAAGCTCCGAATGTTTGATATTGGTCCTAACTCCATGCTGAACATCACTCATTTTATTGTCCTGTGTGAGTCATACTTATGCATCCCTCCAAATCTCGCACTCTTCCTCGAGTTGTTCCAGTGCAAGCCGTGCCGCGAGAGCGGCGACGGAGCCCTCCTGGTTTGCGGTGGGGTTTCTATCCAGAGACGGAAGAATTCCTTAATGCCGACTCTGAGTCTTTACTCCCATGTCAAACACTGGAAAAAGACTTATTTTTATTGCCAGGACACCTCCTCACCCGGTGAAAAGACATTGCCGGGTTTCTCCGAAGGTCTCCTCACTCTCTCCGACAATCTTAGCTCCTTCGCTTCTGAGTCGGATAGGCAGTCCATCCAACCCCTCCTCACCAAGCTCGCTGTGCTCTCGGCCCACGGCCTCCTTGGGCTTAACTTAGTCAAAACTTGGGTAACTTTCCGGATCCAACCCAACTCTGTCCGGCCCAAACTTATGTGTAACTACTCTGGACACCTCACGGATTCCCTTCGTTACTCACTAAGGAATTACCCGGTCGCGGATGCGAACAAGATAATTAAAAATTTCTTGACCGAGAAAATGGAGGTGATCCGGACCATAGCCGGCCTGGACCCCTACACGCGGGATAACCCGGCTCCAGCAGTAAGATCCGGCCCTCACTTTTTATCCGACTGACATTTTTCTGGTACAACCACTAACCTTTATCACTGTGTTTTTATCTCAGGAAGGTAGCGCTTTCTTGAAGATCGAGACCCCCCCTCCTTCCGAAAATTTGGAAGAGGATGAAGAGCAGGTTGATACCGATGAGGGTAACATCCGAGTCTTACTCATTTCCCTTTCTGTTAACTTTTATCCCAACTTGCTTCAATTTTCCGATAATATGCTATGTTTTCCAGGATTGGAGGATAAAGAGGAGACCCAATCCGACGAAAGCGAAGCTGAGCCGGACATTGACGTTGGGACGAAGAGGAAGGCCCAGACAGTTGTATTCAAGGTTCCTTACTCCTCTATTGCCTCCAAACCATATTCATACGCTAACATGTGCGAGCTTAACCGACACTTGATCGCCTCATCGCGCTTGAAGGAACCCGCCCCAGTCACACGCAGGGTAACTCGGAGTTCTCCGGGTGATGATCCTCTCAACCCGGGCATCCCTTCGTCCCCCGTTCGCAAAGCCGGTATTCCCCAAACCCATTCTTCCCGCTCTCCTTAAAGATTTCCATCTCCAAACCATCCACTAGCTGGGCAAATCCGGGTCTCACTTTCCCAATCTTTATCAGCCTCGTCCGGGTCTAGCAACGATCTCCCGACGGATTTCGTCGTGAACACCGGGTAAGTCACCTTTCTTGCTATTCAATACACTAGCTTTTTCCATATCTCTCATTTACCATGTGCTGACTGTTTCTTGTTCTCTTTTTCCTTAGAGCCAAGGTCACAAACATTGACCCGGACGATATGGATGTGGATGACCCGGCGATGAAGGATCCGGAAGACATTGTAAAGGCCGCGACTGGCGGCGTTGAAGAAGAAGATAAAGAGGAAGACCCGCTGAAAGACTCGGCCGAGCAGGAGGCCGAGTATCCTATTCCTTCACACGGACCCGGAGGTGATGACGTCGAGGTCCTGGGCACGAGGAGGGGTGATCCCACTCCTGATACCCAGGCGACCCGGGTGTCCCCCCCCCCCAAGCAGGAAAGGACTCCGCCTCCGAGTAACCAGGCCCCTAGCTCCTCCGGGGTGAAACTTGACGATCTGAACTTTGAAGAAATTCTAGGTGCTCTTTATACCTTGAAAACTGATGAAAAGGGCATTCTGGAAGCCATGGAAGCTAAGCACCAGGTAAATTAACCAACACTGCTTGTATATTCACCTAGTCCCCAAGTTCCGAGTGAACTATGCATAGTTTGCTTGGTACTTTATAACACTATGATTAATCACACCCGGATATGTCTTTTGTCCGACTAACATTTCCTTTTCTTTTCTCGCAGGCATACGTGGCCCAATCTGAGGAGATGTTGGCTAAAACCAACAAGCTCCTCGAGGTTGAGACAAAGCTGCGTGAATCGCTGGAAGCCGATGTGGAGAAACTTGAGAAAAATGTGAGAAAGTATAGGAAGAGATCCCACACTGCTGAGGGTGAGCTGAAGAGGCTTTCGACCCAAATTGCCGATACTTATCGCACCTTGCTTGGTAATAATTTCTAACTGATTAACTATAACCCGGATTTCTTATTCTGCAAAACACTCGGAATTTCTTGCTTTAGCCTTTCTGTTACTCTGCAGGGCTGGGTGAGGCGGTCCCAGATGAAGATGATATCGATAAGTTAAAGACCTTAAAGGCCGTAATCCGGCAACTCTGTGCCGGCACCAAATGGATTTTGCAAGCTATCAAGTGGCCGGGTACCGGGTATGGTGATTTGAACACCATGCTTGACGCATGTTCCACCATCCCCGAGTGGATCGACCACTGGAAGCGCTCGTCGTGCCGGGTTGGAGTAACCTGGGGGCTCGATCTGGCCAAGGCCTACTTTCCCAAACTTGAGCCGGCAAAGCTCGTTGGTGGGTTTCCCGAATTCAACCATGACGGCTCCAAATTTTCTGGTAAGAACTTCAAGGCCATCAATACTGAGGTGCGTCACTCGGCGAGCTTGATCGCTGACAGTCTGGATTTAAGCAAGATTGTTCCGACTTACGACGCCGAAGACAAGCCAATTCAGTCGGATCTGCCAAAGCCTTTTGACATGCTGGCACGGTGGAAGGCGGAAGCTGCCCAGAGGAAGGAGGAAGCTGCAAAGAAGAAGGCTGAGGCCGATACTGCGCCTACCACCTCAACACCGGCTGTCCCTCCTCCAGCGCGCGCCGGTACTGCTGCTGACCCGGACGCTGAGGCCGAGAAGACCGCCGACGAGCAAGTCAAAGACCCGGCTGCCCAGGACAACATTGATGACTCGGCCAAGAATGCCGAGTAAAGTTTCACCTTCTACCGCTCCAAACACTTCATTCGGCCAATGGGCATTTTGTAATATGCCTAAAACAATTTATCCTTTTGGTAGTGCGCTTGTGCATTTTTCGATACAACTTCCTTGGTTTGTAATACGCTAAGAACCTTAATAGCCTTTGTGGCCCTTCTGGCCTTTCTCATGGATTTTTTATTTCCTGGACTTGAACTTTTTGTTGCTGGTTTTCGCTATTTTTCCTTTTGCGAGACTCGGTTTCTGGGTCTCGGGGATTTTTGACAACTGGACTTTATTTCCTAAGTCCCCAAGTCCCCAAGACTCGGATTTTTGGGTTTTAAGCTTGATAGCTAGACAATTTGTTGCTGTTTTCGAAATCCCGAGTCCCCAAGACCCGAATTTCCGAGTCTAAGGGTTTGGTGGTTTCCAAAGGGCAAATTGTGTCTGCTAAGGCCACAAAACCTAGAGTTACTCGTATAGGTTTGAAGTTATGCTTAATATGTTGCGAGTTTCCGGCTGTTAACCTTGTACTCTGCATAACTTGTGGTTTGGATGACCCTTTTGATTCTCTTTGCTGTAAGCCGGCTTTCGCGTGGGTATTCAATGCTGCCATAACTGTATAAAAACAGGGTCAGGCAAGTCCCATTGGGCATCATGACTAATTGTAATTACACGCTAGCAAAGCATGCCACATTTTTGCGAGTCACATCAATCTTAAACAAGACCAATCAAGAAAAATTTGGCTCTATTGTCCAGTTATAAGATTGCAACCGTACTTATTACAGGTAATCGGTCCTTATAACTTCATGGCATCGTGGCCGGGTCTTTGAGTTTGCAACTGTGCTATTCAAGCAATCATCCCCCAAGACCTATATATATAACCTTTAGAAAAACTATTGTACTATAAACAAACAAATAACACTTACCTGACAAAGATAAGAAAACACAAAGAAAAAACTGGAAACATAAAAACTTAACAAAAAACACATAAGAAAGAAACAACATCATAGTGTAACCATCTCTTTATTGATATGAGAAAAGTTAGGTCAGCAAGCCGCCTCATTAAAAACCCTCCAGTCCCCTTAGGTACCCTGGATAGGAAAAGAGTGCGTCTAAAACCTGCTGCCTGTTACATCGTGTAGTTCCACTTGTAAGCCTAGTCTAGTCTAGGTGTAGTAGGGACGTAGCTGTGCCACGTTCCATGGTCTTTCCCTCTCTTGCATAGACGAAGTTGTGTGAGCGGTGTCATTGACATTATCCGACTCTTCCCTTGCATCTATCAAGTAATATGATCCGTTGTGTAAATTCCGGTTTACGATGAACGGTCCTTCCCATGGTGGAGACAACTTATGCTTTCCTTCCTTTGATTGTACCAATCGCAATACTAGGTCTCCTTCCTGGAAGACCCGGGTTTTGACTCGCCGACTATGATATCTCCTCAGATCCTGCTGATATATGGCTGATCTTTCCAGGGCTTGTTCTCTGTGCTCTTCTATCATGTCCACGGCATCCTGCCGGGTCTTCTCATTCTCCACCTCAACGTAAGCCGACACTCGGGGAGAGTCGTGAATAATGTCACTCGGCAATACTGCGTCTGCACCATAAACCATGAAAAACAGGGTCATTTGAGTAGATGTGTTAGGTGTAGTGTTAATTCCCCAAACCACTGATGGCAACTCCTCCACCCATGCTCCAGCAGCTCTGATGCACAGGACTCGCAGCCGTGGTTTTAGTCCACGAAGTAACTCCTGGTTTGCTCTTTCCACCAGTCCATTAGCTTGTGGATGGGCTACTGAGGCTATGTCAAGCCGGATACCATTGTTCCCACAGAATTTTTCCATCTCACCAAGGGACATGTTGGTTCCATTGTCTGTTATTATGCTGTGCGGATACCCAAACCTATAGATGATCCTATTTAAGAACTTGACTGCTGTGATTGCTTCGCAATTGGTAACTGGCATAACTTCAACCCACTTTGTAAACTTATCAATAGATACCAAAAGATGAGTCTTTTTGCACGGTGACATGTGGAAGGGGCCCACCATGTCCATACCCCAAACAGCAAACGGCCAGGTCAACGGGATTGTTTGCAACTCCATAGCCGGCACATCGGTTTGGCGAGCGTACCTTTGACATCCGTCACACCTTGCTAACAAGCGCTCCGCGTCCGCTAAGGCTGTGAGCCAGAAGAAACCGTGTCGATATGCTTTGGCCACAAGGGATCTTGTGGATGCGTGATGCCCACAATCACCTTCATGGATCTCCTTTAGAATCTGCCGGCCTTCTTCTGGTGCTACGCAGCGTAAAAAGACTCCTGCTGCACTCCTTTTATATAACTCTCCATTGATGATGGAATAGCCCTTTGCTCGTCTCAGAATTTGCCTTGCTAAAACTTCCTGTGGTGGTAACTCGCCCCGTGATAGATAAGCTAAAAACGGCTCTGTCCACTCGGGAACAGCACGCACCGTGGCCACGAGCTCCAAATCCAGGTCTTGGTTAGCCACCTCGTCCTCAGACTCGGTTTTAACAGATGACCGCCATAACTCGTCCAGGAAAACATTGGGTGGAACCGGCTCTCTGCGCGAACCGAGTCTTGCGAGCGCATCTGCTGCCTCGTTCTTTCGCCTGTCAATATGCTCCACCTCATACCCGAAAAAACACCCGGCAACCCTGTCCACCTCTCTGCGATATGCTGCCATAGTTGCATCCTTCCTATCCCAGGTTCCTGAGACCTGCTGCACCACAAGATCCGAATCTCCATAGCACCGTATCCACCTGATGTTCATCTCCTTGGCTATTCTCAATCCGTGTAATAATGCCTCATACTCGGCCACGTTGTTGGAGCAATCAAAGTGAATTTGCAACATGTAGCTCAGTTTATCTCCTTTGGGCGATGTAAGTACCACCCCAGCTCCTGATCCCTCGTACTGCTTAGAACCATCAAAGTTCATCACCCAAGACTCGGAACTTGGTGTCATTGTGGACATGCTCGTGTGAGTCCAATCATTGATGAAATCGACTAAAACTTGAGATTTGATTGCAGACCTGGGCTCGTAGTTGATGTGATAATTGTCGTGGGATAATCACGGCAGACGTTACCGGGGGTAACTTGTCTTGGGGCAAATCGACTCTGGTGTTTGGGAGAGGGTTTAGCTCAAAGGAAACCATGGTGATATGCGATCTGGTAGCCGGCAATCAAGTCGCCGAGTCTCCAATCTCAATATATTATCTCAACTCTCGTGTTACAGTGGATACTCGATACCTCGCAATCCGGCGATCGTGTTCTTGCTCACGCTAAAAGCCCCCTTAACCCTAACCTAGGGACCGGCTTATATAGTATCCAGACCCCCTGGCTTACTCTCCAAGACGTACTCTGAATCCTACCCGGACACTGCTTACAAACCCTAATCTTCCTTACCGTAACCCACAATCCGGGTTACGAGGCCTACGTTCCTGGGCCTTCTAGAAGCTCCTTTATCCTAAGCCGGGTCTTGTGCAGCGTCCTTTCGGCCGAGTTACCCCTTGGCGTTAGCCTACCGGGTTATCATCCCTCCATCAGTAGTCCCCAGAATAGCTTGGGGTTCACGGGATCCTCCTTGAAGCGCACGCTATTCCCTGCAAAAATAACAAACATACAAGTTCATAGAGGTCGGGTTAGGTTGCTTCAATAAACAGCTAGGCCTAACTCCATTGGTGGTCCATATAATAACCCGGCTTTCTCTAAGTTCATTTTTAATTTTCCGGGTCAACGTTCCAGGGAAGATGCAGAAGACCCGGCTTTCTCCACTCGTTAATTGATCCGAATATCGCGAAAAGGATTTACTTCTTATCTTGTCCGGATATCGCTCTCGGGCACTTAACGCATATCCCAAAAATCTCGGACGGGTATCTTTTACTCCCGAAAATTTTGGTTCCCGCTCGCTAGCCTAGGTTTTCCCACCCGTACCTATAAATAGGTGCCTGGGGGGTAACCTAGCCCTAACGGCTCATTTCCCCCATCTCCTTCTTCCTCACCGGCGCCTTCTCATTCGAGCTCGCTCAACATCACCACGGAGACCTCGGGTTCACTGCCGGAGCAAAGCCGCCGCCGGTTGCGTTCCTCCGCGGTCCGCCCCGCGCCGCCGCCAAACTCCGCCACCGCGCCCCCGGGCTGCCCGCCGGGAGTCGCACGCGGTCACCACGACTGCGCCATCTGCCGCCGTCGCGCCCTTCTCCAATCCACGCCGGTAAGATCCCTATTCCTCTTTATCTGATCTGTGATTTCTCCGTTTGACCTAGACTAGATCTAGGTCCGCCCGTGAGATATTTCTTGGCCCGCGCCGAATTAGGTCGCATAACTCCGTGCTAGTTCATCCAATCGCTCGATTGTTGATCCCACTGCACTCTCCTATCGCTTATAGTCATTAATTTCTCCGCGAAATCGATAGCAAAATTTCCAATCTAGATGTAGTTCATCCAGATTTCCGCGACTGTCCATAGATACCCGGAAAATCCTCCTCTTCCGGTTGTTTTATTCACACTAGATAGCCAGGCAATTAACTTCTTCTTACAACTGCTCGTTGACATTTAGATACCCCACAATTTCCGTACTGCTCTTCGATACCCGGATAATTCGTAGTCTGTATACTGCTTTACCGATACTCGGAAAATCCGTAACCTCCGAGTCTCATGTTTATCTCATGCTTTGCAGACTGATCCAATGGATCCCAAGCACAAGGGGAAGCAGCCGGCTAAGACAAGGGTGACCCAATCCATATCCGCCAACTGGGCGCAATCCTCTGTGACCAAGGCCAAGCTGGAGGAGCTGGCCGAGTTAGGCGTCCTCCCCCCTCAGGAGGAGATTCACGGGAGGGTACCGGGTGACGAGACCCGGCCTACCCCTAATGCTGACGAGGTAATATGCTTCGTTGAGCATGTGATCCGGGGGTTTCGCCCCCCGGGTCACTCTTTCTTCCGCGAGGTCCTTAGCCACTACGGCCTCCGGGTGTTCGACATAGGGCCTAACTCTATGTTGAACATAACCCACTTCATAGTCCTGTGCGAGTCTTATTTGTGCATCCCGCCAAATTTGGCTCTATTTATAGAACTTTTCCAGTGCAAACCGTGTCGCGAAAGCGGTGACGGGGCCCTCCTGGCCTGCGGCGGGGTTTCTATCCAGCGCCGCAAAAACTCACCCATGCCGACTCTCAACCTCAACTCACACGTAAAACACTGGCACCTCTCTTTCTTCTATTGCTGAGACACCTTCCCACCCGGCGAAAAGAAACTGCCGGGTTACTCGGAGGGCCTCTTAGATCTCTCCGATACCTTCAATGCTTTTGCCCCTGAGTCGGACAGGGAAGCCATCTAGCCCCTTCTAGCCAAAATCGCCGTTCTTTCTTCCCAAGGTCTCCTTGGGCTCAATCTGGTTAAGACATGGGTCAACTTCCGGATTCAGCCCAACTCCACTCGCTCCAAGCTAATGTGCGAGTATTCGGGGCACTCCACAGATTTGCTCCGCTATTCTTTGAAGGATTACCCGGCGAGTGATACCAACAAGACCATCAAGAGCTTCTTGACGGAAAAGTTGGACGTTATCCGGAATATAGCCGGACTGGAGCCTTTCACTCGCGAGAATCCGGCTCCTGCGGTAAGATCCGGCACATATACCTTCATTTTCATGCTTTCACTTGATGCAATTATTAACCCTTACCTTTACACCTTTATCTCAGGCTGATAACGTCTTTTGGAACATTGAGACCTCCCCTTCCTCCGGAGACCCGGAAGAAGATGAAGAACCGGTCGATAATGATGAAGGTATTGTGCGGGTCTTCGATCAACTTCACTTACACCATTTTGCTTTCACATATCTCACTTTTTCCGACTATAAATTCTCGGCTTTCAGGGTTGGAGGACAAGGACGACAAGGAGGACCCGGAGGCACCGAGTCCGATAAAAGCGAAACTGAACCAGATGTAACGGTTGGGGCCAAAAGGAAAACCAGAGGGGTGGTATCCAAGGTTCCCTACTCCCTCATGTCCTCCGAACCTTATTCTTTTGCTAACATGTGTAAACTTAACCAACAACTATCAAACCCATCACACTTGAAGGACCCGCCTTCGGCCAAACGCAGGGTGACCCGGAGT
Organism: Alopecurus myosuroides; assembly: GCA_028641055.1. Classification (NCBI taxonomy): domain Eukaryota; kingdom Viridiplantae; phylum Streptophyta; class Magnoliopsida; order Poales; family Poaceae; genus Alopecurus; species Alopecurus myosuroides. The sequence goes on from CM054060.1 coordinate 271,093,055, forward strand.
GCCCCGGGTGACGATCCCCTCAACCCGGGCATCTCCTCACCACCAGCTCGCCGTGCCGGTACTCCTCCATCTCAACCTTCCAACTCACCTCGACGTCACCCCTCCCCCAACCATCCATTAGCCGGACAGTTCCGGGTCCCTCTATCGGGTCCTGTGACAGCCTCATCTGCTTCTAGCAGTGAGCTTCCACCAGACTATGATGTGAACACCGGGTGAGTTTTTGCTATATGATGTCCTTGTGTACTTGATAATCTTCATTTTCTACCGTTAACTATTTCTCTCTCTTTTCCTTAGCGCCCAAGTCACACTCAGTGACCCGGAGAACATGGAGACAGACACCCGGGACACTGAAGGCCCTGTTGATGATGTACATGCCGCGACTGGCGGCCCTGAAGAAGAAGAAGTCAAGGGGCAAGATTCCCCAATAGACCCGGCCAAGCAGGATGCCGGGTCTCCAAAGCATGCTGATGGAACTGGTGATGAGGACGCGGGGGTCTTGGGTACAAGGATGGGTACCCCCACCCCTGACCCCCAGGCCACCCAGGTAACGTCCCCAAAGCCGGATCAAACTCCTACTCCGGGTTGTCAGGCAGCCGGGTCTTCCGGCACCAAGCCCGAAGACATGAGCTTCGCTGAGATGCTCAATGCTCTGCACACCTTGAGAGCTGATGAGGAAAGCATCCTGGAGGCCCTGATAGCCAAACACGAGGTAAACCGTGTTACAACCGCTTGTATACTCGTCTAGTCCCCAAGTTCCGAGTGAACTTATGCGTAATTTGCTTGGAACTTTCATAGATAGCCGACTGATACTTTTGTTTTGTCCGACTGACATTTCTTTGTGTTTTCGCATAGGCCTACGTAACGCACTCTGAGAAAGAGTTGGCTAAAACCAACAAACTTCTCAAGGCGGAAACAAAGCTACGTGAATCTGCTGAGGCTGAAGCTAAGAAAGCCGGGAAGCAGGCAAGGAAGTATAAGAAGAGATGCAATGCTGCAGTGGATAGGGTGAACGAGCTGTCGGGCCAGATCGCCGATACTTATCGTTCTCTGATAGGTAAAATTTCCGACTAACTGATCTTAATTTGGTCTGGATATCCTGAAGAACACTCGGAGTTCCTGACTTTGGATGTTTCTGCTTTTCTGCAGGGCCCGAGGAAGAGATTCCGGATGTGGATGAAGTGGTTCTGCTGAAGAAGGTAAAGAGCACCATCCGGCAGCTCTATGCCGGGACTAAGTGGGCCCTGAAAGCTGTCAAGTGGCCAAGCACTAGGGAGGGTGGTTTGAACACGCTTCTTGATGCGTGTTCTACCATCCCCGAGTGGATTGAACATTGGAAGCGCTCATCCTGCCAGGTTGGGGTGACCCGGGGTCTTGCCTTGGCGAAAGCATACTTTCCCAAGCTTGACCCGGCGAAATTGTTGGCGGGTTTCCAGAGTTCAACCACGATGGCTCCCCATTTTTACCTACACATTATAAGGCCATTCAGACAGAAGTTTGTCACGCAGCCAGCCTGATTGCCGGCAATTTGGATGTCAGCCGGATTGTACCATCGTATGATGCGCAAGATAAGGCAATTAAGTCGGATCCTCCGAAGCCCTTTGACATGCTAGCACGGTGGAAGGCGGAATCTGCCCAACTGAGGGAAAAGGCTGCGAAGAAAAAGGCTGAATCCAGTACTACGCCTGCTAGCTCCACGCCAGTTGTCCCTCCTCCTTCGCGTGCCAATGCCACTGCTAATCCGGATGCTGCTACTGCCAAGACTGTTTAAGAACAAATCAAGGATCAAAACCCGGCTGGCAAGGGCAAGGACAAGATGGATGCCTCGACCCAAGATGTCGAGTAATCTTTTTTATCCGCTGTCATATCAAATGCGTCATTCGGCCAATGGGCCTTTTAAACGATTATTTTTTGATGGTGCGCCTGTGCACCTTTGGTACTACTATCGTGGCATGTAATACGTTTCGAAACTTTAATAGCTTTCGTGGCCCTTCTGGCCTTTGGATGAATTTGATATCTATCTACTTTTGAGCTTGTTTATTCTTGATATTCCGACTTACTTTATGGTTCCTTTTTGTGAGACTCGGTTTCCGGGTTTCGTGGGTTTTGACAGGTGGACTTTTCTCTAAGTCCCCAAGTCCCCAAGACTCGGATTTTTGGGTTTTTGAGCTTAATATCTAGATGATTTGTTTCTTGTTTCAAATTCCCCAGTCCCCAAGGCCCGAACTTCCGAGTCTAGGGTGTTAGGTCTTTCAAAGAGAACAAATCATTTTTGCTAAGCCCAAAACCTAGAGCTGTTTCACATAGGTTTTGAAGTTATGCTTAATAAACTGTGAGTTTCCGGTTATTAACCCTGTACTCTGCATAACTTGTGGTTTAGATGACCCTTTTGGCTCTCTTGTACTATAAGCCGGCTTTCGCGTGGATAATCATGTTGCTACATCTATACGAAGACAGGGTCAGACAAGTCCCATTGGGCATCATGACTGATTGTGATCATATGCGAGCAAATCATGCCACTTTAGTGCGAGTCACATCGAGCTTAAGTAAGAAAAGTCAAGAAAGTTTGGCTCCTTTGTCCGGTTATAAGCTTGCAGCCGTACTCGTTTGCGAGTAATCGGCCCTTATAACTCATAGGCATCGTGGCCGGGTCTTTGAGTTTGTAACTGTGCTATTCAAGCAATCAGCCCCCAAGACCTAAATATATGCAAACTGCTAAAGAAGCTAATGTACTAAAAAACAGTAAATAATACTTACCTGGAAGAAGGATAAAAAACATAACAAAAGTAAAAGGTTGATAAAAACACCTGAAAAGGAAATAATATATTGTTTAACCATCTCTTTATTGATATGAGAAAAGTTAGGTCAGCAGGCCGCCTCATTAAAAACCCTCCAGTCCCCTTAGGTGCCCTGGATAGGAAAAGAGTGCGTCTGAAACCTGCTGCCTGTTACATCGTGTAATTCCGCCTTGTGAATCTAGCCTATACTAAGTATAGTTGGGACGTAGCTGAGCCACGTTCCATGGTCTTTCTTTCTCTTGCATAGATGAAGTGGTATGAGCGGTGTCATTAACCGTAGCCGACTCTTCCCTTGCATCTATCAAGTAATATGATCCATTGTGCAGATTCCGGCTTATGATGAACGGTCCTTCCCATGGCGGTGATAACTTGTGTTTTCCTTCCTTTGATTGTACCAGGCGCAGAACCAGGTCTCCTTCCTGGAAGACCCGGGTTTTCACGCGCCGGCTATGATATCTCCACAGATCCTGCTGATATATGGCTGATCTCTCCAAAGCTTGTTCCCTGTGTTCTTCTAGCATATCCACGGCGTCTTGCCGGGTCTTCTCGTTCTCCACCTCGACGTAAGCCGATACTCGAGGCGAGTCATGAATAATATCACTTGGCAATACTGCTTATGCGCCATAAACCATAAAGAACGGCGTCATCTGAGTAGATCTGTTAGGTGTGGTGTTGATACCCCAAACCACTGAAGGTAATTCTTCAACCCATGCACCAGCAGCTCTGATACACGGGACTCGTAATCGTGGCTTTAATCCACGAAGCAACTCCTGATTTGCCCTCTCCACTTGTCCATTAGCCTGTGGGTGGGCCACTGAGGCTATGTCCAAACGGATGCCATTGTTTCCACAAAACTTCTCCATCTCGCCAAGGGACATGTTGGTTCCATTGTCGGTAATTATGCTGTGGGGATATCCGAACCTATAGATAATCCTTTTCTGGAACTTGACTGCTGTAATTGCTTCACAATTGGTAACTGGCATGACCTCAACCCACTTGGTAAACTTATCAATAGCCACTAAGAGATGTGTCTTTTTGCAAGGTGACATGTGGAAGGGGCCAACCATATCCATACCCCAAACCGCAAACGGCCAAGTTAACGGGATAGTCCGCAATTCCATAGCCGGCACATGGGTTTGGCGAGCATACCTTTGACATCCGTCACACCTTGCCACCAAGCGCTCCGCGTCTGCTAGGGCCGTTAGCCAGAAGAAACCATGTCGATAAGCTTTGGCCACAAGGGATCTTGTGGATGCATGATGCCCACAATCACTTTCGTGGATCTCCTTGAGGATCTGTCGGCCTTCTTCTGGTGCTACACAGCGCAAAAAAATTCCTGCTGCACTTCTTTTGTACAACTCCCCATTGATGAAAGAATATCGTTTTGCTCGCCTCAGAATTTGTCGTGCTAATACCTCCTGCTGTGGTAGCTCGCCGTGTGATAGGTAGGCCATGAACGGCTCTGTCCACTCGGGAACAGCGCGTACTGTGGCCGAGAGCTCCAAGTCCGGGTCTTGATTTGCCAGTTCTTCCTCAGACTCGGTTTTAACTGATGGTCGCCATAGCTCATCCAGGAAAACATTAGGTGGAACCGGCTCTCTGCGCGAGCCGAGTCTGGCAAGTGCGTCTTCTGCCTCGTTTTTTCTTCTGTCTATGTGCTCCACCTCATACCCGGAAAAACACCCGGCAACCCTGTCCACCTCTCTGCGGTATGCTGCCATAGTTGCATCTTTTCTATCCCAAGTTCCTGAGACCTGCTGTACCACGCGGTCCGAATCTCCAAAGCATCGTATCCTCTTAATGTTCATCTCCTTGGCTACCTTTAAGCCATGCAATAGGGCCTCATACTCGGCCACGTTATTGGAACAATCAAAGTGAATCTGCAACACGTAACTTAACTTGTCTCCTTTGGGTGATGTTAGCACCACTCCAGCTCCTGATCCCTCGTATTGCTTGGAACCATCAAAGTGCATTATCCAAGACTCGGAGTTTGGGGCCATGGTGGGCATGCCTGTGTGAGTCCAATCGTTAATGAAATCAACTAGAGCTTGAGATTTGATTGCTGACCTGGGCTCGTAGTTGATGTGATAATCTCCCATCTCGATCGCCCACTTGGCTATTCTACCCGTTGCATCCGAGTTTCTGATGATATCCGACATTGGTATAGAACTGACCACTGTTATGGGGTGTTCCTGAAAATACGGCTTCAGTTTCCGGCTGGCCATGAAGACCCCGAAAACCAGCTTTTGCCAATGTGGGTAGCGTTGTTTTGCCTCTGATAATACCTCGCTGAAGTAATAAACCGGCCTCTAGACCGGGTGATCTTTCCCATCCTCCTTACGCTCGACAACAACCACTGCGCTAACCGCCCGAGGCCCGGCTGCAACGTACAATAGCATGGGCTCTTTAGGGCCCGGGGCTACTAGGACTGGTGCCTCAGATAACTGCTTCTTTAGTGCCTCGAACGCCTCGTCCGCCTCTTGGTCCCATGCGAATTTATCAGATTTCTTCAAGAGCCGGTACAAGGGTATTGCCTTTTCTCCGAGTCTGGATATGAACTGGCTAAGCGCTGCTACGCACCCTGTGAGCTTCTGAACATGCTTCAAATTTTCCGGCTTTTTCAAACTCTGGATAGCTTTGATTTTATCCGGATTTGCCTCAATTCCTCTCTCGGAAATGATAAAGCCGAGTAATTTCCCGGCTGGGACTCCAAAGACACACTTTGTCGGATTAAGTTTCATCTGGTACCTTCTCAGGTTCTTGAATGTTTCCTTTAGATCATCAATAAATGTCTCTGCTCTTCTGGTCTTGATCACCACATCATCCACATATGCGTGAACGTTGCGTCCGATTTGGTCCTCAAAGCACTTCTAAATGCACCGCTGATAGGTTGCGCCAGCGTTCTTCAATCCAAACGTCATGGTCTTGTAACAAAAGGCCCCAAAAGGGGTTATGAACGATGTTTTCTCCCAATCTTCCTTCTTGAGCTTGATCTGATGATACCCGGAATATGCATCCAGGAAACATAATAGGTCGCTTCCAGCCACTGCGTCTATGATCTGATCTATCCTTGGTAGTGAAAACGGATCATTTGGGCAATGCTTGTTGAGACTCGTATAATCAATACACATTCTCCACTCATTGGTCTTTTTCATCACGAGTACCGGGTTTGCTAACCAGTCCGGGTGAAATACTTCCATAATAAAGCCGGCTGTAAGCAGCCGTGCAATTTCTTCTCCTATAGCTTTCCTTCTTTCTTCATTCATTTTTCTCAGGCCCTGTTTCACAGGCCTGGACTTGGGATCAACGTGCAAACTGTGCTCTGCCAGTTCTGTAGGGATACCCGGCATATCGCTGGACGTCCAGGCAAACACATCCTGATTCGAACGAATGAACTCCATAAGTGCTTTCTCCTGCTTGCTGTCCAAGTTAGATCCTATAGCAAATTGCTTAGAGGGATCACCCTCGACGAAAGCCACCATCTTGGTGTCCTGCGCTGCCTTGAACTTCGCTCTCTCATCTTCAGTATTCGGCCTTTTTAACGCTGTTCTATCATCCGGGTCTACTTGAGACCGGTAATACTTGAGTTCCTCTTTTCTGCAAGCTTGTTCGGCCATTGCCGCATCTCCTTCATCGCACTCAGCCGCTATACCCGGCTCCCATGTATGGTGATGGTCTGCTTGGGACCCGGGATTTTTAGCTGTAGATACACATAACACGGCCTGGCCATGAACTTAGCGTAAGCCGGCCTTCCGAATAGCGCATGATAAGGGCTGCGCAACTTGACCACCTCGAAGGTGAGCCACTCAACCCGGAAATTGTCCTTCGATTCTCCAAAAGCTACCTCCAATGTGATTTTTCCCTCGGGGCACGCTGAGTGACCCGGTACTATCCCGTGAAAAACTGTTGAACTCTTCTGTAGCTGGGACTCCTTGAGACCCATGCGTAGAAAGGTTTCCCAATATAAGATGTTGATGCTATTACCGCCGTCCATTAAGACCTTTTTCAACTCATAACCATTAACCTGCGGCGCAACCACCAATGCTAAGACTCCCGGGTGTTCTATCCTTTCCGGGTGATCCCTTCTGCTCCATGTTACGTCCTGCTCCGACCATCTCAGGTATCTCGGAACGGCCGAGGCAACTGAGTTTACCGCCTTTTTCAGTATCTTTTTATCCTTGTTGGAAATTCCTGTAGTATGCACGTGGTATTGTCCCAATTGCTTGGGGTTGGCTTGGAAACCTCCAGCTCCCCCCTGGATATTACCCGGATTTCCGCCTGGCGGGTTACTGGCTGGGGGTGGGCCGTTGCCCGGGTTTCCACCCGGACCCGGTCCTCCTCCCCTACCTGCACCTCGCATAGCCTTGTTTACTTCCTCGTTCTTCCATCTCTGTAGGTCCGCGCATTGCTGCAATGAGTGGTTAGCCGGCCTACCGTTCCTACTGTGCTTTGGGCACGTCATTCTGAAGATATCCCAATTGTTACCCGGCCTTGGCGGTCCTTGATAATTTCCTCCGTTATGGTTTCCTCCATTGAAATTTCCTTCTGCCCTGGGTCTCGAAGACCCGACTTCTGTGCTAGCGACAAACTCGGAGCTTCCCTCAAACAGGCGCTTGTTCTGGTTATTCCCATTGTTACCCGGCGTTGATCCATTGCCGGTTCTTCCATTGTTACTTGTGTTTGCTTTTGCTTTCTTGTCATCGACGTCCTCCTCTGTAGTATCCGTTGCAGCGTGTTTGTTGCATGCGTCCCTTAGCTCTCCCATCGTAACCTCTGAAGCATTCCGACTGGATTTCATGCGAGTTAACTTTTGCACTAAAGGTATGTACTTGCACATCTTTGCCATAGCTTGTAACGCATCCTTGGGCTGAATATCTGTGGATGAGTGAACTATCTCCATAACTCGGCGCACCCAGCTGCGCGCCGATTCTCCCTTCTTCTGGACGCACCGCTCCAGGTCATCAATAGTAAATAGCTTTCTGCACGTCCCATGAAAGTGCTTGATAAACGCAGTTTTCAACTCCTCCCATGACTTGATAGATCCTTCCGGTAGATTAGTGAACCATAGCTTTGCTGCTCCCTATGACATCATCAAGTACATGAACTTGGCTTGAAGATTTACAGACGCGTTTCGGATTGACATAGCCATCTCGTAATTGCTCAACCATGTTTCTGGATCCATAGTCGGCTCATAATTCACTACCTTACCCGGTTCCTTGAATTTATCCGGGTACGGCTCAGCCCTGATGTTATCCGACAGACACTTAGGCCCAGCGAGATTAATCGGAACTGGTCTTACTCGGGAAACGTGCGATCCTGCGGGGGGTACGGCTGGGCGTGGCACTGCTGCTGGTCCGTGCACCGTAGACCCGGCCGCGGCTCTCCTAGCTCTGGAACTGTCCACAATAGCTTGCGCTGCTGACGCTGCTGGTACGGCCTGGACGCGAGGAGGAGGCGGCAATTGCTGCTTCTTTGCCCTCCGCCGCGCCGAACTTGTATGAATATTGCCGGTATTGACTCGTTGCTGGCTGATATATGGTGTCCCATGCATTCCGCTTCTGTTGTCCGGGTAATTAACTTGCTGCGCCACCGCAGTGCGCAATAGATCTATCGCCCGCCGGGTCTCCTCTGCGTGGGGTGACTCTCTCACGGGGATTTGATTCTGCGAGTGTTGCTGCGTACACATTATCCATGGGGTTGTTGTAATGTCCTGCTAGCGTGCGAAATCGTGGTGGTGGTGGTGGTGGTAATGTATTGCCGGTAGTAACTCCAGTCTGTAATATGGGTAACCCGGCCTGCATGTTTACCGGCTGTGCTCCTCCAGTTGCGGGTTGATGTACAGTCCCTGGGTTCACCGCTGGAATCGGCTGATGCTGAGGTGTGATGAATAGTGCGGCCGGGTTTATGACTCCACCCGTTGCCGGTAATCTGGTTTGGTGCCTTTGATGCACCCTGGTTGTCTCTTCTCGGAGCCGATTCTCCAATGCATCCAGATCGCGCTGACGCGCAGCTACCCCTTGTTTTTCTGCTTCCACTTGCCTTATCTGTTGCTCCAATGCACGATGGGCTACATCCAGATCCCTAACACGTTCCACCGCGTTTTCCGGGGTTATGACTGTGGCTAGAACGGTGGGATCCAGGATCAGGTTGTTGTTGAACAGGGCCGGGTGTTGCGGATTTGAAGGACCCGCCCCTGGTGTCCGGTTTGCCAGATATCCGAACGTGTTCGCCTGCAACTCACTATCCGCCGCTCGGCTGGTAACTGAAGCCGATTCTCCGTCAACCCGGGTTAAAACCGGGTTTCCGTCAACCGGATTTTGCTGTTGGGCCAATGCTTGTGCTGCTCCGGCGGCGGCCACGGTCACGTTCCCCTGATTAAGGTTGGTTGCAGGAGCCGTGTAGACCGCGACCTGGCGCACAATGCTTGGCGCAGATTCGTATTCTTCCACTGCTATCTTCCTCGTACCGGTCCTCCAGCAGGTGCAGGATAGACTCTGTGTCATCTTCTCTTGTAACCCGGCCACGCGGGGTCCATGCCGGCTCCTCCGGCTGTTCCCTCTTCGTGGTGGGCTCTCCTGTCGGATCTATCGTCCCGACCGATTCCTCTCCATCAGACTGAACGCAGGTGGCCTCCCCTAACACAGAATCAAATCCAAAATCGTCAGGGATTGAACCGGACGCACGTACCATGCCGATGAAGACGTTGATCCGGCCGATTGTCACGACAGATCCGGATTCGAGCAGATCCGACTCTGGCCCCCAGCCAAAATCGTCCACCATCTTCTCTCCTTCGGGATTGGTGTAGATCTCGCCGACGACGAGGTTCTTCATGTTCTCCCGAGCTTCTCCCGTGATGTAAACACCCTTGGACGTAGGCCCCACGGTGGGCGCCAACTGTCGGGGGATAATCACGGCAGACGTTACCGGGGGTAACTTGTCTTGTGGCAAATCGACTCTGGTATTTGGGAGAGGGTTTAGCTCAAAGGAAACCATGGTGATATGCGATCTGGTAGCCGGCAATCAAGTCGCCGAGTCTCCGATCTCAATATATTATCTCAACTCTCGTGTTACAGTGGATACTCGATACCTCGCAATCCGGCGATCGTGTTCTTGCTCACGCTAAAAGCCCCCTTAACCCTAACCTAGGGACCGACTTATATAGTATCCAGACCCCCTGGCTTACTCTCCAAGACGTACTCTGACTCCTACCTGGACACTGCTTACAAACCCTAATCTTCCTTACCGTAACCCACAATCCAGGTTACGAGGCCTACATTCCTGGGCCTTCTAGAAGCTCCTTTATCCTAAGCCGGGTCTTGCGCAGCGTCCTTTGGGTCGAGTTACCCCTTGGCGTTAGCCTACCGGGTTATCATCCCTCCATCAATAATCTCCCATCTCAATGGCCCACTTGGCTATTCTACCTGTTGCATCTAAGTTTCTGATGATATCCGACATTGGTATGGAGCTAACCACTGTTATGGGATGTTCCTGAAAATAAGGTTTCAATTTCCGGCTGGCCATGAAGACCCCGAAAACCAACTTCTGCCAATGTGGGTAACACTGCTTTGCTTCCGATAGTACCTCGCTTACGTAATAAACCTGCCTCTTTACCGCGTGATCTTTTCCATCCTCTTTACGCTCAACAACAACCACTGCGCTAACCGCCCGGGGACCAGCCGCAATGTATAGTAACATGGGCTCCTTAGGACCCGGAGCTGCTAAGACTGGTGCCTCAGATAATTGCTTTTTTAGTGCCTCGAACGCCTCATCCGCCTCTTGGTCCCAAACGAATTTGTCGGTTTTCCTAAAGAGCCGGTATAAGGGTATCGCCATCTCTCCAAGCCTTGATATAAACCGGCTTAACGCTGCTATGCACCCTGTAAGCTTTTAAACATGCTTCAAATTTTCCGGCTTTTTCAGACTCTGGATAGCTTTGATCTTGTCCGGGTTTGCCTCAATTCCTCTCTCGTAAACAATGAATCCGAGTAATTTTCCTGCTGGGACTCCAAATACACACTTTGTGGGGTTAAGCTTCATCTGATATCTTCTCAAATTCTTGAAGCTTTCCTTTAAATCATCAATGAACGTATCTGCCTTCCTTGTCTTGATCACCACATCATCAACGTAGGCGTGAACATTGCGTCCAATCTGATCCTCAAAACACTTCTGAATGCACCGCTGGTAGGTTGAACCAGCGTTCTTTAGTCCAAAAGTCATGGTTTTGTAACAGAAAGCTCCAAAGGGGGTTATGAACGATGTTTTCTCCCAATCTTCCTTCTTGAGCTTGATCTGATGATACCCGGAATATGCATCCAGGAAACACAATAGGTCACTTCCAGCCACTACATCTATGATCTGATCTATCCGTGGAAGAGCAAACGGATCCTTTGGGCAATGCTTGTTGAGACTTGTGTAATCAATGCACATCCTCCACTCATTACTCTTTTTCATTACTAGAACCGGATTTTCCAACCAATCCGGGTGAAAAACTTCCATGATAAAGCCGACTGCGAGTAGCCTAGCTATCTCTGCTCCTATAGCCTTTCTTCTTTCCTCATTCATTTTTCTCAGGCCCTGCTTCACGGGCCGAGACTTAGGATCCACATGCAAACTGTGCTCAGCTAACTCGGTCGGGATACCCGACATATCACTAGGTGTCCAAGCGAAAACATCTTGATTTCCACGAATAAACTCAATGAGCGCCTCTTCTTGCTTACTGTCTAGGCTAGACCCTATAGCAAATTGCCTGGAGGGATCACCTTCGACAAAAGTCACCATCTTTGTATCTTGTGATGCTTTGAATTTGGCTCTCTCATCTTCCGTATTTGGTCTCTTCGATGCTGTTCTGTCGTCCGGGTCTACCTGAGACCGGTAATACTTGAGCTCTTCCTTTCTGCAAGCCTGTTCTGCCATTGCCGCGTCTCCTTCGTCACACTCAGCTGCTATAACCCGGCTCCCATGTATGGTGATGGTTTGCTTGGGACCCGGGATCTTTAGCTGTAGGTATACGTAACACGGTCTGGCCATGAACTTGGCGTAAGCCGGTCTTCCAAACAGCGCGTGATAGGGGCTGCACAACTTTACCACCTCGAACGTGAGCCACTCCACTCGGAAATTATCCTTTGATTCTCCAAAAGCGACCTCCAATGTAATCTTCCCTTCGGGGCACGCCGAATGACCCGGCACAATCCCATGAAATACTGTAGAACTTTTCTGCAACTGAGACTCCTTGAGCCCCATGCGCAAGAAAGTTTCCCAATATAGGATATTGATGCTACTTCCGCCGTCCATTAGAACCCTTTTCAACTCATAACCATTAACCTGTGGTGCAACCACCAACGCTAAGACACCCGGATGTTCTATTTTTTCCGGGTGATCCCTTCTGCTCCACGTTACCTCTTGATCCGACCATCTCAAGTACCTCGGAACAGCTGAAGAAACCGAGTTTACTGCTTTCTTAAGTATCTTTCTGTCTTTGTTAGAAGTTCCTGTAGTATGAACGTGGTACTGCCCCAACTGCTTGGGGTTAGCTTGGAAACCTCGAGCGCCTCCTTGGTTGTTACCCGGATTACCGCCTCCTGGGTTGCCAGCCGGGGGTGGGCCATTGCCCGGGTTTCCACCAGGACCCGGTCCTGCTCCCCGGCCTGCACCTCGCATTGCCTTCTGTATTTCTTTGTTCTTCCATCTCTGTAAATCTACACACTGTTGCAATGAATGATTAGCCGGCCTGCCGTTCCTGCTATGACGCGGACAGGGCATCCTGAAAGCCTCTATATGATTAGCCGGCCTTGGCGGTCCTTGGTAATTTCCTCCATTAAAGTTACCTCCGTTGAAATTTCCTTCTGCTCTGGGTCTGGAAAACCCAGCTTCTGTATTAGCGACAAACTCGGAACTGCCCTCGTACGGGCGCTTGTTCTGGTTGTTTCCATTATTTCCTCCATTGTTACCCGGCGCAGATCCATTGCTGGGTCTTCCACTGTTGCTCGCGTAAGCTTTTGCTTTCTTATCATCAACGTCCTCCTCTGTGGTATCTGTGGCGGCGTGCTTGTTGCACGCGTCCATCAACTCTCTCATAGTTACCTCCGAAGCATTCCGACTAGATTTCATGCGCGTCAACTTTTGCACTAAGGGTATATACTTGCATGTTTTTGCCATAGCCTGTAATGCATCTTTTGGTTGAATATCCGTGGACGAGTGGAGTATTTCCATAACCCGGCGCACCCAACTGCGCGCCGACTCTCCCTTCTTCTGGACACATCGCTCTAAATCATCAATTGTAAACAACTTCCTGCACGTTCCATGAAAGTGCTTGACAAAGGCCGTTTTCAGCTCGCTCCACGAATTGACGGACCTTTCGGGTAGATTATTGAACCATAACTTTGCTGCTCCCTCTGACATCATCAGGTACATAAACTTGGCTTGAAGATTTTCAGACGCATTGCGAATCGACATGGCCATCTCATAACTACTCAGCCAGGTTTCTGGATCCATGGTTGGCTCGTAATTGACCACTTTACCCGGCTCCTTGAACTTATCCGGGTAAGGCTCGGCTCTGATGGCGTCCGACAAACACTTGGGCCCGGCTAAATTTGCCGGCACTGGCCTCACCCGGGAAACGTGTGATCCTGCTGCAGGTACGGCTACCGGCCCTCGTACCGCAGACCTGGCTGCTGCGCGCCTGGCTCGAGAGCTGTCCACAATAGCTTGCGCCGCTGATACTGCAGGTGTTGCTGGTCTACGGGGAGGAGGCGGCATTTGCTGCTGCTCTGCCCTCCGCCGTGCTGAGCTTGTCTGAATATTGCCGGTATTTCCATTATACCGGCTAACATACGGTGTTCCATGCATTCCACTCCTGTTATCCGGGTAATTGGCCTGCTGAGCCACTGCTATGCGCAGTAGATCTATCGCCCGTCGGGTCTCCTCCGCATGGGGTGACTCTCTGACGGGGATGCGATCCAATGCCAATGTTGCTGCATATACATTGTCCATGGGGTTATTGAAGTGACTTGGTGGAGTGTGAAATCGTGGCGGCGGTGGTGGTGGCGCTGTATTGCCAGTTACGATCCCTGTTTGCAATGTGGGTAACCCGGCTTGTACGTTTGCCGGCTGTCCTCCCAAGGTTGCAGGCTGATGTCCGGTTTCCTGATTCACAGCTGTGATTGGTTGATCCTGAGGTGTAATAAACAGTGCGGCCGGGTTTATAGTTCCACCCGTCACCGGTAATCTCGACTGATATCTCTGATTGTGCATCCTGGTCGACTGAACTTGGAGCCGGTTCTCCCATGCTTCCAGCTCGCGATGGCGCGCTGCTATCCCCTGTCTTTCAGCTTCCATATCTCTCCTCTGCTGATCCAATGCACAGCGGGCCACATCCAGATCCGCAGCGCGCGCTGCCGCGTTTTCTGGAGTTATCACCGTTGCTAGCACCGTAGGATCTAAGATTAAGTTATTGTTGAACAGAGCCGGATTTCGTGGATTTGAGGGCCCTGCTCCTGGAGTTCTGTTTGTCACAAAACCAAACATGTTTCTTTGCAATTCGCTTTCTGGGGTATGGCTAGTGACTGAAGCCGACTCTCCGTCAACCCGGGCTATGACCGGGTTTCCATCAACCGGATTTTGTTGCAGGGCCAGCGCTCGCGCCGCTCCGACCGCGGCCGTGGACACGTCCCCTTGATTAAGATTGGTTACAGGGGCCGTGTAGACCGCGACCTGGCGCGCGATGCCTGGTGCAGATTCATATTCTTCCTCATCACAGCTATCCTCTTCGTACCGATCCTCCAGCAGGTGCAGGGTAGACTCGGTATCGTCTTCCCTCGTGACCCGGCCACGCGGGGTCCATGCCGGCTCCTCCGGTTGTTCCCTCTTCGTGGTGGGCTCTTCTATCGGATCGATCGTCCCGGCCGACTCTTCCCCATCCGACTGAACGCAGGTCGCCCCTCCTGACACGGAATCATATTCAACATCATCAGGAATAGAACCGGACGTACGTACCATGCCGACGAAGACGTTGACCCGGCCAATTGTGACGATTGACCCGGCCTCCAGCAGATCCGACTCTGGCCCCAGCCAAAATCGTCCACCATCTTTTCTCCTTCAGGGTTGGTGTAGATCTCGCCAATGACGAGGTTCTTCATGCTCTCCCGAGCTTCTCCCGTGATGTAAACACCCTTGGACGTAGGCCCCACGGTGGGCGCCAACTGTCGTGGGATAATCACGGCAGACGTTACCGAGGGTAACTTATCTTGGGGCAATTCGACTCTGGTGTTTGGGAGAGGGTTTAGCTCAAGGGAAACCATGCTATCAATCGATCTGGTAGCTCTGGCATTCAAGTCGCCGAGTCTCCGATCTAGGGTTACAATATCAGCTCTCGTGTTACAAGGACACTCGAATATCTGGTGAAGCTCGTGTGCTTTCTAACCCTAGGAGCCGGTTTATATCTTACCCGGGCCCCTGGCTTCCTATCCAAGGCATACTCGGAGTCCTACCCGGTAACCGCATACAAAACCCTAAGTTTCCTAATAGTAACCCCAAAACCTTACGAGGCCCACACTGCTTCTCGGGCCTTCTAGAAACTCCTCTTCCTTGAGTCGGGTCTTGCGCAGTTCCCTTTGGGCCGGGTTACACCTTGGCGTTAGCATACCGGGTTTCCATCCCTCCATCAGGCACCTTTAATGCTTATCCTAAAATATCCGGCTAAATAACTTTCTCCCGAAATTTTGGGCTTTTGCCGCCCAACCCTAGGGCACTTTCCCCCCTTGTACCTATAAATAGGTACCCAAAGGTCATTTTCAGATCTGCTCACCATTCCCTCCCCCCCCCCCCCCCCGCCTTTTCGTCTCCACCTTCTCTCGGCGCCCGCGACCTCGAGCTCGAGCTCGCACCGCCGCGCCGCCCGGGAGCACGCTACCGGAATCGAGCTGCCGCCGTCCGTTCGCTGCGCCCGTACCCGTGACGCCGCCGTCGAATTCCGCCACCGCACCCTCGAGCAGCCCATTGGAGATCCCTAGAGACCGCCGCCGTCAAGCCGTCCGCCGCCGCCGCGTTCCCCTCTAGATCCCACCGGTAAGCTCCTTTATTTCCTCGAATCTAATCTTCGATTTCATGCGGGTAGATGGGATCTAGTTCTGCCTCTAGATGCTCCTCTTATTCCTCATTAGTTGAGTACGCCACACCTTGCTTTTCCACGGCCAATACTTAGTTTGGATCCAAGCTTGCACTTTTCGAGCACATCTTTTCCACTTGCAATCGCGAGTTTTTTCCGTGTATGTGGCTTTAACTAGATTCAATCTCCTAAATTTTCCACAAGTACTTCTCGCTAAGTCGGATAGTTATGATTTTCGGGTCTCTCGATACTTACACTCTGCATTTGCCTCCTTCTTAGATCCACACCTATGGAACCTAAGGCCAGCGCTAAGCCGAAGTGGAAACACCCGGCCGGCAAGCAAAAGCCGAGTCAATCAATCTCCGCCAACTGGGCGAGATCGACCGTGACCAAGGCTAAGCTGGACGAGCTCGCAGAGTCGGGTGTTCTGCCCGCCCGGGAGGACATCCGCTGGAGGGTACCTGGGGAGGAGACCCGGCCTTCTCCGGGTCTTGACGAGGTGGTGGTCTTCGTCGAACATGTGATCCGGGGATTCCGCCCCCGGTTCATCCTTTCTTCCGCGAACTCCTGGACCACTACAAGCTCCGGGTATTCGACATCGGCCCCAACTCTATGCTTAATATCACCCACTTTATCGTCTTGTATGAGCCGTATCTGTGCGTTCCTCCAAATATGGCTCTTTTCCTTGAATTATTCCAATGCAAGCCGTGCCGAGAGAGTGGTGACGGGGCCCTCCTAGTTTGTGGAGGTGTTTCCATCCAGAGGCGGAAAAATTCCCTCATGCCGACTCTGGGTCTCAGCTCTCACGTCAAACACTGGCAAAAAACTTACTTCTACTGCCAGGATACTTCCTCAGCCGGCGAAAAGCCACTTCCGGGTTTCACCAGCGACCTCCTCAATCTGTCCGATAGTTTCAACTCCTTTGCTTCTGAAGCCGAGAGGCAATCTATCAAGCCCCTCCTGCACAAACTAGCCGTACTGTCGGCCCATGGTCTCCTTGGGCTCAACCTAATTAAAACCTGGGTAACTTATCGGATTCAGCCTAACAGTGTCCGGCCCAAACTCATGTGCAACTATTCTGGGCACGTCACCGATTCTCTTCGCTATTCGATGAGAAATTACCCGGCCTCGGACGCGAACAAGATCATGAAAAATTTCTTGGCCGAGAAGCTGGAGGTGATCCGGAACATAGCCGGCCTGGACCCCTACACACGGGATAACCCGGCTCCAGCAGTAAGAACCGGTTATCGCCCCTTTATCCGACTAACACTTTTCTTGTACAACCATTAAATTTTATCACTGTATTCTTTTCTCAGGAGAATGACGCCTTTTGGAAGATAGTTACCCCCCTCCCTCCAAAAACTCGGAAGAGGACGAGGAGCCGGCTGATTCTGATGAAGGTAACATCCGAGTCTTACTCATTTCCTTTCTCGTTATCTTATCTGGGCCAACTTTTTCCTCTTTACCAACAATGCACCTTGCTTACCAGTGAAGGGGAACGTAGCATAGAAAACAAAAATTTTCCTACGCGAGAGATACCCGAAAGGCCAAGATCTAATCTATGAGACGAAGTGCAACGGGCAACAAGAGGGTTAAGGAGAACACATACCCTCGAAGACTCAAAGTGGTACGAGATCAAATCTCGTTGTTGGCGTAGTCGTACTCACACCGATCCCGATAGCGAGAAGATGGCACCGCAATCCGGCGGTGCATCCGTGATCGGTCACACGTACGGTTGATGACGACCTCCGTTCCCTCGTTCCAGCGGGGCGCGGAAGTAGAGGATCCCTCGGAACTCCAGCAGCACGACGACGTGGTGGTGGTGAAGAATCCCACGGTCAGGGCTTCGCCAAGCCGGAGACCATGAAATGGAGCAGCGGGTGGAGGGAAATGGAAGTGGCCAAGTGTGTGGAGAAGAGGAGCTCTCACCCTCCTTTTATAGGGGAGGGGGAGGCAGCCCAAGAGGGGGGTGCGGCCAGCCATGGTGTGCCCCCACCTCTTCCCTCTTCATGTGAGTGGAAGCTCCACTCACACCCACTCATGCTCCCATAATTTCCCACTTGGAAAATCCAAAGGTTTTCTTTTAATAAATAAATAAAACCTTTTTATTTCTTTATTTCAGCATTTGTTAATTCTATTAACAAACTTTTGCATATAGCACCTCGAATCATTTGTTAATTCTATTAACAACCATTCGACGAAAAAACCCTTGAACTATTTCAATTTTCCCCGAAACAATTTCGGTGCTGTCCAAAATATTCTTCGATATTCCGTATCCTCTCAAATGCGTCATCGAACCTTAAGTGTGTCACCCTACGGTTCGCGAATAAGATAGACATGATCGAGACTCCTCTCCGATCAATAATCAACAGCGGGATCTGGAGATCCGTGATGACTCCTATATATTCAACGATGACTCTCGTGATCGTGTGAACCAACAACGCCGTGAACTATTCCCTTTGTCTCGCGATATTTTACTTGTCCGAGATTCGATCATTGGTATCAACCATACCTTGTTCAATCTCGTTACCGACAAGTACTCTTTTCTCGTTCCCGTGATATAACATCCTTGTGATCATATCACGTGCTTGCAAGCGGTTTCGATGTGATATCACCGAGAGGGCCCAGAGTATATCTCTCCGTCATTTGGATGGACAAATCCCACTCTTGATCCATGATCCTCAACTAATACTTTCCGAATACTTAACGACACCTTTATAGTCACCCTGTTACGGTGTGACGTTTGATGCCATCAAAGCACTCTTCCGGTATCAGTGATTGACATGATCTCAAGGTATAAGGAATAAGTTACTTCGTGTGTTTGATATAACAATGTAAACTAAATGACTTGATCGCATTGCTATATTCTCTTTGGGTATATGTTCATCACATCATTCTTCTAATGACATGACCCCGTTATTAATAACATCCGATGTTCATGATCAGGAAACCTTGATCATCTATTAATCAACGAGCTAGTTAAAAGAGAGGCTTTACTAGGAACCATTGTTTGTTTATTAAGCACACATGTATCAACGTTTCCGGTTAATACAATTCTAGCATGAGAAATAAACATTCATCATAAACAAGGAATAAGATAATAACCATTTTATTATTGCCTCTCGGGCATATTCCCTTCAGTCTCCCACTTGCACTAGAGTCAATAATCTAGTCTGTAAGCACTTAACACATATGGCGTACCAGTGTTATTACCATGCTTCGCATGTGGTAAACATTATCAAAAAGATCTGAACTGTTCAGGTCCTATTGTATTTGCATGTTCTTTGCGTCTACACGCATCACTCATTCTCTAATGAGATGGCTTTGTATATATATGGTCAATTGGTGAAAACTTAATTCCTCAGCTTAAACTGATGTCACTAACATTGTGAAAATGTAGCTTCATAGTGTTAGCATTCTTGGAAACTCACCAAGTTCCGGTGATACCTTAATTCCTCAGCTTAAACTGATGTTACTAACACTGTGAAAATGTAGCTTCATAGTTTCAGCATTCTTGGAAATTCACCAAGTTCAATAAAGAACTCCTTGACACAAAATACGCTTATAATCAGTTGTCAACACAACGATATACTTTAGCCTTTGTTGTAGTATCTGTCACAATATTTTAATTTTGAAACTCTTTCAAATCCAACATGGAACTTTCTTCCATCCTATTGTGCTACCGTTCATCACATATTTTAATTGAGATAAAATTACTTGATTAAATGACAAGACTATTAGTGTAACATATTACAACTAATATTTTGTCATTACTATATAGGAAAACATATCCTTAGCATTTCTAAAATGACACGAGGATCTCTCCCACTGTTGTCTAATCATCATATGAATTATCCTACTATAACATTTTATAGCATAGGACTCATCTGGTTGTGTACATAGCATGGAAACATGACTTAGAAATCTCAATTTCAATGATGCTCATCATGTGTCAAAACACATAAATCTTGCTCAATTATTTTCCATGTGACAAGAACTCCTTCTTATCAATTGTATATTGACTTACTTCAATATTTCATCTATGTAATTTGGCTTCAATCATATCAGGCGCTTCAATCCATCTTTTATAGATATCGATGCCCAATATCTTCTAAGCCTTTCATCAATATGAAATCTTAACCGTGTTAATTTAAAATACATATTTTCCAATCAACCATATGTCATCTACATAAAGTATTGGAAATATGTCATAACGCTCCCACTTAATTTCTTGTAACTCTACAAGCATCTTTATCATTCATGATGGAATCAAACTCTTTTGATAACTTCATTAAGGTAAAGATTTCAACTTCGTTATGCTCACTTCAACCATTGAAGTGCGCATGCCTTTCTAGCAACCTTTTGAATTTTACAAAACTCTCAGACTGTGTCAAGTACACATCCTTGAACAAACTTCCTCGAGAGGAGAATTGGTTTTGTTATTCAACATCCATATCATAATATGTAACTTTGCTAGAACTATCTGCAAAGACTAAGCATCACTACGGAAGATCAAAATCTTGTAGTAGTGAACTCTTTGAACTTCGTCGAAAACAACTTTTCGATAAGTACAATTTTAATAAGATGTAAAATCCATGTCTTTGTCGCTATATAGACCCTTTTGCTATCGTTAGGCATCATGCCTATCGAAAGGACTACCAAGTCACATACTTGATATTCATACAAGGATACTATGGCGGATATAATGACTCATAGTCAATTTTACGAAGCCAGGGCCCATCATTTGCTTCCTTTATAAGGTTCAGGTCCTTTTGTTGTCAAAACAACACTTTACACTTAAACCACAAGTTGTTCTAAGTACAAAGTTTTTGGACTTTACTGGTACAGTTCGCAAACTCATTTGAAGTATCTACAACATTTGTAGTGTCTTCTACTTAGTCAAAATAGTAAACCCCGGAACAACTTCCAGTGCTGCGCTACTCTTGACATGATAACGAAGATTCTCTAACCTCGTTGAGTTTGTATTGTGCTCCCACTCACTTGTTTCGCAAGAACTACTTTCTCGAGAAATCAACCCTTTCTGACAAACAACATTTGTCTTTTGGTTCGGTGATAGGAGAAATACCCAATATTTTATTTGGGATAACCTTATAAACATATATTTATCCTATTTTGGTTGTAAACATTTTACACATGCTATGCATACCAAAACTTAAGAAAGTGACAATTCGGGTCACTACCCAAACCATATCTTATATGTTGTCAATTTCAGCGGATCATGATGGTGCTCTTTTCAGTGGGAAAAACGGTTGTCACTAATGTATAAACTACAAAATTATAATGGCATTTTTATTAATCTTACCATGTCAAACAGGGTTTGATTTTGTCTTTTGAATACTCCAATCTAATGTGGGGTATTCGAGAAGTATAAGTTGTAGAACAATTCTGCAACTTCTCAGATGTTTTGCTAAACTTGTAACTCAAACTTTATCCTTTATGATCCAATCATAAATACTTGATTATCTTGTTACATTGATTTTAACTTCATATTAACAACCTTTTGAACCAATTCAAAATGTCAAACTCTGTTCCCTTTAAATAGATATACTCACATATCTACTTAAATCATCGACAGAATTTTATGAAGGAAAAATTAATCCACCATACATGACTACACATAATGGACTATATACATCAATATGTATAATCTCCACTAAATTAGTCGTCCATTCTACTTTGGCCTAAGAACGGAATTCTAGTCATCTTTTGGAAGAGGTCTCACAAGCGTCAATAAAATGACTCCGGAAGTCCATCAATATGGAGTTCCTTCATGTTTTCCTTTCCGATATGAACTAAAATGGTGGTGTCACAATTTAAGTGAAACTCTTCAACGTCTTGCAACGTTTAGCATTTAGTCTTATAGATGTTTACTTTACCAACATGATTTATATTAACATATCCATCAATTATGGAATATGATCATAGTTTGAACAATCTCATTTGTTCTCACAAAAGACTAGAACAAAATAACAAATTATTAAGTTCTTCAAATAAATCTTGACTGGTTGGTTCGATACGACAATGAACACAATAACACTTTATTTATGTTCTTGTCATAATCGATTCCACATCTATTACTAGTTCCTTTTAGGCCCTTGTATTTCTTTCATTGCGTTGCTTTGTATGACAACTCATACCAACCAATGTGGTATCAAAATACCAAAAATACTTTGTTAACTAGTAATACATCTATATCTTGTATATCAAGTATATACTCCTGAGCTGGACTTTTCCAGTTATCTTCTTTTCTGCCATATATCTATTTGTAATTCTATTTTCAATATTCCCTTTCCTTTATAGAAGAATCATTCAACATCAAACAATGCTAGTCTTACTAGCTCATTTTCTTTGGCGTGTTAGTCATATACTATCACCCATTGAGTCATACTTTGAGTTTGATTGTTCTACTAATATCACCATATTAATAGAATTCTTCTAGATTCCACTCTTAGCAATCTCCAAGTAAGGTAAACGACTTTACACATACTTTTAATCCATCCCATCGTAACAATTTTATGATTAAGCTACTATAGCTCGAAGGAAGTAATTTAGAGGATAATTTTTAGCATCCAATTTCTTGGAATATTCAAACGCCTAGCGTCTTCAATCATTGCATATATTCAGATAATATAAGCAAACATTGTCACGCTAAATTTGCATATATTCAGATAATATAAGCAAACATTATCACGCTAAATTATACTCAGTCATGTTGCTACAAATAAGTTTCTAGATATCAATATATCTTTCACTTGATTGTTTCTGAAAACAACTCTTTTCAGTTCCTAAATCACCTTGATCAACAAAACATTCTTTTGAAGATAAAGTAATACGGAAGCAACCATGACTCTGGATTCTAAGTAGGAATTATTTGCTCTCTAGATTAATCAATCATTAACCACATGGAGCTAGGTAGGAAATACCAAAAATCTACAATAGGACTTAATTTTAAATTTCACTAATACGGTACCAATCTTAAATGGTATTTACCAGATCATAACAGTTATATCTCAATTAACAATCTAAGTGTAAGGTAGTTATGTGGATGCCAATGAATACTACAATTTGTGCAAATTCACTTTGATTTGTTGTTCATGATAAATAAGTTCAAGTTAATTCAAAAATTAAACCATGAACTCCCACTCAAAAACAACATCCCTCTTAGTCGTCTTTAGTGATTACACGAACCAAATTCACTACACCAAAACCGATCATCACGTGAGATGATGTAGCTTCAAAGGCGAACATCGACATGTTCATCATATCATCCATATGACTCATGCTTTACCTTTCGGTTACGTGTTCCGAGGCCATGTCTGTACATGCTAGGCTCGCCAAGTAGAACCGTAGTATTGCGTGTGTTTCAAGGCCATGTCTGTACATGCTAGGCTTGAAAACACCCGTTGTATGCGAACGTTGAGTCTGTCACACCCGATCATCACGTGGTGTCTCGAAACGACGAACTTTCTTAACGGTGCATACTTTAAGGAAGAACACATTATTATCTTGATATTAAGTGAGAGGGATCATCTTATAATGCTACCATCGTTATCTAAGCAAAACAAGATGCATAAAAAGGATTAACATCACAGACATCACATGAAAGGATAACGTGACATGATATGGTCCTTCTTGCACTTGATCTCCATCATGTGCATTATGGTATGATCTCAATCATTCCACCGGCGTGGTACCAAGTACCACGGTACCCCAAACTTGTTTGTCCATCAATAAGAAGACAACCATATGGATACCTTCCGGTATATCAATAATTTACAAAATAGATCATCTCATAATCAAATTTGTAATATTGACCATATCAATTCACATGCCCAGCAAAAACTAGTTAGACGCTTCTAATTTATTTTTGCATATTTTACGTGGCTTAGGGCTTTCGAGGATAGAACCGTTCATACCTACGAACATCAACCACAACGTTGATAAACATATTTTTAGCAACCCTTTGTAGATTAGATCTTAACTATAGTAGGAGAAACAGACACCCGCAAGCCACTTATGCAATACAAGTTGCATGTCAGTTGTGGAACAAGTCTCATGTACGTGGACATGTAAGGTTAGTCCGGGCCGCTTCATCCCACTATGCCACTAAGATCATAAATAATCAAGGAGGTAATAACATGATCATCAACGCCCACATACACCTATGTGTTCTACCCGTACAAAACATCTTCGCATAGATCCGGCTCTGATACCACTGAAGGGGAACGTAGCATAGAAAACAAAAATTTTCCTACGCGAGAGATACCCGAAAGGCCAAGATCTAATCTATGAGACGAAGTGCAACGGGCAACAAGAGGGTTAAGGAGAACACATACCCTCGAAGACTCAAAGTGGTACGAGATCAAATCTCGTTGTTGGCGTAGTCGTACTCACACCGATCCCGATAGCGAGAAGATGGCACCGCAATCCGGCGGTGCATCCGTGATCGGTCACACGTACGGTTGATGACGACCTCCGTTCCCTCGTTCCAGCGGGGCGCGGAAGTAGAGGATCCCTCGGAACTCCAGCAGCACGACGACGTGGTGGTGGTGAAGAATCCCACGGTCAGGGCTTCGCCAAGCCGGAGACCATGAAATGGAGCAGCGGGTGGAGGGAAATGGAAGTGGCCAAGTGTGTGGAGAAGAGGAGCTCTCACCCTCCTTTTATAGGGGAGGGGGAGGCAGCCCAAGAGGGGGGTGCGGCCAGCCATGGTGTGCCCCCACCTCTTCCCTCTTCATGTGAGTGGAAGCTCCACTCACACCCACTCATGCTCCCATAATTTCCCACTTGGAAAATCCAAAGGTTTTCTTTTAATAAATAAATAAAACCTTTTTATTTCTTTATTTCAGCATTTGTTAATTCTATTAACAAACTTTTGCATATAGCACCTCGAATCATTTGTTAATTCTATTAACAACCATTCGACGAAAAAACCCTTGAACTATTTCAATTTTCCCCGAAACAATTTCGGTGCTGTCCAAAATATTCTTCGATATTCCGTATCCTCTCAAATGCGTCATCTAACCTTAAGTGTGTCACCCTACGGTTCGCGAATAAGATAGACATGATCGAGACTCCTCTCCGATCAATAATCAACAGCGGGATCTGGAGATCCGTGATGACTCCTATATATTCAACGATGACTCTCGTGATCGTGTGAACCAACAACGCCGTGAACTATTCCCTTTGTCTCGCGATATTTTACTTGTCCGAGATTCGATCATTGGTATCAACCATACCTTGTTCAATCTCGTTACCGACAAGTACTCTTTTCTCGTTCCCGTGATATAACATCCTTGTGATCATATCACGTGCTTGCAAGCGGTTTCGATGTGATATCACCGAGAGGGCCCAGAGTATATCTCTCCGTCATTTGGATGGACAAATCCCACTCTTGATCCATGATCCTCAACTAATACTTTCCGAATACTTAACGACACCTTTATAGTCACCCTGTTACGGTGTGACGTTTGATGCCATCAAAGCACTCTTCCGGTATCAGTGATTGACATGATCTCAAGGTATAAGGAATAAGTTACTTCGTGTGTTTGATATAACAATGTAAACTAAATGACTTGATCGCATTGCTATATTCTCTTTGGGTATATGTTCATCACATCATTCTTCTAATGACATGACCCCGTTATTAATAACATCCGATGTTCATGATCAGGAAACCTTGATCATCTATTAATCAACGAGCTAGTTAAAAGAGAGGCTTTACTAGGAACCATTGTTTGTTTATTAAGCACACATGTATCAACGTTTCCGGTTAATACAATTCTAGCATGAGAAATAAACATTCATCATAAACAAGGAATAAGATAATAACCATTTTATTATTGCCTCTCGGGCATATTCCCTTCAACCAGAGCTAGGTGACAAAGAGGAAACAGAATTCAGACGAGAGTGAAGGTGAGCTAGAAGTGGAGGTTGGGGTAAAGAGGAGGACCCGGGGAGTAGTCTTCAAGGTGCCTTATTCCTCTATCACCTCCAAACCATACTCGTACGCTAACATGTGCGAACTTAACCAACATCTGCTCAATTCATCACACTTGAAGGAACCCGCCCGGTCAAGCGTAGGGTAACCCGGAACTCTCCAGGTGACGATCCTCTTCACCCGGGCATCCCTTCGTCCCCCGCTCGCAAAGCCGGTATTCCCCAAACTCGTTCTTCCCACCTTCCTTAGAGATATCCCTCTCCAAATCATCCACTAGCCGGACAGATCCGGGTCTCACTCTCCAACTCTTTATCAGCTTCTTCCGGGTCTAGCAACGATCTCCCACCAGATTTCGTTGTGAACACCGGGTAAGTTACTTTTCCTTACTATTCGATACACTAACTTTTTCCATACCTTTTATTTACCATATACTGACTGTTTCTTTTTCTCTTTCCCAGAGCCAATGTCACAAGCAGTGACCCGGAGGGCATCGACGTGGATAACCCGGCTATGGGGAACCCGGAAGATGCTGTGAAGACCGCGGCTGGCGGTGTAGAAGAGGAAGAAGAAGAAGACTTGCTGAAAGATCCGGCCGACCAGGAGGCCGAGTTTCCCTTGCCAACGCACACACCCGGGGACAAGGATGTCGAGATCCTGGGGCCGCGGAGGGGTAATCCCACTCCCAACAATCAGGCCACCCGGGTAACCTCTCCCAAGCAGGAAAGGACCCCGCCTCCGGGTGATCAGAACCCCAGCTCCTCCAGGCCAAGACTCGGCGATCTGGATTTTGATGGAATGCTTGATGTGCTCTTCTCCCTGAAGACTAATGAGAGGGACATCATGGAAGCCATGGCAGCTAAGCACAAGGTAATATAAACAATGTTGCTTGTGTACTCACATAGTCCCCAAGTTCCGAGTGAACTATGCATAGTTTGCTTGGTACTTTATAACCTGTATGATATACCATACCCGGCTATATCTTTTGTCCGACTAACTTTTCGTTTCCTTTTCTCACAGGCCTACGTGACCCAGTCTGAGGAGGTGTTGGCGAAGACCAACAAGCTCCTCGAGGTCGAGACAAAGTTACGTGGAGCGCTAGAAGCTGATGTTAAAAATCTTGAGAAAGACGTGAAAAAGTATAAGAAGAGGTCCCACACTGCTGAGGGTGAGCTGAAGAAAATTTTAGCCCATATTGACAACACTTACCGCACTCTACTTGGTAAGAATTTCCGACTTACTACTTATAACCCGGATTTGTCACTCTGTAAATCTTATCATCCGAATTTCAGTGCTTTAACTTTTGCTGTTACTATGCAGGCCGGGTGAAAAGGCCCTAGATGAAGATGACATTGAAAAACTGAAGACGCTGAAGGCCGTGATCCGGCAACTTACTGTCGGCACCAAGTGGATTTTGGAGGCCGTGAAGTGGTCGGGTAAGGGTTATTGTGGTTTGAACGATTTGGTTGATGCATGTTCTACCATCCCTGCCTGGATCGAGCACTGGAAGCGTTCATCGTGCCGAGTTGGGGTGACCCGTGGGCTTGCTCTGGCCAAGTCCTATTTTCCTAGGCTTGAGCCGGCAAAGCTCGTGGGCGGGTTTCCCGAGTTCAACAACGACGGCTCCAAGTTCACTGGTAAGGACTACAAGGGCATTCATGCGCAGGTGCGTCACTCGGCGAGCTTAATCGCCGACAATCTGGATTTAAGCAAGATCACTCCACCTTATGATGCCGAGGACAAGCCGATTCAATCGGGTCTGCCTAAGCCCTTTGACATGCTGGAACGGTGGAAAGAGGAGGCTGCCAAGAAGAAAGCTGAAGCCGATACTGCGCCTTCCTCCTCTATGCCGGTTGTCCCTCCTCCAGCCCGTGCCGATACTGCGGCTAACCCGGACATGGGAGCAGAGAAGATCACCGACGAGCATTCCACAGACCCGGCTGCCAAGGACAGCGTTGATGACTTGGCAAAGGGTGCCGAGTAAAGTTTCGATATCTCTTGCCTCAAACATTTATTCGGCCAATGGACATTATGTAATATGCCTGATACAGTTATCGTTTTAATAGTGCGCCTGTGCACTTTTCGTTACGATTTCCTTGGTTTGTAATACGTTTAAACTTTAATAGCTTTTGGTGGCCCTTCTGGCCCCGCATCGTGATATGTTATTCCTTAGCCTTGAACTTTGTTGCTGTTTTTCTGATTTTCGCTCTTTTTTCCTTTTGTGAGACTCGGTTTCCGGGTCTCGTTGGTTTTGACAAGTGGACTTTATTTCCTAAGTCCCCAAGTCCCCAAGACTCGGATTTTTGGGTTTTTAAGCTTAACAGCTAAACAATTTGTTGCTTTTTCTCAAATTCCCAAGTCCCCAAGGCCCGAATTTCCGAATCTAGGGATTTGTAGTTTTCAGACAGGCAAATTGTTTTAGCTTAGGCTCAAAACGTAGAGTTACTCACGTGGATTTGAGGTTAAACTTAATATTTGTGAGTTTCCGGCTGTTAACCTTGTACTCTGCATAACCTGTGGTTTGGATGACCCTTTTGATCCTCTTTGTTGTAAGCCGGCTTTCGTGTGGGTATTCAATGATGCTATAACTTTGTAAAGACAGGGTCAGGCAAGTCTCATTGGGCATCATGACTGATTGTGATTACACGTTAGCAAAGCATGCCACATTGTTGCGAGTCACATCAAGCTTAAACAAGAGAAATCAAGAAAATTTGGCTCTATTATCCGGTTATAAGATTGTAACCGTACTTATTACAAGTAATCGGTCCTTATAAATTAATGGCATCGTGGCCGGGTCTTTGAGTTTGCAACTGTGCTATTCAAGCAATCAGCCCCAAAGACCTATATATATAATCTTAGGAAAAATATAGAATTGGTATACTATAAAACGAATAAGTAATACTTACCTGATAAAATAGAAAACAGAAAGTAAAAAAACAGAAAAAAAAATCAAAACTTAACAGAAATAAATGAGAAAGAAGCAATATCATGATTTAACCATCTCTTTATTGATATGAGAAAAGTTAGGTCAGCAGGCCGCCTCATTAAAAACCCTCCAGTCCCCTTAGGTACCCTGGATAGGAAAAGAGTGCGTCTGAAACCTGCTGCCTGTTACATCGTGTAATTCAACTTTGTAAACCTAGCCTATGATAAGTGTAGTAGGGACGTAGCTGAGCCACATTCCATGGTCTTTCCCTCTCTTGCATAGATGAAGTGGTGTGGGCTGTGTCGTTGACGGTGTCCGACTTTTCCCTTGCGTTTACCAATTAATATGATCCATTATGCAGATTCCGGTTTATGATAAATGGTCCTTCCCATGGTGGATATAACTTGTGCTTTCCCTCCTTTGATTGTACCAAGCGCAATACCAGGTCCCCTTCCTGGAAGACCCGGGTTTTGACTCACCGACTGTGGTATCTCCTCAGATCCTGCTGATATATGGCTGATCTCTCCAGGGCTTATTCTCTGTGTTCTTCTAGCATATCCACGGCATCCTGCCGGGTCTTCTCATTCTCCACCTCCACATAAGCCGATACTCGGGGCGAGTCATGAATAATATCACTCGGCAACACTGCCTCTGCACCATAAACCATGAAAAACGGGGTCATCTGAGTGGATTTGTTAGATGTAGTGTTAATTCCCCAAACTACTGATGGTAGCTCTTCAACCCATGCTCCAGCAGCTCTGATGCACGGGACTCACAGCCTTGGTTTTAACCCACGAAGTAACTCCTGATTTGCCCTTTCCACCTGTCCATTAGCTTGTGGATGGGCTACCGAGGCTATGTCAAGCCGGATACCATTGTTCCCGCAAAATTTCTCCATCTCACCTAAGGACATGTTGGTTCCATTTTCTGTTATTATGCTATGAGGGTATCCAAACCTGTAGATGATCCTTTTCAGGAACTTGACTGCTGTGATTGCTTCGCAATTGGTAACTGGCATAACTTCAACCCACTTAGTAAACTTATCAATAGCTACCAAAAGATGAGTCTTTTTGCATGGTGACATGTGGAAGGGGCCCACCATATCCATACCCCAAACAGCAAACGGCCAGGTCAGCGGGATTGTTTGTAACTCCATAGCCGGCACATGGGTTTGGCGAGCATACCTTTGACATCCATCACACCTTGCCACCAAGCGCTCCGCGTCTGCTAAGGCCGTGTGCCAGAAAAACCCATGTCGATATGCTTTGGCCACAAGGGATCTTGTGGAGGCATGATGCCCACAATCACCTTCATGGAGCTCCTTCAGAATCTGCCGGCCTTCTTCTGGTGCTACATTGTGCAAAAAGACTCTTGCTACACTTCTTTTATACAACTCTCCATTGATGATAGAATAGCCCTTTTCTCGTCTCAGAATTTGCCTTGCTAAAACTTCCTGTGGTAGTAACACGCCTCGTGATAGGTAGGCCAAAAACGGCTCTGTCCACTCGGGAATAGCACGTACTGTGGCCACGAGCTCCAAATCCGGGTCTTGGTTAGTCACCTCTTCCTCAGACTCGGTTTTAACAGATGGCCGCCATAACTCGTCCAGGAAAACGTTAGGTGGAACCGGCTCTCTGCGCGAGCCGAGTCTTGCGAGCGCATCTGCTGCCTCGTTCTTTCGCCTGTCAATATGCTCCACCTCATACCCGGAAAAACACCCGGCAACCCTGTCCACCTCTCTGCGATATGCTGCCATTGTTGCATCTTTTCTATCCCAAGTTTCTGAGACCTGATGTACCACAAGATCGGAGTCTCCGTAGCACCGTATTCGCCTAATGTTCATCTCCTTTGCTATTCTCAATCCATGTAACAATGCCTCATACTCGGCCACGTTGTTGGAGCAATCAAAGTGAATCTGCAACACGTAACTCAATTTGTCTCCTTTGGGTGAGGTGAGTACCACCCCAGCTCCTGATCCCTCATACTGCTTAGAACCATCAAAGTGCAGCACCCAAGACTTGGAACTTGGCATCATTGTGGGCATGCTTGTGTGAGTCCAATCATTGATAAAATCAGCTAAAGCTTGAGATTTGATTGCAGACCTGGGCTCGTAGCTGATGTGATAATCTCCCATCTCGATGGCCCACTTGGCTATTCTACCTGTCGCGTCTGAATTTCTGATAATATATGCCATTGGTGTAGAGCTAACCACTGTTATGGGGTGTTCCTGAAAATATGGTTTCAATTTCCGGCTGGCCATGAAGACCCCGAAAACTAGTTTTTGCCAATGTGGGTAACGCTGCTTTGCTTTCGATAGTACTTCACTCACGTAATAAACCGGCCTTTGGACCGGGTGATCTTTTCCATCCTCTTTGCGCTCTACAACAACCACAGCACTAACCGCCCGGTGCCCGGCCGCAACGTATAACAACACGGGCTCTTTAGGACCCGGTGCCGCCGGAATTGGTGCCTCAGATAACTGCTTTTTCAGAGCTTCGAACGCCTCGTCCGCCTCTTGATCCCAAACGAATTTGTCGGTTTTCCTCAAGAGCCTGTATAAAGGTATTGCCTTCTCTCGAAGCCTGGATATAAACCGGCTTAACGCTGCTACACACCCTGTAAGTTTTTGAACATGCTTCAGGCCTTCCGGCCTTTTCAGATTCTGGATGGCTTTGATCTTGTCCGGGTTTGCCTCAATTCCTCTCTCAGAAACAATAAAACCGAGTAACTTTCCTGCTGGCACTCCAAACACACACTTTGTGGGGTTAAGCTTCATCTGATACCTTCTCAAATTCCTGAATGTTTCCTTTAGGTCCTCAATGAATGTTTCTACCTTCCTGGTTTTAATCACCACATCATCAACATAAGCGTGAACGTTGCGTCCAATCTGATCCTCAAAACACTTTTGAATGCACCTTTGGTATGTTTCGCCAGCGTTCTTTAGCCCAAAAGTCATGGTTTTGTAACAGAAAGCTCCAAAGGGGGTTATGAACGATGTTTTCTCCCAAACCTCCTTCTTGAGCTTGATCTGGTGATACCCGGAATAAGCATCCAGGAAACACAATAGGTCACTTCCAGCCACTGCGTTTATAATCTGATCTATCCTTGGGAGGGCAAACGGATCCTTTGGGCAATGTTTGTTGAGACTCGTGTAATCTATGCACATCCTCCACTCATTGTTTTTCTTCATCACCAGAACCGGATTTGCCAACCAATCCGGGTGAAAAACCTCCATGATAAAGCCGGCTGCAAGGAGCCGAGCTATCTCTGCTCCTATAGCCTTTCTTCTTTCCTCGTTCATTTTTCTCAGGCCCTGCTGCACAGGCCGGGACTTGGGATCAACATGCAAACTGTGCTCAGCTAACTCGGTTGGGATACCGGCATATCACTGGGTGTCCAAGCAAAAACATCCGATTTCCACGAATAAACTCGATAAGTGCTTCTTCCTGCTTACTATCCAAGTTAGATCCTATAGCAAATTGCTTGGATGGATCGCCCTCGACGAAAGACACCATCTTTGTGTCCTGTGCTGCTTTGAATTTTGCTCTCTCATCTTACGTATTCGGTCTTTTCAACGTTGTTCTATCATCCGGGTCTACCTGAGACCGATAATACTTGAGCTCTTCCTTTCTGCACGCCTATTCTGCCGTTGCCGCGTCTCCCTCATCGCACTCGGCTGCTATAACCCGGTTGCCGTGTATAGTAATTGTTCGCTTGGGACCCAGGATTTTTAGCTGTAGGTACACATAACACGGCCTGGCCATGAACTTGGCGTAAGCCGGCCTTCCGAACAGCGCGTGATAAGGACTGCGCAATTTTACCACCTCGAACGTGAGCCACTCCACTCGGAAATTGTCCTTCGATTCTCCAAAAGCAACTTCTAGAGTTATTTTTCCTTCTGGGCATGCTGCGTGACCCAGCACGATCCCATGAAAAACTGTAGAACTTTTCTGCAACTGAGACTCCTTGAGCCCCATGCGTAGGAAAGTTTCCCAATATAAGATATTGATGCTACTTCCACCGTCCATCAGAACCTTTTTCAACTCATAACCATTAACCTGTGGTGCCACTACCAAAGCCAGTACAGCCGGATGTTCTATGGTTTCCGGGTGATCCCTCCTGCTCCATGTCACCTCTTGGTCTGACCATCTCAAGTATCTCGGAACAGCCGAAGAAATCGAGTTTACTGCTCTTTTGAGTATCTTTCTATCTTTATTGGAAGTTCCCGTAGTATGGACATGATACTGCCCTAGCTGCTTGGGGTTGGCTTGGAAACCTCCAGCGCCTCCTTGGTTGTTACCCGGATTACCACCTCCTGGGTTGCCAGCCGGGGGTGGGCCATTGCCCGGGTTTCCACCCGGACCCGGTCCTGCTCCCCGGCCTGCACCTCGCATTGCTTTCTGTATTTCTTCGTTCTTCCATCTCTGTAAATCCACGCACTGCTCCAGTGAATGATTAGCCGGCCTACCGTTCCTGCTATAACGCGGACAAGGCATCCTGAAGGCCTCTATATGGTTAGCCGGCCTTGGTGGTCCTTGGTATGTTCCTCCATTGAAGTTTTCTCCGTTGAAATTTCCCTCAGCTCTGGGTCTCGCAAACCCGACTTCTGTACTGGCGAAAAACTCGGAGTTTCCTTCATATGGGCGCTTGTGCTGGTTGTTTCCGTTGTTTCCTCCATTGTTACCCGGTGCAACTCCATTGCCGGGTCTTCCACTATTACCCGCATTGGCTTTCGCTTTCTTATCATCGACATCCTCTTCTGTGGTATCTGTGGCGGCGTGCTTGTTGCATGCGTCCATCAACTCTCCCATCGTAACCTCTGAAGCGTGCGGCTAGACTTCATGCGCGTCAGTTTTTGCACTAAGGGTGTGTATTTGCATGTTTTTGCCATAGCTTGTAACGCATCCTTTGGTTGGATATCAGTGGACGAGTGGAGAATTTCCATAACCCGGCGCACCCAACTGCGTGCCGATTCTCCCTTCTTCTGAACACATCGCTATAAATCATCAATAGTAAACAACTTCCTGCATGTTCCATGGAAGTGCTTAATAAAGGCAGTTTTCAACTTGCCCCATGAATTGACGGATTTCTCGGGAAGATTATTGAACCACAACTTGGCTGCTCCTTCTGACATCATTAGGTACATGAATTTGGCTTGAAGATTTTCAGATGCGTTGCAGATTGACATGGCCATCTCATAGCTGCCTAACCAGGTTTCTGGATCCATGGTCGGCTCATAATTAACCACTTTACCCGGCTCCTTGAACTTATCCGGGTAAGGCTCAGCCTGGATGGTATCCGACAAACACTTAGGCCCGGCAAGGTTTATCGGTACTGGCATCACTCGGGAAACGTGTGACGCCGCAGCGGTACGGCGGGAGGTGCAACCGCTACCGGTCCCCGTACCACAGACCCGGCCGCTGCTCGCCTGGCTCGAGAACTGTCCACAATGGCTTGCGCCGCTGATACCGCAGACGTTGCCGGCCTACGGGGAGGAGGCGGCATTTGCTGCTGCTCTGCCCTCCGTCGTGCCGAACTCGACTGAATATTGCCGGTATTTCCGTTCTGCCGGCTCACATATGGTGTTCCGTGCATTCCACTCCTGTTATCCGGGTAATTAGCCTGCTGAGCTATTGTTGTGCGCAGCAAATCTATTGCCCGCCGGGTCTCCGCTGCGTGGGGTGACTCTCCTACGGGGATGCGATCAAGTGCCAATGTTGCTGCATACACGTTATCCATGGGGTTATTGAAGTGACCTGGCGGTGTATGAAATCGTGGCGGTGGTGGTGGTGGTGCTGCATTGCCAGTGACGATTCCTGTTTGCAACGTGGGTAACCCGGCTTGTACGTTTGCCGGCTGTCCTCCCAAGGTTGCAGGCTGATGTCCGGTTTCCTGATTCACAGCCGGAATTGGTTGATCCTGAGGCGTAATGAACAGTGCGGCCGGGTGTATAGTTCCACCCGCTGCCGGTAATCTCGATTGGTATCTCTGATTGTGCATCCTGGTCGACTGAACCTGGAGCCGGTTCTCCATTTCTTCCAGCTCGCGCTGGCGCGCAGCTATCCCTTGTTTCTCATCTTCCACATCTCTCCTTTGTTGATCCAATGCGCGGCGGGCCACATCCAGATCCGCGGCGCGCGCTGCCGCGTTTTCTGGGGTTATCACCGTTGCTAGTACTGTAGGATCCAAGATCAAGTTATTGCTGAACAGAGCCGGATTTCGCGGATTTGAGGGCCCCGCTCCTGGCGTTCTGTTCGCATGAACCCAAACATGTTTCTCCGCAACTAGCTCTCGGCAGTACGGCTGGTGACTGAAGCCGATTCTCCATCGACCCGAGCTACAACCGGGTTTCCATCACCCGGATTTTGCTGCTGAGCGAGCGCTCGCGCCGCTCCGACCGCGGCCGTAGTCACGTCCCCCTGATTGAGATTGGTTGCAGGAGCCGTGTAGACCGCGACCTGGCGCGCAATGCCTGGTGAAGATTTGTATTCTTCCTCATCACAACTATCCTCCTCGTACCGATCTTCCAGCAAGTGCAGGATAGATTCGGTGTCATCTTCTCTCATGACCCGGCCACGCGGGGTCCATACCGGCTCCTCCGGCTGTTCCCTCTTCGTGGTGGGCTCTTCTGCCGGGTCTGCCGTCCCGACCGATTCCTCTCCATCCGATTGAACGCAGGTCGCTTCTCCTGACACAGAATCATACTCAATATCGTCAGGAATTGAACCGGACGTACGTACCATGCCGACGAAGACGTTGACCCGGCCGCTCGTGACGACAGATCCGGCTTCTAGCAGATCCGACTCTGGTCCCCAACCAAAGTCGTCTACCATCTTCTCTCCTTCGGGGTTGGTGTAGATCTCGCCGATGACGAGGTTCTTCATGCTTTCCCGAGCTTCTCCCGTGATGTAAACACCTTTGGACGTAGGCCCCACGGTGGGCGCCAACTGTCGTGGGATAATGACGGCAGACGTTACCAGGGGTAACTTATCTTGGGGTAATTCGACTCTGGTGTTTGGGAGAGGGTTTAGCTCAGGGGAAATCATACTATTATTCGATCTGGTAGCTCTAGCAATCAAGTCGCCGAGTCTCCGATCTAGGGTTACAATATCAGCTCTTGTATTACAGGGATACTCGAATATCGGGTGAAGCTCCCTTTCTCTAACCCTAGGAGCCGGATTATATCTTACCCGGCTCCCTGGCTTCCTATGCAAGGCACACTTGGAATCCTACCCGGAAACCACACTCAAACCCTAAGTTTCCTAACATCAATCCCAAAAGCCGGGTTACTGGGCCTACGTTCCTTCTTGTGCCTTCTAGAAACTCATATTCCTTGAGCCGGGTCTTGCGTGACCTCCTTTGGGCCGGGTCCTTGACGTTAGCCTACCGGGTTATCATCCCTCCATCAGGGCCAGAACGACAGTTTCATCTTTTTTCCCAACGGGGCTATGCATGGTTTCTCCGGAGAGGGGCCTCCAGATCGTCTGAATGCCAACAAATCCCATGGTATTCCATACCATGTGTGTTATAGTGTGTCGTGGTTCTTGGATGCCCAAGATTCCCTATCTTCTCTCTTTGTGTTAGGGCTTCACCAGCGTCGGATTCTCTCCATCGGGTTCCAGGACTACTTAGAGCCCGAAACTCTCGGAACTGACGGAACTCGGGGAATCTTGCCAAGAGGTGTGCCCTACCATCGTCTTGGGTGTTCATTGGGTCTAAAGTAACACAACTAAGCAGTTGGTTCCACTTTGCTACCCCCTTCCGGCTCACGCAGAGGGGCCTCCGGATCGTCTGAATGCCACCAAATCCCATGGTATGACATAAAATGTGTGTTAGAGTGTTTCATGGGTCTTGGATACCCAACATTTCCTCACTCGGTGTGTTATGGCTTCATCGGCGTCGGATTCTCTCTGGCGGGTTCAAGGACTACTGAAAGCCCGAAACTCCCGGATGTGAAGAAACAAGGGGAATCCTGCCATGAGGTGGGCCCTACCATTGTCTTCGGTGTTCATTGGGCCTAAACTAACACAACCAAGCAGTTGGTTCCACTTTGCTACCCCCTTCCGGCTCACGTAGAGGGGCCAGAACGACAGTTCCGTCTGTTTTCCTAGCGGGGCTAGGGTTTCTCCGGAGAGGGGCTCTAGATCGTATGAATACCACCAAACCCCATGGTATTCCATACCATGTGTGTTATAGTGTGTCATGCGTCTTGGATGCCCAAGATTCCCTCTCTTTGTGTGTTAGGCCTTCGCCGGCGTCGGATTCTCTCTAGCGGGTTCCAAAACTATTTAGAGCCCGAAACTCCCGAATCTGACAAAACAGGGGGAATCTTGCCAAGAGGTGGGTCCTAACATTTTATTTTGTGTTACTTGGGTATAAAAGAACACAATCAAGCAATTAGTTCCACTTTGCTACCCCTTTCCGGCTC
The DNA here is from genome assembly GCA_028641055.1 of Alopecurus myosuroides. NCBI lineage: Eukaryota > Viridiplantae > Streptophyta > Magnoliopsida > Poales > Poaceae > Alopecurus > Alopecurus myosuroides. The sequence continues at coordinate 271,130,264 of CM054060.1, forward strand.
ACGTAGATGGGCCAGACCAGCAGTTTCTTCTTTTTCTACAGCAGACCTAGGGTTTTTCCGGGGAGGGGCTCCGGAGTGTCTGAATTCCCACCCGATCCTAGGGTATGCCAAACCATATGTGTTAGATTGTGGAATGGGTCTTGTATGCCCAAGATTCCCTCACTCTTTGTGTTATGGCTTCGCCGGCGCCGCATTCTCTTTCACGGGTTCCAGGACTACTCAGAGCCCGAAACTCCCAGATCTCACGGAATGGCGGGAATCTTGCCAGGAGGTGGTCCCTACCCTTTTCTTTGGTGTTCCTTGGGCCTAACCTAATACAACCAAGCAGTTGGTTCCACTTTGCTACCCCCTTCCGCCTAACGTAGAGGGGCCAGAACAACAGTTCCGTATTTTTCCCCAGCGGGGCCATGGTTTCTCCAGAGAGGGGCCTCTAGATCGTATGAATGCCACCAAATCCCAAGGTACGCCATACCATGTGTGTTATAGTATGTCATGGGTCTTGGGTTCCCAAGATTCCCCCTCTCTCTCTCTGTTAGGGCTTCACCGGCGTCAGATTCTCTCTGGCGTGCTCAAGGACTACTTAGAGCCCGAAACTCCTGAAACCGACGGAACTCGGGGAATCTTGCCAACAGGTGGTCCCAACATTGTCTTGAGTGTTCCTTGGGCCTAACCTAACACAAACAAACAATTGGTTCCACTTTTCTACCCCTTTCCGGCTCATGTAGAGTGGCCAGAACGGTAGTTCCGTCTTTTTCCACATCGGGTCTATGGTTTCTCCTGAGAGGGGGCTCCGGATCGTCTGAATGCCACCAAATCCCATGTTAAGCCATAACATGTGCTTTATAGTGTGTCATAGAACTTGGATGGCCAACATTCCCTCGCTCTCTGTGTTAGGGCTCACCGGCGTCATATTCTCTCTGCCGGTTCCAGGATTAGCCCAAACTCCCGGAACTGGCGAAACTGGGGAAATCTTGCCAAACGGTGGGCCCAACCATTGTCTTGGGTGTTGCTTGGGCCTAATCTAACACAACCAAGCAATTGGTTCCACTTTGCTACCCCTTCCGGCTCACGTAGAGGGGCCAGAACGACAGTTCCGTCTTTTTCCTCATCGGAGCTATGGTTTCTCCGGAGAGGGGCTCAAGATCGTTTGAATGATACCAAATCCCATGGTATGTCATACCACGTGTGTTATAGTGTGGCATGGGTATTGGATTCCCAAGATTCCCTCTCTCCCAGTGTTAGGGATTCACCGGCATCGAATTCTCTCTAGCGAGTTCGAGGACTACTTAGAGCCGGAAACTCCCTGATCTGACGAAACTGGGGGAATCTTGCCAAGAGGTAGGACCTACAATTGTCTTGGGTGTTCATTGGGCCTAACCTAACACAACAAAGCAATTGGTTCCACTTTGCTATCCCCTTCCGGCTCACGTAGAGGGGCCAGAACGACAATTTCGTCTTTTTTCACAGCGGGGCTATGATTTCTCCGGAGAGGGGGCTCCAGATCATCTGAATGCCACCAAATACCAGCGTATGCCATAACATGTGTGTTAGAGTGTGTCATGGGTCCTGGATGCGCAAGATTCCCTCGCTCTCTGTGTTAGGGCGCACTTCACCTCCGTCGGATTTTCTCAGCATGTGCGAGGACTACTTAGAGCCCGAAAGTCTCGGATCTGACGGAACTGGGGAAATCTTGCCAAGAGGTGGGAGCTACCATTGTCTTGGGTGTTCCTTGTGCCTAACCTGACAAAACCAAGAAATTGGTTCCAATTTTCAACCCCCTTCCGACTCATGTAGAGGGTCCAGAACGGCAGTTCCGTCTTTTTCCCCATCATGGCTATGGTTTCTTCAGGCGAACTAGAGGGAATCTTATTACAAGTAGATCTAGATTTGGGTTATCCATGTAACTACGGCCTAACTTAACAGAACCAAGCAAAAAAGAACAGTGTCTACCCCCTTGCGACACCGGTGATAGGTGTAGACAAAAAAGTTGACTAGCATCCAACGGCTAGCAAAGTTCAAGCCACCAATCAACATGTAGTAGTATTCCACATAATTGACCCTTTCCAGGATTTTAGGTAAATAATTTCCGGATTTTTTCACAATCTTTAGTACTAAATAATTGCATAAATGCTCAATTTTTGTAAGCCACCCATCAGCATCGGACGGCTAGCAAAGTTTCCCGCAGTTCCGCCAAAATTTCGCGTCGCTCCGAAAAATTCGCGCCAGGACAGCCCGCCCAAATTTTTTCGTGCAAGGATAATTTACTTCTCAGCCCTCCCGCACACAACTGGCAACCTTTATCCTAGAGGGCATTTCTGTAATCGTTCCGAAACCCTGCCTTCCGCTCGATCGGCCCTCTCGCCGAAAGAGAAAGCCACTATTTCGAAATATCCACTCCCCCTTGTCCTCCCAAAATAGATCCTCTATTCCCCCGGTCTCACACCTCGCCGTATAGCTCGCTTGCCAGAACTCCCTCGTCGTCGTCGAGATCACCCTCCAGATCTGCCACATCACCGGCCTTTTCACCGTCCAGATCCGCCACCTCGCCGTTGTGCTCGCCTGTCTGCCACATCGTCTCCAACCTCCTCGTACGTTATCTTCCACCTCGCGTCGTGCTCTCCGGTCAGCCACCTCGACGCCGTGTTCGCCTGTCAGCCACCTCGCCACTGACCTCGTCGTACATCCAGATCTGCCACCTCGTCTCCAACCTCGCCGCAACATCACCGTCAATGTCTGCAAGCACACTGAAACGAGTGAAGATTGAAGGCAAGAAACGCAGCAAGACAGAAGACCCTAAAGATGCAGGCAACTATTCTCTCTAAATTGCTTTTGTCTATTTAATTGTATGTTTGATGCTTTCTTATTATCCTGCTTATGTTCGATGCAGTTAATCTTTCTAAATTGGTTGTCTGTTTAATCGTATGTTCGATGCTTCATTATTTTCCTAATTATACTGCTAATGTTTGATGCAATAAATCTCTCTAAACGGTTTCTTGGAACGGAAATAGGAAGGGGGGCCTTCTTGCTTGGTAAAACTTTGCTCATTTGCAGCAATCTAGCTTGTATACTAGGTATTAGGTTTAATTTCACTTTGCTTGTGATCCTATCAGTCTTAGTTAGGATCAGAATTTATATTATTTGCACTTGATTGTTCTTACAAGATGAGTGCCTTAATTATTTATGCTGTATTAGGTTCTTATGAAGCGTTATATTTGTACTTTACTTTTAGTTCTTTATTCATGTTAGGATCGCCACTACACCCCCATTGAAGAAGAGCGTGCCAGAACTATCATGACAAAAAATGCAAAGATGCATGAACTGGACGTAAAGCCAACAAGTTTTCTTTCATGTCCTACCGTACTCCCCCCCCCCCCCCCCCAAAAAAAGACCAAGAAGTAAGACTCTGGATCTCAGTACATGCCTGTGTATGATGTTGAAGAGGAATCAGATGCCACTGAAGGAGTCGTGTCATATCAATCACAATCCAGCGTGGAAAATGAGCTGCAGGTTATTCCCTAACACGTGATATCGCAACAACTAAGGTGCATCTTTCTTATCTTGTGTCGAACTGTTTGATCAATGTGGCACCATATATTTTGTGCTACTTCCTCTATTCCATACTATAAGAAGTTTTCGCAAGCTAATTAAGGCCGTGAAACCCACTTATAGTAATCAAGGTTGTCGTTGTCATTTCAACATGGTTTCCATATATCTTCCTCACATGCTTGACACCTACTATTCCATCTATGCTTCTCATCTGCTAGTTCATTACACACACAGTTGGTTGATTATAATATGCTAGTTTTCATCAATTTTTTTGTACAAGCTTGTCATCTGCTATTCTATCTTCCTCACATGCTTGACACCTGCTGTTTCATCCATGCTTCTCATCAGCTAGTTCATGACACACACCGTTGTTTGACTATAATCTGCTAGTTTTCATCAATTTTTTGTACATGCTTGTCATCTGCTATTTTCATCTATCTTCCTCACATGCTTGACACCTGCTGTTTCATCTATGCTTCTCATCAGCTAGTTCATGACACACACCGTTGTTTGACTATAATCTTCTTGTCTTCATCAATTTTTTGTACATGCTTGTCATCTGCTAGTTTCATCTATGTTTTGTACATTCTTGTTATCTGTTATTTTCATCTATTTTCTTTGCATGCTTGATAGGAAAGCAAAAAAAGGGTGATGTCTCGATCTGCTTCAGAGGTTGAGGATGAGGATGATAGTGAAGTTGTCATGCCGAAGAGTGGAAATCATACTTTCTCAAAGAAGGTCCGTGTGGAATCATGTCTTTCATAGTCTGAGCCTAAACCACAACTTGTTGTGAATGTGCGCAGAACAATTGCTGATATGAGGACGGCGAAAGAAGAATCCGAGCAACTGAGCCTGAAGTTTGTAGTTGCTATGGAAGACATTCAGAAGCAACAAGCTGCACTAAAGAAATCTCAACTAGAAGGAGTTTCCCTACTTGAGATGCTGGCTGAGCAGATGCGTGGTCCTTGAAACTGTGGTTCTGTATGTTGGTTTGATATTCTGTGAGAAAACTAAGTATTTGATGCCTGTTATGTGGTTTTTTTCTGCCTGTGTCCAATTGGCAATTATAACGATGATGTAACCACCAAAATAGCACCAAAACAGACATCATAGTAACATAACGTAAAAATCCGTCAAGGCAAATACCGACATGTGGCGATGTATGCCCAGCCCACGTGGCCTACTATGAGTGGGCGATTAGACGACGTAAAAATAACGTCCCCCGCACGGTGATGACATCACCCAAATCCGAGACGGAAAAAAACGTCATGGAAAAGACGTTGCGTGGCACCATTTGGTTGGTGCACGTGCCACGAGTTTAGCGACGAAAAAAAGTCGCTGGGTAGCCCGCGACGAGCAGATTTCGTCCCAGAAGAAGGCGACGTGGTGCTATTTTGTTTCCATATGGCGTATTTTAATTGGTCCACATGTTTTCAGTTGATTGGTCGAGACTCGCGACGGAAAAAAACGTCGCTGGGTAGCCCGGGACGAACCGATTTCGTCCCAGAAGAAGGCAACGTGGAAACATTTTGTTTCCATGTGGCGTATTTCCATTGGTCCACATGGTTTCACCTCATTGGTCAAGACTGGTGACGTAAAAAACGTTCCTACGTTTTGCTTATGGTGACTAAACGTTTAGCCACGTCAGCTGATTACGATAACGGCTGTTAGAAACTCGTTTTCCATGTGTCTCCTCATAGGGACGAAATAGAAACGTTAATGCTTATTGGGCCTAGTACGGACGGCCCAACTGGTGGCGACGATTTGATGTACGTTGCGGATAGCCTTAACGGTTTAGTGTTCATATAAACGTCGTGGAACCGTCCGTGACAGTCGATCTGATACGTTTTCACTCTGTCGCGTAAACCATCGCGGATTGCCCTTAGCGACGGTTTGGATCCCATCCGGAATGTTATTGAAACGTCCCTGATCGCGCGGAATTTGGTAGTGCCTGTGAACATCGGAAGCGACAATGGTTTGATGAAGATATCAGCAAGTTGATCTTTGGAGGAGATAAACTTGATCTGCAGGAGCTTCTGTGCAACTCGTTCTCTCACAAAGTGATAGTCAACTTAGATGTGTTTCGTTCGGTCATGGAATACTGGGTTTGAGGAAAGGTATGTAGCATCGATGTTGTCACACCAAAGGACAGGTGGCTGTTTTGGGCAATCTTCAACTCACGCAGCAAAGACTGAACCCAAATGAGCTCCGCGGTGGCATTGGCAACGGCCTTCTATTAAGCTTTAGTCCTACTCCGAGACACTGTAGCTTGTTTACATGTACTCCAGGCGATCAAGTTAGGACCAAAGAACACAGCATGGCCCCCCGTTGATCGCCGGTCATCTGGGTTACCGGCCCAATCCGCATCACTGAAGGCCGCAAGCACGACAGAGGGTGCCAGCCGAATATGAAGTCCAAATGTGAGAGTGGAACGAAAATAGCGCATAATGCGCTTAACAGAGGACCAATGAGGATCCCGTAGTGCATGGAGATACTGACAGACACGGTTAATTGCATAGGAAATATCAAGCCGAGTGATGATGGTGCAGATCTTGCACTCGTTGGGATACCCGAAGAGGAGGGTGTGGTGAGCACAACGGTAGGAGTTTTCCCCTTAGTTAAGAACACAAGTTATCAATCCAGTAGGAGAAAGTGGACCTTCAGAAGGTTGATGCCACTGACGGTGGTGGTGGCTCACCGGTGTCAGCAACAACGTGGAACCCGCACACAACACAACCAAAATACTTTGTCCCAACGGTACAGTGAGGTTGTCAATCTCACTGGTCTTGCTGAAAACAAAGATTAGACGTATAGTATGGAAAATAAAGTATTCTTGCAGTAAGTAAAGAAAGCAGGAAATTGTGGTGGTTTGCTTTAACAGTGTAGGAAAATGGACCGGGGTTCATAGGTTCCCTAGTGGTGTCTCTCCATAAAAGATAGCATGCTGGGTAAACAAATTACAGCTGGGCAATTGACAAATAAAAGTTGCACCGTAGTGCACATTCATGACATGATGACTACTATGATATTTAGTGCGGGCATTACAACAATATACATAGACCATAATCCAACTGCATCTATGACTAATAATCCACCCTCAGGTAATCATCTGAACCCCCTTAGGTATTAAGTTGCAAGCAACAGATAACTGCATTAAACAAAATGTGTAATGTAAGAAATGATTATGCACGCGGGCACTGTCACCGCTGTTTTCTCCCTAATGGCAACAACACATCCTCCCCTTTCACGTTTCTGTCACTCGAGCAAGGTGGTGAGGAGGCATGAACCCACTATCAAGCATAAATACTCCCTCTTGGAGTCACTAGCAACTACTTGGCCAGAGCAACCACTAGCAACGGAAAGCATGCAAGGTCACAAATAACATATGCAATAAAGACTATAATCAACTTGACATAAGTTCAATATTCATCGGATCCCAGCAAACACAGCACATAGAGTTACATAAGAACAATCACGATCATGTTAGGCAACTCACAGGATCTAAACATTAAGTCATAGGAGGAGAAGAAAACCATCTAGCTACTGCTATGGACCCTTAGTCCAAGGATGAACTACTCACGCATCACTCCGGAGGCGGGCATGGTGACGAAGAGGCCTCCGCTGATGATCTCCTCTCCGGCAGGGTGTCGGAGGACAGCTTCAGAACCTGCCTGATCTAGGGTTAACAATGACGGCGGTTGTGGAACTTTTCGGGGATTTTTGATCAGGTATCTAGGGTTTTCCATCCGGAGGGAATAAATAGGCGAAAGGGCAAAGGCGGTGGAGTCCCACACCACCCCCTGGCGCGGCCAAGGTGGGGCGCCACCCCATGGTGTGGGCCCCCTGGTGCCCATCTTCGACTCCTCTACGGTCTTGTGGATGCTTCCGGGGAAAATAGGACTTCCGGGCTTCAAATTTTCCAATTCCGAGAATATTTTCAGAACAACTTTTCTGAAACTAAAAACAACAGAAAACAGGGAACTGGCTCTTTGGTATCTTGTTAATAGGTTAGTCCGGAAAATCGATAAAAATGTCATAAAGAAGGGAGAAAACATGTAGCAATTGGCATAATATTATCATGGAGCATCAGAAATTATAGATACGTTGGAGACGTATCGGTTCTCTCAATAATACCATGCAAATTATCAATAGCTGTAGAGTTTTCCATTAGATGATTTTGCACTTTCATATTAAAGTTGTCTTGCTTAACAACATAATTATCAACCTAAGCAGTGACAGAATGAAACGACCATAATAAAGACGCTTACTATCTACTCTTGATTCAACACATTTCCACTGTAGTGTTTGAGTGGACCCTGATACCTCCTCTCGAACCATAATAGACTAGTATTGTTATTTTATCATTGAATCGTTTATTTCTCTTGAAAGCAGATTAATTCTTTTACATACATATTTTTTTAGGCGGTCGACATCCATTATGCGGCATAGGTGTTACATCCCTTATACCACTTAATCGCACACCGCTTTTAGCAATGGCTCGTAATGCGGCATCTCTTCCACTACTCATGCCTTTTACCATAACTTATGCTTGTTGCAAACCTACTATACGGGTAGCATCTACTATTGTTCTTTGAAATTCATCTAATAATTGATCAGGTGGTTTAGAATAGTGTACCTCAACTGTTGATGGATGAGGATTTGGCTTACATAATTCTTCTATAGGTGGGAGATTCTTCACATCTTCAGATTTAATACCCCTCTCTTGAAGAGATTTCTTGGCTTCCCTCGTCACTTCATCGTTTAATTCAATCATCCCTCTCTTTTTGGGTGTTGGTATTGGTGTTGGCTCTGGTGTAGGTGTAGGCTCAGGTATAGTCCAATCATCATGATTTTTGGCTATTTTAGCCAATAATTCCTCATCTTCTTCTAGAGTTCTTTTCTTGAAAAGACAACCCGCACAACTATCCAGGTATGTCATAGATTCAACAGTTAGTCCATTATAAAATATATCTAGGAGCTCATTTTTAGGTAATGGATTTCCAGGGCTAGCTCTTATTAAAGAACAAAACCTTGACCAAGATTCAAGCATTTTCTCTCCTTCAATTTTCTTAAATTTAAAGATATTCTACAAATCAACATGTTGAGCACTAGCAGGAAACTGTTTTTGAAAGAAAGCATTAACCAAACCCATAGGACTATCAATAGATCTAGGCGACAAAGTGTTAAACCAAGTTTTAGCCTCATAATTCAATGAGAAAGGGAAGATCTTGGTAACAAAGTAAGTACGTAACTTAGTATCATCAGAAAATAAGCTACTCAAAGATGAAAACTCATTCATATGCTCCATAGCACGTTTACTATCAGTACCACAAAAAGGTTCTTTCTCAACAATATATATATAAGATAAATCCAGAGAGAAATCATAATCCTTATTTTAATGTGTATGGGAGATGTAGAAAACTTAGCATCGGGAGAAGATTTGTATTTAACAACATGTCATGCAAGAAGACTCTTAAGAGCACTTGCACTAGTAGTAGCTTGAACTTCCTCAATAAAGTCATCATTAAGTTCAATGTAGGTTTCCTCAAGATCATCACTAGGAATCCGAGGTGAATTAACAGGTATACCAACATTTCAACAGGAATTTCATTTTTTTTTCAATTTTTTTAGCTCTAGCAATTGTGGCATCTAGGAAAGAACCTAGTGAACTAGTATCATCAAGCACAATAGAAGCATCATCTAAATTATCAGAAGCATTTTCAGACTCAGCAGAAGTAACAGTGTGTGTAGCATGTGGTAGTGTAAGAAGCTTACTCATTACAGATGGTGAATTAAGAGCAACATAGGTGTGCAGAGTTGTACCTCTCCTTGTAGTGGATGGTAATATAGAGAATTTTCCATCACGAGTATTACCCATGATGAAAGGCTTGCAGCGAACAATATCACTTTCAAGTGAGCAGATAAATAGAGCTATGCTCCTGGCAAAGGCGCCAGAAAGTAGTCTTGATGACCCACAAGTATAGGGGATCGCAACAGTCTTCGTGGGAAGTAAAACCCAAATTTATTGATTAGACACATGGGGAGCCAAAGAATATTTATAAGCATTAACAACTAAGTTCTCAATTTAGGAGAAAGAAATCACTTCCGAAGGTTGATGCAGCTGATGCTGGCAGGGCGCACTACCGTTTCAGAAGCAACGTGGAACCTACACAACACAATCAAATCATGTTGCCCCAACGAAGCAGTGAGGTTGTCAATCTCACCGGTTTTGCTGAAAACAAAGAGGTTAAACTTATGGTGTGGAAAACAGTACTTGTTTGTAGTAGATGAAAAGAGAACAGTGATGGCTGTAGGAAAACAGTAGTAACAATATGAAAACAGTGATTGCAGTGGTTGTATTATCAGTATAAAGGAAGTGGACCGGGGTCCACGGTTCACTAGTGATGTCTCTCCAAAATAGATAGATATCATGTTGGGTAAACAAATTACAGCTCGGCAATTTACAGATATAAAGGATGCACCGTAGTGCATATGCATGACATGATGATTACTCTGTGATTCATGCGGGCATTACAACAAGATTCATAGACCGTCATCCAACTGCATCTATGACTAATAATCCACCCTCAGAGTGTCATCCGAGCAAACCTTGGATATTAAGTTGCAAGCAACAGATAATTGCATTAAGCAACGGAAAGCATGCAAGATCACAAATAACATATGCAATAAAGACTATAATCAACTTGGCATAAGTTCAATATTCATCATATCCCAGCAAACACAGCACATAGAGTTACATAAGATCAATCTCGATCATGTTAGGCAGCTCACGAGATCTAAACATGGAGGCATATGAGGAGAAGACAACCATCTAGCTACTGCTATGGACCCATAGTCCAAGGATGAACTACTCACGCATCACTCCGGAGGCGGGCATGGTGATGGAGAGGCCTCCGGTGATGATTTCCTCTCCGGCAGGGTGCCGGAGATAACTTCAGAGCCCCCTGATCTAGGGTTGACGGTGATGGCAGCTGCGGAACTTTTCGGGGATATTTGATCAGGTGTTTAGGGTTTTCCATCTGGGGGGATTAAATAGGCGAAAGGGCAGAGGCGGTGGAGCCCCACACCACCCCCTGGCGCGGTCAAGGGGGGCGCCACCCCATGGTGTGGGCCCCCTGATGCCCCTCTTCATCTCCTCTTCGGTCTTCTGGATGCTTCCGGAGAAAATAGGCACTTCGGGCTTTGTGGGATCCAATTCCGAGAATATTTTCAGAACAACTTTTCTGAAACCAAAAAACAACAGAAAACAGGGAACTGGCACTTGGCATCTTGTTAATAGGTTAGTCCCGGAAAACGTGTAAAAATGACATAAATAAGGGAGAAAACATGTAGCAATTGGCATAATATCCTCATGGAGAATCAGAAATTATAGATACGTTGGAGACGTATCAAGTGACAGTGAGGTACTAAAGGCCTCCAACAACACTCTTGTACTCGGTGGCATCTTCAGCAGACAACAAAGTACCAATAGTAGCAGATAGAGTCTCAGTGGGGGACATGGGCGTAGTAGCAGCCTTACACTCAAGCATACCAACACGTCGTAACAGATCCTGAGAGTACTTCTGCTGTGAGAGAGCAAGGATATCACCAGGATACGTGACCTCGATCCCAAGGATAGTGTAGCTTTCCCAGGTCTTTGATAGCAAAATCAGAACCGAGAGCCACAATGAGACGATCCGTAGCTGCAACAGAGGAACTGACCAGAATACTATCATCAACATGAATGAGAAGATACATGGTAACCTCTCGGCGCTGAAGAAGGAACAGTGAAGTGTCACCTGTAGAGGGGCACAAACCCATGAGTGCGGAGTGCAGCGCCGAGCCGTGCAAGCCAGGCACGAGGAGCCTGCTTCAGGCCATATAGCGCCTTCACTAGGCGATAGATGTGTTGAGAACGAGCAGGGTCAACAAAGCCAGGAGGCTGGCGCATGTATACCTCTTCCTCCAAAACACCATGGAGAAAAGCATTCTGAACATCCATTTGACGAAGATCCCAGCCCCGAGTAACAGCAAGAGAAAGAAGCAGTCGAATAGTGGTGGGTTTGACCACAGGACTGAAAGTATCCTCATAGTCCAGCCCATACCTTTGCTTGAAACCTTTAGCAACGAGCCGAGCCTTGTACCGCTCAATAGAACCATCAACGTGCTTCTTAACTTTGAAAATCCACTTGGAGTCAATGATATTGACAGCAGGACATGGAGGAACCAGCTGCCAGGTACCATTATGTCGAAGAGCCTGAAACTCAAGATCCATGGCAGCTCACCAATGCGGGATCCTCATTGCAGCCTGATAGTGACGAGGCTCAGCAGAGGGACCGGACTGCGCTTGAGCTAAGAAGGCAGCGATCCAGGCGACAGTACCATCAGTGCGTTTCAGGGGCCGATAGATACCGCTGCGCCTGCGAGTATGTGCACGGGGTCCAACAGTGTCAGAAGGCGGCGGAGCAGAGTCGGCCCTTGAGGCAGAAGGCGACGGTGGCCCATCTCCAGGCGAAGGGGGCCCATCTGGGGTGGAGCTCGGCAGCGACGCGGAGTGCGGCTCCATCCCAGCAGTCGGGGAGGCGGGCGTCGCGCAGGGCGACGTGGTAGCAAGCGGCGTCCCACTCACGGGTGTAGGCGTCGCGCGGGGCGACGTGGAGGCAGGCGACGGCCCAGTAGCAGGCGGCGGCCCATGCTCGGGCAGCGTCCCACTCATGGGTGTAGGCGTCGCGCGGGGCGACGTGGAGGCATGAGACGTGGTTCCACAAGTATAGGGGATCGCAACAGTCTTCGAGGGAAGTAAAACCCAAATTTATTGATTCGACACAAGGGGAGTCAAAGAATATTTATGAGCCTTAACAAGTGAGTTGTCAATTTACCTGCACCTGAAAGTACTTTTGTTCGCAGTGGTTTATCATTAGTAACAGTTTTATAGTAACAGCAGTAGTGAAATAATAGCAGCAGTAGTATGAAAACAGCAGCAATAGTGATTGAAGTAAACAGCAGATTAAATACTGTAGGCATAGGGATGGATGAACGGGCGTTGCATGGATAAGAAAGTTCTAATAATGATCATGTCAGGGGCATTGCAGATAAATAAGATAAAGCATCCAAGCACTAAGTAACCATAGGCATGTGTTCCGTAAATAGTCGTACGTGCTCGCAATGAAAACTTGCACAACATCTTTTGTCCTACCAGCTCGTTTTCAGCGGGGCCTCAAGGGAACTACTGGTAATTAAGGTGTTCCTTTTCATAGAACACCGGAGCAAAGCATTAACACTCCGTGAACACATGTGATCCTCACATCGCAACCATCCCCTCCGGTTGTCCCAATTTCTGTCACTTCGGGGCCTTGGGTTCCGGACAACAATATGTGTAAACAACCTGCAGGTATGATCAAGAAACAATAATTATCATCGTGATTCAATAACATGTTCAGATCTGAGACCACGGCACTCGGGCCCAAAGTGGCAAGCATTAAGCATAACAAGTTGCAACAATTTCAGTAGCACTAATAGAGGATACTAGGCACTATGCCCTAACAATCATGTCATTATTACATGAACGATCTCATCCAATCCCTACCATCCCCTTCAGCCTACAGCGGGGATGTGACGCCCCGGGATCGGGCACTATGCAGATTTCGGCATTTCCACCCAAATCCGCATAATAACCGATTTCAGGTTGCCACTTGTGAGAACATTACAACAATTTACGGATAATCCACAACGACAACAGAGGGGGTATATAGAAGACGACTCAAACGAGTCAAGGATACAACTGATACAATACAAAGATCCAAATAACAGCGGAAGAAACAACATATGGTCCGACTACGGACAAGATACAAATTGGACTAAGAGTCCTGAAGATAACCGATGGCGTCCAATCCCTGCCCAGGCCAAGACGGAGGGATTCCCAAGCTAACGTCGTCAGACTTCAAACCTGTTGACTGCAATATGGAATATGCAGCCACGAAATGGATTCGTGGGTCAGTACTATTAAGTACTGGCAAGTGGATAAACCATACTCACAAGATACCAGCATAACCAATCATCACAAGATACAAATACTTTGGGTACAACGGAAGGAAGGTATTATTGCAAAGAAAAAGGCAGCGGGCTGCACTAACTAACTACAGAGACGCGCTACAACATCCGGCTAAAAGAAAGGGATAAGATAGCGTATCAGAACCAACTACAACTACAAAGGAAGCAACCCAAGGAAACTCACACGGTTGATTAAGGTGACATTCATTTTTATGGTGGAGGTAATCTATATTACTAGTCAAGTTATCATCGTTAAGTGTAAGTTGTCTGAGTACTTGTTAGCCAGCACTTTCACCAAGTCATCCATAACCGCGGACAACACGGCTTCTCGAGAAGATTTAACCCTGCAGGGATGCACCAATTTGGCCGTACACGTAAGAATGACCCGCCAGATGGAAATGCACTTCCACCAAGCGAGGCACTCAAAAAATCCCAACTCTTCTTCGCATCAAGCCCAAAGAACCACGTGCTGTGCGTGCGCGGCTAATCGAGCCCCCACGAAGAAAAGGGGGACCCTCATAGCACTGGAAGACCACGCCGCCCTAAATGCCGACTACAAAAGTTCCACCCTGGCGCCAAGGGCTCGCACCTGCATATGCATGCATCAAATGGAAAGCCCGAACTAAGTGTGGCGATTTGGACGAGATGCGAATCGAATCAGAATTGCGGGGGGCGCCCATACTCGCTTCCCACATGCGGTTAGTGCGCTCATCATGGATCGGAGGACAAGACCCTTTTCCTAATTAAGTTCGACACTAGCAGGCCTCAAAACCACGCCGGGCCTCCTGCCGGTGCCTTATCATCAAATTATTGTTACCCCAAACATTAACATGTTGTTGATTAAATTGAACCCCAATTATCAACTAAACAGGTGATACGACAAAGGACAACAAGACTCGAGCACAAACAAATCTAAGCATGCAACTACGACACGAGGGCCAACAAGGTAAACAAGCAACATGTAATAGGAAGTGGAAGGAAGGCTATATCATGGTTGCAAGGTAAACATATGATAGGATCGAGACACAAGCATCGAATCATAAGGCTAGAATAAAGACAACGGAAAGAATGAGTAACAAGTGATGAAAGGCAGCCATAGGTAGCAAGTGAGTATACTTGCCTGGAATCCAGCAAAGTAGAGGTACATCCGAAGAACTTGTCGTTGCTCACATCATCTCAACGTCCTATCCGGGAAGAAGCAACAAACTAGAACAAACACCGGATACACAAATTACTTCTACGGCAAAAGATCCAGCATGATCAAGATATGGATGCATGACAAGTTTAAGGACGCATCAAAGATAAACTAGTTGACATGGTAAACATATTTAAATGGGCCCATATGCAATTTGGATTGCATCTGGAAAAGCCCATGAATTAATGTTGAATTAAATGATCTATAAATAACCATCATGTGAAAGTTGATTAGAATGATGCATGGATGATGAAAACAATAAGAAAACAACAATAGCTTCAGTTTGATATGTTGTTTACCAAGTTTGGAATTTTATTTATTAAGTTATGAACTTTGGCATTTTAAATAATTTAAACAAGAATTTGTTGTTTTCACCAATTTTAAATGTTCAAAACAGATAACAAAACTTATATTTGGAAAGAACACAAAATTTTAGATGGAATACATATTTTATTTGTTGAATTTGGATTTTAGATGAGCAAGTCATTAAATTGACAATTTTAAATACATTAATTAAGAAATAGTTGTTTTCAGCAATTTAAATTGTTCAAAACAGAAAACAAAGTTGATATTTGTAAAGTTCATGAAAAATGGGATGGAAAACATATTTTATTTGTTGAAATTGGATTTTAATTGAGCAAGTTATGAATTTTGCAATTTAAAAGATTTAAGTAAAGTATTGAAATATTGCATAATTTTTATTTGCCCAAAACAGAGAACAAATTCCATAATTGGAAAATTCAGAGAATTTTGAGTGAAATACATATTTTACTTTTCAAATTTGGATTTTGGATGACAAAGATATGGGCCTTTGAATTTTAGGGGTTATTCTGTAAAAGGCAGGGGCGGGATTGTGAGAGAAACTGCGTGTGGAAGTCCTCCGGTGCAAAATGAGGACAGCCAGGGGGCTGGACGAAAAGGATCCAGATCCTGTGCTGAAAATCGCAAAAAAAAGGGGAGGTCCTTGCCTCCAGGGGGATTCGAACTCGGGTCTACCGAGCTAAGGACAAGGGCTAGAGCCGCTGCGCTACTGTTGTGCTTGTGTAAGCATCCAGGTCTGCACGAAAATGAATAGAGAAGGTGCGTTGTTTCCTTGTCTGACGAAACTGAACCTGCGTCTTTGGTGGACAGCGAGCAGCACGACGCAGAACTCACCAGTCTTCCCACGATGCAGATCGATGCTGGAGCGTGGAGGAGGTGCAGGGACGGTGATGCGTGAGTGACGTGCGGTGGGGCGTGTGTACCGTGCGTACGTGAACTACACGGTCGAGGGCAACAGCCAAGAAGAGGACCCGTGCTGCTAGCGTGCGGCCATGGCGGACAGGTACTTGGTCAGAAAGCGATACGACGGAACATAGCGCTAAAGGGACGGATTTCGGCGGGAATGGGAAGGGTGGCTCACCGGGAGGGCTCTGATGTCGTCGTGTGTGCTCGAGGTCGACCACAGCGTCCGCACCATGGTCCTCAAGTTGCAGCCAGGGAGGACTCCGGTTCTTCTTCAGATATTACAGAGAGGTGGGGGAAAACGACAGAGGAGGAAGGGAAGGAGGGTGGCGGCGCGAGGCAAAGAGGAGGGGAGAACTAGGATTTGGAGGGGGAAGGGGGTGCGGCTTTAACGGAGGGCAGGTGGGGAGGGGACCTCGATGGTGACAGCAACATCCCCCCTCCTGTCTGTCCGTACGAAGAAGAAGGGGGGGTTGGCTGCTGGGCTGGGTGTTGGGCCTGGCTCCTGGGGTGGTAGGTGGGCCTGCTGGCCTGCCTCCCCGAGCGAGTTCTCTTTTATTTTTTTCTGTTTACACACTTTTTTTTTGTGTAGGAAAGAAATAGAGAGAAAAAGAATGAGGTTTTAGGGGTTTTCATTCTATGAATTAATTTTTATTGAATTACAAAACAGTAAGGTCAAGGTTTGTGAACTTTATTTTCAAAAATTTAAAATGTCAATTTGATTTGAATTTGCTATTTGAATTTCAAATAGGGTTTCACATAGATTTGATTTTTAAAATAAGCAAGTTTTATTCAATAAGCTCAAACAACTATGAAAACTTATTGAGTTTAAATGTTTGCAAGATTTCAATTTTAAACCACAATTGGAACATGCCAAGTATGAAAGATTTGAATTGAATTTGAACTTGAATTTACCATTAGGGTGTTAATAAAAGGGGGTTTTATTAACAAGCATTTTAATTGATTCAAATTCAAAACTATTAAAAACATTTTGAGTTGTTTAGTTTGCAACTTTTAATTGGAAACTTTGGACATGTTTTGAAAGTTTAAATTTGGTTTGAACTTTTTAAGTTGTTTTGAAAACAGGGGCAATGCATATATGCACGTGATGCAAAGCAAAAAAGAAAAACAACCAAATCCTATTTGGGGGGAAATCCCCCGGGTGTTACAGACGACACCACTAACAAGGGATTGCGCCCTCGCAATCCACCCATTAACCCGGGAGGGTAAAGAAGTTCGACTAACGATTCTTCATGCTTCCAGTTGATCTCCTCGACACCACTAACAAGAGATTCTTGCCCGGGTTGATGACGATCTTCTTCCACCAGGAATCTTCCGATGATCGAACCTATTAGGATATAAGGCCAAGAGAACGTCCACCCACGTAGGAAGCCTAACACTTTGAAAGATTGAGAGGGAGAGAGACTCCAAAACAAATAAGATGAGAGGAGAAATAGAATAGAGATAAGGAGAAAACAAGAATCCTATTGAGATGTTTCCAAAATAGTTTAGCAGAAATAGTTTTGACACTCTAGAAACAACGACCGTTAGCGAGGTTATCCTACAGGCTTTGCGGACCCGTTGCTTCGATAACCATTCGTATCGAAACAACTTTGGGAATCGGAAACCATGCTCTGATACCATTTGTGACGCCCCGGGATCGGGCACTATGCAGATTTCGGCATTTCCACCCAAATCCGCATAATAACCGATTTCAGGTTGCCACTTGTGATAACATTACAACAATTCACGGATAATCCACAACGACAACAGAGGGGGTATATACAAGACGACTCAAACGAGTCAAGGATACAACTGATACAATACAAAGATCCAAATAACAGCAGAAGAAACAACATATGGTCCGACTACGGACAAGATACAAATTGGACTAAGAGTCCTGAAGATAACCGATGGCGTCCAATCCCTGCCCAGGCCAAGCCGGAGGGATTCCCAAGCTAACGTCGTCAGACTTCAAAACTGTCGACTGCAATATGGAATATGCAGCCACGAAATGGATTCGTGGGTCAGTACTATTAAGTACTGGCAAGTGGATAAACCATACTCACAAGATACCAGCGTAACCAATCATCACAAGATACAAATACTTTGGGTACAACGGAAGGAAGGGATTATTGCAAAGAAGCGGCAGCGGGCTGCACTAACTAACTACAGAGACACGCTACAACATCCGGCTAAAAGAAAGGGATAAGATAGCGTATCAGAACCAACTACAACTACTCACCAAACAATACCCATCCAATGTTACCCCCTACTAAGGAAGCAACCCAAGGAAACTCACACGGTTTATTAAGGTGACATTCATTTTTATGGTGGAGGTAATCTATATTACTAGTCAAGTTATCATCGTTAAGTGTAAGTTGTCTGAGTACTTGTTAGCCAGCACTTTCACCAAGTCATCCATAACCACGGACAACACGGCTTCTCGAGAAGATTTGACCCTGCAGGGATGCACCAATTTGGCCGTACACGTAAGAATGACCCGCCAGATGGAAATGCATTTCCACCAAGCGAGGCACTCAACACAACCCAACTCTTCTTCGCATCAATCCCAAAGAACCACGTGTTGTGCGTGCGCGGCTAATCGAGCCCCCACGAAGAAAAGGGGGACCCTCATAGCACTGGAATACCACGCCGCCCTAAATGCCGACTACAAAAGTTCCACCCTGGCGCCAAGGGCTCGCACCTGCATATGCATGCATCAAATGGAAAGCCCGAACTAAGTGTGGCGATTAGGACGAGATGCGAATCGAATCAGAATTGCGGGGGGCGCCCATACTCGCTTCCCACATGCGGTTAGTGCGCTCATCATGGATTGGAGGACAAGACCCTTTTCCTAATTAAGTTCGACACTAGCAGGCCTCAAAACCACGCCGGGCCTCCTGCCGGTGCCTTATCATCAAATTATTGTTACCCCAAACATTAACAGGTTGTTGATTAAATTGAACCCCAATTATCAACTAAACAGGTGATACGACAAAGGACAACAAGACTCGAGCACAAACAAATCTAAGCATGCAACTACAACACGAGGGCCAACAAGGTAAACAAGCAACAGGTAATAGGAAGTGGAAGGAAGGCTATATCATGGTTGCAAGGTAAACATATGATAGGATCGAGACACAAGCATCGAATCATAATGCTAGAATAAAGACAACGGAAAGAATCGGTAACAAGTGATGAAAGGCAGCCATAGGTAGCAAGTGAGTATACTTGCCTGGAATCCAGCAAGTAGAGGTACATCCGAAGAACTTGTCGTTGCTCACATCATCTCAACGTCCTATCCGGGAAGAAGCAACAAACTAGAACAAACACCGGATACACAAATTACTTCTACGGCAAAAGATCCAGCATGATCAAGATATGGATGCATGACAAGTTTAAGGACGCATCAAAGATAAACTAGTTGACATGGTAAACATATTTAAATGGGCCCATATGCAATTTGGATTGCATCTGGAAAAGCCCATGAATTAATGTTGAATTAAATGATCTACAAATAACCATCATGTGAAAGTTGATTAGAATGATGCATGGATGATGAAAACAATAAGAAAACAACAATAGCTTCAGTTTGATATGTTGTTTACCAAGTTTGGAATTTTATTTATTAAGTAATGAACTTTGGCATTTTAAATGATTTAAACAAGCATTTGTTGTTTTCACCAATTTTAAATGTTCAAAACAGATAACAAAACTTATATTTGGAAAGAACACAAAATTTTAGATGGAATACATATTTCATTTGTTGAATTTGGATTTTAGATGAGCAAGTCATTAAATTGACAATTTTAAATGCATTAATTAAGAAATAGTTGTTTTCAGCAATTTAAATTGTTCAAAACAGAAAACAAAATTGATATTTGCAAAGTTCATGAAAAATGGGATGGAAAACATATTTTATTTGTTGAAATTGGATTTTAATTGAGCAAGTTATTAATTTTGCAATTTAAAAGGTTTAAGTAAAGTATTGAAATATTGCATAATTTTTATTTGCCCAAAACAGAGAACAAATTGCATATTTGGAAAATTCAGAGAATTTTGAGTGAAATACATATTTTACTTTTCAAATTTGGATTTTGGATGACAAAGATATGGGCCTTTGAATTTTAGGGGTTATTCTGTAAAAGGCAGGGGCGGGATTGTGAGAGAAACTGCGTGTGGAAGTCCTCCGGTGCAAAATGATGACAGCCAGGGGGCTGGACGAAAAGGATCCAGATCCTGTGCTGAAAATCGCAAAAAAAAGGGGAGGTCCTTGCCTCCAGGGGGATTCGAACTCGGGTCTACCGAGCTAAGGACAAGGGCTAGAGCCGCTGCGCTACTGTTGTGCTTGTGTAAGCATCCAGGTCTGCACGAAAATGAATAGAGAAGGTGCGATGTTTCCTTGTCTGACGAAACTGAACCTGCCTCTTTGGTGGACAGCGAGCAGCACGACGCAGAACTCACCAGTCTTCCCATGATGCAGATCGATGCTGGAGCGTGGAGGAGGTGCAGGGATGGTGCTGCGTGAGTGACGTGCGGTGGGGCGTGTGTACCGTGCGTACGTGAACTACACGGTCGAGGGCAACAGCCAAGAAGAGGACCCGTGCTGCTAGCGTGCGGCCATGGCGGACAGGTACTTGGTCAGAAAGCGATACGACGGAACATAGCGCTAAAGGGCCGGATTTCGACGGGAATGGGAAGGGTGGCTCACCGGGAGGGCTCTGATGTCGTCGTGTGTGCTCGAGGTCGACCACAGCGTCCGCACCATGGTCCTCAAGTTGCAGCCATGGAGGACTCCGGTTCTTCTTCAGAGATTACAGAGAGGTGGGGGAAAAGGACAGAGGAGGAAGGGAAGGAGGGTGGCGGCGCGAGGCAAAGAGGAGGGGAGAACTAGGGTTTGGAGGGGGAAGGGGGTGCGGCTTTAACGGAGGGCAGGTGGGGAGGGGACCTCGATGGTGACAGCAACATCCCCCCTCCTGTCTGTCCATACAAAGAAGAAGGGGGGGTTGGCTGCTGGGCTGGGTGTTGGGCCTGGCTCCTGGGGTGGTAGGTGGGCCTGCTGGCCTGCCTCCCCCAGCGAGTTCTCTTTTATTTTTATTTTTTTTCTGTTTACACACATTTTTTTTGTGTAGGAAAGAAAGAGAGAGAAAAAGAATGAGGTTTTAGGGGTTTTCATTTTATGAATTAATTTTTATTGAATTACAAAACAGTAAGGTCAAGGTTTGTGAACTTTATTTTAAAAATTTTAAAATGTCAATTTGATTTGAATTTGCTATTTGAATTTCAAATAGGGTTTCACATAGATTTGATTTTTAAAATAAGCAAGTTTTATTCAATAAGCTCAAACAACTATGAAAACTTATTGAGTTTAAATGTTTGCAAGATTTCAATTTTAAACCACAATTGGAACATGCCAAGTATGAAAGATTTGAATTGAATTTGAACTTCAATTTACCATTAGGGTGTTAATAAAAGGGGGTTTTATTAACAAGCATTTTAATTGATTCAAATTCAAAACTATTAAAAACATTTTGAGTTGTTTAGTTTGCAACTTTTAATTGGAAACTTTAGACATGTTTTGAAAGTTTAAATTTGGTTTGAACTTTTTAAGTTGTTTTGAAAACAGGGGCAATGCATATGATGCACGTGATGCAAAACAACCAAATCCTATTTGGGGGAAAATCCCCCGGGTGTTACAGGGGATTACTCACACATGGATGCCGGAAACATGGATGGTCGATGGAGAGGCGTTGGTGATGAAAATGGCGATGATCTCCTCCACTTCCCAGTCCCGGCAGGGTGCCAGAACAGGAACTTCTGAACCCCGAATCAAGGTTCGGGACGGCGATGGCGCTCTGTTGTGTTTCTGTGGAATATGACGAACCCCCTCGGGTTTTAGGGTTGAAGGCTACTTGTAGTCGAAAGGGGAGTCCAAGGGGGGTCTTGGGGGGCCCACACCCTATGCTGGCGCGGCCAGGGGGACCCGCCCCAGGGGGTGTGGCCACCCTGTGGCCCCTCTCCTGGCCCCCTTCTGGCTCCCAGGGTCTTCCGGGGTGAAAACATCAATGGGCTCTTTTCTGGGCAGTTTCCCGAAAGTTGATTTTTCTGCACAAAAACAAGACACCAAGGTAATTTTGCTGAAAACAATGTTAGTCCGTGTTAGTTGTATCCAAAACACACAAGTTTAGAGGAAAACAATAAGAAAAGTGTTCGGAAAAGGAGATACGTTTTCGACGTATCAACTCCCCCCAAGCTTAACTTATTGCTTGTCCTCAAGAAATTCAGTGATAACCTAGTGCGATATAAGACTTTTATGAACTCATTTCTTTCATATGATGCAAATATACTCACTATGTAATCAAATACTTCATTATGCTCAAGATAAGATACATGCAAGATACTGTCACTTAATAGCTATGCAAACCATGAGAAGATAACAACATATTAATAATAAACAACAAGAAGCATAAATATTTGCAAGATTGTAATAATCATAAAAAGGATCTAATAAAGTGGTATCTCGCTTTCCCTTAAGTGTGGGGCAAAACATAAATGCCAGGGCACCTATGAAGTTCAAGGGAAGACTAGAAGTAAAGATATCAAAGATGTGAAAGTTATATCACAATCAACCGTACTTTGGGACAAACACATTACACTAAGAATGATAATTATTCTCTCAAGAAGGTGCTCAAAGAATAAGGCGGAGAATCAACATAAAAGTAAAAGAAAGGCCCTTCGCAGAGGGAAGCATGGATCACTCATGTGCTTGAGCTTTTTATTTTATTAAAAAGAGGTATTGAAAACATTTTGAGAGAGGTGTATTCTTATGTCAACGAATGGTAAACAGACAATGCAGTACGTCACAAGTCAAATGGATTCACAAGAGCGGCTCCCATGGTGAAGGACGCATCTGGGTAGAAGGTCATCCTTCTTTCTCTTTTGTTTACACAATTATGCTTTGACTGATAAATCAGAGGCAAAAAGAGTGAAGAGAGTTTGTGTGTATTAATTTGGGGCTAGGCACCCCGCTGCCAGCTCTTCTATCATTTGGATAAGCGGATGAATCCACTAGTCTAGAGTGTGAAATTCAATCAACAAGTGAGATAAAGATTCTCTATTTACGTCCTCATGAGCTAAAACAGGGGCACAAAACAGGAATAATTTTTAGCAGGTTTTAAAGGTAGCACATGAGAAATTTACTTGGAGTGGCGGTTAAATACCACATATAGGTAGGTATGGTGGACACATTTGGCAAACTTTGGTTTTCAGGGATTTGGATGCACGAGTAGAGGTCATACTCAGTACAGGTGAAGGCTTGCAAATAGACAGGGAGCGACAATCAAGAGAGCAACAACTATCATAATCATGTTTGCGACAAAGTAAAATTAACTGAGGCATAAAATTGATACTAGAACTCTGAGGCAAAATAAATCATCGAGGCTTATTGACTTTTTGTTTTCAGTCTTAGCATGCGTGAGCATGTGCCAAGTCGATTCAAATGAAACAGTCAGAGGAGGCTACCACAATATCATACCCTTCTATGAATAAAACAATGCGAACAAATATTTATGCGACAGGTCATTTACTATTAATAAATTGGAACAAAACATGAGAGATCACGAACTATTAAGCAACCATTAAGTCACATATATCTCATGCTCACATAGATGGATATATGCGCAAAACTGAAAGCAAATAGAATTCATACTAGCCTCTCACCATACTTGAATTGTCGTAGATCGTCATTACTGCTCTTCACTTGTGGCTCGAATAATATATAATGAAAACCAAACTCCAATGGAATCACGGACGACTGTTGAACTCTGCAACAAACTTTACAAAACCAAAGAAGAACAAAAAATATTTTTGGGTTTTTCAATTAAAGCACGAACAAAAAGAGAGCAAGCAAACAAAACAAAATCTTTTTTTGGTTTTCAAAATGAAACAAGAACAAAAGAAAGCAAACAACAAACAAAGGAAAATATTTTTGGGTTTTTGAATATTAAACTGCAACTAAAAGATAAAGCAAACCAAATCAAGAAACTAAACAGGCAAACAAAGAGAAACAACAGAAATCTTTTTGGTCTTTTTGTGTTTTGGAAAGCGAACAAAACAATAAAAACAAAAGAAGCGAAAGAAAGGAAAAGAAATGATAAACATGGATATACAAAGAACCGACCGAACATGATATATAAATGATTGTGATGTCGGTATACCTCCCCCCAAGCTTAAGCTTTTGGCCTAAGTGGAGATCAATCAAAGTGCGGGAACTATCCCCACTGCGGTGGGTCATCCCTCGCGTGGTCGTACTCGGGCGCATAAGAAGAAGATGAAGCAACCAACGCATACTCATAACTGGGGTGATGATATGGAATCCCCATGGCGTCATAGGGCTAGACGAAATCACCATCGTCCCCTTCTCCGGTGTCCTCCCCTTGCTGGGGGAGATGCTCAAGGGATGTGTTCAGCTCACTCTCAGAAAGCTCTCATCCTTGCCTGTTATTAAGATCAAACAAAACAGGTGCATGCAAAAGTACTTCTCCAATAGTTTTAACAACTCTCCACCCGGATCGTTTGGAGAAAGTTAATTCAAAATATAAATTATGTAAGTGAGCATGAGTGGAAAGAAACTTATGTTGAACCATGAAACAAGATTAAGCCTCTCTACAGGAAACTGATAGTCTAGATGGTGTGGCTCCAAACCATGCAAAGCTAACAAGCGCGAGGCAATAAGACCTCCACAAACTCCGCCCTTCTCACGGTTATGTGAGAGACGGTAAGCAATCAAAGTGCCAAAGTTATGAGACCTATCATGTCTCAAAGCAGCAGCAATAAATGCCAAATCATAAAGAGATAACTTGCTGGCAGTTTTCCTAGCTAATAAACATTTAGAAATGAAGTAGGCAAAGTATCGAATGATAGGGAGTTGAATTTCACGAATTTTACCCTTCTCCCCTATGAAGCTTATGCCTTGGCAAATCCCTCCATATAAATCCAGTAGTGGTTTGGGCTGCCCACTTATTTTCTCACAAGACCCCCACTCAGGTACCTTAATAGTTGCACAGAAAACACTAAAAGGCCGGTCACAGCTTTATTATAAATCTTATAGTGGACCATTGGGTTAGTTGGAGACCAGTTAAAACGAAAATCCTGCACCACACACATAGTTAGTTTCACATATTCGATGGGCTCATCCTCAATGAAACGCTCTAAACCTGCATTATGCACTAGTGTGTTAAAATCCTGCATAATTCATGTAACTTGCATAAATTCCCGATACGGATAGATCGATGGGAACACCCTCTCTTCACGATGCATGAGCATGACCTCATGCACCTCCAACTCATGCTGGTTTAGTTGATAAGCATTGTGCTCCATCTCTGAAATTTTTCAAAAATCATCACAAAAATTAATTTCAAGCAACTATAAGGTGGAGACTACCATAGGGACTTATATGAGAGTTAAACATACATCAAAACTATATTATTTCTAATCAAATCAAGCATGAAAACTCACATAAGATTTCACCTAATGTGGCAAAATACTCAAGAAATACTTCACTAAACAAAATTCTACTTGGATCATCGAAGAGTCACATACCGGAGATCAAACACACCAAAAATCAGCACAAATGATGGGCTGAACAGGGAGATCGAAAATCCAGAGGAAGAACACCAGGAAAATGGGATCCAGGAAATGTTTTCAGCTTTGGGGGTGAGAGAGAAGACTTGGGCAGTTGAGAGAGTAACTGGAGGGCCAGGGGGCCCCACACCATGTGCTGGCGCCACCAGGGGCTGGCCGCGCCACCCAGGGGTGTGCCTTCCTGGTGGGTCCCCCTGGGGTCTCCCGGGTGGCTTTCTGCCTCATTTTTTACGTAAACATTTATTATAATTTTCTGGAATTTTTCGAGAAACTTTATTTTTGAGGTATTTCCAGAATTTTAATAATTAATAAAAACCGGGAAAACGAAAGTGAAAACGTGGAAAACAAAACCAAAACCAAAACTACAAAGGTTCTAAGACACTCCAATGAAAGAATATAAAAAGAAAACAAACGTGGTAGTGGTGAAAACAAAAGTATGGGTGGTGAAAACATGCATAACTTCAGTAATCAGAGTGAAAACATCAAGAAAACATACATAAGGATGGTGGAAAACATGATTGCACTCAAGTAATAATGTGATAACAGAAGTAAACATGGTGAAAACCATTATGGGGAAGGTAAAAACATAGTGAAAACATTTTCCATTTCATTTAAAATCATTTTGTTAACAAGGGTGATCAAGTCTTGCTACCAAAATAATTTTATATGAAACAAAACTTTGTTTATCACTAAATACTCATGTTACCTCAACCTTGATAGGCATAGTCCCAATCATAATAATTTCATATTCGTTTGGAGGCTTTGGAATAGGACAATAAAATTCTCCAATCTTGATGGTCTCAATATTTTCAATGGAATTTAGACCATATTTTCTATCAATCTTCTTGGGAAAATAAATAGTGTGCTCTTTATCATTAACATTAAAAGTAACTTTTCCTTGATTGCAATCAATAACAGCCCCTGCAGTATTAAGAAAAGGTCTTCCAAGAATAATAGACATATTATCATCTTCAGGCATTTCCAACACAACAAAGTTTGTTAATATCAGACAATTATTAGCAACTTGAACAGGAACATTCTCACATACACCCACAGGAATAGCAGTAGACTTATCAGCCATTTGCAAAGATATATCAGTTGGTATCAAATTTTCTAGGAGGATTCTCTTATAGAGAGTAAAAGGCATGACACTAACTCCAGCTCCCAAATCACACAAAGCAGTTCTAACATAATTATTTTTAATAGAACAGGGAATAGTAGGTATACCAGGGTCTCCAAGCTTCTCGGGAACCTTTCCATTAAAATAGTAAATAGCAAGCATGGTGGAACTTTCCTCATTAGGAATCTTCCTTTTGTTAGAGACAATATTTTTCATATACTTTGCATAAGGAGGCAATTTAATAGCATCAGTTAAAGGAATTTGCAAGAACAAAGGTTTCATCCATTCACAAAAAAAATTATAGTGTTCTTCTTCCTTAGAATTGTGTTTCTTACCAGGGAAACACATTGGTTTTTGTACCCAAGATTCTCTCTCATTACTATGTTTATTAGCAATGAAATCTTCCTTAGTATACTTTGCAGTTTTAGTTTGCTTTTCAGGTTCAGCTCCAGGTTCTTCTTTATCAGAAGCATCATTCTTTTCATTACCACTTTTAGTTTCAGCATCAGAGACATATATACTATTAGGATCTTTAGCAGGTTCATAGGATTCTACATCAGTTTTATGTTTCTTCTTCGTTTTCTTCTTAGTATGAATAACATTATCATTAGTTTGCTGAGAATCTTGTTCAATTCTTTTAGGATGTCCCACAGGATATAAAGGATCTTGTGTAGCAATACCACTTCTAGTTCTTATCTCATAAGCATGTTTTTCTTTAGAAGCATTAACTAGCAAATCTTTTGCACTTTAGCAAGTTGATCTATTTGAGTTTGAACCATTTGAAAATGTTTAACAAGAATGTTAACGTCATTAGAGGTTCTTTCTATGATATCATGCAAATAATTAATAGCTTTAGATTTTTCCATTAGGTGGTTCTGCACTCTCTTATTAAAATTATCTTTCTTAATGAAATAATTATCAAATTCATCTAAGCATTGATCAGGAGGTTTTCTATAGGGAATATCTCTACTATCAAATATTGAAGAGAGTGGACCTCAATGGATGGTTAGTGAGGGATTGACTTACATAATTCTTCTATAGGTGGAAGATTCTTCACATCCTCAGATTTAATACCCCTCTCTTTAAGAGATTTCTTGGCTTTTCTCATCACTTCATCATTTAATTCAATCATTCCCCTCTTCTTGGGTGTTGGTGTTGGTGTATGTACTGGAGTAGGGGTCGGATCAGGCTCAACCATAGTCCAATCATCATTATTTTGGCTTATTTTAGCCATTAATTCCTCATCTTCTTCTGGAGTTCTTTGCCTGAAAACACAGCCAGCACAACTATCCAGGTATGTCCTAGATTCAACAGTTAGTCCATTATAGAATATATCAAGAAGTTTATTATCTTCTAGATTATGCCCAGGTGTAGCCCTTACTAAAGAACATAACCTTGCCCAAGATACATGCAATTTCACTTCTTCCAATTGCTTGTAATTAAATATATTTTGTAAAGCAGCATGTTGAGCACTAGGAGGAAAATATTTCTGAAAGAAAGCATTAACCAAACCAATAGGACTATCAATAGATCCAGGAGACAAATTGTTAAACCAAGTTTTAGCTTCATCCTTTAATGAGAAAGGAATATTTTAGCAACAAAGTAGCTACGTTTCTTAAGATAATCAAAGAATAAACTACTCAAAGAGGAGAGCTCATTCATATGTTTCATAGCACTTTCATTTTCAGTTCCACAAAAAGGTTCTTTCTCAACAATAGATATATAAGATAAATCAACAGAGAAATCATAATCCTTATCCCTAATATTAATAGGAGAAGTGGCAAACTTAGCATCAGGAGATAATTTATATCTAACAGCACGACTTTCCATAAGACGTATATCAACATCTTTATCCTTCATAGCATGTATTTCATCAACAAGATCATCACTCATTTCAATATAGGCATCATCTAAATCATCACTAGGGTTCTCTCTAAACTCAGGTGAAAAAAACGGGAGTAACAGGATTTTTATCAGAAGTTTCAGTGTTTGCAATATTTTTAGCTTTAGCAATAGTAGCATCTAAGAAAGGACCGAGAGAACCACTCTCATCAAGCACAGTAGAAGCATCATCAAAAGTATCAGAAGCATTTTCAGATTCAGTAGAAGTAGCGTGTGTAGCATGTGGTGGTGTAAGCAGCTTACTCATAACAGACGGTGAATCAAGAGCAACAGAGGTGTTCAGAGTTGTGCCTCTTCTTGTAGTGGATGGTAATATAGGAACTCTTCCATCACGGGACTTACCCATGATGAATGATAGCAGTATATAATAATACTCTCTGGTAAGCTCGCAAATAAAGCTATGCTCCCCGGCAACGACGCCAGAAAATAGTCTTGATGACCCACAAGTATAGGGGATCGCAACAGTCTTCGAGGGAAGTAAACCCCAAATTTATTGATTCGGCACAAGGGGAGCCAAAGAATATTTGTGATCCTTAACAAGTGAGTTGTCAATTCACCTGCACCTGAAAGTAGTTTTGTTCGCAGTGGTTTATCAGTAGTAACAGTTTTATAGTAACATCAGTAGTGAAATAATAGCAGCAGTAGTATGAAAATAGCAGCAGTAGTGATTGAAGTAAACAACGGATTAAATACTATAGGCATAGGGATGGATGAACGGGCGTTGCATGGATAAGAAATTTCTAATAATGATCATGTCATGGGCATTGCAGATAAATAAGATAAAGCATCCAAGCACTAAGTAACCATAGGCATGTGTTCCGTAAATAGTCGTACGTGCTCGCAATGAGAACTTGCACAACATATTTTGTCCTACCAGCCCGTTTTCAGCGGGGCCTCAAGGGAACTACTGGTAATTAAGGTGTTCCTTTTAATAGAACACCGGAGCAAAGCATTAACACTCCGTGAACACATGTGATCCTCACATCGCAGCCATCCCCTCCGGTTGTCCCAATTTCTGTCACTTCGGGGCCTCGGGTTCCGGACAACAATATGCGTAAACAACTTGCAGGTATGATCAAGAAACAATAATTATCATCGTGATTCAATAACATGTTCAGATCTGAGATCATGGCACTCGGTCCCAAAGTGGCAAGCATTAAGCATAACAAGTTGCAACAATGTCAATAACACTAATGGAGGATACTAGGCACTATGCCCTAACAATCACGGCATTATTACATGAACTATCTCATCCAATCCCTACCATCCCCTTCAGCCTACAATGGGGAATTACTCACACATGGATGGGGGAAACATGGATGGTCGATGGAGAGGCGTTGGTGATGACGATGGCGATGATCTCCTCCACTTCCTCGTCCCGGCAGTGTGCCAGAACAGGAACTTCTGATCCCCGAATCGAGGTTCGGGACGGCGGGGCGCTGATGGCTCCCAAGTGCATGAGATCAATCGTAGTCTTCGATGGGAAGTATTACCCAAATTTGTAGTTCGACTCAGTGGGAACACAAGAATACCGGTGAGACTTTAGCAATTGGGACGTCACTCCCAACCACACCTGTGTATCAACAAACTTGCAGCGAGAGTGGTGAGTGTAATAATGCAGTGAAAGTAAACAAGCAGAAAGTAAATGGAGAGCAAGTGTTTTCCCAGTTTTCACCGGAAAAGAGTGAAAGTAAACCAGAGACTAAAACGCAGGCATGAGGTGACAGCGGGGTGTTGCACGGATAAGATTGATCATGTAATAATGTTTTGCTAGCAGCGGGGCCTTTCTCTATCTCAGTTTTATGTAGGTGTCTGTTCCGTAAATTATTGTGCGTACTAACCAAGAGAATTTGCACAAAGCCTATTGTCCTACCTGCCCATTTCACCGGGGCCAATTTGGAACTACAGGTAATTAAGGTCTACCCTTTCGAATAGCCCGGACCAACACATTAACACTCCATGAACACACATAATCCTCAAACTAGAACATATCCCCCTTGTTTTCCCTAGCTGTCACTTTAGGGTTCGCAGGTTCAACATAATAGCAGGTAATACACATTGCAGATAGATACCAAACTCAAATATATGATGTAGCAATGTAAGTTCAGTACTGAAATCATGCCACTTGGGCCCTAGTAAAAAGCATTAAGCCTAGCAATAGTGCATCAACATAAGACATAAGAATTCTCAAGACAAACCCCTAGATCCCGCATACCGGGTAGCAATTACATGATCAATCTCATCCAAAACCCCTCACACCTCACATGCCTACAGCAACTACTCACACATGGAGGGGGTGATGGAGCTCATGGTTGATGGAGATGATGGTGGTGATGATGATGGTGACGAAGCCGCTCGAATTCCACCTCCGGGGGTGAAATCCCGGATCAATCTAACTCCAAAATCGAAGATCGTGCTGGCGGCGGCACTCCGTTTCGCGAACAGCCCTCTCCTTCGAAACCCGTCAGTTTCTCGTATATATGGAGGGGTACGTCGAAGACCTAGCCGGAGTGGGCCATCTAGGCCCAAAAGGGGTGACCCCACGCGGCCAAGGAATCTGGCCGCTTGTGGGGCCCCCTTTTGGCCCTCGGGTGGCCCCCCGGCCCCATCTGGTGCTCATTCCCCTTCTTTTCCATAAAAAGTTACGTGGTTTTCGTCCCCTGTGAAAAGTACTGCGAAAATAGACGAAAAGAAGACTTTTGCTAAAAACAGCGTCAGATTCTGCAGATTTATTCAATTATGGGGGGACTCCGGAGAGAAATACGATGCAAAGTGCTTGGAAAAGTAGATGCATTTTGGGTGCATCAACTCCCCCAAGCTTAGCTCGTTGTTTGTCCTCGAACAACTCAAACACAGTGCAGAAGCGATAAAAACTTTGGCAAGAACTTTGCATTGCATATGCATCATCAATTAATACTAGCAAATACTCAAGACATGATACCTGTAACAAGTAGCAAAATACTAGCAAGTGTGCATCTACTCAGTGTTGAAGCATATATACTTGTTGCAATAGAATTAACATGAAGTGTTAATACTTGAATGAGTTTGCTCAATTGTAGACATAAACAAAGGCTTGTGCATCGCTGATGATTGAATCATATCAAGATTTTTGAGATCTCTGATTCTTTCATATGTTGACAAGTAAAATCATTGTGCTTACTACCTTGCTCTCAGTTTTGCTAAAGCATTAATTTTTCATTTTGATTCTTATGCTTGACAAACTACAAGTTGAAAGCCTCATGCCCCTTAAAAGCGAAGTCCCGCACCATGATTACTCAACTCTAGATTTCTAATAAGCCTTGTACAATCATTGTAAGTATTAATGACATCATAGAGAACAGCAATTGGGGTACCTCTTGCCCCATGACATGGAAACCAGCCCATGTCAAAATGGCAAGACAAACAAATGGAATGGACTCATTATCCTTTTTTATTTCATTCACTATATGCATAGCTTCTTATTTTATTATAGAATATGTTGCGGAGTCCATTCTAGCTATAAGTAAATTTCCACCATGATATCGCATGGCTTGGGTTAGCGGCCCAATGCGTCTCTCTATTCATATATACTTACTCATCAAGACTTACTATTCCTCTACCTCATTTCGGCATGACAGGCATCCACAGTTAAAAGAACATGATATCAACTTGAATATAGAATTCTTAGTGCAGCATTGAAAGTTTTCCATGTGATACACATTTAGACTAACCCCCAACCATAAGTTCGTCAAGCATAAGACTCCACTTTTATCATTCATAAAATTTTCTCTTATAATTATTTCCTTGGTTGGCAAGTTCAGTAAGCACAATGGGATGCGTAAACCTTTGCTTAAGGTTACAATTATTCAATCCATCAGCCAAGTAATGACACTAAACAATATTTCAGTTGCATCAGAATATATTCTACTAAACCACGGAGAAGATAAACAATGGCTATAATGTCACTAAGTGTTAAGGGAATCATAAGGTGTGCACTTGTTGTTATTAAAAAGCATACATAAGCACGGCAAAGGTGTCATACCTTTCATCACTTTAAGCACATTATCATATCATTGTTGTTCTCCTCTCCCCACTTGAACTGCTCAATAAAAACTCAAATCTTGCTATAAAAATTTACTGCATTCAGCAATTTGTTTACCTACCTAAACACCTCAAAAGTTTCTCATGTTTTACAGAGGTGAAGGCCATAAAAAGTTGCAGTAGTGATTAAATTTTCAGCTCAAACGGAGTCACAAGTAAAGATTAAAGCATATAACAGTGAACATATTTCAACAATTCCTGCAGCTCCGTATTTATACTAAACTCAAGAAAACAAAAATCTTTTTGTGGTTTTTGATTTTTAGAAACATAATGTAAATAACAAGAAGTAAACTAGCTAACAAATAACAAAAATATTTTTGTGTTTTTCAGATTTAAAGAACATAAAACAACAAATAATATGCAAGTGATATAACACAACGAATGAGGAGGGAGAGAAATACTCCCCCAAGCTTGTGATCAAGCTAGTATCCTGGGTGGTAATCATGTCCACCACTCGACATGTCTGTGCTCCAAGGTGTGGTTCAGGGAAGCCCCAGTGATATGCCATAGGCGCCTGGTATTGGGGCTCCTCCTGTTGTGGCTCTTCTTGCACAGTCCACTTTGTCTCGCTGTCAAACAAGTCAGCACAAGGGAGCCTAACAGACACAATGTGCCCATTAGAATCCTTATAGCAATATGAAAAATATTCTTTCTCATCCCTGCTCATATCCATGCGAAAAAGTAAACCAAAATCCAGCAGTCGAGACTCATTTACCATGTTACCCAAGTTATCATTAAAACCTCGTTCTGCCATAATGTATTCATGGATTAAAGTGGCAATGGAACCAACATATAAAGGAGTTTTATCCGTGCCATTCCTACTCACAGCTAAATGCAAAGTTCTAGCAAGTATGGTTCCTAGGTTATATATAGGTGTTGTATTTTCCATTGCACATTTTAATAAATAGATCATAGGACCAGTGCAAGCAGAAGTGTTATCCCTAGGAAGGAATCCTCTAGCAAGAAACAATGCAAAATATCTAAGACCCGGGTGTTGGATGCATGTGAGCTTGCCTCTATTCATTCTTTCAGGAATATTTTTAGCAATGCTACGCCAGAATGTGACAAGTTCTTCTCTAGAATCAGCATATGTTTCATCCCATAACCCCGTAGTTGGTACACGTATAGCCTTACAGAATTCCTCTAATGACATGACTAAACGCTGCCCCCTCATTGTAAATTTAATGACAAAAGTAGCTGGAGGAGGGTTCTTAGACTTACTTTTCCGGTGCACCACCGGTCCCTCAAACCTGAATGTAGAGAGGAATTCTCTCGAGAGTTCCACATATGTGTTGTGTGGATGGCGTGAGAACTCAAGCAGCCCCGTAGTTGCAGCAAAGGCTTGGAAATCTTTAGCAATCCCCCAATGTTCAAGAACTTCGGGGTCTTGCCATCTTGTGGTATGGACACGCATATTTTCACCTGCAAAAACCAATTCATCCTCCCATAACTGATTATCATCATGATTGTTGGACACCCTTGATTCTCTTCTCCTTGTCCTTGAGGACATCCCAAGCAATGCCTTTCCCTTGTTCAGCATGTTACCTTGCTGTACCAAAATAAAATTCAACAAAAATTAAATTGTATCTCTAAAACATTGCTAAGGCATCCATAACTAGTCCTCTAATCAATATCATGCATCCATATCAACTAGAAAACTTAAATTCATGGAGTTCTTAGACATAATAGGTGACACCTAGTGCAGCAAAATACTTCATACACAAAGCATGGGAGCAAAAAGTAATTGGATGAGTGAAGGAGTTACATACCAAGGAGTGATTCCATCAAACAGATTTGAAAAATCTGCCTCAAATGTGGAGATCGAGGATTGAAGGAGAAACAGAGCACGGGAAAAATGGAGGAGATGAACTTGGGTTGGTTTTCGGTCGAAAGGGAGCAGATGAGCATTGGATGGGCCCCAACATCCACTTGTGGCAAAAAATGGGGTATCCCACGCGGCCAAGGAATCTGGCCGCGTGGAGGTACCTATTTTGGCCCCTGGTGGCCTGCTGGTGCTCCCTCACTGGCTGCTGGTCCCTTCGGGCAAAAAACTGACCCCCTAATTTTTCCGGAATTTTACGTGAAACTTTTCTACAGATAATTTCTAAAACTTCATATTCTGTGATTTCTGATTCTAAAAATTGTAATACTATGTCTATGTCTCACAATTTTAAAGCAAATAACATAAAAAAATGCAATTTAAATGTTTGTGAATCATGCCTTTATCATTTCCACATTAGTAATGAGGTTGATCAGGTCTCATTAGCAACATGTAAAGAATATAGCTCATGATTCTTATTATTACTTATTATAAAACAATAAATCAAGTTACCTCATATTTGATTGGAATGGTCCCAATCATCAATATTTCATGCCTTGGTGCTGGAGGTGGTATAGGTATTTCAATGCTACCAATCTTAATGGAATTTATTTGTATAGCATTCACGCTTGTGCTCATACTTGTAACATGTTTCTTCTTGGGAAAATAAATAGTGTGCTCTTTGCCTTTAACATTAAATGTCACTTTGCTCTCAGTGCAATTTATCACAGCTCCTGCAGTATTCAAAAAAGGTCTGCCAAAAAAATAGATAGATTATCATCTTCAGGCATTTCTAATATAACAAAATCAGTAGGTATCAGCTCATTAGCAATAGAGATGGGAACATCCTCACATATTCCTATAGGTACAGCAGTTGTTTTATCAGCCATTTGTAAAGATATTTCTGTTGGAACTAGTTTGTTCAAATTAAGCTTCTTATATAGTGAGAAAGGCATAACACTAACACCAGCTCCTAAATCACATAATGCATATTTCACATAGGCTTCTTTAATTTTGCAAGGAATAGTAGGAATACCAGGATCTCCATGTTTTTCAGGCAATTTTCCTTTAAATGAATAATTAGCAAGCATAGCAGTAATAACATCAGTAGCTATCTTTCTTTTATTAGTGACAATATCTTTCATGTATTTTGAATATGGAGGATTCTTAATAGCATCAATAAGTGGAATCTCTAATTTCATATTCTTAATCATATCATAAAATTGCCCATACCTCTCTTCATCTTTTGTTTTTGATACCTCTTGGGGATATGGAATGGGTCTTTGTACCCATGGATCCCTTTCTTTACCTTTATCTTTATCTTTATTTGTTTTCTTCTTCTTCTTGGTCTTCTCAATAGGAGGCTGAGGATCCTCCTTACCAGCAGCTTCTTCCTTATTTTCATCATGTTGTTCAATATCAGGTGGAGATGATTCTTCTTCTTCATTACTATCATCCTCAGTTTCAGCATCAGAAATAGAAATATCCTTGTCTTGCTCATTGGAGTCATCATCATGCTCATTTTTCATTGGGAGATTTTCCTGCAAAAGATTTATCTTTAAGAGCAACTTTCTCTTTTCTTTTAGGATGATCATCAGGATAATCAGGATCCTGGGTGCTTGCACCTCCCCTTGTATTAACTCCACATAATTGTTTTTGTTTATTCAGATTTTTATACAATTGATTTTGTAAAGAAATCATTTGCTCAACTTGATTGTTCATCATTTCACAATGTTTAACAATTCTTTTAACTTCCCCTACACTAGCATTTAAATTTTCACGGAGGAAATTAATTTTATGATGGTTTTCCATGATAGTCATTCTAATTTTACGCTCCTCAGGATTATCATGATAAGCAAAATTGTTAACATAAGAGACATCAACAGGAGGTGTTACCTCCTCATTACCTTCCATAGGGAGTATAGAGTTCACTTGAATTGGAAAGCATGGTTCATCAGTAGGAAGTTTAATACCCATTTCAGATAATTCCTTGAGATGAGAGGTTTTAATTCCCTTCTCTTTAATATCCTTGGAAGCTTCAGCCATTGTTTCTTGGTTCAATTCGAGTATACCTCCTTTCTTCTCTGGGAGTGTCTCATTTTTATCTATCTCCTCAATGTTCCAATCAGCTTCATTCTCGAGAATAGACTCCAGTAATTCAATTGCTTCAACAACACTTCTGTCCCTAAAGATATTCCCTGCAATACTATCAAGGTAGTCTCTTGTTTCCCCCATTAGTCCATTATAGAATATATCAAGCAATTCATGAGGTTTAAAACCATGACCAGGACATTTCTTACACATTTTACCAAATCTCCCCCAAGCTTGGGGTAGACTCTCTTTCTTATCTTTTTTAAAATTGCCAATTTCAACAGTTAATGCATGTATCCTTTCAGCAGGAAAATATTTATTGAAAAACAATTGCAAGCATTCTTCCTTACTAGTAATACATGCAGGTCCTAAACGATTATACCAAACTCTAGCATCTTCACCCAAAGAAAAAGGAAACAATTTTAAGAATAAATAATGTTGACGGATTTCATCATTTCCAAATGTAGTAGATAAAGCATGCAATTCGGCAATATGATCAAGAGGAGACTCCTCATCCTTTCCACAGAATCTAGACTTCTCAACTATCTCAATTATCTCAGGATTAACATTGAATTCATAATCTTTATCTCTAATTCTAATAGCTGGGCCACACAAATTCCTAGTAGCAGCAAAACAGTTTCCAAGAGATGCATCATCATAAATAGAGAGTTTATCAAGTTTTGTATAATCAGGTGATATAAAGGCCTCAATAAATGCTTCTTCTTCTTCAGAAGAGGCCCCATATTCATACTCTCTACGAGTCTCATTTCTTTCTAGCTCAAGTTCTACATTTTCATCTACAGAAGATTCAGGAATTTCAGTTGTTTCAGGTGTTTCATTTGCCTCTGGTGTTTCAATAGTTTCAGGAATTTCAGAAGCTAGTTCTTTTTCTACATTATCAAGTGTTTGATCATTAGATGTACTAGTAGACATTTTTGACAATGGTGATTTACCAGCTATTCCTTTCTTTTTCTTAGCAGCCACAGTAGAAACAATATTAGGTGAAAAATTTGGTCTACTAGGCAAATAATTACCAGAACGAGTAGTCGAAGGCATTACCTCCTTTGAAGTGTCCTTTCCCTTTCCCATTGTAGGGAACAAGAAAGTGCAGCAAGTAGACAATAACAAGTGGTCTTACCAATAAAGCTAGGCTCCCCGGCAACGGCGCCAGAAAACAGTCTTGATGGCTCCCAAGTGCAGGAGATCAATCGTAGTCTTCGATGGGAAGTATTACCCAAATTTGTAGTTCGACTCAGTGGGAACACAAGAATACCGGTGAGACTTTAGCAACCACACCTGTGTATCAACAAACTTGCAGCGAGAGTGGTGAGTGCAATAATGCAGTGAAAGTAAACAAACAGAAAGTAAATGGAGAGCAAGTGTTTTCCCAGTTTTCGCCGGAAAAGAGTGAAAGTAAACCAGAGACTAAAACGCAGGCATGAGGTGACAGCGGGGTGTTGCACGGATAAGATTGATCATGTAATAA
Organism: Alopecurus myosuroides; assembly: GCA_028641055.1. NCBI lineage: Eukaryota > Viridiplantae > Streptophyta > Magnoliopsida > Poales > Poaceae > Alopecurus > Alopecurus myosuroides. The sequence continues at coordinate 271,168,422 of CM054060.1, forward strand.
TGTTTTGCTAGCAGCGGGGCCTTTCTCTATCTCAGTTTTATGTAGGTGTGTGTTCCATAAATTATTGTGCGTACTAACCAAGAGAATTTGCACAAAGCCTATTGTCCTACCTGCCCATTTCACCGGGGCCAATTTGGAACTACAGGTAATTAAGGTCTACCCTTTCGAATAGCCCGGACCAACGCATTAACACTCCATGAACACACATAATCCTCAAACTAGAACATATCCCCCTTGTTTTCCCTAGCTGTCACTTTAGGGTTCGTAGGTTCAACATAATAGCAGGTAATACACATTGCAGATAGATACCAAACTCAAATATATGATGTAGCAATGTAAGTTCAGTACTGAAATCATGCCACTTGGGCCCTAGTAACAAGCATTAAGCCTAGCAATAGTGCATCAACATAAGACATAAGAATTCTCAAGACAAACCCCTAGATCCCGCATACCGGGTAGCAATTACATGATCAATCTCATCCAAAACCCCTCACACCTCACATGCCTACAGCAACTACTCACACATGGAGGGGGTGATGGAGCTCATGGTTGATGGAGATGATGGTGGTGATGATGATGGTGACAAAGCCCCTCGAATTCCACCTCCGGGGGTGAAATCCCGGATCAATCTGACTCCGAAATCGAAGATCGTGGTGGCGACGGCGCTCCGTTTCGCGAACAGCCCTCTCCTTCGAAACCCGTTAGTTTCTCGTATATATGGAGGGGTACGTCGAAGACCTAGCCGGAGTGGGCCATCTGGGCCCAAAAGGGGTGACCCCACGCGGCCAAGGAATCTGGCCGCGTGTGGGGCCCCCTTTTGGCCCTCGGGTGGCCCCCCGGCCCCATCTGGTGCTCATTCCCCTTCTTTTCCATAAAAAGTTACGTGGTTTTCGTCCCCTGTGAAAAGTCCTGCGAAAATAGACGGAAAGAAGACTTTTGCTAAAAACAGCGTCAGATTCTGCAGATTTATTCAATTATGGGGGGGACTCCGGAGAGAAATACGATGCAAAGTGCTTGGAAAAGTAGATGCATTTTGGGTGCATCAGGCGCTCTGTTGTGTTTCTGTGGAATATGACGAACCCCCTCGGGTTTTAGGGTTGGAGGCTACTTGTAGTCGAAAGGGGAGTCCGATGGGGGCCCACACCCTATGCTAGCGCGGCCAGGGGGACCCACGCCAGGGGGTGTGGCCGCCCTGTGGCCCCTCTCCTGGCCCCCTTCTGGCTCCCGGGGTCTTCCGGGGTGAAAACATCAATGGGCTCTTTTCTGGGCATTTTCCCGAAAGTTGATTTTTCTGCACAAAAACAAGACACCAAGGTAAGTCTGCTGAAAACAGCGTTAGTCCGTGTTAGTTGTATCCAAAATACACAAGTTTAGAGGAAAACAATAAGAAAAGTGTTCGGAAAAGGAGATACGTTTTCGGCGTATCAACGGCCCATGCTCGGGCGGCCCACTCAAGAGGGGAGGTGAGGGCAACCGCGCGGGGGACGCACCGGTCGACCCAGTGGACGCCTCGGGGCGCGGTGTTGTTGCATGCACCATGCAGCGATCGACGTGATCGTCGACAGGGGCATCCAAGACCTCCAAGCGGCTCCGCGACCAGTTGCTGCACCGTGGTTAGGAAATAATACATGCGAATATGCAGCATCATCAAATTGTCCAGGACTAACAAGAGTATAATTTGTGGGTGGCACGGAAGGAGACAATGGCATATTCGAGAAGGGAAACCGATTCTCATCGAAGACGACGTCACGAGAGATATAAACACGATTACTAGGAACGTGTAGGCACTTGTAGCCTTTGTGGAGAGCATTGTAACCAAGGAAGACACACTTTTTTAGAATGAAACTCAATCTTACGGTTATTTTAGGGCCTTAGATGAGGCCAACAAGCACAAACAAAAACTTTAAAGAACGTATAATCAGGAATTTCCTTAAACAAAAGTTCAAGAGGTGTCTTCATGTTTAGTACTCTAGTGGGTGCTCTGTTAATCAGGAAACATGCAGTGGAAAAAGCATCACTCCAAAAACGAAAGGGTACTGACGCATGGGCTAGAAGATTAAGGCCAAGTTTCAATGATGTGACGGTGCTTGCGGTCAACCGCACCGTTTTGCTGATGTGTATGTGGACAAGACACACGATGCGAGATCCCAAGATTAGTAAAGAAGGTGTTGAGATTGCGATATTCGCACCCCCCCAATCCGACTGAACATGAATAATCTTATCCTTGAGAAGACGCTCGACATGCAACTGAAATTGCTGGAAGACATGAAACACATCAGCTTTGCTCTTAAGAAAATAAAGCCAAGTAAATCGACTATAGGCATCAATGAAACTTACATAATAACTAAGACCACTAATAGAAGTTTGTGCAGGACCCCATACATCCGAATAAATAAGTTCAAGAGGATGATTAACGACACGAGTGGAAGAAACAAAAGGTTGTTGAATACTCTTTCCCTGCTGACAAGCATCACAGACTGCTAATGTTTTATTGCTAGACGACGTAGGAAGCTCATGACAACGAAGTACATGGCTGACTATAGGAGATGCAGGATGACCAAGCCGCGCATGCCAATGAGATGATGACACACGCACACCACTGAAGGATTCCGGGCCCTGCGACCCAGTGAGTGGAGCCTCCAGCACATATAGGCCCTGACTGACCTGACCTCTAAGCAGAACCTCCCTCGTGACTCGGTCCTTAATGAGAAGATAAAACGGATGAAACTCACGGAAAATATTATAATCATAAGTAAACTTACAAACAGATAATAAATTGCGAGTAACAAGTGGAACACAAAGGACATTACGAAGATGGAGTCTACGGGAGGTGCTAGAAAGGAGAGACGCCTGGCCAACGTGAGTGATGGGCATACCTGAACCATCCGTGGTGCGGACCTTGTCATGCCCACGGTAGGGCTCCTGCGCATTGAGCTTGGCCATCTCACTAGTCAGATGATCCGTCGCACCAGTGTCGAAGTACCAGGTGGGATCAACTGAGTAGGATGGTGTATTGCCAAAGTAGCCGTCGGCGATGACGGCTTGCTTCTCGTTGCCACGCCCGTCGTTGCCGATGCCGAGGAAGTCACGTTTGAAGCGATGGTGGCATCTGGATGCGAGGTGGCCGACGATGCCACACAACTGGCAAGTCGGGCGCTGACGACCGCCGGTTGCCGGTGGTGGAGGCGGGCGCGGCTGCCACTGGCCGCCGCCTCCAGCAGCCGATCCAGGGGGCGGGCGAGGCGCAGGCGCGCGGCTGCCACTAGGGGCGCCGCGGTATGCTGCATGCGCAGCGGCGTGGTTGATGCCCTGAGCGGCGCGACGCTCCTCGACGCGGGCCTCAGTGTACATCAGGAAGGAATAGAGGTCCCGCTTTTGGATCGGCGCCTCCCGGCCGTTAACGTTTTTGACAAGGTTGTCGTAGTCGCTGTCGAGGCCGTGGAGGACGTACTCCGTGAACTCCGCATCACGAAGCGGTTGTCCGATAAACGTCAATGTGTCCAAGAGCGTCTTGACTTTGTTGAAGTAGTCGTGCGCAGAGGTGTCGAGTTTCTTACAGTCGCCGAGTTGGCGCCGGAGCGCCGGAGCGCGAGCAGTAGACTGCTGTGAGAAGGTGTGCTCGAACGTGCTCCAGATGTCGAAGGAGGACGCGGCGAAGAGAACCAGGCCGGCGACACCCTCTGTCAGGGTCGACTGCAGCGCGGAGACGATGGCTTGGTCCTGGGCGACCCTGGTGCGGTAGAGGGGGTTCGGCGCAGCCACCCTCGTACCGTCAGCAGTTACCGCGGCGACCGTGCCCGGCGGACAGGGGAAGCTTCCGTCCACATAGCCGTCGAGGTAGCGGCTGCGTAGGAGCGTCAGAATCTGGGCGCGCCAGTACATGTAGTTGTCATGTGTGAGGCGCACCGCGATGAGGTGCGCTAGCTGTTGAGCACCCGGGCCAGAGCCACCGTCGGCGGGCGCCAGGTAGTCGGGGACAACGGTGGCGTGGGGCTGGACCGGCGCGTCCTGAGGCGGCGCGACGAGGCTCGGCAGCGACACGGACGGCACAAGAGGGGCCGACGACGTGAAGGATGGCGACGGCGGGAACATCCCACCGTAGAACGCCGACGGGCCGAGTAGGGGGTGTGGCGAAGCCGCCGGCGCCATCTGGCTGATGGCCGACGTGGAGAGCAGCGCCGCGAGGGCGGGCGGAAGAAACGGGGCCATGGAGACGGCGAGCGTAGCAGGGAGCGCAGGGGAGGAGGAATAAGCCGAGGCCCCGGGCTCCGTCATGGCGGCGCCGGCTGAAGGTAGGGCGGCGGCTGGTGGGTGACAGCGGATGGTGGTGGGCGGCGGCTAGGGTAGGATGACCTAGTCATATATTCCAAAAGTCCGAACTGATGGAAAGACTAGGCTAACAGGTTAGTGCGTTGGTCGGGTCTTGAATTTGAGACATCTTGGCTCTGATACCATGTTAAACAATAGAGATAGGATGTTTTGGGTGGAAGTAGCTCAATGCTCTGTGACGTGGCATATCTCATTATATAAGAGTACCAAGAGGTATGTACAAAGTACATGTTACAATATAGAGAATGTACGGTCTAACAATCTCAAAGTATTGTTCTAGATTTATGTGAATTTTATCGACTTTCGACTTGTTGAGTCGGGGTCACGGCTGAAAAATAGTGCCTACATGATGAAAAATAGCGTCGGACGTTGTAGGAGGCGCTATTTTACGGGGAAAAATGGCTTGGTACCGGAGATGCTCTAATATCATACGCAGAGCCGTGCGAAAGTATACATCCAGCTAGAGCCCCTTGCACGTACGATTACGACCGATATACACGCACGTGACGCAAGGACTTGAGACGGGAAGAGTGTACTTAGGTGCTCGTAGATTAATTTAGTGTAACCGCAGGTTGGCGGTCAAAGTGATCTGTGGGTTGAGACTCTCTGAGTTGAGTTCACCCTGCCATGCATCGTGCATGTCGCGGTCGGTGAGTTGTACGCAGATTGCGACGACGACGAGGAGTCAGGAATCTTCTCGCGGCCAACCCACAGGGCGGATCGCGACGGCCCACAAGGTTTTGAACCGATTCTTAGGTAGGTTCCGGAATGAGAGTTAAACATCATACTACGAGAGTGACGACCAGATTTTGTATCTAGCAGACTTGTAGCACGTTTACTTCAATTTGGCACATACCGTTGGGTTCGCCCAATTGGTTGCTTTGCTTTTCTTTACATCGATTTGGCCCATGTGTAAGCTAAAGCAGTTCGTGTGTTTTCAGTTTCACTGATTTTATGTCTCGATTAATTGCGCAAAGTAAACCTACTACTCCCTCCGATCCGGAAAGATTGTCGAAGCTCATATACATATTTTCACTAGTGCAGAGCATAATGAGCGACGGTTATTTCGGACCGGAGGTAGTACAAGAAACGGAAGAAGGAGTATGTCAGGCAGATCAGAGGCCAGTGGAGTAACATCGAAGATAAAATCTGAAGTTTTTTGACTTGCTAGTAGTAGTACCTAGCAAGTGGCATACTCTGCCGATCAGGAAAATTGCCAATTGAGCACGGACGAAAGTGAAGGGCGATGGCGTTAGGAGCTCCCGCGAGCACGAGTTCCCGGAGTTGATCACGCGGTGGGAATTGACGTACACGTCCCTGCTCGTGCCGGCCACCTCGCCGGACACGCTTCACCCCGGTACCCTTATCATCTGTCGTGAGGCTGAGAGACAGGTTCTCATCGACGATGGGGAGATGGTGGTGGCTGCGCGCTGTCTCCGGGAGGCGGAGCACGTCAAGATCGGGGAGGAGATCGACCGACCGACACACAAGGCGACGCCACGGGCACCGGTTCCTCTATCGGAGGCAATCTTCCCGATTAGTACTATGCCAGAAAATCCGTGCGGGACTCTGCTCGGGCCCAATGATTCGAGGGTGCTGGGTCATAACCCAACGGCGGGTAATGGCGACAGCCCACCGAGCCCATCATCGACAGTAACAGGCCAAGGACCGGTACATACCGGAGTCAATAAGGCTTCCACGAGTCTGAGGTCGCGATTCCTTCTCCCCAATCTCCTCTCCCACTTCTAGTGTCCGGCTAGGGTTTCGCAGGAGGCGATTCCCACAGATTCGTTCGGGTGGTAAAGAGGACAGGCGGGGGGGGGGGGGGGGGGGGATCCGAGATCGTTCGCCCAAGTTGCAGCGCCGCCTCCGCGCCGAGAGAATCCACGAGCGCCAGTCTCTTCGAGGGTGATGGGGGACCGAGGAGGTCGATTCGTGGGAAGAAGAGGAGGGGACGGTGGTGGCGGCGGGGGAAGTCGTAGCAACCATAACCACGTCTCTGCTCCAGGGCGCAACCTAGTGTGGCATCGGGAACTGCTACCTGGACCAAGCGGAAGCCACTCCGGGTTCGGATCCGAGCGGTGGGAGGCACCGTCGGCGCGGGAGGCGCATAATAAAGACAAGGCCAAGCAGGCGATGAAGAACCCTCCTCTGGCGCCAGCAAGGTCTACGGGCTCCCCTCCCGCCGCTAAAGCGCCATGCCTCAACTGCGATGTAAGTGGACACCGAGCTGCTCGATGCCCCACTGTGTGATGTGAGAGGTGCGGGAAACTTGCTCATATCGCATATTTCATCCACCATAGCACCTTGAGGTTGCGTGAGATCCAATCTCTGCCGCACTCATTGTAATCCCATGAATAGTCCATAAAAATAGGAGTAAAGATTTTACCTCTACGAGAGCTCCGAATTTGGATAAACCGTGCCTCCTTGTTAGTCGTCGATATCACCAATGTGCATCCTCCTCCTCATATCCACACCCTAGTATGGCACAAGAGGGTACCGACACCGGCGCCCAGGGAGGTCCCTCGGGATGGGCCACATCCATCCGAGTCATGTGGTCCGACTCGCGGGCGTGGCCTACCCTGTTTGGTATTCTCTCGTCATGTAACCCGAACTATTCTAATATTATTCTAGGGAAAGAAAACTTGAGAAAACATAGACTTTAAAATATCTAAAAGCGAAATAATATCTATTAAAAAGTATTAGTTTAACGCTACAAATAATTGAACGATTTTACTGGAAAAAAACGAAAACATTTCTTAAAGTATACAATGCCTACACGGAATAATGTCAACCTTTGGCTTGATGAAGACCGATGAACTTTGAACGGTTCAAACTATATCGAACAATTTCTAATCGGGAAAGATTATTGCAATGTGTTAGTTCTTTTGGTTATTTTTTTATGCTTATTTGGGATGTAGCTACAATGTTCGGTTATGCAATGTGTTAGTTGTATTTATGCCATCTACATTTAGGTGCATTTTGGCAAAATAATTATTTTCGTCTACTTAGGAAAAGTGTTCCTAAAAGCTTTTGGGGGCAGTTTGGCAAAGTGTCCCTAAATGTTTTCAAAACAATTTGCTAAATTGCCACAATTGTCATGACATTTTGAGGCATTATGCCAAACTGCTCCAAAAACTCATACTTCTTCTGTCTCATATTAATTGTCTCAAAGTTGGGGAAAAGTGGATGCATCTAGACATATTTTAGTGTTAGATACGCCTACTTTTGTCCAAATTAAAACAATTAATATGAGAAGGAGGTAGTATTTTTTGATAAAGAGAATATATTAATATCAAAGATACCAATTACACCCAAACTCTGCACCAACTAGCTGTCGAAAGACAACTCGAATGCACACACAGAAGAAAAATAAATAAAAATAGAGAAATAAAAACAAAGACCCCGTCGCGGTGATGGAACACACGCTACAGCAACACTCTAACCACCACCGAATACAACACCTGAACCGCAGACGGGATTCTCCAAAGACGACGCCTTCAAGAAGGAAACAAAGCAGAAGCGTTGTCGTCGCCCGATCAAAGATCTTAAGCTTTCACCCTGAAGAAAGTCTGAATCCACAAAAACAATGTCTTCAGCAAGACCATTGCCAGGCACAACCAATTAAGGCCAGACCTTGGTCTTTCACCCTGGAATTCGCCACTCAGTACTGAAAAAGTACCGCCACAAAAGAAGTCCACCTGTGTTGTCTCCCCCTCTTACCAAGGTTGCTGTTGCAAGTGCCCAACACTCGACACACAGGAAGAACCTGTGTCGCCATCCTTCATCACAAACACTACACCTCCACCAAGTCAAAACTCCGATCGAAAACACCATGATTTTTTCCACCTCTAACAATGCCATGGAGATCCAATTATATGTCCCATAGCACCGTTAAGAAGCGAAGCTTCACGCCACTCCCACATGACGTAATTGGCATGATCTAGGGAGCGCATGACCGTATCGATTCCAATCTATAAATCTAGTGGCGCCTTGCGCCAAACAACTGAAATGACATGTTTCCTAATCCTAATTTTTGATGTTTGATTATAACACTTGGAAGTATTTGACCATTGTGTTTAAGTGTTCTAGGAAACAAATGACAAATATACAAAGCTATAAGAGCACAAAAATGGAGAAAGGAAAACAAGTCGAAACACTTGTTTGTTGAGGAAAAGAGACAAAGAAAGAAGATGGAGGAAGAAGAAATCGAAAGGGAAGAGGAATGAAAAGAAACTGCCTGGCCGGGCGCGTCTGTTAGGTGGCCGGCCTGGTGGACAACCCAGGCCGGGCTCTCCCCTGTGCAGGCCGGGCGCTGCCTAGCCGGCCTGATGGCCGGCCCAGGCCGGGCGCGTCGGTATGCTGGCCGGCCTAGCTGTTGGCCCAGGCCGGGCCCTCAGCCCCCAGGCTGGGCTCCCTACACGACAGGTCGGCCTCCCAGCCGACTAGGTCGGCCACTCTGCACTGCACAAGAAAAACCCCCAACGGCCACTTTCTTCCCCTCACAATAAATAGGACTTGTCTCCTACCTTTTGGAGGTGCCAAATAAGCTTTCTCTCACCTCCATTGTTGACCACCTCCAAGCTTCAAGGTTCTCCCCGAATACCCAACCAAAGACATTGATCTCTTGGGATTTGGGGGAGAAGATCTAGATCTACAACTTCACCAAGCCGATTCGTCATCAACCCACTCATCCCCTAGGGATCTTGTTGTTCTTGGTTCATTGGAGCCAAGAACCTTGTTGCTTCTAGCTCATTGGAGCTTGGAGCCTTGTTGTTGTCCCCGAGGCTCTTGTGCTTGAGAATCTTGCTTCCCGGTGTCTTGGTGGCTCCGGAGATTTGGTGAGGACCCTCCAAAGTTGTGGAGTGTGCCTCATCCTTGTAAAGGTTCTAGTTGTCAATCTCAACAAAAACATAGTGATTAGAGCCTCTCCACATCGGTGGAAGGACTCGAAGAAGATATGGTGTGCCATTTGAGGGCTACTTAGTGTTACACATTGGTGGCACCGCACCGCTCCAACGGAGATTAGATTCCATTAGGAAGTGAACACTTCGGGATACATCTCATCGTCATTGTGTTCGGTTATCCCTCAACTTACCTTTACTTGTTGCTACTAGCTTAGTTATATGTATACCTTGTACTAGTTGCATTTGCTCAACATAGAGGATTGTCCACCTAGTTGCATAATCTAGACAATCGATATTTGAGCACTATCTTGCTAAACCGAAAAAGAAGCTAAAATTTGTAGTTAACCTATTCACCCCCTCTAGTTAACCTCTCGATCTTTCAATTGGTATCAGGTCCTCCTCTCTTTATTAAGGGCTTTATCGCCTAAAGAGGAGGAAAGGATGGCTAATGATCCCGTCACCATGGAGGGGATTCAAAGCTAATCAAAGCTATGATTGATAACTCCGATAAAAAGATGGAGGGACTAATAAAAGAATTGGCATCTTCATCTAATCAATCTAAAGAGAATGTCGTATTAGATTAAAATGGAATCCCATTGTGTCGAAGGAAGCATCCACGACTTTGGCACCTGGAAATGGTAGTGGTGGAAATTCCTTTGGTTTTGCTTATAAAAATGCCCCTAATGTTCAACATCCACATGTGAATAATCTTGGTGCACCTCCTACGGTAGATATGCACCGTTTTACTAATTGGAAAGCTTCCATGAAGTCTTATATGTGCAGCTCTTCAATGCAAATATGGAGAATTCTTGATGAGGGGTATGAGCCAAAGGATCCCTTGAACTTAAGCTCAAGTGACATCATAGATGAGCAACTCAACGCTCATGCCATGCACATGTTGGAGAAGGCAATGAAAGGGAAGGATTACCTTGTTGATATGTATGACGGCAACATCAACTTCAACGATCCAAGAAGTCAAACATCCAAAGACAAGTTTAACACTTTCATTTGGGTGATGGAGAGAACATTGAAGACATGTTTAGAAGACTCAAGGCTCTCGTAAATGACATGAGAGATTGTGGATTCAAGGATTGCACGGAGGATTGGGTCAAGGAGAAATTTCTACTCACGTTGATGTAGCTATCCCATCTTTTAAACAAAGACAAGACCTCTGTGTTAATGTGCTAGTCCCTGGATCAATTGCTAGCACCACAGTTCAAAATGAAATATCATGCAAATGCGTCAAAATCTATTACATCGCATGATCCAGTCTTTACAAAATATGATTACAACTTGCATAGTCTTAGAAGACTAACAGAAAACAGAATTACAGCGGAAAACATAGTAAAACATTGAGCCCATCTTCTTCATGTGCCATAGGCAAAACATGTTGGCGATAGACTCGAGATCCTAAACGAAACCTCACTCATCTTCAAATTCATCTGCAATATGGAATATGCAGCCACAAGGGAGTCAATACAATTTAATGTATTGGCAAGTAACACTATGGTGGATATAAATGGAAAGTCTAAACTACATGCATATTTGGCTTGGTGGAGTTTAGGCTATTTGCAGAAAGCAATTTTTTCCCTAACACTTTTGAAAAAGAGTTTTCCTTTCAAAGATTGGCACCATGGGACACACCCATGAGCACCAGAACTAATATTTCCTTGTCCAAATTTTACTTCTTCAAAACGGTGTTGAGATTCTTCCATCCATCCTTGTCCAGCTGCTCGAAGTCGTCCTTTACCGGGAACACGGCTATGATCATAGTTTCTAACTCTGCAGAGGTTGTGCACTTTCACCATTAGACCCAACTAACCCAAACTATCCTCAAGCACCCAATTTGTGCTAAGGAAAAGGAGAGAGTTGAGACGAGATTTTTCAGAATCATTTCCTCATCCCATACTGACTTGACGCGCTCCCATTCTAGCCATTCTACCACCACCTGTCAAGTCGGGACAAGTCCACGCAACTTAATCCATCTATCCAGAGCCCATATGACTAATGGCTGCACGATAGCTACTAAACTTAGAGGTACTTAGGAATCTCTTTGTTTCTGGGTGGCAATCCACAAGTGAACACCCCTCGGGGCGACACTCAACTCTCAACAACCACACAACCAAATCCACCCAGGTGGTTCATTGAAATTTATACTTAAAATTTTCCACAACATTGAGTAAAACAATTTTGTAGCAAGGCTAAGCATCTACTAAGTACTAAGTCTCCAAAATATCAAGTCTAAAGGATATCTACACACTACTTGGGATTTTGCATAGCATATAATAACTTAGTAAAATTCCCTATCATGCATACTACTCAAAAACACTAGTAATGCATAGTGAAAATATGGGAGATTTGATGGTGTGTTACTTGCCTTTGGAATTGGTGAAGAACATTCACCTTCTCTTCACAAAATGGAACGTTCTCTCCGTACAATCTAAACAACGCAAGTAAACAACAATAAACAAACAATCACAAGCAAAATAACAAAGTATAACAACCAACAAACTTAACACAACAATTTATTCTACAAAGGAATTATTTTATTCGGGTTTAGTGTATGGCAAATGGCTAAGGATTGAGGACTCCAAACTTATTGAACAAAAGTTTCGCTGAGTATTATCACCTTTTATTCTAATATGCAAAAGGACAACTTGTTATTTCAATACACACAAAGAGAACTAAGAATTCTTGTTAGTGGTTTTCCCTTTGTGACTAAGGGTTAGTTTTTTATCAAAAGGTCACACAAAGATCAAATCAATTTATATCTTGTTTTCTCCAAGTCCTTCTTTTGATTCCTTGAGTTGCTTCTGATGTCTAAGTATTTTCATGTTTCTTCAATGGCCTTGCTTGTAGTACTCCTCATTTAGTTGAAGAAAAACATTTGAAGTATCTATCTATAATTATAGGGACTTAGTCATATAGAATAAGAGAGGTAGTAGGTGTTGTTAGAGTTCCTTGTAAAATCTTCTCTTTTTATTCTTTGTTTTCTGGGAGATTATTCTTCTGTAGTTGGCTCCTTGTTGAAGTTATTCTTCTTGATGAGATCCTTGTTGAAGTCTTGGTCAAAACTCTCATCCCACTTGGGAAAATAAATTCTAAGTCTTGGCAATACATTAATCATATTGAAAACAAATTCTAAGTCTTCACATGATTGGTCTTGGAAAATCCCCAGGGTCCTTTGTAGCTTCCTCCTTGTTGGTGACTTCATTGAAATTTCCAACACTTGTACTAACTAGGGACTGGTTTTTATCTAACTTAGCCATAGCATAAGTTCTAAAGGAATAGAAATGAAAGGGGAGAAAAGACTTAGAGAAAAAAAAAGATGAGGTTGGTCTTCTTGAAGTTCCCCTTGATTTTCTTCTAAGTGCTTCCACTTCTTGGAGATGCTTCTGAAATTGCTAAGTCCTTCATGAGTTTTCTATCTTCATGTTGAAAATCTTTGAGTTGACAATTGTAGCATCCTCTCCATGGATTTTCACTAATCCAGACTTAGTGGTTTTCAACTAGGAGGATCAACTAGGAAAAATAACTTAGAAATATTCTAAGGGCTTTGGTTTTTGTCTCTCTGGTCTAAGGTTAGTCCTTAGCACAAATTAGCTAGAGAAAACATATTGAAAATAATTACAGAAAATAAACTAAGTCAAAAATAGTCACATGAGCATATAGCAACCAAAACATTTTTAACTTAACCAAAAACTATTTTGGGCGCAAGGGACTGTTAGCAAACATCATAAGGTATCCAAAGATATTTTATTTGCAATTTTTAGATGTATAGAATTTAAACTATGCCAAAAATCACCAAACAAGACTATTTAAATTTGAACCAATTTATGTTTGTCAAATTTGAATTTGGATTCAGGGCTTTTCAAAAAGTCCTAGTTTGCTTAATTTGGATCTACGGTTAAATAGTAATGATAGATCTAATTTGCAGGGGTAATTCTGCAAAATAAATTAAATTCTGAAATCGAGTGGATAATGCTAGGCTGACGTGGCGCTGACTGGACTGCTGACTGGGCTGCTGACTGGGCTTTGACTACTGATTTTGACCAAAAATAAAATTGCTCCGATGAAAAAACAATCTAAACGAAAGTTGTAAAGAATTACGTGCTATTTCTAACTATCACAAATATAACATCAGTGGATGAACAGTTTAGTCACAAATCACAATTTACTTTTCTGGTCCGAAACTTTAACCGTGAATAACTCCTAGCTCGCTTGACCAAAAGAGGTGAGGTTTGGGGCAAAAGAAAGTTCTTGATCAGGAGAACAACTTTGGTTATCAAGCCCCGAAGATTTGAGATGGTTTTCTTCTCCGAAAAACGTCAAACGCCAACTGTATTGTACAGAAAATTCCGTACGTCAAAATAAAAAGTGTTCAAAAACAAAATTGTAGATCAGGGTTAAGTCTAACTTCTCACCAAAGGAATTTCTATTTAAAGATCCGAGCACGAAGAGATCTAGAAATTACAAATTCAGATCTGAAAGATGGCGATTCGAAATTCTTCCTCCACGGTTGATGAAAAGAGTTGAGCCCTCTCGGGATGGAAAGATAATGGAGAGTGATTCAATATTGTTTCAGGCTTCGGTGCGATTCGAGATCGTTTTGATGGGTAGATAAACGAAATACTATTTTGCTGATTAGGATTTCGGTGGGACGAAAAGGGGAAAAGAAATGCCGGCGGCTACATACATTTATATAGGCTAATGGTCGGTGGAATAGCTTGGGCTCGAAGTTATGAACGCGTAGGAACAAGCGGATCCAGATTTGGAGTCATATTTTTTGAGATATTTGTGTTTAACCGAAGGTAGTTTTGAAGACCATATTTTCTGGAAATTTGGTTCGATCCTCACCGCTTTGCTGGTTCGCTCGCTTCATGGGCCGGCCCAGTTCGGCCGACTATTTTTTTTCTAAACGTTTTCTTTTATATTTTTCACTGTTTTCTTTATAACTTTTGATTTATAAATCTAATGCCTCGTTTGGATGTATATATTTGGGCCTTGATATTGGATATTCGGAATATTGAGTCCCGAATATAGAGAATATGGTTGTTTGGATGTACTGGATATTCGGGCCGGACTTTCGCGCTGATTATCGAGCTGCGATGTGCGCAGACAAAACAGCCCCGTAGTCAATCTCGACCCCAACCCCTGGAGATTGGGGTGATATTCGCTGCGGTTCGCTAGTCTCGTACCGGTTCGCTCGTCCTCTCGCATCCCCGTCCAGTCGATTCCCGAGAACTCCCGAGACCAAGGGCGGCGGCTGGCAGGTCAATTCCCATCGCGCCCAGGTCGACCTCCGGCGAGCGGTGAGGAAGGTGAGTTGGTGCATCTACGGTCCCTCTATTCCCGTCCAGGTCGATTGCCGAGACCTCCCGAGACCTCGGGCGGCGGCGGCCCAGGTCGGTTCCCATCCCGTGAAGCGGCCGGTCGCCGGCGGGTAGCACAGTCCTCGCGGCCGTCTTCCCCCGCCGCGTGCAGCCTCTGGCCGCCATGACCACGACCTCCGTCTGCTCGCCCCAGCAGCCGTCCTTATTTCTGGCCGCCATGACCACGACCTTCGTATGCCGTTCCGGCTGTACCGGCAGTCTGGCACGCTGGTGGCCCGTGCATTCAACTTGCCCATACACTTATTTGATCCCCGACATGTTTTATTGTTGTTTAGGTGGTTTTGCTGCGCTAGCTTTCTACTGTAGGACCTTTAGCTGCCATCTGATTTTGTTAATAGCTCAGATGTTGATCTTGATGCGTCGTTTCTTATTTCTATCCTTAACCGCTGCACATTTCGATCGATTTCTGCTGGCCCTTATGGTGATCCTGGACAGAGAGGCCAATCAGCTATTGAAATTGTTGTCCCTGGCCGCAGTATTGAAATCGTCCGCCTCGCACCCTGGTCCCTGGAGGCCTGAACGTAGTAGCCAGCAGTCACCTTTCCGAATTCATCCTTTGCTCAGCTACTCGCCGCGGAGACTAAGATAAGCCATGTATTTTGTTACGAATTTAATTGTGCAGAAATAGAATAGATGAGATTTATCTTTCACGGGTGTAGAAATTAGGGGAGAGATGATTTTTACGAATTTAATTGTTATAGTTCAAAACCGCATTGATGATTTTTTTTATACAATGAATACCCACTGTCTAGAACCTGGCGCCGCCACTGATCATGAGGACTTGCATGAATGCTTCACCACTTTGATTGTGAGACCAGTCACATATCTTCTTTGCATATTTGATACTTGCTGTAAGCTATTGAACTGCACTCACTGAGTAGTATATTGGTGTCAAGGTCGTAAGTAGCTTGGGCTGTGGCCTCCGGCAGGAGATGATGCATCTCATCTACTTCTCATCTCATCTCATCTACTTCTCTTCATGCTCGTGCTAGAAATGTGGTAGAGCGAACTTTTGGGCTGTGGAAGAAAAGATTTGCTATATTGTGTACTGCGAGTTTCTTTAACATAGAGGACCAGGTAACAGCGAGTTTATTTGTATTCGAATAAAAGGCGCAGAAGCTAGCTAACTTATGCTGACTATGAACTAATATGTATGCAGATTAAAATTATTAATGCTTGTGCTGTGTTGCACAACTACGCAAGGGAGAGGCAGTACGCAATGGATGATGTATTGTTGGAGGAGGTCGATATTGAACTAGCAGCGCAGCCAGTTGAGGCTGAAGATATTGGTGGTGGTTACATTCGAAGTGTTCAAGTCACTAATGCATGGAAAAACTTTAGGAAGCAATTTTCCGCTGACATGTTTGCTGACTACCTTGTTGCCCATGCTGAACTAGAGGAGTAGTAGTACGCTGAGTGCATTGGTCGTGAATATTTTGCTAGGACTGAGCGCATCGTTGTGTCAAAGAAATTATATATATATATATATTGGGTGTCTTGCTTCGCTTCTACTATATGATGCCTTTTGGGTATTTTGTACATGATCTATTGCTAATACAATTTTCCTATTGTTCTTTCTTCTTACTAATTATGTAGGTCATGGAGGGAGAAAAGCCAAAGAAGTTTGGAAGAGCTTACACGCAGTGGACTCCGGAGATGGACCGGGCCTTGTTGGATGTACTTGTTGAGCATCACAACAATGGTGATCATGCCCAAAATGGATGGAAGTCACATGTGTACCACCATGCTATAAAAAATATTCGTGAAAAGTGTGCGGTGGAAGTCACAAAGGAGAAAATCACAACAAGGTGCAAAACCTTTGACAAGCACTATGATATCGTTAGCAAAATTCTTTCTCAGAGTGGATTTGGCTGGGATTGGGAAAAGAATGTCCTACTAATGGACAGTGATGAAGTGTGGGACAGATATGTGGAGGTAAATGACAAGCAATATGATATGTACCACTATTTCTTTTAACTTGCCAATGTAACTAATGTTTGTATGTGCTTACAGGCTAATGAAAAAGCAGCTATATACAAGAACAAGGTAATCCACAATTGGAATGAGATATGTACTATTTACTCAAAAGACCATGCCACTGGTGAAGGTGCTAGGACAGGTGCCGAGGTTGCGACTGAGGCTGACACTGTACCAGCAGCAGCTACACCCAAGGCAAATGATATCTCTCCTGAATCGGCTAGGCCATCATCAAAGAAGCCACGCATGGGTGAAGCAATTATGTGCATGCTTGGAGATGTGAAGACATATTTTGCTGATGCAATGAAGTCAACTGAGCCAGTACAAGCGAATCAGGCTATTTCTCCTTCTGTTGTGTTTGCTGCACTTACCGACATACCGGAGTTAAGTAAAACAGACAGGCTGCGAGCTTACGCGAAGCTAATCCTTAGCGAGCGTTTATTTCATGCTCTTCTTGAGCTCCCCATGGAGGAGAGGAAGGAATTTCTGCTCATGGTGGTTTGATTCACTTCACATTTGCTTGTTGTGTCAAGACCTTGTCATTTGCTACGTAGTTTGTTCGAGACTTCTTAAAAAGTGCCGTTTGCTTGAGACTATGTAGTTTGTTTCAGACATCTTAAAAATGGTCGATTATGATGGATTATGCTTTCATTTTGATAGAATATATTCGTCTTGTTTAAGTCCGTACCGTAATAAGTTGGTGTTCCGTACAATTTGGCGTAAACAGAACTGTAAAATGATCAAAGTCTGAAAATATTGCAATATCACCACTTTAGTACATCCAAACGACATTTGACATTCAACCTCAATATCTTGTTTGCTATTCGAATATCTAATACATCCAAACACAAATATTGATATTTAATCTCAATATCAATATCCTGGATATTGGACATTCATCCCAATATAATATCTAGGCTCTTAATATATACATCCAAACGAGGCATAAATGATATCAAACCAATTTCTATAGTTTTGTAAAAATAAAACCTTTCACGTGAAAACATTTAGGTGTTGTTTTAACACACTTAAAATAATTATATTTTCAAAATATAATTAAATAACTATGGCTACTTAAAATCATTTTAATTGGAAATATGACAAATCATTTGAAAGGGGGTTTTATAAAATCCAAAAACATTCTATAAGTCAAATGTTATTTTACAAAAGTCATTTAACTTATTTTTCATATTCATATTTTAAGATATGAGTAAACTTAATAGCAACTTAATGTTATTTAAAAATAAACAAATGGATACTTTGAATAATAAAACTTATTTTGTATGATTTCTTTTAAGGGTTATATGACATGTTTGGATTATTATTTCCAATGGCATTGGAATAACATATAGTAATTCCTTTGTGTTAGAGTTTTATTTGTTTTTGGTGGCTTGGTTTAACCAGAAAACAAAAGTTTTAAATTTTTGTGATTTTTGTCTTTCTCCAAAAATCAGGGATGTTACAGACTACCACCCTTAAAGGAAATCTCGTCCCGAGATTTGGGAAGTCTAGAAGGAAAAATAGATTTGGGTTACTTGGGTTCCATTGCAACTAGGTGGCTACCACCCTTAAAAGAAATCTTTGTGGGTATAGTAATCTCATGACTTGTGTAGCTTGTCTCCAGATGACCTGAGTAGAACTTTCCTTCGCAGTAGGGCTACAGATTAACTGGTGCTTCTTGAAATTCATTTGACACTAAGGGTCACTCTGTGGGTCAAACAAAAGACGGTTTCACCACATCATCCCATTTATTAAAATGGGAACACATTTCTCAAACATTATTTAAGTTTTATTACACATGGAAGCATCCTCTAAGGAACATTTATTTCCAAAATAAAACTTCATAAGACTCATTCTTGGACAGATATTTCTTCATGCCTTATTATGCCTTCCTTCTCCTTTTGAGGGCAACTATTTGCATAGTGTCCTTTATCCATGCATTTGAAGCATGTCACTTGGCTAATGTCTCTATAGACAGGATTGAGGTTCTTTTGAAATTTCTTCTTCTTTGATGGTATTAAATTGGCCATCATATCTTCATACTGTTTCCCACTATACTCCACTATATTGGCAGATAGTCTGGGTTTCTTATTTGGACAATTTCTAGATAAATGTCCATCTTCTTCACAAGAATAACAATTCTTGGTGGTGTGTTTGGATGAATGGGCATGTTGGGCAGTCTTGGCTCCATTGTCCATCTTGACACGATCCATCTGGATAGTATCCAGCTTGCATTTTCCCTTCACTTCTGGTTTTCCTAAGTTCTCTTGGATTGCACTAAGCATTCCCGCTTTGGCTTGTTGTCCAACTTGTTGTACCATGGGGTAAAGTGGGCATTGGTTTGGAACATGTGATGTTCCTTCACACAGAAAGCAAGTAACTCGAGTGAAGTACTCTTTAGTTGAATTGTTTGCATCCCCATGGGGCCACTCATCAGGACATTCTTTGGGCAAGTGTCGTATTTCTCCACAAGCTTTGCAGGCTTTGAGTGTTGAAAACATTTCCTCTTCTAACTCCTTGTTGCCATTGTGTTCACTATTGGTCACAATGTGGGACATCATCTGCACTACTTGTGATTGTGTATCTAGCACTTGCTGCATTCCTGGGGTTACATCCATATTGGGGTTGCTGGCTTGATTTTGGCCCATCAGTTGAATTAGTTCGCTCTGAGCCTCCAATAGCATTTGCATTGCTGTTGACTTATCAGGGTTGTTGTTTTGGCTTGGCATCTGTTTGGGATTTTTTTTAAAGAGATGAGTAAAGGTTAGAAAGATAGCTAAAGAAAGTTCATACTCAACATAGAAGAACAAGTAAGCTCATCTTCCAAACATCTAACAAACATTCACACCAAACAACAAGGTTTTAGAAAACAACTAGTATTGTCATATCACACTTATTGGCATGATCAATACACTAACACGATAACGTTGTTCTAGCAAAGTAATTAGATTGGTGGTCTCATCTATATCTTCTTGAGTTTTCTTCAGATTCTTCTCTCAATGTCTTGAGGTGTTCTTGATTGTTGTGAAGTCTATGTTTTCTTCAAGTTCTTCAATGATCTTGAGTGTAGGTCTTCATGTGGTGAAAAAAACTTCTTGCACTTCATGGTATGGTCATCAACAATCTTTCCTTGAGGGTATTCAAGACGTAGGTCATCTAGAAAATTTTGAAGGTGAATAATAGATGAGAGGATATGAGAAGAATTAAGATGATTGTTTTGTTTATAGAAAGTTTAATCATAGAAAAATTTCAATCCTAGGATGATCAATGGGTTATTAAGAACTTGTTGCAAATTGGATATTCACTATAGTGAGAAGGACAATGCACCCGCAAGCCAGTCAGGGAACGGTCTCGTGTCCGTGGACACGTAAAGTTGTCCGGGCCACTTCATATCACTATGCCGCTAGGATCCAAAATACTCTAAGGAGATAATAACATGATAAAAAATGGCTTCCAAACCTAAGGGTCTCGAATCCTACAGGCAACACAATGCTCTGATACCATTTTGTAGCGATCCCATCTTTTAAACAAAGACAAGACCTCTGTGTTAATGTGCTAGTCCCTGGATCAATTTCTAGCACCACAGTTCAAAATGAAATATCATGCAAATGCGTCAAAATCTTTTACATCGCATGATCCAGTCTTTACAAAATCTTGCATAGTCTTAGAAGACTAGCAGAAAACAGAATTACAGCGGAAAACATAGTACAACATTGAGCCCATCTTCTTCATGTGCCACAGGCAAAACATGTTGGCGATAGACTCGAGATCCTGAACGAAACCTCACTCGTCTTCAAATTCATCTGCAATATGGAATATGCAACCACAAGGGAGTCAATACAATTTAATGTATTGGCAAGTAACACTATGGTGGATATAAATGGCAAGTCTAAACTACATGCATATCTGGCTTGGTGGAGTTTAGGCTATTTGCAGAAAGCAATTTTTTTCCTAACACTTTTGAAAAAGAGTTTTCCTTTCAAAGATTGGCACCATGGGACACACCCATGAGCACCAGAACTAATATTTCCTTGTCCAAATTTTACTTATTCAAAACGGTGTTGAGATTCTTCCATCCATCCTTGTCCAGCTGCTCGAAGTCGTCCTTTACCGGGAACACGTCTATGATCATAGTTTCTAACTCTGCAGAGGTTGTGCACTTTCACCATTAGACCCAACTAACCCAAACTATCCTCAAGCACCCAATTTGTGCTAAGGAAAAGGAGAGAGTTGAGACGAGATTTTTCAGAAGCATTTCCTCATCCCATACTGACTTGACGCGCTCCCATTCTAGCCATTCTACCACCACCTGTCAAGTCGGGACAAGTCCACGCAACTTAATCCATCTAGCCAGAGCCCATATGACTAATGGCTGCACGATAGCTACTAAACTTAGAGGTACTTAGGAATCTCTTTGTTCATGGGTGGCAATCCACAAGTGAACACCCCTCGGGGCGACACTCAACTCTCAACAACCACACAACCAAATCCACCCAGGTGGTTCATTGAAATTTATACTTAAAATTTTCCACAACATTGAGTAAAACAATTTTGTAGCAAGGCTAAGCATCTACTAAGTACTAAGTCTCCAAAATATCAAGTCTAAAGGATGTCTACACACTACTTGGGATTTTGCATAGCATATAATAACTTAGTAAAATTCCCTATCATGCATACTACTCAAAAACACTAGTAATGCATAGTGAAAATATGGGAGATTTGATGGTGTGTTACTTGCCTTTGGAGTTGGTGAAGAACAATCACCTTCTCTTCACAAAATGGAACGTTCTCTCTATACAATCTAAACAACACAAGTAAACAACAATAAACAAACAATCACAAGAAAAATAACAAAGTATAACAACCAACAAACTTAACACAACAATTTATTCTATAAAGGAATTATTTTATTCGGGTTTAGTGTATGGCAAATGGCTAAGGATTGTGTCTTGAGGATTCCAAAGTTATTGAACAAAAGTTTCACTATGTATTATCACCTTTATTCTAATATGCAAAAGGACAACTTGTTATTTCAATACACACAAAGAGAACTAAGAATTCTTGTTAGTGGTTTTCCCTTTGTGACTAAGGGTTAGTTTTTGATCAAAAGGTCACACAAAGATCAAATCAATTTCTATCTTGTTTTCTCCAAGTCCTTCTTTTGATTCCTTGAGTTGCTTCTGATGTCTAAGTATTTTCATGTTTCTTCAATGGCCTTGCTTGTAGTACTCCTCATTGAGTTGAAGAAAAACATTTGAAGTATCTATCTATAATTATAGGGACTTAGTCATATAGAATAAGAGAGATAGTAGGTGTTGTTAGAGTTCCTTGTAAAATCTTCTCTTCTTCTTTGTTTTCTGGGAGATTATTCTTCTGTAGTTGGCTCCTTGTTGAAGTTCTTCTTCTTGATGAGATCCTTGTTGAAGTCTTGGTCAAAACTCTCATCCCACTTGGGAAAATAAATTCTAACTCTTGGCAATACATTAATCATATTGAAAATAAATTCTAAGTCTTCACATGATTGGTCTTGGAAAATCCCCAGGGTCCTTTGTAGCTTCCTCCTTGTTGGTGACTTCATTGAAATTTCCAACACTTGTACTAACTAGGGACTAGTCTTTATCTAACTTAGCCATATCATAAGTTCTAAAGGAACAGAATTGAAAGGGGAGAAAAGACTTAGAGAAAAAAGAGAGATGAGATTGGTCTTCTTGAAGTTCCCCTTGATTTTCTTCTAAGTGCTTCCACTTCTTGGAGATGCTTCTGAAATTGCTAAGTCCTTCCTGAGTTTTCTATCTTGATGTTGAAAATCTTCGAGTTGACAATTGTAGCATCCTCTCCATGGATTTTCACTAATCCAGACTTAGTGGTTTTCAACTAGGAGGATCAACTAGGAAAATAACTTAGAAATATTCTAAGGGCTTTGGTTTTTGTCTCTCTGGTCTAAGGTTAGTCCTTAGCACAAATTAGCTAGAGAAAACATATTGAAAATAATTACAGAAAATAAACTAAGTCAAAAATAGTCACATGAGCATATAACAACCAAAACCTTTTTAACTTAGCCAAAAACTATTTTGGGCGCAAAGGACTATTAGCAAACATCATAAGGTATCCAAAGATATTTTATTTGCAATTTTTAGATGTATAGAATTTAAACTATGCCAAAAATCACCAAACAAGCCTATTTAAATTTGAACCAATTTATGTTTGTCAAATTTGAATTTGGATTCAGGGGCTTTCAAAAAGTCCTAGTTTGCTTAATTTGGATCTACGGTTAAAAAGTAATGATAGATCTAATTTGCAGGGGTAATTCTGCAAAACTGCCAAAATAAATTAAATTCCGAAATCGAGTGGATAATGCAAGGCTGACGTGGCGCTGACTGGACTGCTGACTGGGCTGCTGACTGCGCTTTGACTACTGATTTTGACCAAAAATAAAGTTACTCGGATTCAAAAACAATCTTAACGAAAGTTGTAAAGAATTACGTGCTCTTTCTAACTATCACAGATATAACATCAGTGGATGAACAGTTTAGTCACAAATCACAATTTACTTTTCTGTTCCGAAATTTTGACCGTGAATAACTCCTAGCTCGCTTGACCAAAATAGGTGAGGTTTGGGGCAAAAACAAATGTTTTGATCAGGAGAACAACTTTGGTTATCAAGCCTCGAAGATTTGAGATGGTTTTCTTCTCCGAAAAACGTCAAACGCCAACTGTATTGTACAGAAATTTCCGTTCGTCAAAACAAAAAGTGTTCAAAAGCAAAATTGTAGATCAGGGTTAAATCTAACTTCTCACCAAAGGAATTTCTATTTGAATATCCGAGCAGGAAGAGATCTAGGAATTAAAAATTCAGATCTGAAAGATGGCGATTCGAAATTCTTCCTCCACGATTGATGAAAAGAGTTGAGCCCTCTCGGGATGGAAAGATAATGGAGAGAGCTTCAATATTGCTTCAGGCTCCGGTGCGATTCGAGATCGTTTTGATGGGTAGATAAACGAAATATTATTTTACTGATTAGGGTTTCGGTGGGACGAAAAGGGGAAAAGAAATGCCGGTGGCTACAGATGTTTTATATAGGCTAATGGTCGGTGGAATAGCTTGGGCTGGAAGTTATGGCCGCGTAGGAACAAGCGGATCCGGATTTGGAGTCATATTTTTTGAGATATTCGTGTTTAACCTAAGGTAATTTAGAAGACCATATTTTCTGGAAATTTGGTTCGATCCTGACCGCTTTGCTGGTTTGCTCGCTTCATGGGCCGGCCCAGTTCGGCCGACTTTTTTTTTTCCTAAACGTTTTCTTTTATATTTTTCATTGTTTTTTTATAACTTTTGATTTATAAATCTAAATGATATCAAACCAATTTCTATAGTTTTGTAAAAATAAAACCTTTCACATGAAAACATTTAGGTGTTGTTTTAACACACTTAAAACAATTATATTTTCAAAATATGATTAAATAACTATGGCTACTTAAAATCATTTTAATTGGAAATATGACAAATCATTTGAAAGGGGGTTTTATAAAATCCAAAAACATTCTATAAGTCAAATGTTATTTTACAAAATTCATTTAACTTATTTTTCATATTCATATTTTAAGATATGAGTAAACTCTAATAGCAACTTAATGTTATTTCAAAATAAACAAATGGATACTTTGAATAATAAAACTTATTTTGTATGATTTCTTTTAAGGGTTATATGACATGTTTGGATTATTATTTCCAATGGCATTGGAATAACATATAGTAATTCCTTTGTGTTAGAGTTTTATTTGTTTTTGGTGGCTTGGTTTAACCAGAAAAAAAAAGTTTTAAATTTTTGTGATTTTTGTCTTTCTCCGAAAATCAGGGATGTTACAATTGATTCCATACAATAAAAACATGGGGATGAATGTGCAATCAAGGGCCGATTACTTGGATCTATCCCCCAATGATGTTTTGGGTCTCTTCATCACTCTAAAAGTCATGAGGAAAACCTTCGATGATGTCATGGCCCGTGTAAACGGAATGAAGAGACCCTCTCTTGCCTTGTAGGCCAAGGCCACTCCCCATGAAGAAAATGACTCAAGTGATGATGGTGGATCCACATATGAGATCTCCAATAAAGAGATGAAGACATCACATGAAGAATGCTTGGCCCTTGCTCAACACAAGTGGTGGAATAAGGGAGATTTTAGATCAAATTCCACCAAGAACAAGGGAAAGGAAGTCTCAAGCATGAAGAAGGCAAGAACTTTCTTCAATTGTGGAGATACCGAGCATTTTGTTGCCGAGTGCCCCTTCAAGAGTAGAATTGAAAATGGTGGAAGACATAAAAAAATCCACCTTCATTCCCAAGTCCAAGAACTTCATAAAGAGAGGCCCTCCTAGGGAATTGATTGCAAAAGGAGTTGAGTACACATCCGGAGAGTGATGGTGATTATGAACAAGTAGGTATGGCGGCCATGGCAATGGGCGTCGTACCTCCTAAATTAAGGTCTCTCTTCTCCAACCCTAATGACAACAAGGGTCCCTCGAGTCACAAGTGCTTCATGGCCAAGGGTATATCCCCAAAGGTGACTCCTACACTCAAACTTGCAAACTCTTCTACTCCTTCACTATTAAATTGTGTTGAGGAAAACCCCTTGACAAACTTTGTGGAGAAACTAGAAGGAGAAACTAAATCTATCTTTGTCTCTCCCATGGATCAATTAAGTGAGGCACATGGCCTCATTGATGAACATGATGAGATAATAACATTGCTTTAAAAGTGTTCTCGTGATGAATCTAGTAAAATTGACGAGCTTGAGAAAGCTCTAGATGAATCACATTGCTTTAGAGAAAGCTTAAAGGATACCTTTGCAATTGACATATCTAAAGTAAAACTTGATTGTGAGCATGATTTTGCTAAGGTAACAGAATTCATGGCCTTAAATGATGCAACTAAACAAGGTTACAATGAACTCATTAAGGATTTTGATAAGCTTAAAATTGATCATCGAACAATTTCAAATGAGCTCAAAACCTTGAAAGGGTTAAGAAAAGTAAATGAAAACTCTTGTGATACTAACCCTTTGTGTGTCAAGGCAACTCTCATTGGGGAGAACAATAGGTTGAAGGAACAACTCAACAAATGTCTTGCCACATGCATCCAAGGGCAAAAGAACCTTAATGATCTTTTGAGTAGTCAAAAGAGAGTTATTGGCAAGGAAGGCCTTGGTTTTGGTTCCACATCCAAGGTGGCCTACAAGAAGAAGTCAACCACCTCCACTAACTCTATTATTTTTGTGAAGGAGGGGGAGTTGGATAATGATGAAGATGAGTTTAATATAATTGCTAAGATTATTGTTCCTAGGAACACTACTACTCACAACAACTTTGCGGGAAAGTACAACCCATCTTATGTGCTTCTTAAATCTAT
This sequence comes from Alopecurus myosuroides, assembly GCA_028641055.1. NCBI lineage: Eukaryota > Viridiplantae > Streptophyta > Magnoliopsida > Poales > Poaceae > Alopecurus > Alopecurus myosuroides. The sequence goes on from CM054060.1 coordinate 271,194,435, forward strand.
TGATGGTCATGTTTATGCAAAATATGTTGGAACCTCATATGGTGATGATTACAAGTATGATATTTTGGTTCCTAAGACCCTTGTGACTAATAAGAAAGGACCCATCCAAAAATGGGTACCTAAGACAAGAAGTTGATTCATTGTAGGGTTGTGCTTCCGGTGGAACATCATGGATGATTGATAGTGGTTGTTCCGCACACATGACCGGAAGCAAGGAAGTGTTAGATGACCTAAAGCTCCAACTTCTCAAATTTTCTCATGTAACTATTGGTGATGGTTCACAACTTAAGGTATTGGAACATGTCAAGGTTGTCATTTCTCCGGATTCATCCATTGAGAAAGTCCTCCTTGTTGAGTCCCTTGGCTATAATATTCTTTCCGCCTTGCAACTTTGCGAATGCAATTTTACATGTGTATTTGGGTGTCATCACGTGATTGTCCTTCACACCATTTCTCTTAAAGTATCCTTTGTTGGATTTTTGGAAAACGGTATGTATATATTGGATTTCTCGAAAGAAACTACACACATCGCCACTTGTCTAATGGCAAAATCCAACGTGGGTTGTCTTTGGCATCGCCGCTTGGGCCACGTCGGTATGATAAATCTACAAACTCTTGTGAAGGGTGAGAACGTGGTAGGACTAACAAGTGTGAATTTTTCCAAAGATCGCCCTTGTAGATCTTGTATTGCCGGAACGATGCATGAGAAGAATCATCCCAAGACATCAATCATCTCCACAACAAGGCCCTTTGAGCGTATTCACTTGGACTTATTTGGGCCTCCCACATATGATAGTCTCGGTGGCAAAAAGTATTGTTTGGTGATTGTTGATTATTATACAAGATACACTTGGGTATTCTATATCAAGAAGAAGAGTGAGACTCAAGAAAAGTTCATATCTTGGGCCACGAAAGTGCAACGCCAATATGACACCAAGATCTTGTCAATTAGGAGTGACAATGGGCCCGAGTTCAAGAACTACATCATGGATGAATTCTTGAGTGAAGATGGGATAAGGCATCAATATTCCGCTGCGTACACCCCTCAACAAAATGGTGTTGTGGAGAGGAAGAATCGCACACTTATTCATATGGCAAGAACTATGATGGCCGAGCTCAAATCCCCATATAAATTTTGGGACGAGGCCGTCAACACCGCTTGTCATCTATCTAACCGACTCTTCCTTCGTCCGATGATTGGTATGACTCCATATGAACTACTAACAGGTAACAAACCCAACCTCAAGTATATTCGAGTTTTTGGGTGTAAATGTCAAGTTTACATTAAAGGGACTAGATTGTCTAAATTTGATCCTAGACCTTTTGAAGGCATATTTGTTGGTTATGCCACGAAATCTAACACTTATAGAGTCTACAACATATCCACCGGGTGTGTTGAAGAATATATGAATGTGGAGTTTCATGAGGATAATGGCTCCCAACTGGAGCAAATTGATTGTGATGATGTAGGTGATGAACCTTCCTCCATAGCCATAGGAAGAATGGGTATAGGTCCACTTATACCCATTGAGGGACACCTTGTGGCAAATGTGGATGGTACTAGCTCTACACAAGTGGATCCCTCTACATCAACCACAAATCAAATGGTAGACCAAGAACAAGACCTTCAAGTGGATACCTCTCATCAAGAAAGTGATCAAGATCCACCCAATGATAATGGTGGAAATGATTTTGGTGACTCTTCACCAAGAACTCCACTCCGGATAGATCATCGTATTGATGAAGGAAATGATGAGGATATTCCCCCAAATGAGAATGCCGATGATGCACTAATTCACATCATGACTCGTCAAGCCTCAAGATTGCAACAAAAGTCACATTATCAAAATAATATTATTGGTGGCTTGGGAAGAAGTGTCTCCACTCATGGACAAGTGCTCAAGTTTTGTGGTATTCACTTATATGTCTCTCATGTTGAACCTATCAAAGTGTATGATGCTCTTGAAGATGAATATTGGGTTCAAGCCATGCATGAAGAGCTCCATAATTTTGAAAGAAACAAAGTATGGTCCCTAATGGAAAGACCCAAGTATCATAATGTCATTGGAACAAAATGGGTTTTCAAGAACAAGCAAGACTCTCATGGGCAAGTTACTCGCAACAAGGCTCGATTGGTTGCTCAAGGCTACTCTCAAGTCGAAGGACTTGACTACGGTGAAACTTTCGCTCCCGTAGCTAGACTCTCATGTCATTGGAACAAAATGGGTTTTCAAGAACAAGCAAGACTCTCATGGGCAAGTTACTCGCAACAAGGCTAGATTGGTTGCTCAAGGCTACTCTCAAGTCGAAGGACTTGACTACGGTGAAACTTTCGCTCCCGTAGCTAGACTTGAATCCATTCGTATATTAATTGCATTTGCCACTAGCCATAACTTCATCTTGCATCAAATGGATGGTAAAAGTGCTTTTCTCAACGTTCATCTAAATGAATTGGTATATGTTAAACAACCCCCGGGGTTCGAGGATCCCAAGTATCCTAACCATGTCTACTTCCTCCATAAGGCTTTGTATAGCCTCAAACAAGCTCCACGTTCTTGGTATTATCATTTAAAGGAGTTCCTAGTAGATCGTGGTTTCGTACTTGGGGTAATTGACCCCACACTTTTTACCAAAAGTGTAAATGGACATTTCTTCGTTTGTCAAGTATATGTTGATGATATTATATTTGGATCTTCTAATGTGAATTTTGTAGACCAAATTTCCAAACTAATCACAAGTGAGTTTGAGATGTCTATGATGGGAGAATTGAAGTTCTTTCTTGGTTTTGAGATCAAGCAATATGATGAAGGAACTTTTATTTATCAAGCAAAATATATTCAAGACATTCTCAAGAAATTTGATATGAACAATGCCAAGCCACTAGCTTATCCAATGTCAAAAATTGTGAATCTTACTATGGATCACAAAGGTATACCGGTTGATCCTAAACTTTACCGTTCTATCATTGGATTGTTGCTGTATCTTTGTGCATCCAGACCGGATATTATGTTTAGTGTGGGTTTGTGTGCAAGATTTCAATCTAACCCCAAGGAAATTCATATGATTGCGGTCAAAAGGATTCTTAGGTATTTGGTTGACACTCCTACACATGGCCTTTGGTATCCATCAATCACAACTTTTGATCTTGTGGGATATTCGGATGCGGATTGGGGAGGTGACAAGGTAGATAGAAAATCAACCTCGGGTGCTTGCCAATTCCTTGGTAGGTCTCTCATGTGTTGGTCTTCCAAGAAGAAAAATTGCATTGCCACCTCCTCCATGGAATCGGAGTATATTTCCGCCGCTAGTTGTTGCTCTCAACTCTTATGGATGAGGCAATGTCTTAAGGATTTTGGAATTGAGATTAAGACAATGACTCTTTTATGTGACAATGAGAGTGCTATAAATATTTTTCACAATCCGGTACTTCATGGTAAGACCAAGAATATTGAGATTCGGTATCATTTCATTCTAGATCATGTGGCCAATGGACATATCTCACTTTCCTATGTCAACACCAAAGATCAACTTGCCGACATCCTCACAAAACCTCTAGATGAGAAGGGATTCAAGCAATTAAGGAGTGAGCTCAATATCGTATGTGCAAGAAATTTTAGTTGATTGAAAATATTGCATACACACCTCTACTAGACTCTTATTTGGCTCTTAGATGTACGCATAGACATAGGGGGAGTGTAGCTCAATCAATGAGTCGACACTACACCTATAATGCATAAATAAACAAATCATGCATAATGATCATTTCAAATGATATAATGTGCTTCAATGATGAGTTTTGACAATGCACCCAAGATATATCTTCGCGGTGTTATATCGAGATACTCATACATGGTGGCTAAGGCCACCACCCAAATCGAAGATTCGAGTTTTTTTTTTGTTTTTTCATATTGATAAGACATTTGGTGTTCAACTCATATGCATATTCTCTCTTCTATTCCATAACACATCCAATGTTGATCTTTGTTATTTTTGTGGTTTTATTATTTCCTCCATTGGATGTGTGAGGAAATCATCATACTAATTCTTTTCTCCATGTGCACAACATCATGCTTCATACATCATCAAAACTTTGCATTAAGTACATGGTCAAACAACTTGCTTAAAAAAAATTGGAACAAATTCTTGTATCCATGTTGTTAAAACTGGTAGTATGCTTAATTTTTTTACTCAGAAAAAACATTCCAAATCCAAACCAACACATTCAAAATCCACAACAAAAACAAAAAAAGGGGATTTCTTCTTCTAGAAAACCCGGCCTAGAAGCCAGCTCTCTCATTTGGTGCCCGGCCTTACGCCGCAGGATGCCCGGCCTAGGCCGGGGTCAAGGTCGGCCGGCTCGGTTGGGTGCCCGGCCTGGCTGGCTTTCCTGCGCCCCTTTAAGTCACGGATTGGGGGGGCAGTTTAGATCCCTCTTCTTCTCCCCTCCTCCCACACCCGAAAAACACCATGTGTGCCAAGCCCCAAGCTCCTCCCAACCCACCCCTCCCTCTAGACTAGATCCCAACCCCCTTCTTCTCGGATCTGCTTCCCTAACCTCTCTCTCCCCTCCTCCTCCAAACAATATTCTCATTGGTGGGGAGTTGGGGAGATCCATCTCTTTGTTTGAAGACTTTCCCAATGGCTTTTGTTTGTTGCTCATTGGCCCTTATCTTGCTTAGGGATCTCATGTATTGTGGCTAAATTTTTTTGGGGGGGGGATCTCTTGTTTAGGGTTAGTGCTTAGGGATTTCTTGTTTCGGGTTATTACTTAGGGATCTCTTGTTTAGTGATGCCACTAGTGCCTATTGCTTCCATATTGCTTAGGGATTTCTTGTTTAGTGTTTCCACTAGTGCCTTTTACTTACATATTGCTTAGGGATTGTTGACACTAGTGTTACCCGATACGTCTCCAACGTATCTATAATTTCTGATGCTCCATGATAATATTATGCCAATTGCTACATGTTTTCTCCCTTCTTTATAGCATTTTTACACGTTCTCCGGGACTAACCTATTAACAAGATGCCAAGTATCAGTTCCCTGTTTTCTGCTGTTTTTTGTTTGAAAAAAATTGTTCTGGAAATATTCTCGGAATTGGACCCCACAAAGCCCGAAGTGCCTATTTTCCCCGGAAGCATCCAGTAGACCGAAGAGGAGTCGAAGACGGGCACCAGGGGGGCACACCATGGGGTGGCGCCCCCCTTGGCCGCGCCAGCTGGTGGTGTGGGGCCCCCAGGGCTCCATCGCCTCTGCCCTTTCGCCTATTTATTCCCCCCGGATGGAAAACCCTAAGCACCTGATCAAATATCCCCGGAAAGTTCGGCAGCCGCCGTCGTCGTCAACCCTAGATCAGGGGGTTCTGAAGCTGTCGCCCGGCACCCTGCCGGAGAGGAAATCATCACCGGAGGCTTCTCCATCACCATGCCTACCTCCGGAGTGATACATGAGTAGTTCATCCTTGGACTGCGGGTCCATAGAAGTAGCTAGATGGTTGTCTTCTCCTCATATGCCTCCATGTTTAGAGCTCGTGAGCTTCCTAACATGATCGAGGTTGTTTTTATGTAACTCTATGTGTTGTGTTTGCTGGCATCCGATGAATATTGAACTTATGCCAAGTTTATTATAGTGTTTATTGCATATGCTATTTGTGATCTTGCATGCTTTCTGTTGCTAGTGGTTGCTCTGGCCAAGTAGTTGATAGTGACTCCAAGAGGGAGTATTTATGCTCGATAGTGGGTTCATGCCTCCTTTTCGCCTGTGCTCGAGTGACAGAAATGTGACGGGGGGAGGATGTGTTGTTGCCACTAGGGAGAAAACAACAGTGTGAGTTCCCGCGTGCACAATCATTGCTTACTTTACACACTTTGTTTAATGCAATTATCTGTTGCTTGCAACTTAATACCTAAGGGGGTTCGGATGATAACCCGAGGGTGGATTACTAGTCATAGATGCAGTTGGATTACGGTCTATGTATATTGTTGTAATGCCTGCACTAAATATCATAGTAGTCATCATGTCATGAATGTGCACTACGGTGCAACCTTTATTTGTCAATTTCCCAGCTGTAATTTGTTCACCCAGCATGCTATCTTTTATGGAGAGACACCTCTAGTGAACCTATGAACCCCGGTCCATTTTCTTACACTGTTAAACAAACCACTACAATTTCCTGCTTTCTTTACTTACTGCAAGCATACACCATTTTCCATACTATACGTCTAATCTTTCAGCAAGACCGGTGAGATTGACAACCACACTGTACTGTTGGGACAAAGTATTTTGGTTGTGTTGTGTGCAGGTTCCTCTTTGTTGTTGACACCGGTGAGGCGCCATCACCACCGTCAGTGGCATCAACCTTCCAAAGATCCTCTTCCTCCTACTAGATTGATAACATTGGTTCTTAACTGAAGGAAATTCTTACCGCTTGCTGATCACACCCTCCTCTTGGGGTTTCCAACACTCCATCGCAAGCATCATTATCTAACCACTTATCACTATGACATATGACATCACTCTAGTATTTTGCTTGTACCATATGGCCATGACCTAGGAAATCACTCTAAAAATTGGTTTGCACCAAATGCTTCATTACACTCTAGTCTCATATTTTTTTAGTGGGTTTCTTGTTTCGGGTTACCACTAGTGTTATCTTATCCCTATGACATAAAAAACCTACTCTAAGTGATTTGTTTGCCCCCAATGCTTAGTTATGTATCTTCTTGCTCATCCTCTCATTGTAATACTCACTTATTAATCCACTTCTCGATAGTCTATCAACCAAACCAAATGTTTTCATTATGACCATGTACACTCATCTTGCATATGCACTTGCATGTTCATTCATTCTCAGGCGACGAACACGTGGCTACCACCTATGCTCGCAAGCGGACCAAGAGGAATGTTAATGCCGTTTGTGGCTCTACTCCCACTCTCCCACAGGGGCCACCTCTTCTTGTCAATAAAGATGATCCAGTCCATGATAACTGGGGGAGTCTCAACACAGTTGACTGGGAAACTGATCGCATGGAATTCAACCCGTATGTTTTCCCTCATCGTACCTGCTGTGACAATCGCTTTTATTGTAAGATGCATCAGCAATTTCATGAGTTTGTGGTCTGCACCTTGAAGAATGATCATGTGCCTCAGCATTACTTTGACCTTGATGCAGCTAGAGCAGTATGGCCCGAGGTAATGGAACTCAGACTATCATCAAATTAGCAATCTTATGACATGTTCTGTTCCGTTTTCTCCTGCTCTCCTTCGGGAATTATTTGCCACGGTTCACTTCTCCACCGAGGGTGGACGTGCCATGACTTGAATGAGCGGAGGTACTCAGTGTCATGCCACCTTGGCTGAGCTTGGTGCTTTGTTTGATATTGCGGAACCCGTTCAATGTACCTTCTCCTATGTCCGGATTCATGGTGATGAACGGAGGATCATGAAGGCAAAGGAAAGAATTAAACACTGCTATCCCACTGGTTTTGGCTCTAAACACATCCCCAAGGTTGCATTTGCTCACATTTTTGGTATGTGACTCACACTATTCTTCGGAACACCATCCATGCCAAGTTTGGGGAAAAGGAGATGGCTCGCCGGTGGATGATCAATCTTCTCTACCATATTGTGACTGCCAAAAGGAACAACAAGCAGCTAGATGCCTTGCATTACATGTGGAACGAGCTGCAGCTTACGGTTCGTGACAAGAAGGTTCCCATCTATGGATCCTATCTTCAAACCCTCATCAACACCAAGATTGTGGCTCAGCTCATCAAGAACTATGCCATGGTTGTTCCTACTATGAAACAACTTCTCAGCGCTTCCCAGGATACTGTTGTTCCTCTTCCACGCTCCTCATGAGGTACTGCTCCACCTCAGGTTGAGGTGTCCCATGATGCCTCCCCAGATGCGTCTCCAGATCATGCTCCTAAGGGGTCCGCAGAAGTTTAGCATCAAACAGGCGCTCCAAAAGATGAATTGCTTCTTTGTGGATAAACAACACAAGGACTTCCAGGATTATAAAAAGGGCAAGGCCTACCGTCGTCACCAGCGTGAGATCATGGAGCACCTACACCTCCCACCGGGTCCTGTGAGTTATGAAGAAGAACCTGATGAGCACAAGTGGCAGTCCAAGCACACTTACTGGTTTGGCGATGATGCCACTTCTCTTGGACAGTTTTGGGTAGCAAATACCTCTCAGGCCAGCTCGAGTCAGGCTCCACCACCCCCCAATGATGATGATGATGAGGAGGAAGCGGGCGATGATGATCAAGATGACGAGGACTTCGAGGCTTGAGTTTCCCCTTTTTGGTGCCTTGATGCCAAGGGGGGGAGTTATCTGAGTGATCTTTGCATTTGCATAGTGTCGAGACATCGTAGTAGTTTTCACAGACTGGGGTGCCATGAGACTACGGTAGAGACGTGGGGTAACGGGATAGCGTAGTAACACAGAACACGGGATTTTACCCAGGTTCGGTACGTCGCGACAGTACGGCGTACCTACTCCTGCACTTCTCACTATGTGGGACTAAAGCCCGTATAATAAGGTTACAATGTAAAGGAATAGATCCAGCTACTCGTCGAGGATGAACTTCTCGGCGAGTTGCGTAAGGCTTAAGCTTGAACCTAGAACCTTGGAACTAAAAGGGACTCCTGAAATCTATCTCTCGTCCGGCTTTATATAATAGCCGGATTAGGGCTTACAGAACCAGAAACCTAGAAGTCTACGTTTAACTTGTAACTTGGAAAGTAAGGAATCCGTCTTCTCCTCCAAGCCAGATCACGCAGGCCGTGATCCGGGTTCTTCTAGAATCCGGCTTCTGCGCGTCGGACTACTGGGCCGCCCAATGGACCTAAGCCCATTACCATGTAGGCCACCCTGGTAGTCCGGCTCTTTTATCTACCATCTTCTATACCCCTATTCAGTATATATCCGACAGTAGCCCCCAGGAAGGATCAAAACTCTGAAACTCCGCCTTTCGTCAAATACATTTTGTCCGGGAAACTTGATTCAGCAGTCTTGATTCTTTCTTCTTTCCTTTTGAAGGAGATGGTAACATAAAACTCGGAACTATGAAAATCCGGCTTTTCTTCTCGCGATCCTTCGCGGAAAAGGAACACGTGACATCAGCGCTTTAATCATGCTGACGCAAGCGCCGCTTGGTTTCACGCGGGAAACCCTGCAACGTATCTCTGACAGATTCTCACGAGAAACGAGGAGATAGCCATCATTCCTCTGTCGTTCCGTTTCCCGGATTTTCCGGCGAGCGACACGCGTCGAACATCCAACGGTCAAAAGAGCCGTTGGCGCGTATCTAGAGGTTTTCAGGCTATAAATAGCCGTCCTCGTCGTCACCGGAAATCTTTCCTCACTCCCTCACTGCCCACGCCATTGACGCAAACGCGGGCACGAGAGCTAGAACGAAACCTTGCCCCGACGAGCCCTTTGCACGCCGGAGCGCTCCCTCACCACCGAAAACGATGGCCTCTCCGTCGTCCTCACCGGCTCGCGCCTCCATCGACGAGCTTTTGGGCGACCTAGATCCACAGCTGGGGTCGCCCAAGCATGCCGGCGGCGGGCCGGAAAAAGCCACGGCATCCGCGGCGGGCGGAGGAAATGCTTCCGCCGCCGCGGACATAGCGGGCCCAAGCACCACGACAACCCCGCCGTTCGCACCGGAAACGGCGGAGGAGAAAATCGAGCTCGTTGGCGAGACACTTGCCGCCGCGAAGGCCGCCGCCGCCGCCGCCGGAGCAGAAGAGGAGGAGGAAACTGCAGCCAACTGGAGTGCCTGCAGTATTCCCCCGGCTCTCCTTCCCAACTTGGAGAAGGAGGGTTTGGTGCTGAAAAAGAAATGGCGGCTCCCGGAAGAGGAGACTGAACCCATGCCCCAAGAGGGCGAAAGGGTGCTTCTCGCCTCCCACCTTCTACGAGGTATGGGACTGCCACCTTCATCTTTCTTCCTCCAGGTTCTGTCACACTACAACATCCAGCCTCATAACCTTCCTCCCAATTCTATTCTGTACATGGCCGGCTTCCAGGCCTTGTTCGAAGGTTACCTAGGAATAGAGCCTAGGTTAGATTTTTGGCTGTATTGCTTTGGGGTGAAGCGTAACTCTTCGGAGGGCGCGCTCCCAAATTGCGGGACCATTTCCTTTACTGTTCGGAGATTCCGAGAGGATTGGTTCCCCAAAATCAAAACCTCAGAATCCGTCAAATTTTGGACGGGTTCTTTTTTCTATCACCCCGACGTGCCTTTTCCTAAAAAGGCCGTCGGGGTTCCACCTTTTGTGAACTCCGCCGCTGCTCCCCAGGATAACTGGGTGACAGAGGCCGTCCAGGTTCTGCCTCCAGATCTACTAAGGATCAAGAGGCGCATCGCCAAGCTCACTTCCTCCAAACCTCCTTTGACCGGTATGGACACGGTCTTTTGCTGGCTGGATAGGCGGATTCAGCCGTTAGCAAACCACGGAGGCCGTCTCCTGTGTGAATACACAGGAACCAAGGATCCAATGCGGACAACCGACAAGGATTGGCCCGCAAAGGAGCTTAGGCGACGCATCAATCAATTGGTCGCTTCGCGCGACCAATACACGGAGAGTCGGCCAATGTACACGGCCGACAACCCAGCTCCTAAGGTAATTTTTCCGTTATTTGGGTATAATCTCACATCCTGGATAATCTACCTTTTGAATCTGATTGGTTTTTCCAACAGCTTGTGGATCTTCCAGACTCGGAGTTAGCCTCCGAGGCCGAGCTGGATGTGCTGCGCACCGCCGCTGCGGGTGGGCGCAAACGCAAGAAGATAATTTCTTCGGATGAAATTATCGACCTTGACGGGATCCCCGTGGCCACTTCCAGGTTATTTTCTTCTGGGTTTTTTCTTATATGGGATTTTTCTCGTCCATCTTCGGTGTTTTAACTTTTTCCGGGTTTTTGGTTTTTAGCCTACCCCCCTCCAACTTGAAGCCGAGAAAGTTGAAGAAACTCAGAGCTTCTTCCAACCGAGGCAGCCAACCATCTCCCGCCGTCGCCCCGGACACGCCTCAGACAATGGCGGAAGAACCTACTGCAGCCACCACCACCAAGCCCCCAGAGCCCAGCCAGCCCGTTGTGTCCGAGTCGGACACGAGGGAAAGGGCGGCTCCCGAGGTGGGGAAATCTTCTCGGACTTTCGACGAGGAAATCCCCACCTTTGACAAGGATTTTAAGGCTATAAATGACAGCTTGAACGCGGCCGAAAATCACTTCGCGGAATACGCGAAAGAATTCCGAGAAAACTTAGCAGGTTTGCAGCGCATGAGCCAGGTATGTAACTCTAGCCCCCAAGCATTAAACAAAATGCATGCTTTTTTGCTTTGATGTTTTTTTATTAACCATACTTTTCCTTGCTGTGTTTCAGCAAACCTCCGAGGCCATAAACCTGGAAGTTTTCAGGAAGCTCACTATCAAGAATAAAGAAGTTCGAAGTCTTCTTTCTATTCTTGAGGAGAGAGAGGCGGAGCTGGAATCATCTCAGCTCGCTTTGACGGAAACGAAAGGTAAGCTTTTTCGTTTTGAAATTTCCGATTTAAGACTTTGTCTAAGTTTTTTCCCGAGGAAATGATCAACTCGGATTTTCCCTTGCTTTTCAGCTGCCTTAGCTGAGGCTAAACAAGCAGCGGAAGATTCTGGCAACGCCGAAATTCTCCGCAATGAGAACATTGAGCTTCACAAGAATCTTGTGAAGGCTCAGCAAGACCTGGAAGCCAGCAACCTGGCCTTTGGAGTGGCTAATTCCAAGGCTTCCGAACAGGCGGAGAAAGACAAATCCACCATTCAGGATTTGACTGAAGCTCTGAACCTTCGCCTGGAGGAAGTTTCCGAGATCGATAAGCTCATCGGTAAATTTCTTACCCTTTTCCTCATCTTTCCATGTTTTGCTTTCTCTTTTTGTCTCCTTAACCCTTTTGTATGTTTTATTGGATCCACCAGGAGACACCCCAGATGGCGCTCGGGTTGCAGGCATCCGAGCTTTCGGGGAGACATGGAATTTGATGAAGGCTGCTGCAACGCAGCTAGTAGGCAAGTTTCTTCCCGAAAAATCTGGGGAATGCTCGGAGGTTGAAAAACTTCCGGGTATCATCATGGAGGTGGCGGAGTCCAAGGAGTCTATTCTCCGCTCCGCTGCACGGGGTGGTGCGCGCATGGCCTTAGGCCTTATGCGCATGCACTACCCTAGTGCCAAATCCTGGCGTGTGGCCACCGGTGTCCCTCAGGGATACACGGATGCGCAACGATCCACCATCTTTGGTGAAGTTAAGGGCCACGCCACCCAGATTGCCGCCATGGTAAATGTCGCCGTCACCTATCCAGAAGAAGAAGCTCCTCCAATCCCCGATGAAGAAAGCAGCGAGGAGGAGTCGGATTCTTGAAGGGTTACCTGGAACCTGGATAGAAAATTTAGACAATAGGAGCATTACTGTTCTTTCATTTGTAATCCAAAATGTAATGCTTCTTATGTATTAATGAAAATTCCGCCTTAAAAACTTCCGGGTATCATCATGGAGGTGGCGGAGTCCAAGGAGTCTATTCTCCGCTCCGCTGCACGGGGTGGTGCGCGCATGGCCTTAGGCCTTATGCGCATGCACTACCCTAGTGCCAAATCCTGGCGTGTGGCCACCGGTGTCCCTCAGGGATACACGGATGCGCAACGATCCACCATCTTTGGTGAAGTTAAGGGCCACGCCACCCAGATTGCCGCCATGGTAAATGTCGCCGTCACCTATCCAGAAGAAGAAGCTCCTCCAATCCCCGATGAAGAAAGCAGCGAGGAGGAGTCGGATTCTTGAAGGGTTACCTGGAACCTGGATAGAAAATTTAGACAATAGGAGCATTACTGTTCTTTCATTTGTAATCCAAAATGTAATGCTTCTTATGTATTAATGAAAATTCCGCCTTTTGCAGTTTAAACTATGAAATTACTTTGCAAGTTGTTTGAATTTTACCACTCCTTTATCTTCTAAGTTCTCTGGTGTGTATGCTTTAACTGTCCTTAGTGTTTGAAATGGCTCAAATAGCATTATGAATCGTTATGCCGAGTAACTGGGGACGAACCAAGCAGTTTTGAAACTCGAAAACATGAATCATGCTAAAGGCATTTTTACTAACTAGTTCCAGTAACCCAGCATACGCACGATAAGATAAGACTTAGAGAAACAAGGAAAGTTTTAAGTGAAACTTGGGCACGCATGCAATTCAAGTTTCCTTTAGCCGTTAAAAGGCTGAAAAATCATTCAGTTATGTAACGCCGAGTACGCAAGCACAATTCGGGTTAACATTGAGAAATTTGTAAGATCATTGGGAAATAGATGGGACGGAAACACTTTGCACTTATAAGAAATATGGATGACAGCATTCCGACAACTTTATTTCATGATCTCAACAGATGTTTACATAGATTTGAACTAAGTACAGAAGGGGACATAACTTGCTAGGTGTTCCCAGGCTTCCGCAATCCACTTGACCTTGTCAAACTTCTCCAGCATTTTGCTAAATGGTAAGGTTTTAGCCCCCAGCCAACTAAGAAATCTTTTTATGGCTGTGGCAGAACCCGGCAATTCTGAGACATCTTTTTCACACGTAAGTTCTGAGATGTTCGAGACTGCCTTGATCTTTTCCGGGTTAACTTCTATTCCTCTGCGAGAAACGATGAAACCCAGAAGTTTTCCTGAGGGAACCCCGAATACGCACTTAGATGGATTCAACTTCATCTTGTAAGTGCGCAAGTTTTCGAAAGTTTCTCGCAAATCCTCAAGGAGTGTATCTTTTTCCTTGGTTACGACAGCAATATCGTCCACGTAAACATGGACGTTTTTTCCAATCTGACTATGCAAACAACGTTGCATGCAACGCTGGTAGGTTGCACCTACGTTCTTCAGGCCAAAAGGCATGGTTACGTAGTAATACGTCCCGTACGGGGTTATAAAAGAAGTCTTGATTTGATCTTCCTTTTTCATGCGTATTTGGTGGTACCCGGAGTATGCATCCAAAAAGCATAAAAGCTCAGAGCCTGCAGTGGCGTCTATTATTTGATCGATTCGCGGCAGCGCAAACCTATCTTTCGGACATAACTTGTTCAATCCTGTGTAATCTATACACATTCTGAGGGCAGTTGTGTCTTTCTTCGGTACTAGTACCGGATTTGCGGACCAGTCAGTATGGATTACCTCCTTGATGAAATCCGCTGCTAAAAGCCGGATAATTTCCTTGCCAATAGCCTTCCGTCTTCTTCCGTCAAATCGACGGAGACCTTGTTTGACGGGTTTTGATCCGGGAATAACCTTGAGTTGGTGCTCAGCAAGTTCCCTGGGTACGCCTGGCATGTCGGCTGGACACCAGGCAAAAATGTCCCAGTTCTCACGGAGGAACTTGATGAGCTCGCCTTCCTATTTGTCGGTCATCCCAGTCCCTACAACGACGAATTTTGTCGGATCTTTGGGATCTAGGATTACCTGTCTTGTATTCTCGGATGCCTTGAAGCTATCTGTTGGCTTCCGAGTTTCTTTTCCTGCCGGCATTTCTTTCGGCGATACCTCCTTGGCTAACTCCTTCAGTTCTTCCTGAGCTATAACTCTTTGAGCGCAAAGGGCGTTTTGCTTCTCCAACTCGTTTGCCAGCTTGAAATCACCGGCAATGGTGATTACTCCTCCTTTGGGTCCTGGCATCTTCAGCTTGTTGTAGATGTAGCAAGATCTTGCCATAAACTTGGCGAAAGCCGGACGTCCGAGTATTGCGTGATACACGCTCTCGAACGGCACAACTTCGAAGGATACTTTTTCCTGCCGGAAGTGATATTTATCTCCGAAGGTGACATCTAGGGAAATTTCTCCTAGGGATCGTGCTTGCCTGCCAGGAACGATGCCATGGAAGCGTATATTGCTGTAATTGAGCTGGGACTCGGATATCTTCAAGTGCTTCAGTGTATCCAGGTACATTATATTGATGCTGGATCCTCCGTCCATCAGCACTCTTCTTAGCCTAGTGTTTTGAACAATAGGGCTTACAACAAGAGCTTGTGTGCCGGGTTCAGGGATATTTCCGGGATGATCAGACTGATCCCAGATTATCGGTGTGTTGGAATACTTCAAGAATTTTGGGGTTGCAGGAACAACCGCGTTTATTTCTCGAAGTGTCCTTTTGGCCACCTTTGCTGACGGGGTTGCTAGGAAAGTTAGCATTGCTTCTCCGTCAACTCTCGGAAATTTAGGTTCGCCTTTTCGCTGTTGTTCCTGGATTTTATCATCAGTGTCCGATTCACTGTCTTCTTTTTCAGCTTCTGGCTTTTGTTTGGCAGGTTTCCTCTTGGAACCCTTCCCTTTATTTCCGGATCCTGCATTGCCTTTCATATGCTTGTTTAGCCGGCATTGCGCGTTCGTGTGGGTTGGTTTCCCAAACTGAGAGTGGTGGACGCAGGGTTCCGACTTAATTCTCTCCCATTCCTCAGGAGTGTAATTGATGGGATCCGGACTGCGGCCTTTCCACTTGTTCCCTTTTTCTCCTCCAAAGGCTAAGTTAACCTCCTTGGGCTTTGTTGTTGACTCCGGAGTTCCTTTTTTATCAGAACGAGGTGTTTTCTTGGCCAGTATTAGTGACTCAATATTGCCTCCTCTTGCTCTAATATCATCTTCGGCTGCAGCATGCTCATTAGCGGTTGTAAGCATAGATCCGAGATCTTTGTGCTTTTTAGAACCAACCATGAACGGTACAAGTCCGGGTTTTAGGCCATTGACGAAAGCATGCATTGCTTGTACGTCAGTTACTCCAGAGCAACTATTCTTCATTGCAGTCCATCTGGAGATGAAATCCACGTATGGTTCGTCTTCAAATTGGGTGCAACGGTTCAGCTGGTTGATGCTATTTGGGCGTTTGTATGTTCCCCTAAAATGCTGGGTAAATACTCTCGCCATATCATCCCAACTGTCGACAGTTCTTGATGGTAAACCATTAATCCAATCTCTGGCTCCGTCTAGCAACATTAGGGGAAGAAACTTGACAGCTTCCAGGTCTGTCCCGTTGTTGATCTGGACGGCTGTGTAATAATCTGAAAGCCAGGTATCCGGGTTTGTACTGCCGGTATATTTTTGGTAGGTTGGACCAACTTTGGCGAAGCCAGAATGCAGGGTTATCCTTCGGATCCTGTCAGTAAAACACTTAGGACCAAAGTATAGATCATCCTTTTCTGCTCTGTCAATATGTGCAGAATATCTCCCGGCTGAATGGACAGAAGGGGATCTGCTCCTTTCTTTTCCATTGTTGCGCGGACGCGTTTTTCCGAGGTTATCTCTATCTCTTCCGTTGTCACGCCCTCTGGGATTAGGTGGAGTCCTGCTCCTATACCTTTCCTTATCTTTGGGCGGTGTCCGAGATCTTTCACGTCTGTGAGGCGTATCGTATCTTCCAGCTTTTTCAGCTGGGTTTCTCGGAGGTGGCATTATTTTGCCGTCATTCCGGTGTTTGTCTTCCCGATCGTGTGGTTTATATCCATCTTTCGGGAGATGAGGTCCGGTTCTAGACGCTGCGTCCCGGTTGTCGGGGTTTTTCTTGTCTTTTCTCGGATCCTCTTTTTTATCCGAATCTCCGGGTTCTTCCGGTCCAGGTGCTCCAGCAGCGCAAGTAACAGTTTTGCAGAGGGCGGAATTATCATGCAGCCTCCCTGATCGCTCTTGTCCTCGCTGTTGCTGCTGTAATGCTTTTCCTAGGAAAGCATACACCCCTTGGAGTTTTTCCCCGTTGGAGTACAGATCATTGTTCAAGATGGCGAACGCTGCTTCCGCGTTTTCAGCTGCGGTTTTGTATATTGGTTCGCCCTTGGCATCTTTGCCGTTTAACTGCTTTTGCCAAGATGGGTTATAGAACCTTTCTTTCGGCGGCAGTTCTTCCGGTTTTGCAATTCCGGGTAACCTCGTAGGTTTTAAGGCAGATCTATGCTTTCTCTCGTACTCCTCAATTTCTTCCTTCATAATTTTGATGTCATTATGGGTTTGTTGGAGATGTTGCCGAGATCTAAGCAGTTGTTGCTGTTGCCGTTGGAAAGCTTGTCTCCTGGCTTCCAGCATCTCAGGGGGTTCATTGGGTCCCACTGGAGTTTGTAATAGTTCTTGCTCTTCCAGTTCTGTCATTGGCGGAGCAGTGATTTCCTTAGATTTCTTTTCCGTAGGCTTTGTGCCACTAATATCTCCAACTTCCAGGTTTTCATAAGCGAGATCAGCTGACTTTTTCTTCCGGAGTTTGTACTGGAGTTTTTTAGAAGCACGGTGCTTTTTCTTGGAAGACGGAGGTTTTTTGACAGGTTCATCCTCTGTCATCTCCTTGACATTAGGAAATATCGGAGAAGTTTCTCCGTCTTCCCTCTCCTCTGCTGGCGGAGGGGTTTTAGGGCTTTCCTGGCTATCGGCACCCGTTGTATCAGCTGGTTTTGCCATTAGCACTTCATGGAATC
Source organism: Alopecurus myosuroides (assembly GCA_028641055.1). Classification (NCBI taxonomy): domain Eukaryota; kingdom Viridiplantae; phylum Streptophyta; class Magnoliopsida; order Poales; family Poaceae; genus Alopecurus; species Alopecurus myosuroides. The sequence continues at coordinate 271,211,912 of CM054060.1, forward strand.
CCTCTTGAAAGGACTTAACTTTTCTTACGAAGGCATCATCATCTTCGTCTTCGGATTCGAAGTTATCCGATCCGGTTTCCGACTCCAATCTCGCCTCAATGGCGGCAAGCACGGACTCTGTTTCCGAGTTCATCGTCTGGTTGACGGATGTCGGATCTTCCGTCTCTGTGACGGGTATTGGTTCTTCCGTCTCTGTGACGGGTGTATTGTTGTCTGCCTCTTGCACGGGATTTCCGTCATCCGTGTTTTCGGCGATCTCGGATTGCACCATGCCGATAAAGTGCGTATCACTGTTTTGTCGGTGATCTGAGCAAAATCCGGCATCATAGTCGTCTTCGACTGGGTATAGGGCGGGTGGGAGATAATTACTTTCACCGCAAAACCCCATTGCTTCCGCGGTTAATCCGATAAAGATGTTAGCAGATCCAATCGGTAAAACGCAGGCACTTACCAGGTGGTTTTGCGCCGGTATGTAGGATCCGTTGTCGAGGAAGCGCTCGACGTCGTCGTCGAATTCCAAGCTTCCGACAGTGATCGATCTTCCGATTCCGCCTAGTATCCCAGATCGGAACTTCACGCCTGACTTCGTTTGCCCCACGGTGGGCGCCAACTGTCGAGACATCGTAGTAGTTTTCACAGACTGGGGTGCCATGAGACTACGGTAGAGACGTGGGGTAACGGGATAGCGTAGTAACACAGAACACGGGATTTTACCCAGGTTCGGTACGTCGCGACAGTACGGCGTACCTACTCCTGCACTTCTCACTATGTGGGACTAAAGCCCGTATAATAAGGTTACAATGTAAAGGAATAGATCCAGCTACTCGTCGAGGATGAACTTCTCGGCGAGTTGCGTAAGGCTTAAGCTTGAACCTAGAACCTTGGAACTAAAAGGGACTCCTGAAATCTATCTCCCGTCCGGCTTTATATAATAGCCGGATTAGGGCTTACAGAACCAGAAACCTAGAAGTCTACGTTTAACTTGTAACTTGGAAAGTAAGGAATCCGTCTTCTCCTCCAAGCCAGATCACGCAGGCCGTGATCCGGGTTCTTCTAGAATCCGGCTTCTGCGCGTCGGACTACTGGGCCGCCCAATGGACCTAAGCCCATTACCATGTAGGCCACCCTGGTAGTCCGGCTCTTTTATCTACCATCTTCTATACCCCTATTCAGTATATATCCGACACATAGCATGCATCCATTTTCCATTTTCTTTTTTTCCTATCTAGTTGAACTCCTTATTTGGTTTATGGTTGTTATTCCTATGTGCTATCATAAGACTATGTCGTTTTCGGAATATCTATTCTATGTTGAAGACTATGCCATTCTCGAAATATCCATATTATGGTCAAGACTATTACCCTAGCAATATTCATTCCTTGATGAGAAGTATGGTGAGCTGATATCATATCCTTTCATACATGATTAATTGCTATGGATACATATCTTACCTTATTATTATGATAAAAGGTCAATGGATCGAGTAGATAATTCTCTAGAGCTAGAGATGCTGAATTCTCTATCATAAAGCAATTTTGGGAACCTATATGGATCTAGAGATTATCTTGAACTATAAACATGTAGGGAGATCTAAATAGCCCCAATTATGTGTGCCCTCAATATGATAACACAATTTATAATTATGGGCACACACATAGGGGGAACTTCTATATAGTTCTACTCCCTCACAAATGCTTCAATCAGTATCTTTTCTAAGATCCATATGTTGTCATCAAACATCAAAAAGGGGGGGATTGAAAGGACATGTTTCCTAATCCTAGTTTTTGATGTTTGATTACAACACTTGGAAGTATTTGACCATTGTGCTTAAGTGTTCTAGGAAACAAATGACAAATATACAAAGCTATAAGAGCACAAAAATGGAGAAAGGAAAACAAGTCAAAACACTTGTTTGATGAAGAAAAGAGACAAAGAAAGAAGATGGAGGAAGAATAAATCGAAAGGAAAGAGGAAGGAAAAGAAACTACCTGGCCGGCCTGGCCGTGCCTCAGGCCGGGCTCGTCTGTTAGGTGGCCGGCCTGGTGGCCAGCCCACGCTGGGCTCTCCCCTGTGCAGGTCGGGCGCTGCCTAGCCGGCCCAGGCCGGGCGCGTCGGTGTGCTGGCCGGCCTAGCTGCCGGCCCAGGCCGGGCTCCCTGCACGACAGGCTGGCCGGCTCCAGGCCAGGCACTCTGCACTGCACAAGAAACCCCCCCCCCCCCAACGACCACTTTCTTTCCCTCACAATAAATAGGACTTGTCTCCTACCTTTTGGAGGGGTCAAATAAGCTTTCTCTGACCTTCATTGTTGACCACCTCCAAGCTTCAAGATTCTCCCCAAATACCCAACCAAAGTCATTGATCTCTTGGGATTTGGAGGAGAAGATCTAGATCTACAACTTCATCAAGCCGATTCGTCATCAACTGTCGCACCCGGACTTCTAGGGGATACTCACAGCCCGCTAAACAGTAGGTAGAATGGCTTACGGGGCATACCGGCACCCGCATCTCAATATGAGCAGGCCAACACGTAAACGTGTGACAACCATTCCCTACTATTCATCGTCTGCGTAAACCATCCCATAGAAATCCAGACACTTCCGTTGACGTACTTCAAAACATACACACATGGTACGTCAACGGCGTTTGAACAAGTGATATCACAACAGATCTCTACGACACAAAAGATGGAAATAAGGTGCAAATAGCTCTCATTAGAGCAGAAATAGCAAATACGATCATTCAGAGGACACATGTCCCAACAATACATCATTACATCACAGCGGAAGCATCCAAAATGCCTGAGTACAGACAAGAACCAAATAGGCCTAAGAGGCCGGAAACGAACAGACGGAGCCCATCCACGAAGTCTCGGATCCTGCCCGGGTCCGCTATCTACTCGTCAGCAGTCTCGTCATACTCCATGTAGTAGCCACCATGTAGATCCTCGGAAAACGTAGGTCTGCGGAAACCACAGCCCCAAAGGGGTCAGTACATAAACGTACTGGCAAGCAAGACTCACAGTTCACCAAAGTGTAACCCGTCAACACCAAGCACAGATGCTTTGGGTTCAACGGAAGAAAGGGGATATGAAAGATGCTGCAACTGGCTGCTCTAACCAACTACAGAGTTACTACCACTTCCGGCTAACAGAAAGGGGATAAGATCGCGTATCGTAACCAACTATAACTAACCACCAAACAAACCCATCCTGGATCTCGCCCCTTATCCATAAGAAGCAATCCGAGGATAACTCACACAGTTGAATTAATGATGGTCCAAATTATTGTGTCAATAAGCCTATTACTAGTCAAGTTGTTAATCATTGGGTGTAAGGTTGTTAATCATTAGGTTTAAGTTGTCCTGAGTACTTGTTAGCCAGTACTTTCACCAAGTAGTCCATAACCGCGGAAAACACGGCTTCTCGAGAAGATTTTCCCTGCAGGGTTGCACCAATTTGGCCGTACACGTATGAATAACCCGCCAGATGGAAAGGCCCTTCCACCAAGCGGGGCACTCAACACAACTCAACTCTTCTCCGCATCAAGCCCAAAGCACCTTGGGCGCACGGCTAATCGAGCCCCGAAGAAAGGGGACCCTCATAGCACTCTAAGAACGTGTCCCCCTATATGCCGACTACAAAAGTTCCACCCTGGCCTGGGCTCGCAAAAACATGCATGCGGCAAATGGAAAACATGAACTAAATGAGGCGATTTGGACGAGATGCGAATCGAATCAAATTGAGGGGGGCGCCCATACTCGCTTCCCACATGCGGTTAGTGCGCTCATCATGGATCAGTAGACAAGACCCTTTTCCTATTAGGGTCGACACTAGCAGGCCTCAAAACCACACAGGGCCTCCTGCCGGTGCCTTATCATCAAATTATTATTAACAATAATATTAGCATGATTCATTGTTTAACATCGAGCCCCCCGAACATAATGAAATAGTAACGGAAAGTAACGGTTAACAGACTCGAGCAAAACAACCCTAAGCATGCTAGTAAGACACGGGCAACAAGCAATGGTTTAGGTATGGAGGTGAGGCAATATCAGGGTTCAGGGTATCATGTGATAGGTTCGTAACAGGAACAACTATTCATAGGGCTAGCAGAATAGACAACGGAAAAGTATCGGTATCTAATGTTGAAAGGAACACGACGGTTCATGTGAGTGAATACTTGCCTGCAAACTCAGTAGCCTGGTACTGAGCTAACTCCTTAGAAGGGGTGTCGTAAGTATCGTCGGTCTCAACGTCGTCGTATATCCGGGAAGAAGCAAACAAACAACACAGAGAGATAACAATCAATATCATGGCATAGTGCACAAACATGGGATGATGCGTGATAGTTTAATTGATGCATCCAAAAATAAACTAGTTGACATGGTAACAACATGATTAAATGGACCCTCATGCAATTTGGATTGCATATGAAAAGCCCATGAATTATGGTTGAATTAATTGTTCTACAACTAATCATCATGTGAAAGTTTATTAGCATGATGCATGGATGAGGAAAACAACAAAATAACAACAATAGAAACAATTTGAAATAAGGTTTACGAAGTTTAGAAATTTGTTTATTAAGTTTTGGAATTTTGGTTTCTTAAAGGTGCCACACAAGCATTTGTTGTTTTCACCAATTTTATTTGTTCAAAATAGATAACAAAGTTTATATTTGAAAAGAACACCAAATTTTAGGTGGATTACATGTTTCACTTGTTGAAAAAGGATTTCAAATAAATTATTTATGAATTAAACAAGTTTAAGCAAGAATTAAATGAATTTAATTCAAACATGAACTTATTTGAATTTTTATTTGTGCAAAACATTGAGTGAAGTTCATATTTGAAAAGGTTATGCTTTTATTGTTTGAAAACATATTTTATATGTCCCAAAAGAATTTGTTTTGATCAAGTTATAAATTTAGCAATATTAAATGAATTGAACAAGGTTTAAATCATTTAACCAATTTTAATTATTCAAAACTTGAAACAAATTTTATATTTGGAAAGGGGGTTTAATTTTGCATGGAAAACATATTTCATTTGTTGAAATTGGATTTAAAATGAGCAAGTTATTATTTTGGCAATTTTAAATGCAATAAACAAGAAACAGTTGTTTTCAGCAATTTAAATTATTCAAAACAGCAAACAAAATTTATATTTGGAAAGTACATGAAAAGTTGATTGGAAAACATATTTAGTTTGTTGAATTTGGAATTTTTATGCCCAAGTTATGAATTTTGCAAAATTAAGTGAATTAAACAAGATTTAAAATATTTCACCAATTTAAAATATTCAAAACAGTAAACAAATTTTATATTTGGGTAGAACATTTAATTTGGTACAGAAAACATACTAAAAATGTTGAATTTGGAGTTGGGATGAATTTCTTATGCATTTTACAAGATTTGGTGCAAATCTGCCATTTTTTATGAATCTAGGGACTTGGAAAAATTAAACAGGGCCTAAAAAGAATATACAGGGACTTAGATGAAAGCTGACAGGGACCTGGGTGTGAATAGCAAGCTGTGCTGGGCTGTGGAAAATAAAAGGGAAAATGGGGTTTTAATCCGTGGGGTGGGTATCGAACCCACAACCCCCTGGTTGCGCAGCGAGTGGCTAACCACTACGGTGGTGAACTGTGTTGTGATAGGAAGGCATCTGTGGGGGGTTAAGGAGTTGGCGCGGCAGTTTAACTGAAAATCTGCACGTACTGAACATTGGGCGGACAGAGCAGATCGCTGCCGGCGAGCTGCAGCTCGATGCTGCTGTGCGTTCGCCGGGGGGGCGCCGTGGATGGTCGTGGGGTGCCTGATGCGTGCGGCCAAGGGAGAGAGGAGGGGAGCGAGAGGGGAACCGAGGGCCTCACCTCGAGCGCATCAGGAGGAGGTGCAGGTCGGGGTGGACAGGGAGGTCGCCGGCGGGAAGGAGGCGACGGCGGCGGTGACTCAGGCCATCCCCGTCCAAACCGAGGGGGAGAGAAGGGAGCCCGCGGTGAGGGCTTTCCATTCCCGCCCTCACCGCGGCCGGAGGGTGACGGCAACGCCGGCGACATGGAGGGGAGGTGGAGCTTCGGGTGAGGTACAGAGATACAGTACAGGGAGAAAACAAAGCAGGGAGAAGGAGATGGAGGGGAAGAAGGAGGAGTGGAGGCGGTGGAGAGGAAGAAGGAGGGAGAAAGAAAGGTGGGAGGGAGACCCTAGGGTTAGGGCTAGGTTTATAGGAGGGGAGGAGGGGAGCACAGTCGTTCCTCCATGGTCCCTGCTACGTGGAGGTGCTAGATGGTGATCGTACAGAGGAAGGAGAAAGACCGAAGGGGTATGGGCTCTGAGGGTAAGGTGGGCTGGGGGAAAAGAGATGGGTTGGCTGCTGGTTGCTCTCTCTCCCTCTAGCTTTTATTCTTTTTGTTATGTTTTATTTTTTTTGCAGCAAATGGAAAGGGAAGAAATAGATAAGGTTTAGGGCTAGGAAAAATGTGAGAAAAATTGGGTGAGTTTAGTTAGGTAAAAAACAATTGATTGCCAACTTTGTTTTCTCAAAATTTCAAATTCAAAATTGTTGTTTGTAATTGATTGCATTTGGATGAATTTTGGTTATTAAATGGTTATTAAAACAAGATTTTAACATAAGGTTATCATATCATTTTATTTGGAAACAAAAGGGTATATTTGTTTGGTATTTTTCATAATTTAAAATTGGGTGCTGTTTGATGTTTTTTATTTGACTTAGAATGCAATTTGGAATTAAGTGTTTGATTAAAAGCCCTCATTTTAATAGTTAATCATTATGGAAAAATAATTGGAAACAAATGATTGATTTGTTTTGCAATTTTTATAACTTTCAAAAGGGTTGTTGTTTGGAAGAAGATCATAACTGAATTTGAAAAGGGTTTGATTATTGGATGCATTTTTATAGAAACAGAACAACAGTTTTGAAATCACACTTTAATGGAAACAATTGATTGTTTTGATTTGAAATATCATTTTGGAAATTGTAACATCACAAGGATGAAACAAAAGGTTTGAATTTTGGTTTGAAATTCAAAATAGAAAACAAAGGAAAACAAATGAAAACAGAGGAAAACAAAAGGAAAACAAGCAAAACAATTGCAATCAACATGATGCCATGATGCAAAACATAAAATAACAGAGAGCAAACATTCTAATGGCTATTTTTTCATACTTGGGATGTTACAAAACGCCCCCCCCCCCCCTTGAAGGAATCGCGCCCCGAGATTCCTACTGAGAAAAGAAAAGGTCCGGACACTTCTTGCGAAGATCCTCTTGAGCTGTGTCACGTGAAACACATCGTGCAGCTTGGATAGTTTTTCTGGAAGTTCAAAATGATAGGCATTCCTGGCGACTCTTCTGGAAAGATGTCAGGGAATTTGGAAACCACCGGAACATTTTCAAATAAAGGGAGAGGTTTTGTATCGAGGGTGTATAGTTGGATAGAATTTGATTCATTTGTAGAATAGATTATCTGGTCAGAAGGGTGGAACAGCGTTATTGATTAGACGTCGGTAGAAGAACTGAACTGGAAAACAACAACAAGATTTCAACGGACGAAAGGGATGTTGAGAAGAACAGGATAACGAAGCAACACCGGGAAAACGAGATCAAAACACTCCTGAGGTACTACGGAAAACCCATCCGGGCTTCTAAAGGATCAATATCTACTGCTTAAGGAATAGAGGATCTGCTTCCGGGGCTTACACGCCTCCGTTCTCAATCGTGAGTAGGCAACACGATAAATCATGTCACAACCACCTCCATTCCTATGGTCTAGTAGATATAACCATCATAGAGAAACCAGAATTCGTGAAATCCTAACTTGAAAGTTTTAGGTGAGAAGGGAAAACAACGTTGCACTTCCTTACCAGAAAAGGGAGGGTGGGTGGGGAAAGAAGAAAAATGGCAGAATTCCTACTCTCACGTTTCATTTTTTCTATATAGCTACGAAATAGTTTCTAGACTCAACTGCGACCAGTAAAAAGGGATCCTACAGGCAGACAGGCTCTGATACCATTTGTCGCACCCGGACTTCTAGGGGATACTCACAGCCCGCTAAACAGTAGGTAGAATGGCTTACGGGGCATACCGGCACCCGCATCTCAATATGAGCAGGCCAACACGTAAACGTGTGACAACCATTCCCTACTATTCATCGTCTGCGCAAACCATCCCATAGAAATCCAGACACTTCCGTTGACGTACTTCAAAACATACACACATGGTACGTCAACGGCGTTTGAACAAGTGATATCACAACAGATCTCTACGACACAAAAGATGGAAATAAGGTGCAAATAGCTCTCATTAGAGCAGAAATAGCAAATACGATCATTCAGAGGACACATGTCCCAACAATACATCATTACATCACAGCGGAAGCATCCAAAATGTCTGAGTACAAACAAGAACCAAATAGGCCTAAGAGGCCGGAAACGAACAGACGGAGCCCATCCACGAAGTCTCGGATCCTGCCCGGGTCCGCTATCTACTCGTCAGCAGTCTCGTCATACTCCATGTAGTAGCCACCATGTAGATCCTCGGAAAACGTAGGTCTGCGGAAACCACAGCCCCAAAGGGGTCAGTACATAAACGTACTGGCAAGCAAGACTCACAGTTCACCAAAGTGTAACCCGTTAACACCAAGCACAGATGCTTTGGGTTCAACGGAAGAAAGGGGATATGAAAGATGCTGCAACTGGCTGCTCTAACCAACTACAGAGTTACTACCACTTCCGGCTAACAGAAAGGATATAAGATCGCGTATCGTAACCAACTATAACTAACCACCAAACAAACCCATCCTGGATCTCGCCCCTTATCCATAAGAAGCAATCCGAGGATAACTCACACAGTTGAATTAATGATGGTTCAAATTATTGTGTCAATAAGCCTATTACTAGTCAAGTTGTTAATCATTGGGTGTAAGGTTGTTAATCATTAGGTTTAAGTTGTCCTGAGTACTTGTTAGCCAGTACTTTCACCAAGTAGTCCATAACCGCGGAAAACACGGCTTCTCGAGAAGATTTTCCCTGCAGGGTTGCACCAATTTGGCCGTACACGTATGAATAACCCGCCAGATGGAAAGGCCCTTCCACCAAGCGGGGCACTCAACACAACTCAACTCTTCTCCGCATCAAGCCCAAAGCACCTTGGGCGCACGGCTAATCGAGCCCCGAAGAAAGGGGACCCTCATAGCACTCTAAGAATGTGTCCCCCTATATGCCGACTACAAAAGTTCCACCCTGGCCTGGGCTCGCAAAAACATGCATGCGGCAAATGGAAAACACGAACTAAATGAGGCGATTTGGACGAGATGCGAATCGAATCAAATTGAGGGGGGCGCCCATACTCGCTTCCCACATGCGGTTAGTGCGCTCATCATGGATCAGTAGACAAGACCCTTTTCCTATTAGGGTCGACACTAGCAGGCCTCAAAACCACACAGGGCCTCCTGCCGGTGCCTTATCATCAAATTATTATTAACAATAATATTAGCATGATTCATTGTTTAACATCGAGCCCCCCGAACATAATGAAATAGTAACGGAAAGTAACGGTTAACAGACTCGAGCAAAACAACCCTAAGCATGCTAGTAAGACACGGGCAACAAGCAATGGTTTAGGTATGGAGGTGAGGCAATATCAGGGTTCAGGGTATCATGTGATAGGTTCGTAACAGGAACAACTATTCATAGGGCTAGCAGAATAGACAACGGAAAAGTATCGGTATCCAATGTTGAAAGGAACACGATGGTTCATGTGAGTGAATACTTGCCTGCAAACTCAGTAGCCTGGTACTGAGCTAACTCCTTAGAAGGGGTGTCGTAAGTATCGTCGGTCTCAACGTCGTCGTATATCCGGGAAGAAGCAAACAAACAACACAGAGAGATAACAATCAATATCATGGCATAGTGCACAAACATGGGATGATGCATGATAGTTTAATTGATGCATCCAAAAATAAACTAGTTGACATGGTAACAACATGATTAAATGGACCCTCATGCAATTTGGATTGCATATGAAAAGCCCATGAATTATGGTTGAATTAATTGTTCTACAACTAATCATCATGTGAAAGTTGATCAGCATGATGCATGGATGAGGAAAACAACAAAATAACAACAATAGAAACAATTTGAAATAAGGTTTACAAAGTTTAGAAATTTGTTTATTAAGTTTTGGAATTTTGGTTTCTTAAAGGTGCCACACAAGCATTTGTTGTTTTCACCAATTTTATTTGTTCAAACTAGATAACAAAGTTTATATTTGAAAAGAACACCAAATTTTAGGTGGATTACATGTTTCACTTGTTGAAAAAGGATTTCAAATAAATTATTTATGAATTAAACAAGTTTAAGCAAGAATTAAATGAATTTAATTCAAACATGAACTTATTTGAATTTTTATTTGTGCAAAACATTGAGTGAAGTTCATATTTGAAAAGTTTATGCTTTTACGGTTTGAAAACATATTTTATATGTCCCAAAAGAATTTGTTTTGATCAAGTTATAAATTTAGCAATATTAAATGAATTGAACAAGGTTTAAATCATTTAACCAATTTTAATTATTCAAAACATGAAATAAATTTTATATTTGGAAAGGGGGTTTAATTTTGCATGGAAAACATATTTCATTTGTTGAAATTGGATTTAAAATGAGCAAGTTATTATTTTGGCAATTTTAAATGCAATAAACAAGAAACAATTGTTTTCAGCAATTTAAATTATTCAAAACAGCAAACAAAATTTATATTTGGAAAGTACATGAAAAGTTGATTGGAAAACATATTTAGTTTGTTGAATTTGGAATTTTTATGCCCAAGTTATGAATTTTGCAAAATTAAGTGAATTAAACAAGATTTCAAATATTTCACCAATTTAAAATATTCAAAACAGTAAACAAATTTTATATTTGGGTAGAACATTTAATTTGGTACATAAAACATACTAAAAATGTTGAATTTGGAGTTGGGATGAATTTCTTATGCATTTTACAAGAATTGGTGCAAATCTGCCATTTTTTATGAATCTAGGGACTTGGAAAAATTAAACAGGGCCTAAAAAGAATATACAGGGACTTAGATGAAAGCTGACAGGGACCTGGGTGTGAATAGCAAGTTGTGCTGGGCTGTGGAAAATAAAAGGGAAAATGGGGTTTTAATCCGTGGGGTGGGGATCGAACCCACAACCCCCTGGTTGCGCAGCGAGTGGCTAACCGCTACGGTGGTGAACTGTGTTGTGATAGGAAGGCATATGTGGGGGGGTTAAGGTGTTGGCGCGGCAGTTTAACTGAAAATCTGCACGTACTGAACATTGGACGGACAGAGCAGATCGCTGCCGGCGAGCTGCAGCTCGATGCTGCTGTGCATTCGCCGGGGGGGCGCCGTGGATGGTCGTGGGGTGCCTGATGCGTGCGGCCAAGGGAGAGAGGAGGGGAGCGAGAGGGGAACCGAGGGCCTCACCTCGAGCGCATCAGGAGGAGGTGCAGGTCGGGGTGGACAGGGAGGTCGCCGGCGGGAAGGAGGCGACGGCGGCGGTGACTCAGGCCATCCCCGTCCAAACCGAGGGGGGGAGAAGGGAGCCCGCGGTGAGGGCTTTCCATTCCCGCCCTCACCGCGGCCGGAGGGTGACGGCAACGCCGGCGACATGGAGGGGAGGTGGAGCTTCGGGTGAGGTACAGAGATACAGTACAGGGAGAAAACAAAGCAGGGAGAAGGAGATGGAGGGGAAGAAGGAGGAGTGGAGGCGGTGGAGAGGAAGAAGGAGGGAGAAAGAAAGGTGGGAGGGAGACCCTAGGGTTAGGGCTAGGTTTATAGGAGGGGAGGAGGGGAGCACAGCCGTTCCTCCATGGTCCCTGCTACGTGGAGGTGCTAGATGGTGATCGTACAGAGGAAGGAGAAAGACCGAAGGGGTATGGGCTCTGTGGGAAAGGTGGGCTGGGGGAAAAGAGATGGGCTGGCTGCTGGTTGCTCTCTCTCCCTCTAGCTTTTATTCTTTTTGTTATGTTTTATTTTTTTTTGCAGCAAATGGAAAGGGAAGAAATAGATAAGGTTTAGGGCTAGGAAAATGTGAGAAAAATTGGGTGAGTTTAGTTAGGTCAAAAACAATTGATTGCCAACTTTGTTTTCTCAAAATTTCAAATTCAAAATTGTTGTTTGTAATTGATTGCATTTGGATGAATTTTGGTTATTAAATGGTTATTAAAACAAGATTTTAACATAAGGTTATCATATCATTTTATTTGGAAACAAAAGGGTATATTTGTTTGGTATTTTTCATAATTTAAAATTGGGTGTTGTTTGATGTTTTTGATTTGACTTAGAATGCAATTTGGAATTAAGTGTTTGATTAAAAGCCCTCATTTTAATAGTTAATCATTATGGAAAAATAATTGGAAACAAATGATTGATTTGTTTTGCAATTTTTATAACTTTCAAAAGGGTTGTTGTTTGGAAGAAGATCATAACTGAATTTGAAAAGGGTTTGATTATTGGATGCATTTTTATAGAAACAGAACAACAGTTTTGAAATCACACTTTAATGGAAACAATTGATTGTTTTGATTTTAAATATCATTTTGGAAATTGTAACATCACAAGGATGAAACAAAAGGTTTGAATTTTGGTTTGAAATTCAAAATAGAAAACAAAGGAAAACAAATGAAAACAGAGGAAAACAAAAGGAAAACAAGCAAAACAATTGCAATCAACATGATGCCATGATGCAAAACATAAAATAACAGAGAGCAAACATTCTAATGGCTATTTTTTCATACTTGGGATGTGTCGGGGGGTTACCCCCGAGTAGGATAAAGGCAAGTGGTAAAGGCAACAGTCAGAAGAGAAGTTTGGTCGAGTAGCCGCCTACCCGGTACTTGCTACCCGGTCGACTGCTACTCGGTCTTACGAAAAGATGACCAGAAGGAGATATCAAGAGAGTTATGTCCGTTCGAGTAGAAGAGCTGGTCCGAGTAAGATTGGCGGGAATCTACTCGGGCCAGAAGTCAAAGGAGCCGTTCTGACACAGGATCCCGCGTATCCTGGGTCCGTACTTGGCACTATTCAAACTACTGTTCATCTGGGACCGGCCTGCCTGACAGTGACAGTGTGGAAGCAGGAGGTCGCAGGATAAGGGGGCCCTACTCTGTGTTTGGCACAGTGATACCAGACTGTCCCCTTGGTTTTGCCCAACGACTTTCCGGATGCAGCCAAGATTAGGAACCAAAGCTGTCAGCGGGAACTCGGAAGAAGGACGATGTGCACACTATGTCGACACTTGTCCATGTTTGGACGTATCCGGCTGGGCACCGTGTATATAAGGTGCCCCGCCGCCTCCTGCATGAGGGATCGCATGCTGGGACATTGGAAACCCTAGATTCTTGACCTAGTTCATCACAAAGAGAGAAGAGTGGCTACTCGGTAGCAAGAACATTGTACTGTGGCTACTCGGTGAGATACCAGAATACATAGAGAAAGGCAGGAGTAGGGGTTTTACCTCCTCGCGAGGGCCCTGAACCTGGGTAGATCGTGTTGTTTGCAGTGCTTAATTCTTACCTCACGCGGCTACTCGTCGCGTGATCCCTCCCCGAGCACCTCCAGCGTCCATCGTTCCCACATCTTTAGCCATCCTATGGCATCTGCCGTGACACCACCACGACAGTTGGCGCCCACCGTGGGGCAACCAGCGGCGCTGGCTGGAGTTTCTGTTCGGACGGGATCTTCTTCAGTGGAGCGCGTAGTCTGTGGCCTTGTCCACAGGTTCGGCTCTTTCGACTTCGTCACCGACAACGCAGGCGATTTCGGCGGCAAGGCCATGCCGGAGGGCGGCACGGTGATCTCCTTCGGCGCGCACCTCGTCTACGTCGCCACCGTCACCGACCATGTCTACCCCGAGCTGGTGCATGACGCGGAGGATCCTCCTGCGGTGATCGCTGCTCGCGGAAGGCATGCGCGCCGTTCTGCGAACCGCGCTGAGGTGATGGTGACCGGCTTGGCGGCAAACGCCGGCGCAGCTGCTACTGGCGCCGCGGCCGTCGTCGAGGATCTTGCTGCCTCGAGCGCTGGTGGCAGGACTCACAGGCCTTACGAGAAGGACTGCAACCTCCCTCCCTCCACCACTCCGACTATTCCCGCGTCGGCTGGACGGAATGGTATGCCAACCCCCACCGACCTCGAGCTCCTGAGCATGAAGGAGCAGCTCGAGCGGCAACGCCAGGAGCTGCTCGCCGAGCAGGCGGAGTTGGACAAGGTCAGGCTAGAGCTTAGCTTAGACCAGCTTGAGTACAACAAGGCTCATGGTTTCATGCCAGTCACTAGGAGAGCTAGCAGAGTAGGCGCCACGCGGCGTAACCTTGGTGCTGAGATGGCGACAGTTGTAGAGGTTCCTGCTCAGTCCGCCACCGCAAACACTTCCACTAGGCCTAGGTATAGCACACCTGCCAAGACACTTAGAGCTGCAGAGGCTGTAGCTGCCGAGTTGCCTCGTCTCGACGGCGACGCGCGTGTTAGGCAGCATGAAAGGCTCAACGAGTTAGTGTTGGAGGCTGCTAGGCAGAATGAGGAGTTCCGGAAGGCCAACCCGGGTGCTGGAGCCTCGCAGGTGGTGCACTCGCACGCGGCTAGATCTAACGATCAGGCCTCGTCTCCGCACCCTAGCCACGAGAAGAGCCGCAGCGGACGTTCCGCCAGAGATAGGCAAATGCAGGTGTATGACCCGGCTGCTGCCGCGAGACAGCTTGCTGTGCCGCAGCAGCCCGGGCAGGAACACAACGCTGCAAGAGCAGGCTCTCAAGCCCATCAAGCTCAAAGCCAGGCCCGAGGTGGAGCACGCCCAGGTCCTTCTCAGCGTCCCGCTGCTCCGCCTACTCGGCAGAGGCAGCAGCCGCGCGCAGTGGCGCCAGTCGCCAACCCGGTGGAGCAGCCTGCAGCTGTGCAGGTGGATAGATATGATGACGGCTACTCGGCCATGGAGATGGCTGGCTATGATATTCAGGACCGTGTTGGCGAGCGCGTGTTGGCGCCTGGAGATGCGAGGCATCAGCTGGACCGGATCAACTTGTCAGTTCGGTTGGAGAACACGGGTCCTCCTGGCCCCGAGTGCTTTGGCCCGCGCATCATGAACGAGCCGTCCGTGAAGAACTTCCAGCTCGCAAGGGGCACCAAGAGCTACAATGGCAGCACCAAGCCCGAAGATTGGCTCAATGATTACGTCACCGCAGTCCACATTGCGGGCGGCAACAGGAGATGGGCAGTGCGGTACGTCCCGCAGATGCTAGAGGGTCCAGCTCGCACTTGGCTCAACAACTTGCCCAAGCACAACATAAATTGCTGGCTGGATTTCTCGGATGCTTTCGTCAGCAACTTCACCAGCACCTACAAAAGGCCGAATAGGCCACAGCAGCTGTCCGCTTGCAGGCAGCGAGAAGATGAGACGGACCGCGAGTACCTTACTCGGTGGAGCACATTGAGGAACACCTGTGAAGGTGTGAACGAGGCCCAGGCCATCACTTGGTTTGCGCAGGGATGCAGGCATGGCAGCATGTTGTGGCAGAGATTGCAGAGGGAGATGCCAAACACTCTGGCGGAGACCATCAAGATTGCGGATCAGTACGCACTCGGTGATCCTACTCAGCCCCTGATGGACTCCTCTGAGCCGAGAAGAAACTTCAGCAACAGCAAGCGCAACGAGTTCCGCAACAAGCGCAGGGGTGACCGAATAGATACTCGGTACGACCCTGAGGAGGTGAATGCAGTGACTGTTGGAGCTGGTGGTAGCCAAAGGCAGAAACCTGCTGGAGCCTACGGGCAGAGCCAGAACCAGGGCCAAGGCAACAAGAAACCGTTCCGTACTTCTCAGTCGGGTAGCGGCAACTCCGAGCAGCCGAGGAAGTTCGTCTTTGACGACATGAAGGATGGCCCATGTAGTTTTCACACTCACCACCCCTCCAGGCCTGCTAACCACACTACTCGGCAGTGCGAGTGGTGGGATGTGATCAAGAATGATGGCTTGCCTCCTCCTCCTCCTCTGCCAGCGGCCAATGCCAATGTGCAGCCCATTCGCGCACCCGCAGCTCGGCCGCCAGTGTTCCCGAGAAGAGAAAATGTGAACCAAGTGGCTTTAGGAGCCAACCGACACTTCAACAATGAGAGCTACCGCAACAACAACTACTACTACAACCGCAACAACAACAACAGAGGCAACAACAACTACCAGGGCAACAACAACAACGGCAACAATGGGGGCGGAGGCTCCAACCAGTACCAAGAGCACCATGAGAGCTACATGATCTTCACCTCTGAGCCAGTCGACAAGCAATCACAGCACATGCGGGCCATGGAGGTCAATGCGGTGATTCCTGCTGTCCCTCACTACATGTATTGGTGTGACCAGGAGATCAGGTGGTCCCGAGTAGATCATCCCAAGGTGATGCCCAATCCGGGTAGCTACGCCTTGGTGTTGGATCCTACTTTCCTGGGTCCCGAGAAGAATGTGAGGTTCAGCAAGGTGCTAATCGACAACGGCAGCACCATCAACATCGTGTACAAAGACACACTCGAGAAGCTTGGGCTGGCCGAGAACATGATGCTGCCCAGCAGGACCACCTTCCATGGGATTGTGCTCGGGATCTCGTGCAACCCGATTGGCCGAGTGTGGATAGATGTGCTATTCGGTACCAGGGAGAACTGCCGCACAGAGCGCCTGCAGTTCGAAGTGGTTGATCATCAGAGCTCTTACCATGCTCTACTCGGCAGGCCTGCTCTGAGCAAGTTCATGGCCTCTACTCATGTTGCATATCTGAAGATAAAGATCCCTGGTCCCAATGGCATAATTACTATCTCTGGTGATTACAAGAAGTCCATGGAGTGTGCCTCCGTTGGTTCCCAGTTGGCGGAGTCGATGGTGATTGCTGCCGAGAAGAAGAAGATGTATGAGGTGGTGGCTATGGCGCAATCCGCGCAAGCTGGCGCGCAAGGCGTGCCGAGTACCCAACACGGGACCGCATTCCAGGCATCTCAAGAGACCAAGAAGGTCCAGGTCGACCCCGAGTTCCCCGACCGCGTAGCCATCATTGGCTCCGGGTTGGCGGAGAAATAGGAAAGCGAGCTCACCCACTTCCTCCGTGAGAATCGGGATGTATTCGCCTGGTCCAATGAAGATCTACCAGGAGTCCCGAGGGAGTTGGTTGAGCACTCATTACATGTGCGTCCTGACGCCAAGCCAGTGAAGCAGGCTATGCCCCGCTTCGGAGATGAGAGAAGGAAGGCCATTGGTGACCAGATCACCAAGCTGCTGATAAGCAATTTCATCATGGAGGTGCTGCATCCGGATTGGCTAGCCAACCCGGTCATGGTCGAGAAGAAGAAGGAGGATCCCAAGGCTGCCACTGCATGGCGCATGTGTGTCGACTACACCGACTTGAACAAGGCATGCCCCAAGGATCCCTTCCCGTTGCCTCGCATCGATCATGTGATCGATTCCACTGCTGGTTGTGAACTGTTGTCTTTCATATATGCCTACTCTGGTTTCCACCAGATTGCACTCAATCCTGCTGATCAAATAAAGACTGCTTTCATTACCCCATACGGGGCTTATTGCTATCGTGTCATGTGTTTTGGCTTGAGGAATGCGGGTGCAACCTATCAGAGATGCATGCAGAAATGCTTGCACGACCAGCTCGGCAAGAATGTGCAGGTGTACGTAGATGACATTGTCATCAAAACGAATAAAACACATACTCTGCTTGCCGACTTGGAGGAAACCTTTGCTAACCTACGCAAGTACAAAATGAAGCTGAATCCGAGTAAATGCACCTTTGGTGTCCCGGCTGGCAAGCTACTCGGTTTCCTGGTGTCTAGTCGGGGCATTGAAGCCAATCCTTCAAAGATAAAAGCTATTGAGAGCATGTCTTTGCCGAGATCCCTGAAAGACGTGCAGAAATTCACTGGTTGCTTGGCATCTCTGAGCCGTTTTCTGGGCCGAATGGGCGAGAAGGCCCTGCCTCTGTACCAATTGATGAAGAAAAGCGACAAGTTTGTCTGGACTCCGCAAGCGGATGTGGCATTCAACGAGCTGAAAGCAATGCTGGCTAGCGCTCCCATCTTGGCTAGTCCGCTACCCAAGGAGCCTATGCTGCTGTACATTGCTGCGACTAACCGAGTAGTCAGTGTGGTGATTGTGGTGGAACGAGAAGAAGAAGGCAAGAGTGTGCAGCGCCCAGTGTACTATCTCAGTGAAGTGTTGTCCAGCTCCAAGCAAAACTACCCGCACTACCAGAAGATGACCTACGGCGTGTACCTGGGCGTCAAGAAGCTAAAGCATTACTTCCAAGAGCATCCTATCACGGTTGTGAGCTCTGCTCCCATCTCGGATATCATGGGTAACAAGGAGGCGAGTGGCAGAGTAGCCAAGTGGGCAATCGAGCTGGCCGCGTATGCACCCGCGTACGCGAGAAGAGAAGCCATCAAGTCTCAGATTCTGGCGGAATTCCTGGTGGATTGGGCCGAGGTGCAGTATGAACCTCCTGCTCCAGTTTCTAATTACTGGAAAATGCACTTTGATGGCTCGAAGGTGAAGGAAGGCCTTGGTGCTGGCGTAGTGCTTACGTCACCCAAGCGAGATCAACTCAAGTATGTGCTGCAGATTCACTTCAAAGCATCCAACAACGTAGCAGAGTACGAGGCAGTGGTGCATGGCTTGCGAGTAGCCAAGGAGGTTGGCGTGCAGCGCATTATATGCTATGGCGATTCAGATCTGGTGGTGCAGCAAGTCTCTGGTACATGGGATGCTCTAGATGCCAACATGGCATCATATCGCTTCCTGGTACAGTCTATGAATGGATTCTTCGAGGGCTGCGAGTTCCAGCACATTCACCGAGCAGAGAACGAAGCGGCAGACGAGCCGTCCAAGTTGGGATCTTCTCGGCAATCCATCCCGGCGGGAGTTGCCTTGGAGCACTTGAGGAAGCCATCCATCAAGCCTTCTCCCAACTCGGAGTCCATATTTGTTCCTTCTCTGCCAAGTGAGGAATCTGATCCCATGGAGATTGACTGGGAGAATCCTACAGGAAACCCGGGGACTGCCGTCCTCTACTCGGGGACTGCCACTTCTTACTCGGGGACTGCCACTCCTTACTCGGGGACTGCCACTCCTTACTCGGGGACTGCCACTCCTTACTCGGGGACTGCCAATCCCTACCCGGGGACTGCTGTCCTTAACCCGGGGACTATCGCATTCATTGAGGAAGTCCTTGCCAATCGATCTGGGCTTCAGAGAAGTGCTCCCATCCCTAAAGAGCAACCAGAGGTGCCTGTCCCGATGGAAGTGGACGAACCAGTGTTTCCCACACGGGAGACACCGAATTGGGCCATGCCCATATTATCCTTTCTAAGGGACGGCATTCTGCCAGAAGATGAAGTGGCTGCAAGACAAATTCAGAGAAGATCCAAGGGCTACACTATAGTCCGAGATGTGTTGCATAAGAGAAGTGCCACCGGCGTGCTGCAACGTTGTGTGGACCCAGCAGAAGGAGAAGAAATTCTGGTAGAGATACACCAAGGAGAATGCGGGCATCATGCCTCTTCTCGGGCGTTGGTCAAGAAAGCTTTTCGGCATGGCTTCTACTGGCTCACAGCACTGCAGCAAGCTGAAGACATCGTGAGGAAGTGCAATGGCTGCCAGATGTTCGCGAGTAAGATTCACATGCCTGCCTCCGAGCTGAAAACCATTCCTATCACTTGGCCATTTGCTGTTTGGTGTTTGGACATGGTCGGACCCTTCCAGCCGGCTAGAGGCAACATGACTCACATCTTGGTCATGGTGGACAAGTTCACCAAGTGGATCGAGGTGAAGCCTATTCGGAAGTGCGATGGGGCCACAGCTGTGAAATTCATGAAGGATGTGATCCTGAGATATGGCTATCCGCACAGCATCATCACCGACAACGGCACAAATTTTGCTGAGGGAGCAATGGTGCGGTTCTGCAGAGATAAGCACATCCGACTAGATGTTGCGTCTGTTGCGCATCCAGCCTCCAATGGACAAGTGGAAAGAGCAAATGGCATGGTACTGGCAGGCATAAAGCCAAGGCTGATTGAGCCACTGCTGAAAACACCTGGGTGTTGGCTAGACGAGTTGCCAGCGGTGTTGTGGAGTCTAAGGACTACCCCTAACCGGTCAACCGGCTACACGCCATTCTTCTTGGTATACGGGGCTGAGGCCGTGTTGCCAATAGACCTAGAGCATGACTCCCCCCGAGTAACCCTCTACACTGAGGTGGAGGCGAGAGAAGCTCGAGAAGACGACGTTGAGCTGCTTGAAGAAGCAAGAGAGCTGACTCTGTCACGTTCGGCTATCTACCAGCAAAACCTGCGGCGTTATCATAGCCGAAAGGTGAACCCAAGGGTTTTCCGAGAAGGAGACTTGGTCCTTAGGCTCGTGCAGCGCACAGCCGGGATGCACAAGTTGTCTCCTCCATGGGAAGGGCCCTTCATTGTGAGCAAAGCGCTGCACAACGATGCTTACTATCTTATAGATGCGTGCCCACCACAGGCGAGCAGGGCAGATAAAGCTGGAGAGGAAACCAAGCGCCCTTGGAATGTAGCTCTACTCCGTCGTTTTCATTCGTGAGCAAAGATGTGTATGTACCCTCTTATCCGAGTTGAAATTCTACTCTGCAATCTGAAATTGAACTCGAGGACTGCCCTCGTCCAAACTTGCTCTAAGTGTTTCTACTCGGCTTTACCTTTTGCCTATTCGGTTGCTCTACTTCAAAATTCAAAGGTACATTGAGTACTGTGTTTAAACCTACATGCCAACTCTTCGACTTTGCTGATGTCCGAAACCCGGCTTCATGGCAAGCAAGAGAACAAGCAAAAGGTCCATGAGCACAAGAAAAATTACTAAGGAAAGGAAGAGTGCAGGAACCGAGTAGGGTGCTTTTATTACTGTTCTGTGTCTTATCTTTTCGGCTAAGTGGTGGGCTGCGTTACTATGATTGTTTCTAAGCGGCTAAGTATTTGCAGCTCTGCTCTTTAACTCTTGTGACTCGAATACCAAAAAAGCAACAAGTTGCGGGTAGAGCTGAGACTAAAAGAGAGAGTGAATAAGAAATGCAACTCGGGGACTCGCATGATAACGCAACCCGGCGTCGAGCCCAGGCTGAACAAATTGATTAAGTTGAAAATAACAAGTGGGAATAAAAATGAGTAGCAACGGAATAAATAGTCTGATACATTTGCACCCGGTATCCCGGGGATCTGATAAGTGTTTGAGAAATAAAGCTGCAGGATAAACTCAGGTTGAGGCGGCGTTCTCGGTGCTAGCCTTGGCTGCCTCCTCTTCAGCAGTGGCCTTGGTCGTGTTCGTTTCCAGGCTGGCGTCAACAGACTTCGCTGCTTCGTCCTCGGCGTTGGGCTCGGTGGCTACCTGGTCTGAAGTGGCCGTGGCCACCGAGACGGGCGTTGTCGCGAAGGTGGAGCCGCTGGCTTGGGCGCGAAGGTTGACGGTGTCGTCGAGGGCAGCTCCTGACGAGGTGCCGAACTCGAGCGCGGAGGTGTCGATCGACATCTCCACGTTCTCGTCCTCCTCGTCGCTACCCGCGATGACCGCGGCCTTCCCCTTCCCGTCCTTGACAGCTGGAGAGTCGAAGTAGCTCAGGTCCGGCTCGTCGGTGTCCGTCTCCTCGTCTTCATCCTCCTCCTCGCCTTCGTCCACCTCGGTGTCGGGCTCGGTGAGGCCGTCGATGAAGGTCGCTGTGTCGGCATACTGAGCGATCTCGTGAGCAATCACCTGGCGAATAGCCACGCAGTCGGGGTCCTTCTCCCACTTGGAGTCTCGGCGCATCTCGCGGATAATCTGCATATTCAAGTTCTCATACCAAGTGGTAACGAAGAGCAGCATCATGTCTGCACCTGCCCGAGCTCCCGAGGCGCGCCATTTCTTCAGTTCAGCTTTCACGCGCTGCAGCTTCAAGGCGAGCCCGGAGATTGTTGTCGGCGCGGAGTCATCAGGCCAGAAGACGTTGTGGATCTGGAAGGCGACGCGCACCAACTCGGTGCCCACGCCCGCTAGCCGCGGACACTGGCTCTGCATAATCAGGATACTTTCCTCGATTTCTGCTCTGGTGTCCAAAGGCTCGCCCTTCTCAGCACGAGCTGCTCGGACCTTTTCCAGGGCGGGCACGCTAGAAGATTCAAGGTTGGGAAAGATTCCTGCAAGAGCTATCGAGAAGATCAGAAACGGTAACAGAGTGGAAGCGTGGAACGAGAAGAAGAGAAGAAATGCGCAGCCGAGTAGCGGAGAAGCGGAGAAAAGGGAACACTTACTGTTCAAATCATGGCGCAGCCCTAACAGTTGGGTTTTCCATGTTTCCTCGTTGGATATATGCTTCTCTTGGACCAAGCGGAGCTCCTCTAGCTGAGTGAAGAGTCCAGCGTTGCTCTTCGTTAGCACCTCACACTCCTGTTTGAGGGTTCTCTCCCTGGCCTTGGCTGCTGCTTCGCTCTTTGCCTTCTCGGCGATTACTCTGTCCCTTTCGGCACCAATATTGATAGCATCCCGGAGCGCAGTCTGCAGCTGAACTTGGAGCTTCTCCATCTCGGTAGTGTGCTCTTTCAACAACTCGACAGCCTGGCTGGACAGTTGCTGCTTCACCTCAGCGGGTTTAAGGCAATCCTGATGTTCTTCAACAAACTTCTTGTGATCTTCTGAAAAGAGCGAAGCACGGTTAGCAGAGAAGCGCAAGAAAGAAACACAGGAAAAGCCGAGTAGACGGCAACGTACCTTCCAATCTCTTGATGGTGGCCTGGCCACTCTCGACGAAGGCACGGCAGTTCTCGTGCTCGTCAGTTAGGGCCTTCAGCTTCCCTGCAGAGTAAAATTAGTTAGCGCAAAAAGAAAAAGCGGGCGTAAACACCAAACGCAAGAACCGCGCAGCTAGAAGCGTACCTTCAACTTCAGACAGCCTCAGAGTGATGTTCATCACTTCCTTGTCGGCTTCCTCGCCGATCACCTTCTCTTTTTCTAAGGCAGCAATGCGCCTCTTGGCAATAGCGTGATTCCAGAGTAGCCGACGATGCAAGTTGGTCCGTTTCAGTACGCTGTTCTGAGAAGCAAAAGAAACAAGAATCAGGCAAAGTACTTGAGATTCAACCCGAGAAGGTGGCTACTCGGGAGAGTGTCCGCCTACTCGGCCAGAATCTCGGGGACTGGGTGATGGATAAGGAAAAGAAGAAGAGTAGAAAAGAAGTGAAAATGCAACTCGGAGAGGATGAATAGGAACTTACCGCGTAGGATTGCTCGAGGTCTTCGGCGTTCTTGCGGTGGACAAACATCTTGGCAGCAAGTGTAGCAGAGGTGGTCGAGACAGTCATGGGTTTGCAACCCAAGTCCACCTTGTTCCAATCCAGACGCATATGGTCGATGTCGCCCAGATCGATGCCGTTCCAATTGGGGTTGCCGAGAACTTTGCTGTCCCACTTGGCGTCGATGAAGCCGATCAAGTCGAGTACTTGCTCGAGGCTCTGGGACGTTATCGCCTGGTCTTGAACTCCCCGAGAAGCAATGGAGATGGACTTGTCTTGATTTGGGGCCGGGGGCCTGGAGTCCACTGCCACGGCTTTCCTCCCTTTCTGAAGAGCAAGATTCCGGTCCTTGGGGGAAAAGCCGACCTGGTGCTGATGGCTAACCTTCACCATGTAGTCAGGGTAGCAGGGCTGATCAGCTGCAGCAGCGACGGCAGCAACCGCGTTGGGATCGCGAATAACCAGCTGACTGGACTGGCCAGTTGATGTTGGCGGCGGCATGTCGGCAGCCCGCTTCTTTGTCTTCTCCTGCTGAGCAGTTGGCTTCGCGGCGACTGGCTTCTCGGTTTTCTGCTTCTCGGTCTTCTTCTCCTCAGCTTTCTCCTTCTCGGTGGCTTTCTTCTCGGCTGCCTCTTTCTCTGCAGCATCTTGGGCACTCTTCCTTGTAAGCCTCGGTTGTCTGCACCGAGGAGGAATCAGGCTGAGCGCTACCCTGATCTGTTGGTGGCGCCAGGGGCGCACTATCCGGTGCGGCATCAGGCTGGGCGCTACCCTGCGCGGCGACTGGTTGCACGTCGCTCAGAGGGTAATGCCCAGTCGCGTCTTCTACCCGCTGCTCGGCAGCGGGATCCGGCTGTGAGGCATCCATTTCTTCTACCCGCGGCTGGGCCGCGGGGTCTTCTTGTCCAGCAGCCCCTGTTGCTGGCTGCTCCTCTCCTTCTTCCTGCCGCTCAAGGGCGACTTCGTGGTGCATCTCTGTCTCTTGATCTTGGTTCTCCTCGGCGGTGTTGGCCGGAGGAGAAGGTGGCTTCTCTTGGTGAGCAGCGTCCTGCGCCTCCTGCCCGGCGCGGGACTGCGGCTCTGGCTCGGCGTTCTGGGCATCGGTGCCCTCTGATCGTGCGTTGGCGGCGTCGTTCTCATCGCCGTCGAGGTCGATTAGATTGTCGACATCGATGGCAGCCTTCTTCTGAGTCTCGGTGGACGCAAGAGCGGCGTCCGCGTCCAAGGGGGCTCTGAAGAGAAAATTGGGGTCAGAAATAAGAAGAGGGCAGAGGAAATCAAGAGAAAATAGCGAGGCAAAAGGATTAGGAGTCAATCGAGAAGAACGAAGTAAACAGAAGCGTGCAACCGAGAAGGAACTTACCCCTTGCGGGAAGGAATCGCTGGCCTCTTTCTCTTCACGACCTTTTTGGTCGTCTTCTCGGTCGTCTTCTTCTTCTTGGCGGGAGGTTCTTGGGCGACACTACCTGTCCGTTTGCGGGTGGCAGGAGCGGCAACTGCAAGAGGCTTGACGACCTGGGCCGCCTCGTCCTCATCCTCATCCTCGTCTTCGCCGCCAGAATCAGCGACATCTGTGAAATCGAAAGGAAGAAAAGCACTTCAGAAGCAGAAAGCGATTGGTTTGCGCTGCTCGCGGTCAGAGGGGATAAGTTCAATTACCTTCAACTTCATCATCGGACCAGTCACGAAGGGACGATTCCGCGGGAGGATCACCCGCCTGGGCGGCGTCAGAAGGATCGAGCTGGTCCGTGGTCTCGAAGGAGGCCTGGTCATCTTCCTCTCGGTCAGATGACCAGTTTCCCTTGAAGCGCTCACAGCTCTCAGCAAGCTGGCGGTCAAGGACCTGAAAGACAGAGAAACATTGCAAATTAGCCGAGTAGCGTGAAGGCATTCTACCCGGATGGGCGTGCAAGCACAAAGCACACTAAGCCTAGGGAAATTTGCTAAGTGTCCTATTCGGCAAGGCGTGCAAACAACAAGCACATTAAGCCTAAGTATTTCTCCTAAGTAAGCTACTCGACAAGGCGTGCAAACATCAAGCATATCAGGCCTAAGCAGTACTGCAACGTGCTCTACTCGGCGCAGAATGCAGTTGCTAGTCGCAGCAAGGAGAGAAGGCAATCTACTCGGATTACATATATACTGGAAGCAGAGTAAGGAGAACGTACCCGTGGAATCGGCTTCGTGCGGCTGAAGGGGATGAACCCATACTGCCAGTTATCTCGGAGGCCCGTGGTCAGGATGGACCTTGCGTGCG
Source organism: Alopecurus myosuroides (assembly GCA_028641055.1). Lineage (NCBI taxonomy): Eukaryota > Viridiplantae > Streptophyta > Magnoliopsida > Poales > Poaceae > Alopecurus > Alopecurus myosuroides. The sequence continues at coordinate 271,237,491 of CM054060.1, forward strand.
CGGCGACGTCCGCGTTGCTGAGCTCGAACGTGGTCGTCCGAGTGCAATCGCGGGGGCCTCCCAAGTAGCACATTGGATGGGAGCGCTGCTGCAGAGGCAGCACCCGGTTCCGGATCCAGCAGGCGACGGGATCATCGCTCTTGAGGCCCTCTCCGATTAGCTCAGCGAGCCGCTCCTCCATCTGCACTGCGTTGCGGTCGTTGGAGGGCTTCGTCTTCCAATTCTGCCCGGATGGAGCTCGGTTGCTCCAAGTAGGCAGGTTGATGCGGTCCGTTACCTTTCCCCCCTTCGTGGCGGGGATATTCTTCACGTAGAGGAAGGACTTTTGCCACATACGGACGGAATCCAAGCCCTTGATGCGAGGGTGATTGGTTCCCGTCCGTTGCACCATCATGGCGCTGCCGGTGTCGGTTACCCGGCTGCCAGCGGCCGCGCCGTCCTTCTTCCCTGTGCTCTGCTGGCGGAGGTGGAAGTACTTCAACCATGTCTGCACCGTGGGGCGGACGCCAAGAAAGGCCTCGCACACCACGGTGTGATAGGCGAGGAAGACGACAGCATTTGGGGGGAGATGGTGCATCTGAACACCGAAGTGGTCCAGAAAGGAGCGGAGGAAATCGGAAGCCGGCAGGCCGAATCCTCGCGCGAAATGCGCGAGGAAGACGACATGCTCGCCCTCCCGCGGGGCCGGAACGATTTCGCCGTCGGACGGCCGGCACTGAACACCAGGAGGAACCCTCCGGGTGTTCACGAGCCAGGAGCAGTCGTCGACGGTGACATCAGAACCAGCCCAGCCGACGCGAGCAGCCATGGCACCGAGTGAGAAGATGGTGAAAACTTAGGAAGAATCTGGTGGAGAGAGTGAATCCGCGGCGGCGCAAAGAGTTGCGCGGCGGCGGAGAGCTCGGCGGCGGAGAAGAAACAGAGAGGCGAAAGAAGAAAGTACGGAGGAAGGAGAAAAGGAAGTTACCGATGGGGGTATTTATACCCTCTCCTCAGATTACCGTTACCATCGGGGTAGTCGGATCGATCGTGGCCATAACTCTCGTGTGGTGGGGCCTGTGGCCGGTTAGAAACGCACGCAAGCGCGAAACGCGCGCGTAACGGCCACAGTTGATCCCACGACCAGATCGTGGGTTATTACTGCGCTTGATGGGACATGACGAGCCGGTGGGCCCACTCCGTGAAAACTGGGCGCGTGGCACGTCGTGTCCTGGGCAGCGAGACATCGGGGTCGCGGATGCTTGACACGTGTCCAGTTGGAGCACGGAAGGCTGGATTGTTCTCTGCGCTGCAGAGACTCTGCTTGAGAAATTCTCTAAGTCCTTTTACTCGGACACAGAGAAGGAGACTAGCCCTGTTCGGAAGAAAAGAGACCCGAGGCACTTTCCAGAGTGCAATTCGGAGGTTTCACTCGGCATCTTGAGGCTCAAGGGCGGTGTTGCAAGGATTGGTTTTAAGCTGGCAGAGCCTAGTGAACGAGTTCGCATGACTCTACCAGCTTCGGGGACTGCTGTCGGGGGGTTACCCCCGAGTAGGATAAAGGCAAGTGGTAAAGGCAACAGTCAGAAGAGAAGCTTGGTCGAGTAGCCCCCTACCCGGTACTTGCTACCCGGTCGACTGCTACTCGGTCTTACGAAAAGATGACCAGAAGGAGATATCAAGAGAGTTATGTCCGTTCGAGTAGAAGAGCTGGTCCGAGTAAGATTGGCGGGAATCTACTCGGGCCAGAAGTCAAAGGAGCCGTTCTGACACAGGATCCCGCGCATCCTGGGTCCGTACTTGGCACTATTCAAACTACTGTTCATCTGGGACCGGCCTGCCTGACAGTGACAGTGTGGAAGCAGGAGGTCGCAGGATAAGGGGGCCCTACTCTGTGTTTGGCACAGTGATACCAGACTATCCCCTTGGTTTTGCCCAACGACTTTCCGGATGCAGCCAAGATTAGGAACCAAAGCTGTCAGCGGGAACTCGGAAGAAGGACGATGTGCACACTATGTCGACACTTGTCCATGTTTGGACGTATCCGGCTGGGCACCGTGTATATAAGGTGCCCCGCCGCCTCCTGCGTGAGGGATCGCATGCTGGGACATTGGAAACCCTAGATTCTTGACCTAGTTCATCACAAAGAGAGAAGAGTGGCTACTCGGTAGCAAGAACATTGTACTGTGGCTACTCGGTGAGATACCAGAATACATAGAGAAAGGCAGGAGTAGGGGTTTTACCTCCTCACGAGGGCCCTGAACCTGGGTAGATCGTGTTGTTTGCAGTGCTTAATTCTTACCTCACGCGGCTACTCGTCGCGTGATCCCTCCCCGAGCACCTCCAGCGTCCATCGTTCCCACATCTTTAGCCATCCTATGGCATCTGCCGTGACACCACCACGACAGGATGTTACATCAACCCACTCATCCCCTAGGGATCTTGTTATTCTTGGTTCATTGGAACCAAGAACCTTGTTGCTTCTAGCTCATTGGAGTTTGGAGCCTTGTTGTTGTCCCCGAGGCTCTTGTGCTCGTGGATCTTTCTTCCCGGTGTCTTGGTGGCTCCGGGGATTTGGTGAGGACCCTCCAAAGTTGTGGGGTGTGCCTCATCCTTGTAAATATTCTAGTTGTCAACCTCAACGGCAATATAGTGATTCGAGCCTCTCCACATCAGTGGAAGGACTCGAAGGAGATACGGTGTGCCATTTGAGGGCTACTCGGTGTTCCACATTGGTGGCACCGCACCGCTCCAACGGAGATTAGTTTCCATTGGGAAGTGAACTTCGGGATACATCTCCGCGTCATTGTGTTCGGTTATCCCTCAACTTACCTTTACTTGTTGCTACTAGCTTAGTTATATGTATACCATGTGCCAGTTGCATTTGCTCAACATATAGGATTGTCCACCTAGTTGCATAATCTAGACAATCGATATTTGAGCACTATCTTCCTAAACCGAAAAGGAAGCTAAAATTTATAGTTAACCTATTCGACCCCCCCCCCTCCCCTCTAGTTAACCTCTCGATCTTTCAACGACGGAATCGCCGATAGGAAGACCGAAACACTTCCGTGACTCAATCGAGGAGGTCCGACTGATGTAGATCGGCGCCATGACGCTCGAAGAACTTGCAGGGTCAGCCATCATTATTAAAGGGCCGAGCTCGTAGCCCCCACGCTGCTAGTCGGCTCCCGGCGAACGGAACGAGTAGGCCAATATCAGCTCCGCGAAACCATGGTTGGCCACCAAGAAAGCACCAGATCCAAGAGACCACCGCACCCCATAGGGCCAATGTCGGCGCCTCCGGATCGTCGACGCCCACCTCAGCTTTCGCGCCGCCGCCTCTCCGCAGTGAGTTGTCGAACGTCGCCGCCTCTCTCACGGGCCGACGAGCGCCGCCGCCTCCCTCACGGGCCGACGAGCGCCGCCGCCCACGGCCTGGTCACGGATTAACGGCCAGAGGGACGCCGTTGCCATGCTAGCCGTGCTGCAGCCGTGGCCCTAGGCCAAGTCGGCCTTGGAACCGCCCGCCGCTGCCGGTTCCAACCATGGCGCCACCGCAATCCCCTTCGATCTCCGCCGCGTGACGTCCTTGCCCCGCCCTGCCCCGCGGGCAGGCGGCAGCGCCGCGCCCACCGATCCCTCACCTCTCCTCGCGAAGACGTGATGGTGATGACCGCTCTCTCCTCCCTCCGTCTTAGCGGCAGGGTGCCGCCACCGCGCCGTCACCGCGCCGTCACCGCCGGCAGCAGCGGCTTGGGATCTCTAGGTTGGCTGGGGTGGCTGACCTAGGATTGGTTGCCCTCCGGAGCCCCCCGCGCGAGGGACCCGGAGGAGGTTTTCCGTCTCTCACGGAGGTAGTATTTATTAGGACACTTTGGGCAAAATGCCTCTAGCTGGGAATTTTTGGTCGATACAGAGTGTGCAACACATCTCGAGGAAATTTAACGGTCTAGATATACCAGTGTTCATCTGGACCTGAGCTGAGAGCCGAAAGGAGTTTCCGAAGATTTTACTGATCTGGTGCCGAAGCACCCAAAACATACTACTAACTGCGTATCTGGGTTTGGTCAACAGATGAGACGCGATTGCTCGCGGTCTTGTGCACAAAACAAAGCACGCAGTCGTGCGCATGACTAATCGCGTCGCGTGCGTGCGAAGTGCCGTGCAGGACCGCTTGCTGGATCGCATTTAGTCACAAAAAAGAAATACCTATAGACGGTTTTCAAAGCGTCGATGAATTGACCAACAGAAGAAGAACAAAAGGTGCATATACAGAGCCGTGCGAAAGTATACATCGCTAGAACCCTCGCACGCACGTACGATTACGACCGATATACACGCACGTGACCCAAGGACTTGAGCAGGGATTAGGGAAGACTCAAGAGTGTACTTAGGTGCTCGTAGATTAATTCAGTGCAATCAGGTTCGCGGTCAAAGTGATGTGTGGGTCGAGACTCTCTGAGTTGAGTTCACCCTGCCATGCATCGTGCATGTCGCGGTCGATCGGAGCGTCGTACGCAGATTGCGACGACGACGACTCAGGAATCTTCTCGCGGCCTACCCACAGGACAGGGGTGGATCGTGACCGGCCCACAAGGTTTTGAACCGGTTCTTAGGTAGGTTTAAGCAACATACTAGAGTCAATGACGACCAGATTTTGTATCTAGCAGACTTGTACTGTAGCACGGTTACGTCAATTTGGCGCATACTACTGTTGTGTTCGCCCAACTGGTTGCTTTGATTTTCTTTACATCGATTTGGTCCAGCTTGCTCTTTGGTCCATGTGTAAGTTTAAAGCAAGTTCGTGTGTTTTCAGTTCCACTGATTTTACGTCCCAACCGTGCGGAAGTAAACCGTACACAAAAATGGTGAAATGCCATCCTTCGAGAACAAGTATATGGCCCTATATAATATTGTTCGTCATAAAGAAGATACATTAGCTATGGTTATACAAACATATCCACCAGATGTGCGTTCAGTTGAGATGTTATTGGACCAAGATTGCAATATTGGAATGTTCTGTTGAATAGGTTGGATTTGATCCAACTATCACAAGACACCGACGAGTTTCGCTGGAGTTTAACCGGGAACGATAAGTTTTCAGTAGACTCATTGTAGAGGGCATTGGTCCACTGAGGAGTGTCGGTCGATAATAATAAGAAAATATGGCGAATGAAAGTAACTTTGAAGATGAAAATATTTGCATGGTACCTTTGTAAGGGTGTCATTTTGACTAATGATAATGTTGTTAAGCATAATTGGCATTGGAGTACAAAGTGTGTTTCATGTCCTAAGGACGAGACAATTGACACTTATTCTTCAAGTGTGTATTTGCGTGTTTTATATGGTCAGCTATCCAAATGGGTTCGAACATTTATCCTCCAACATCAGTTGCTAATATTTTCGGCAATTGGCTAAATAGAATTGATAAAATATTTAAAACTATGTTTAGGTTAGGAGCGCTAGCCGTTATATAGCCACTCTAGCTGTCTAGAAATGATAAAATTTTCAATGATAAAAATTTCTCTCGTTTGCAGATTCTATTCCGTTGCGTAGTTATTCTCTGTTCGTGGTGTACATTACGGCAGACGAAGTATCGAAGCGATTCTTCTCCTCACTAGATAGACACACTATCAGAGCATGAAAGGGTGTGCGCGACTCGAGGCGACCAGGCCAACCCTAGCCGCCGCCGCCGTGCCGCCTCTCCCTTCCCCCTACCCTTCTCTCCCTCGCGTCCTCCCGTCTCCCACCCCTCCCTCCCTCCCTCCTTTCTTCCTCCTGCGCGCTCGTTGCCCCCCGTGGCGGCGGCGCGCCGCTGTCCTCTTGCAGCGCCAGCCTCTCCCAGCGATCCCTCCCGTCACCGCCGTCGGCAGGGGCGGCCGGGCGAGGCCCAGGTTGCGCCGGCGGCGGCGGCATGACTCTTCCCGCGCTGCTTCTTGGTGGAGGCGGGGCTCTCCAAGGGCGGCGGCGGTGCACTTTGGGCGGCGACGGTCCGGCTCCGGCTGGGAAGGGCTGAACGGCGGCGACGTGCGGTTGGCTGCGAGGCGGCGCAGGGCAGCGGTGTCGGCGTGCTGCAGAGATGGTTGGCCGGGCCTTGAGGCCCAGATCTGGGCCCGCGGGCCCATCTGGGTTCGGGCGGGCCGGCCTGAACAGTGGCACGTGCTGCAGCGGGTGTTGGCGGGGAGGCTACAGATGGCTTCGGGTTGGGGGCCGGCCCGTTGCAGCCTGGCCGCAGGCTTCACGGGCCCGTTCTGGGCTCGGCCGGACTCTGTTAGGATTGGTGTGCCCCGTTGGGGCTTCACGGGCCCGCTGGGCCTGGCCGGACCTCACGGAGGCTGGTGTGCCTTGCGGCCACGTCCGATCGACTACCGTCTCCGGCGGTGGAGGTTGGTCCCTCCCGTCGGCCGCGACACTGATGTCCACCTATTACTCCTCTCCATACTTCTGGCGTGCAGTCCTCGTGTCGGATCCTTCGGCGAGACGACGACGGTGGCCTCGGGTTCGTGTTGGCGCATGTTCGTGGGCAGCTAGTATGATGGTGGCGAGGCTCGTCCTCTTGGGGCTCCTGTGCGACGGATCGTCCGGGAGTGTGGATGGGGTTTTCGGAAGAAATCCTTGTCGGTTCGTCCGACACCGACGCGGTGTCGCCTTCGGGTGACATCTTCCTTCCTGAAGGGCGTCATGGCTACCATTCGTCCGCCTTCCGATGCGTCGGGGGAAACCTTAGGACCAGTGCGCTGGTCCGGGCAACAGCAAAGCGTCCTTCTTGAAGGTGTTGTCTGGTACTCGCCGATTTTGTGCTAGGAGCGTGGTGGTACTGTGTCGGAGAGGGCGCAACAGTTGCGGGTCACCGACGTTTAGTCGATCCTCTTTTGTCTCCATTTTCTTTTCCTTTTTCTTTCTTTTCTTTGGGTGTATGTTTGTGTAACATCCCAAATCCTACATTTGCAATGTTTTGCATTTAGACCATCTGCATAGCATGACATGTTTTCAAAATTTGCATTTGATTGTTGCATTTAAAAGCCCTAAATCAAATTCATGTTTTAAAGAAGCAAAAGCCCCTTTTTAAGGCACTATAAGCCAAACTATTTTTTTATTATTTTATCCTGCCCAAAAATCCCTTTCAAAATAACCTAGGGTGATAGGTTTTGAAATTTCAAAATTTTAGAAATTTGTTTGACTCATTTTGGCTTTGTATTTTAAAAGTTATAAGCAAAATGGATTTGTTTTAAAAAGAAAGGAACAGAAACGGGCCGACCGAGCCCGCCCAGCGCGGGCGCAGCGCCCGCGCAGATGGGCCAGCCCAACCAGTCCACGCTGGTTCGCCGCGGAAGGATTTGATAAAAAAAAACGCCCGTGACGTCACGGGTGACGTCACCCCGCTGGAGTCCGCCCCGAACACGGAGGCGGTTAGCGCCGCCGCGAATTCCTCGGCCGAATCGGCCCCGACCTACCCCTCCCGCACGCCACCGCTCCCCTTATATACCCCGCCCCACCGCCCTTGACGTCCACGCCACCTCGAGCCTCGCGCCCGCCCCCGAAACCCTAGCCGCCGCCGCCGTTTTCCGCCGCCGCCGCTCGGACGAACTCGCCGCCGGCGATACCCGCCCCGAGGAGCTGCGTTGCCACCACCCCGAGGTCCGCGAGGAGGCGAGGAAGCCGCCGGTGCCGTCAACCTCGCCGGAGGACCACCGGAGCCGCCGCGCCGTCCATGCTCGAGCTGCCGCCGCCGTCGACCCCCGTCTCCGGTAAGCCCCGCGGCCAGATCCAATCTTGGCCGTCGGATCTCGATCCGACGGTTCAGATTCAGATCTGACCGGTCAACGCCCGCGCTGACGTCGTGCTGACGTCATGCTTGCGTCAGCACGGTCAAACCTGGTCTTTTTCGTTTTAATTTTTTTTTTAAAAAAAATCCTGAAATTGTTAAAATCTTCTAAAGTCCATATCTTTAGATCTATAGCTCCAAAATTCGCATGTAATATACCAAACGAAAGAGAAAAATAAGATCTATCCATCTACGCAATCCAATCTATGTTTTAACCTATATTTATTTTCAAATATGCTTTTTAGGCTATTTAAATCATATAAAATCAACCGTAATTCAAAATTCATCAAATCTTTTTTTTATAGTCTTTTTTTGATTAGATCTATCCAGAAAAAATAATACCAACTTGTGCAGATGCTTAATTCAAATTAGATTTTGCATGTTCTTAATCTACCTCTATTAAATCTTTATAATCGCCTTAATTGTTTTCTTTGTTTCAAAAACACTTTTCATGCATCATGCATGTCATTAACAACCAGAGAAGAATAATAGATCTATTTTCTACCTCCATAGACTTTCATGCATGCATGTGTTGCATATTGTTATGTCATGTTGCTTATGTTATGTTTACTGCAACGTGTAGATTACAACGACTACAGCGAGTGCGTTTGCGAGGACTGTGTGAACAACTGCTCGTGTTGTCAAGGCAAGTCACACACATGAACCTACTATTTTTATTATATGCATTAGATTTTATGGTAGCTATGCATGAGTAGCAGTTGAGTGGTATCGCTATGCTAGATTGCTTCACTAACACCCAAGTGGAGCGATCATATGTCACCCCTAGATTGTAGCAATCCATATGCTAGGCAAACATCGTACTTGTAGATTGCTTAGACATGCTCTAGTTATCTGTGGCTGGATTATTATCATGCTAAATAAGTACTCGTTATTTTAATTGCTTATGAAAACAACATGATAATTAATTAACCACTGGACGGATTGCTATCATGTCATCAGAGTACAAAGTTTGGTGGGGACCGCCGCCCAGTATCTTGAGATTACGTTTAGTTTCTTTATGTAGTTGTTCTTGCGTGCAGCCGTGTTTCATATTAGTATGAGCTAGACATAAATTGTAGATTATGGTGACTCGAACCCAACGTGTCCAGAGATTTAGAATAGTTGTAGGATGGTCCGGCTCGTGGAGGGTTTGGGGATCTACTTCTTATAATTTATGGCTTAATCTTCTTTCCTTCCGTGGTACTAGTGGTGTATCATGGTGTTTGGGGTCGATTGGGCAACACGGGTAAATGGCACAAACCTCGCGAGGGTTAAAACTAAGATCTTAGCCATGTTCCATTGGTTAGGGACAATTCAACAACTAGATGGGAAACATGACATATCTCGTTCATCTTGTTTTCTAATTACTACCAAATTTGACTATGATTTATTGGAGAAGTGCCTGATGGTGTTTCAGTGCGCTAATCCAAAGGGTAGGAGCACTTTGCTATCAACCAAAGTGTCCAATTATGTGCAAAATTAAATTTCTAATAAATGATAGGTCAAATGCCTTTATGCAAAATAGCCTGGAAACTCCACCAGCCAAATAAGCATGTAGACTAACACTTGCCATTTATTATACCACCATAGTGTCACTTGCCACCATTGCTTAGAATGATCTGACCTCCTTTTGGGGGCTGCATATTCCAACGTGCAGGTTATTCGGATTCGGATTAGTTTTCGTAGGTTTTCGAGACTTCACATCAACCTTTGTTCGCCTGTGGCGTGCAAACAAGAAGATGGAAGTCTACCGCTGCTTTGTTGTGTTATTAATAATTATTTGAGTTAGCACTTCGCTATGCAGTTTGTAATAAATTACTTTACTCTGGATATTCGATAGTATTCAATACATTTGTTTCATTTGATTACTATCTGTGTTGTGTGTGCTGGTGAATGGTACAGGAGCTAGTACTACACACAACAGTATAGCCTGTGATGGGCTGTATTACTACAGTTTGCTGCCGCCCCAGCATTGCAAGTCTTTGTATCGGCTGATTGCTATATTTATATAGCGGGGCTACGGCCTATTTCGGTGGTGCGAAGTATCGAAGCATTTTTACTGAGCCATGTGCACGTCTGAAAAAAGTGGCAAAGAATATTTTTATACTACATGGATAACCGTTTGATCTGTGGATTGCTGCACCATAGGCGACCGTTTGATTCTTCTTCATGATTGTAATCGCCATGTTGTTTCATTTGAATGTTTTTATTTATTTTTCTCGGCTGTGTGCATCATGTTATGCAGAAGCCGGTGTAATAGTTAAACATTTTAAGTAATAAAAACATTTTATAAAAAAATTACACGAAGGAGGAGTATGTCAGGCAGATCAGAATGACATGGAAGATAAAAAAAAAACTGAAGTTTATTTCGGACAATGATAGAAACAGAAGCCGGAATTTATTTTCCGAGTAGGAAGACAGGAGAGGGTGAACCGGTGAAGTTGAAGAGCGTGGTTGCAACGATCCTACGGTAGCTAGCGTCGTCGAAGCGGGCCGCCGACCGCTGCGGACCGGGACCAGACGCCCGCACGTGTTTTGACTACTCCGTGAGGTGCCAGCCAGCCGCGGGCCCACCCGGCCGCCGCCCGGGTTCCCGTTTCCACCCAGCTTCCCTGCCTCCCGCGGCGACCGTAGCTTTAAACGAAAACCCCCGTCGCACGTGGGACACGAACACGACCGACCTCTTCTCGTCTTCTCGGCGTATTCTTGGCCGGGAGCTGGGTCTTGTAGAGTCTACAGCTACTACCTATACGTGGACGTTTTCTGGATAAGAGCGGCCCATGCTGGCACGAAGAGCAATACGTACGCGGCCCGCATGTCAGCCTCGCCCAGCTCAATTTTTCTTCGTTATTACTGCTCGCGAGATTTCTCGTTGCTTCGTGCTTCCTCATGTACTAGTTCTCTAGACTCTGGAGGGCATGTATTGATGTGTGCCTGAACAGAATTCAAATATGGAGCTCATTCTCCATGGAGAAACCGAACGTGGTGTGACTTGGATTTCATTTCATGGAATCGAGTTCAATAGAACGAAAAACATCTTTCCCTAATTAAAAAAATTGTACAGTTTCTCGTATTTCTACTACTAGTATCCTTCAACATGCATGTTACACCAACGATTTGATCATCATCCTCCTCCCATTCCCGCGCTCTTGTTCATGTTAAAACGATGCGATCTATGTACAGCAGAAATGAACTGGGCCGGTTCGCCTGCTTGCTGCAATTGATCGCACATGTGTCATCGGTCAAACGTGCTGCAATTCCTGCCCTCTTTGCAAGAATCCACGGAGGGGCGAGGCGGGCAGCAATGGCGGAATTAATCCACCACTCCCAAGAAAATTTGATCAGCAGTCCAAGCTGTCTTCCGAAATGTGTGAAGCCGAAGGACTGACAGCGTGGAGGATCAGTTTATGTCCTTGGTCGGCGAGAGCTCGAGGATCCGGCCGGAGAGCGCGGAGACGAGGGCGGCCTTGAAGCCAGGGTCCTTGGTCAGCGTCATGGCCATCTGCTCGGCTAGGTTCCGCCGGATGAGGTCCGACGCCGCCGCGGCCGCCTCGCCGCTGACGACCACTTCCTGTCTCTGCGGCTGCGGGTGGTGAGGCACCTGGGGCGGCTTCGCGGCGGCGTTCTTGCCTTCGTGGTGCTGCGGCTGCGCCTGCGTCGGCGGCGGCTGGCTGTGGTTGTGCTCGCCCTCGTAGGTGGCCACGAGGATGGTCGTGTCGTCCGCGCTCCTCTGCACCTTCTTCTTCACGGGGCACCCGGGCGCGAAGGAGCACCGGAAGTAGGCTCTCGGGCAGGGGTTGTCCTTGGTCACCTTCTGGCCGTACTTGCGCCACTGGAAGCCGTCCTTGACCACCAGGCTGAGGTCGGCGGGGTCGGCGTGGACGTAGCGCTTGGAGACCACCGGCTTGCACTCCTCCCGGATGCGCTTGCACGGCTCGCCGGACGTGCACTCCGCCTGGTCCGCGGGCGCCGCCGCCGCCGAGAACGCGAGGCCTGCTGCGGCGGCGGGAAGGTGGTGCTGGTGGCCGTGCGAGGACGGCGGGGGCGGCGTGCCGAGGCTGCTGTCCTCGCTCTTGCGCTTCCGCGACGGGGACACCGACCCGCCCTCCGAGGCCGACGACGGGTGGGTGTTGTTGCTGGCGCCGGCGTTGGCCTGGGCCGTGACCATTTCGGCGAACTGGCCCTGGAGGGCCTCGTACTTGGAGGCCACCTCCCTGAGCATCTCGCCCAGCCGCCGGTTCTCCTCGCTGACCCGCTGTAGCTCGGACTCAAGAACCGCAACCTGTAAACAGACCAACAGAACTGTTCAGCTGAAGCTCACAATCTGGAACACCAGGCAGAACAATGATCTTGCTGCTGCGTTCTGTTCGGTTCGTTATCGATGGATGTAGACTCGTACCTCGGGGTCCTTCTTGAGGGGCAGGAAGTTCTCCTCGACGAGGAGCTTGGGCTTGACCATGGGCGCCGGCTGGTAGCGGTGGTGGTGGCCCATGGGCGGGAGGCCGACGTGCAGGTCGAGGCTCAGGGAAGGCTGGCTGCCGATCCATGGATCCATCCTTTAATCTTTGTGGTGGCTTATCGATCGACGAACGAGCAGCTGTTCTTTCTTTCTTCAAGTTAATCTGAAGAAGAGTAGAGGGAGGAGGAGGGGCACGGGATGGATGGAGTACTATTTCCGAGTGAGAGTAGAATGGCCTGCGGAGGAGTCCTGTTATATAGGAGTCCTGTGGTTCGAGTAGCCTGGCTAGTGGAGTCGCTAGCTAGGAAGGTCGGGTCGTAGCGAGAAAGAAGACGACGAGCGCATGGGATCACATCACAACTCACACGTTTGTCCTCTTCTTGGTCACGCAGGGTTCGGAGGAATAAACAAAGGGCGGTAGAGGAATTCGAGCATGCGGACGGGGTGGGGAGCAGTATGAAGGAAGGAGAGCGGAGAGTGCTGCGTGCACGCGCGCGCGGGCGACGCGAGAGGCGAGAGCTGGAGGAGAAGGATGGGGATCGGTGCGTGACGACTTCACGGCGACGTTTCCTTTTGGGCTTAGCGATATGCGTGGGGATCTTTTCAACCGGTGGGTGGGAGACGGGGTGCGGTGGATGTCGGCTGTGTCTTTGCTGGGTCGGGGAGTGTGGTTATCTCAGGTCAAGAAAATAGTACTACTAGTACTCCTACACCATATGCTTGCAAGATGCACGGGGAGAAAAAGGTGTCGCTTCGATGGCGATTAGATTAGGAGAAAGGATGTGCAAACAGGGGGACACGAACGATTGCTTGACTCCACTCTTTTGGAGCCTTGTGAGGACTAACTTTAGCAGCTTGATTAGGTTCATGGATGGTTAACCAATTTATTTATCCACTTCGGTTCTAGCAGGAAGTAGCAGCAGTAGACTAGAATCAATCCTTTGCCATCATGTTCAAAAGAAATATTCTCCTTTTTTTCCTTCACCTGCTTGTATAGCCAGTTTTCTTTTTGTGATTCTCGCTGCTTTCTTTCCTGGCGAGCTTCTTTTCTTTCTTTTGTATTCGCTCTCGCTGTCTTCCTCCCGAAAATCTGACCGAACATGCCTGCCTGCCTTTCGGGAAGAAGACCTCGCCGCGCGAGTCAACGTCACGTCCAGATGAAACGACGTTGTTTACGACGGATTAGGCGCATTAATCTGTGATCGGTGCCCCTTTTCTTGACCAGCGGCGGCGTTTGCTTCGCTTCTACTACTGGTTCTGTTTAGGAATTTCCTTAGACATCTCCGGTCGTACCCAGCGTCACCAGGTGGTATTTTTAGCGCCGGAAGCGGCGAATATCGTCGTTTTCGCACCAGCCGCCTCCCTGAATCCCATATAGCACCGTTTCGGCGCTAATTCACGCCGCGGCACCCAGACGAAACCCAGTCCGCTGGGTTCGGCTTGGGGGGGTGAAAATGCGGTGCAGACCACGCGGGCCAGCTCTGTCAGTGACGTGTCGGAAAACCGCGGGAACAGAAACCCCCGCCCGTGATCTTCTTTTCGGCGCCCGCGCCGGTCAAAGGCGGCATGGCGGCCGGTCAGTGCATGCGCCCAGTCAAAATGCTGCCGGAGTAATGGCGTGCCGGCAACGGAGGCACGCGCGGCGCAGTAAGTGCCCCGCCAGGCTACAAAAAGGCCCCCTCGCCGCTCGTCGCTCTCCCATTCTCGACGTCCACCTCCCTCGCCCTCACCGCGCTCGCTCTCGCCACCCTCGCCGCACCCCACCTAGACACGATGCCTCGCCGGTTCCGTGTCTGGCGCCACTCACTGTTGTACTGCCGGCCCACAGCCGCGACGCGTAGCCACATCGACGGAGACAGCGACGGCGAGTTCCACTACGAGGAGCAACCGGCGCAGGAGGTGGCGCCCGAGCAGCTGCCGGCACTGGAAGAGGCGCCGCCGGAACAGCAGCCGACGCAGGAGGCGACGCCCGAGCAGCAACAGGCGCAGGAAGAGGTGGCGCACGAGCAGCAGGCGGCACAGGAAGCACGGCGCTGGAGGAGGGACCGGAGGAGGCAGCCAATCTGGCCCGAGCAGCACGCGGCGTACTACTCCTTCGAGACCTGCCGGAACGAGGAGGCGTTCCACCGGGTTCGCGGTGGCCTCGAGCAGGCGGCTGCGGCCGAGGCTGCCGCCGTTCGGGCATCCCTGGAGACCCACCGGAGGGAGGAGGCGGAGCGCGAGGCCTACTGGCAGCTCACCGCAAACGCGGCGTTGGCCGAGCAGCAGGCGCTCGTCGCGCAGTACGAGAGAGACCGGCGCCAGGTGGTGCTGCAGAGCGAGCGGCGCAACCGCCAGCCCTCCGAGCAGACGCAGCTGTACCGGCTGCGGATGCAAGGCAGGGCGGAGTGGCGCTGGCTCGCCACGGTGGCGAACCCGTCGACGAGCACCCCGCCGCCCTTCGCCGAGAACGACCACGCAGCTTGCCCCTCCAACCGGTCGGCCTACGACGACTGCGAGCAGGACGACGAGGAAGAGGACGATGCCTAGAGTAGTCGCCGCCAGGCCGGGGCGATCGTAGTTTTTAAGTTTTTCGCAATGTTTAGTTTAAATTTCAGTCGTAATCTATGAAAATTGCGTCGAATCAATAAAAATGCGTCGAATTTATTTTCCGAATTATTTTGGGCCGACTGTTGGGCTGGGGGCGACTGGGAACCCTTCTCCCGCAGGTTCCAGATTAGCGCCGTTTGGCGCCGCGGCGACCCCAAAACGACGACGTTTTGGGCCCTTGGGGGCGACACGGCTGGAGATGCCCTTATGT
The DNA here is from genome assembly GCA_028641055.1 of Alopecurus myosuroides. NCBI lineage: Eukaryota > Viridiplantae > Streptophyta > Magnoliopsida > Poales > Poaceae > Alopecurus > Alopecurus myosuroides. Next base: position 271,252,557 of record CM054060.1, read on the forward strand.
ATCGTCCAACATGTGACATACCTGAGGAATATATTTGACTAATCTAGCGGTACTCGTGGTGGACGGGAGCTCGCGGTGGCTATGCCGCGCCGGATAACGATGGCCCCCGGCGGTCTCTCGCCGGCTGCGACGGCGCCACCGACGGAAGTCGGTTCGGGCCACTGTCCAAGGAGGAAGCGGAGGGCGGAGTGTGTCAAGCGACAGAGGAGACTGCTGTGCGGGTGGTAGAGGAGGTGCTCGCCGTGGACTGGTCCGTCTCGGCCTCCGACGTGCAGCGGTCACCAAGATCCGACGAGGAAAAGGCGGCGACGTTCTGGGCGAACATCGGCTACCCTACCAGACATGATCGGAAGTGGGAGACGCCTTCTCCATCGGTAGGTGTTACGTGGCGAGCTCGGCTGATGGTTTGAGGACGCCGCTAGTTTGCACTGCTCCGCCGGCGGGGCATGTGCTGCGGCGAACAGCGGTGCGGCTCGGATGGAGGGGGCCGATCCCTAGGCCTAGGGTCACCCGAGGACGAGCATCTGCCGCCAACCGAATCCAAATCTGGTTTCGGTGGATAGCGGCGGGATTCCAGGAAGCCGAAATTCTGTTCGAGGTGGGCCCGGGTTGCATGGCGGTGGACCACGAGCCAGGACGTGGGGATACTTCGAAGAAGCATTCGAGAACCTGTGGTCTCGATCCGATCGTTTTTGACAGCCGGCGGCTAGGTCTTCACGTACGACACCAGTCGCCCGCAGGTCGCTTCCGTCTTCTCCTGCAGCAGCGCCGCCTTCGCCTTCGTCATCTCCTACGACAGCGCCGCCGCCATCAACCACTCGGGAGGCTGGTTCCGGCGTCGCCTCGGGTCTTCGACGCTCCTACGCCGCCGCCGTGCTGCTGCCTATGGCGGCGCCTCAACGCGCGGGCGACGTGCCGGGTGTGCGTCCTCCGGGTCCCACGCCTGGTGGCCGTGGTCGTGGCGTTGGTCGCGGTGCTGCACCGACGGGGCGGACAATGGCGGGCCCCCCGACCTTCGCCCCGGCGGTTCTGCCGCATGTGCCTGGGCCGGCGACGGCGATAGTGAGGCACGTCGCGCCACCTGCGCCTACTCCGCTCCAAGTGGCCGCCGGCGTCGCGGCGATGGTGGTGGCCCCGAATGTGGCGGGCACGAACGTGGCAGCGGCAAACGTGGCAACGGCTGTGGCGGGGGTAGACCCTATCGGTGCGTCGGGGGTTGCTCCGCCCAGCGGTGTGTTCGCTGTGGGACCTGGTGCTGGTGCGGGATCGAAGAAGCGGAAGAGCAAGAAGAAGAAGGTGGTGTCGTCTGCGACCGAGAGTTCTCTGACAGGGGGGTTGCGGTATTGCCAGTACCCCCGGTGGTGAATGGCGCTGCTGAGCTTGGGGGTTCTGATGTTATTGTGGCTTCGGTGAAGAAGACGTGATGCTGGAAGTGTGATGTCTATACGCATGCTACTAGGGATTGTCCGGTGGAGCACTATTGCTATATCTGCGACAACAGTAAGCATCCGATCAAGAAGTGTCCCACGCTAAAACTTCTGAGGCCGTCATCGTTCATTGCAGGGATAGCGAGTAAGCACACTATGTTCTCTCAGTTTCCTGATACCTTGTACAAGGAGCTAGGGGAGTCGTTTGTTGGGCCTATTGCTTTGGTTACGGTTAATGGTACCGCTGCTACGGCTAAGCAGGTGGAGACGACTGTTGCTCGCATGAGTTCTGTGTCGAGGTGGAAATGGGAGGCTGTGCCTAGTGGTGACAATTCGTTCAAGATGGAGTTCCCTTCGATATCTGAGTTGGATAGATTCGATGGCATGGACTTTGGTGTTCCTTCGCAGTCTACGAGGTTACTTTTTATCAAGTGGAAGCAGGAGGAGATTGAGCCCGTGCTTGAGTTACATCAGACTTGGGTTCATGTGGAGGGGGTGCCACATTCGCTGATACATTTTCGGGACTGTGGGCGGTTGGATCTTTGATTGGTATCACGCTAGATGTGGACCTGCTGGCTCTACGTCACCAAGGTATCATTCGGCTCCGGATGGCTCTGTCCGATGACGAGGTGTTTCATAGGAGGGATGAGACTGGACCGTTTGTCAACACAGATGGGGTTCTGCGGTTTAAGGGGTATTATTTTGTCTTCAGACCAAAGCCTGAGGACTTCGTTTCGGAGGTGGGTTTTATTCCTTTTGAGTGGGACCATAAGCTGCACACGGATTCGAGCATAGGTGGGGCTGCTGGTGGTGATGCTCCTGATCTTGGTGCGGGGTTGCCCGAGTCTGAGGTGGGGCCTACTAGTATGGCGATTGACTCTTCCACTTCAGAGGGAGGTCAGGTCCGTACGCATGCCTTGGAGATACTCAAAGATTACGCGGTAACGCCGATCAATGTGTCTTCTCCTCGGGGGAAGGCAATCGCGAGACGCTCTGTTTCGTCGGAGATGGCTATTGATTTATTCTCGTCCGGGAAGAGTTCATTGTCATCGACTACCAGTGCACGGTGTGTGGACGTTCTCGCTTCGACGTCTACGACGCTGTCTACGACGCCGTCTACGGCGGAGCTGGGCGGACATGGTGCCGTCATCGAGGAGGGGGCTACGGCGCTGGCTGGGCCGGGCGATGGGCCCTCTGTCGCCTGCGCGCCGGCTATCGACGAGGCATCGGTTGCCGCTGGGCCGCCGGACCGTGCGCCAGCTGGGCTCACAACAGCTGGGCCGGTTGCGGTAGCCACTGCGCATGGTGGAGCGCTAGGTGGGCTCGCTGTGGTCGTCCAAGCCACAGGTGCCGCTACGCCGTGCGGCACGAACCTGGGGACCGCCCAGGTGACGGACAGGAGAGGGACTGGGCCGGCAAGCAGGCCTGCAGCAGCTGGGCCGGCCACGAAGGCCACTACGACGAGCGACGACAACCTGGGTAACGCCCAAGCGACGGTCAGGGGCGTTGGTGGCCTCACAGGTGGTAGACCGGCCGGTCCGCTGCATGTTTCCAGGCTTCCTGGTACAGACGTGGAGGCGGAGTTGGCGACCAGATGCGCGGCGCTGTTGGTTCACGCCCGCTCCTCTTCGCCGACAAAAAGGAGTGGGCGGCCGAACGGGGACGTCGAGGATGGTGCGACGACAGGGGTGGTCGGGGGGACATCTTCATCGCCTTTGTCCCCCTCCGCCACGTATCTGTCACCTGCAGCAGCGGTCCCGGCCAGGATACTGAGGCGCGGTACGCGCTACTGTGTAGCGAAGGACGGAGCTGCTGCGACGGATGAGGCGCGTTGTCCAAGGCCATGCGGAGGAACGCGACGATGTTTTCTTGTTCGCCTAAAGGTACAGAGTCCTCTCAGAAATCTTTTCTGGCTTTTTCAAATACCAAATTATCCTCTAGTTTAGGTCATATTGGTGTTTCTTTAGGTAGAAACGATTCTGAGATCACGTTGTCCGCCAAAGCACTGAAACATATTGATGATGATTCAACGAATGCCTGTTCGGAAGGACAACTTTTATCTAATCTTTTATGGGAAGTGACAGAGGTGGGAGTGGATGAGGACGGATTAGGATATGTATTTGATCTCTATGCATCCGGCCGGAAATCCAAAACCGCTAAACAGAAGACGAAAAATTCACCGCGGAGTACCGTGAGACCGCCCAAAAACCCAAGTGTTTCCCGATGAATGGCTTATTCAGTAATAGCAGAGGTCTAGGTGACTTGGCTAAACATTTGAATATTGCACAATACGTCAGGGATCACAATTTGGATTTTGTGGCTATCTCGGAATCAGGGAGGAGAGATTTTCCAGTGAGTGTTCTGAACCGCCTTTCAGGTGGTCTCGACTTCACTTGGCATTCGATTCCTCCCCGTGGTAGATCAGGTGGCATTTTACTAGGCGTTAAAACTGATTCCATGGAGGTGTTAGCAAGGAGGTATGGTGATTTTCATATAAAATTACATCTCCATAACCGGGCCGACAATTTCGTGTGGAGTTTAGTTGCTGTGTATGGTACTGCCCAGGAAGAATACAAAGATGATTTTTTGCGTGAATTGGTTAACTTGGCGAATAATAATCCATATCCAATTTTAATTGGCGGTGATTTTAACTTGCTAAGGTTCCCACACGATAAAAGTCGTGGACGGTTCGATGGTCATTGGTCTTTCTTGTTCAACGATGTCATTGATAGTTTGGATTTGATAGAGGTTTACATGACCGGAAGACAGTTCACCTGGGGAATAATCTACCAGAACCTACATACGAAAAGTTAGATCGCGTACTGATGAGTACTGATTGGGAGGCTAAGTTCCCTTTGGTAACAGTACGCGCTCTCGAACGTATTGAGCCTCTATCATATCACGACCCTCTTTTACTTTCAACTGGTACTTTGAAACCACACCCACAGTCACAGTTCAAATTTGAACTTGGTTGGCTATTACGTGATGGTTTTGATGAGCTAGTTAAGAAAGTTTGGAGCAAACCGGTCGTAGGGGATAACCCAATACGGAGATGGAACAATAAAATGCGCAATGTGCGTAGGTAACTCCGTGGTTGGGCACGTCACATTACAAGAATGCTTAAAAGAGAGAAAGAGCGTCTATGTTTAATCATTGATGAGTTAGATCGGATCGCTGAGACTAGGTTGTTTTCTTTGCAAGAAATTGAACTTAAAAGTCAATCTAATGCAAAGGTAGCACAAATGTTGCGTGAAGAAGAACTCAAATGGTATCAGAGATCAAAGGCCCAGTTCATCCTCGAAGGAGATTCGAATACTCGTTATTTCCATAATGTTGCCATGAAAGGCATAGGAAAAAACAAATTCATTCGCTTCATCGGGATGAAGGGCTGATCGAGGGAAAAGAGTGTCTCAAGGGCTATATTACAAAGTTCTATAAAGATCTATTTGGTGCTCCTGAAATAAGTAATATTACTATGGACGATACCCGCACAGATGATATTCCCCAAGTATCAATTGAGGAAAACGCTTTTCTTAATGCTCCCTTCTCGGAGGAAGAGATAAAGAAGACGATATTTTAAATGGAGCATAATAAGGCACCTGACCCAGATGGATGTCCAACAGAGTTTTACCAGAATTTTTGGGAGGTTATTAAGGATGACCTCATAGAAATGTTTGGATGCTTACAGTCTGGACATCTAGAGCTATACCGCCTTAATTTTGGGGAAATCGTTTTGTTACCTAAGGTTGTGGATGCAGAAAGGATACAACAGTATCGACCAATCTTCCTTCTTAACGTTAGTTTCAAAATCTTTACAAAAGTAGCTACTATTCGGTTAAATTCGGTGGCAGATCATGTGGTGAAGCCTACACAAACTGCTTTTATGCAGGGTAAGAATATCCTGGACGGGGTCGTGACTTTGCACGAAACCGTACATGAGCTGCATTCAAAAAAACTAAATGGTGTAATTTTTAAAATAGACTTTGAGAAGACCTATGATAAAATGAATTGGGAGTTTATACAACAAACTCTGAGAATGAAAAGATTCTCAGAGGAGTGGTGTGCTCTAGTTCGCAGTTTTGTGGTTGGAGGTAGTGCAGCTATCAAAGTCAATGACGATATTGGCCGATACTTCCAAACCAAAAAAGGCTTAAGAAAAGGTGATCCTGTTTCGCCCATATTATTCAATATTGTGGCAGACATGTTAGCGATCATGATTGACAGGGCCAAGGAAACCGGGCAAATTGAGGGAGTAATTCCACATCTAGTCGATGGGGGATTGTCTATTCTTCAGTATGCAGACGATACGATTGTATTTATGGAACATGATTTGGAGAAGGCGTCGAACATGAAACTAATCCTTTCGGTGTTCGAACAACTATCCGGATTGAAAATTAATTTCCATAAAAGTGAATTGTTCTGCTTTGGCGAGTCCCAAGATGCTGCACAGTATGCCGAAATTCTCGGATGCGAGCAAGGGCAATTTCCTATTAGGTATTTGGGTATACCAATACATTATAGGAGGTTGACTAATGCAGAGTGGGGCCAAGTCGAAGAACGTATACAGAAAAGACTTGCTAGTTGGAAAGGGAAATTGTTGTCGCTTGGTGGAAGGTTGGTACTCATTAATTCAGTATTATCAAATATGGTACTGTATATGATATCATTCTTTCAGTTACCCAAAAGAGTTTTGAAAAGATTGGATTATTTTCGATCAAGATTTTTTTGGCAGTGTGATAGCGAGAAAAAGAAATATAGACTGACCAGATGAGAAGTAGTTTGCAGACCAAAAGACCGGGGGGCTAGGTATTCAAGACCTACAGGTCAAGAATTCAACCCTACTTGGCAAATGGTTGTTCAAACTATTAACAGAGGATGGCGTTTGGCAAACCCTCCTTAAACGAAAATACATCGGCTCCAAAGCAGTATCGCGGGTCATTTGGAAACCTGGGGATTCACACTTTTGTGCATGACTTATGGCGAATAAAAATCTATTTTTTCGCTATGGGGTATTTAAGATTAAGGATGGATCGCAGATACGGTTTTGCGAGGACAGGTGGTTAGGTAATACCACCCTCAGAGAACAGTATCCGGTTTTATACACTATAGCGAGACATAAGGATGATACGCTGGCTACGATCATGCAAACATCACCTCCTAATGTTAAGTTTAGACGGGACTTAATCGGGCCACGACTTATCTCTTGGCAGACTCTGGTCAATAGGTTAACTTTGGTTACCTTATCACCAGGCACTGATGAGTTTCATTGGAAAATCACTAAGAATGGGCTATTCTCGGTGGATTCCATGTATAAGGCGATGATTCAAATAGACATGTCGGTCGATATTTTTAAGAATATATGGCATCTGAAGGTACCGCTAAAGATTAAGATTTTTTCTTGGTATCTTCGTAACTCACAAAGTATAATCTTGTCAAACGTAATTGACATGAGAGTGTTAAATGTGTTTCTTGTACTCATGACGAGACGATTAAGCACTTATTCTTTGATTGCTCATTTGCGCGTTCTATATGGTCCGCTATCCAAATAGGTTCGAATCTTTATCCGCCCACATCCGTTGCGAATATATTCGATAATTGGCTGAATGGGGTGGATAAACTTAAAAAATTATTATTAGGGTAGAAGCGTTAGCCGTGATATGGTCGCTCTGTCTATGTAGAAATGACAAGATTTTCAATGATAAAGATTTCTCGTATGCAGGTCCTATTTAGATGCACAGGTATTCTCGTTCGTGGTCCACATTACAGCGGGGGGAGTTTTGAGGTCTTTTTACGGAGGCGTGTGCACGGCTGTAGCAGGTGGCGAGAGATATTTTTATCCCACATGGATGACCGCTTAATCTACGGATAGCAGCTCCATAGAGACGACAGTATACATCCCATGGATTTGTTTGGATTTGTCGTTATTTCTCTTTTTCAGTTTTGATGTCGGTTGTGTGCATTATATAATGTAGAGGCCGGGTGTAATGCTTAACATTGTTTAAGTAATAAAAGTCTTTTATCAAAAAAAAAAGAAAATGTGACATCTATAGACGTCTTTTTTCCTTGTCCGAGCTTGGGTCTTAGGTTAGTCCGGTAGTTACACAGACTTGGCATTTTTTTTTCTGTTCTTTGAGATGACCGACTTGGCATTGACAAGGAAGGAAGCACCTCAAGAAAGAACAGGGAGTGAATCGTTGTCACGTTACTGTGGAGAGACTGAATTGAGGAAGAACGGTTAAGCATAAGACTCGGACTTGGTTGTTACCGAGAACGAAGTGGCCGCCGAGTCAATTACCGCATATTCTGTGCCTATGTAGTGATTTGTTGTAGTGGCGCACGAATGATCAAGCAAGTTTGACACGAACGGCCAGCTTAGTCAGAAACATCCCACCGAGCCAACCAATACCATTATTGTATAATCCGAGCGATAATAAAATAAGAAGAGATACAGTGGGTTTGTCGGGCGGAGCTAGAACAGTTTTTGCGCACATGTGAACCCGAGGGGCGCCGCAATCCATTTCGGCTCGTGCCGTGCGACTAGACTTTCGCCCATGACATACACGGCCCCACCCGTGGAACTCTTTGCTAGGCAATCTTTGAGTTAGGCTGGTCACAATGGGGAGGAACTTAGGAGTAACATCACACACTCCAATACAACTTTGCTTATGTGGCACGTATTTAATGAAGAGAGAGGTGCTTGTGGTAACTAGCTAAGTTACCGGAACATCACACACTCCAAGAAACAATGAGTCTATAGCCTAATAAATGCATTGTTGCATGACACTACATACATGTTACTTCCTATTGTGGAGGTAGAAACATAATCTAGAAAAGTGTGTAGGTTCCTACCTTCTACCTTATGTTACTTCCCATTGTGACCAGCCTTAGTTAATGCGAGGAAGAAAACTTCGGCTTGGACACGAAGCTCCGACACCCCTCGCGATGCGGCGCCGCTTTCATCTACTCGCAGATTCATTTCGTGCGTGCATCAACGCATGGCTTGCATTGCATGGTTGTGCTGCCGCATCTGCGTGCGGTCCAGAATCCGTTTGCTTGCCTTGGAAGTCGACGCTGTCGGTCGACCGGTAGTCGTGCGCGAGCGCGACGCTGTCAATCGCTCCGGCCCCCTCCTTTGAGCGCTCCGGTCAAGGGACGGCTGGAAAATGGAGGCAGCACCAGTGACTTTTTGATCGCCATGGATCTGCTCGACGGAGAAAGAATAAAGCAACTTGAGAGAATCTTGAAAATGACGTGGAAAGAATAATGGAACGGATGAACAGGAATAAGCTACCCCGTAGACTCAGGTCGCTCTTGCAGCTCCTTTATTTTCTGTCCCGTGACAGAGCTTGACCAGCTCGTACTATGGAGGTAAAGTAAAGTGTACAGTAAGTAACGAGAAAAAGTTCGGTGACTTTGCTCGGTCGTCCTGGCGTGGCGTGAGCGTACAGTGAACCCTGGTGCATGCATGCAGGCACAGATGCAGATGCACCGGAAGCGCTGGCCGTCTGTCTGGCCAGCTAGCGGCGGACGGCCCCGTGACACGCGTGGGCGCTCCGACCGCGGCGCCGGACGCTGAGAGGCGGCAGCAGCGGAGCGGGACGTGTCGACGGGCTGGCGCACGGGCCCCGCATGTTGGTGACGAAGACGAGAAATGGAGCACGAGGCCCAATGAAAGGACGATGGCAGCGAGATACTAGTAGCAAAGTCACGTCGCGGCGGGCCCGGGATTTGACGGTGGGCTTGTCGCGGGACGAAAAAGTCGGGGCGGTCGACGCGGCAAGTGGCGCAGTCGGCGCTGGACCTTGACCGCGCAGGTGTCTCCCCCTGCCTGTCAAACCCCACGTGCGACGTGGCCCTCATCCTTATCCAGCTGCTGCACGGCTGGATGTGGGCAAGCAAGCAGCTGTTCCCGTGTTTTTTCTCTCGGCCGGGAGAATGCTCTGGAGTCTGGACTCTGGAGAGAGATTCACGGGCGTCCTCGCCACGCGACTTTGCATAGTATCAAGGATCCGATGGACAGCGTTTAGATCATCAGATAAATAAATATCCGCTAATTTGGTGGGGGGTGTCGCCTACATGGCGCCTCCGAAAGAACAAATAAATTACAAAACATAGTATGAATGAAATTACAAATCGAGCCAGCCTAACCTTAACCAAAACCTACTCCTCCTCCTCGTCGACGCTCCAGTCGAACAGCCAGCCTAACCTTAACCAAAACCTACTCCTCCTCCTCGTCGACGCTCCAGTCGAACTTCAAGTCATCGTCTTCGCTGTCGCCATGTATGACGACGTTGGAGGAGCACGGGGCGCGACTAGAGCGGGCAGTGCGGCTGTTGGAGGTGGGCGGAGTCATACTGCTGGAGGCGTCCATCGTTGTTGAGTGAGGAGGACCGCGTCTTTTCCTCCAACATGATACCAAATTGGCCATCACCGCGAGGAGGCCGGGGCAGTCGCCGTCAAGCGGGTTGCGCAACGGCGACGGGATGTTGCATACGTCTTACTCCTGTGGCTCCTCCGTGACGGCGCGGGATGCGACGACTTCGTTCGGCGGGGATGGGGGAGCAAACGCCTACAAGGTGGGGAGTGGCGCGGTGACGAGTGATGTTGTGGGGCGTCGCGGATGACGACGTCGCGGCCTCCACCTCCACGCGGTGGCAACCGCCACTTCTCCTGATTCACCGGGCTACACGTGAGGGAGCGCCGCACTCGAGGAAGCAGCCGGAGCGGCAGCACGTTCCTTGTGGCGGCGTGCCGATGGACGGCTTCGATTATGCTCGCCACGATGTGGCCAGTCGTATTCTACTAGCGACGGCGCACCTCGGCGTTGTACCGCGATCGGTGCATGTGCGGGCCGTCGACGTGGGCGATGACGGACTGCTGATCCCGCTCGAAGAGATCCAGCCAACGCCCACAGTTATCCTGGCCGTCGTCGTTCCCGGAGAGGCATCGCTCCTCCGGCGTCAACCAGCTGCACCAGCGAGTGATGAAACGGTGGATTGCTCTTCTGTTTCTTGCATCGGAGGCACGACGAGGCCGCCGACGGACACCTTGAGAACGAACAGTTCAGAGAGTCGAAGGGGGTAGTTTAGAACCTTGCATCTTTACATTTCATGCATTTGGGGTTTTAGCGATCTTTTCCGCGCTTTTGTGCAAAGTATGACGAATAGATCACTTCTCGACTTGTCGTATGGTTACATTGGAATGCAATTACAATAATTGATAAAAGAAAATTACAAATTCTATTATAAATCTATCTATTTCTTCAAGACGGGGATATGATCTTCAATACCTGCAGCAGACCAAAGACAAGAGTAGTTGTTATGAATTAGGATGTTGTCAGCACCCCAGATGTGGCATTTTGATGTTTGAAGGCTTTTAAACGTATGACCGACACATGGTTGATCAAGTTCAGTTGCTAGAGGAAAAAAAACACAAACCGAGAGAAAAAGGTTGAAAGCGAGAAGAACAATAGTGCGATGATACAAACAGAAAAAGTGTAGCATCAGAAAATCAAGGGCATATTGGATGGACACAAATGTACACTGTAGAGAGAAAAGTATACTAAGAACAGAAGCATCTTAACATCCAAATGCATCAAGGATTGGACAGTAAGATTATGCATTGCATAAGAAAGAGGTGCAAGTGCACATGATCAAGTGTCAGACGAGATACACTAACCAGTTGGGCAAGATCAAGTTCAAATACAAGTCATAGGAAGTAAGAATTATTAGGAACAACAAGTTGAACTAGTACTAGTGAAATAATCAGGATTTCACAAGCATAAGAGCACAAAGTAGCACTCCGGCAAGCCATTCATGTCAAAGGAAAATTCAAATATAATTCAAAATACAATACATGTTGCGGTAGTAGGCCAAGGCCAAAATCTGCAAGAGCAATGCCAAAATAAAAGGATTGGCCTAGATACAAGTTCAGATCCAACATCACAAAGTTTGTGGCGCAGGATCAAGATATTTAAATCCATAGATGCATAACACTTACATATGCATCCAAAGGACACAGGGAGCTAGCCGAGGAAGGAGGCAATCGACTATATAGGTTAAAACTAGGGCCATAGGACCTGATGCTCTCAAACGTGATCACATGCTCGTTGGATAACCCCAAGAGAAAGGTATGATATAGTCTAACAGAAATTTCTCCTAGTCGTGGAATCAGAGTTTATCGACCAACATGACTTCGAAAACTTGAAAAAGGTTTTTGTTGACTGGCGCATCAACAAGCGTGGAATATGCACACAACACACAAACTCTCTCTTGTCCCCAACTTTCCGATAAGGTTGACAAAATTTTCATCTAGCATTTGAGAATCGTGTTCAAGCCTTTTTAGGTGTCCCTCGGGATAAAGAGGATACTGAGTGAAAGCACAACCTCTAGTTTTAACACTACAAGTTTGTTCTTTAATTTGACCAGACATTTCAGCAAATACATCTTTTTGCACTTTAGTAAGTTGCTCTAATTGAGTCTAAATATTTCAAAGTGTTTAACAAGACCGTTAACATCTTTAATAGTTCTTCCTAAGGTAGCATGCATATTTTTGATACAAAGAGATTTTTCATTCAATTGATTTTGCACTTGAGCATTAAAATGTGTTTGTTTAATAATGAAGTCATATAATTCATCCAAGCATTGTTCAGGAGGTTTATCATAAGGAGTATTGACGAAGATATGGATTCTGGATCCTGCGGATAAGGACACCCCCTCTCAGGCCCAAGGTGAAGGCCCAAGAAGAAGAGCCCTTGGAATACTCCAGAAGGCCCACGTGAAGCCCACCCGCACTAAACTTGCGGGTTAAGTTAGGAAACATGTAACCGACCTAGCTAGGGTTGGAGTCCTCTCCGGGTAGAACTCGAGACCTGGCCGCCTATATAAGGCCAGGAGAGCCCCCGAGAGAGGACCAAGCAAGACCGCACGACCAAAAGCCTTGAACTCGAGACCTACTCTCGATTCGAGCACAACCTTTGTAACCGATCTAATCATCAATACAGATCGACAAGAGGCAGGAGTAAGGGTTTTACCTCTACGAGGGCCCCGAACCTGGGTAAATCTCGCCCCCTGTCTAGCCGACGATTTCCGCCAGCGCTCATGGGTTCTCCTAATCGAAACCCGATAGGTTCACCGAAGGGATTTGTTGAGTCAGGGATTCGACAATTGGCGCCGTCTGTGGGAACGGCGGGCGCTGGATCACCGGCATCCTCGGCTTCATCGACATCAAACTCTCGTTGGAATCTAATGACTACGGCTCCGAACAATCCTTTACGGATCGGATCTGTCGTGGTCACACCGCACTCGCCGGAATCGCGCCCGGTATTCGAAGATCTGGAGGAGAGCGTCATCCTGACGTTCGGGAGCCTCAAATTCGTGACGAACAGGGACGGGATCCTCCACTTCTCGGATGAATCGGAGACTGAATCTGGAGCTGTCGACTCACGCCGTCACCTGGAGAAAAGTGGCGAGTCGATCCGCTTCAACGCCAACGACTATCACACCCTCTCGATAGAGGAACCATCAAGAATCCAAGGAAACCTTCGACCTACGCCTAGGACGCACGAGCTTCGACTAGCTCAAGTCTGCATGGCAGGATCGGAACAAGGCTCGGAAACAGAACACAGCGCGACTGAGCGCAATATAATCGGCGTTTCGCGGGAATCCTGGAAACGGGCGAAGGAAGCTATGCGAACAAGCAAGCCACCCGCAGCCGGATCCTCACACGAAGACATGGTTGCCTACCACTATCACCTAGTGAGAGCAGCCACGATTATCAAAGATGCTCGGGTAGATCTGGCCCGCCGAAGAAGAGCGGCGGACGAATCAAGCCAGAGGCGAGCTGGGCTATCCGTAACACCCTCGGTCGGAACCCGACCCGCGAGGAAAGGACACGCATCCACGTCTAGGAACGATGAATCCATACCCGAAACGAACAGATCAATCACTCCTTCTCTCATGCGAGTCGACGACGACGGCAACGTGTACCCGCAAACTCCCGCTGCTGCGGTTCTAGCCGCGGCAACCTACATGCAGATGAACCAACCGACAGAAAGCGACCCTCGGGCAGAGCAATACAAGCAAATACGAAAAGGACTCGGATTGGCGGCCGCAAGGCTCGCCTCTCACGATCGCAAGAAGGTCGAGGAGCAGCAGGAGAAGGAGCGACGGGAGAAAGAGAAAGATAAAGAAACGCCCCGCAGGCACAGAAGCTCTTCACCAAGGAGGGATAAGTCATCACGCCGCGGTCGAGGAAAAGAAGCTAGACGCCGCGGCGACAGTCGAAGCAGCAGTGAAGAAAGCCCGAGAGACAGAAACTCGCGGCACCATAGCGGCCGCTCGAGAAAACGAAGCAAGGAACCAAGGAAAGATGACGACCGCGACCGGCCAGAATACGACGCGCGATCAGATCTCGCTCAAAAAAGGGTGGATAAGGCAAGGGCTTCGCGATATCGCGAGCGCTCTTCGTCCGGCTCCTCGGATGACGAAACCTGTGGAGCACTCTGTTTCGCTCGCAGCATCCGCGAAGCATCTCTACCCAAAAGGTTCAAGCTCAGCACGGAGGTGACGAAGTACGAAGGCTCACCCGAGCCCTCTCAATGGCTAAGCGACTACCTCACGGCAGTAAAATGCCAACGTGGGAACAAGAACACGGCTATGCAATACCTCAATTTGCATCTTACTGGCGCAGCCCGCAGTTGGCTGGAAAGAAAACCAAAATCTTGCTACGCATCGTGGGATGATTTGCACCGCGATTTCTGCAAAAATTTCCAGTCGACTTACAAGAGGCCAGCTACAATCGAAGAACTACGAGCCTGCAAGCAGAAGAGTGGCGAGTCCACACGCAAATACATCCAGCGATGGACCACGCTCAGGAATACCGCGGGAACCATCTCAGAAGAAGTAGCGATCGAAGCCTTCGCAAAAGGCGCCAGAAGAACTGCTTTTCGAGAGGAGCTAGGCAGAGCTGCACCCAAGACTATCGGGGAGCTAATGATCATAGCCGAAAAATGGGCTTATGGAGAAGATGCGGTGCGCAACGAAAGAGCATCGTCACCCGCACACGATGACGATCGTCACGGTCGAAGAAAAAGAATAAAATATTACGATCATGAGGATAGAGAGGAGTTGGTTGCCGCGGAATTCACTCGAAACCGCGATTCCGGTCGCCGTGGAAATCGCGAGTGGAGAGCAAAGGCTGAAGAAAAATCCCCCGAGGAAGACCTAGATGCATACTGCTCGCTACATCTATTCACAGATAAGCGCACGGGCAAAACCAAGGCAACACACTTGCTTAAGGATTGTCGAAAGTTCCATGACATCTCGGACGCACTCGCGAGGAAAAGATCTGCCTCCACTCAAAATTACCCGCCGCTTCCAGGAGGAGGGCACCAAGGATTCCAGCCGCCACCACCACCACCTCCACCCGCAAATCCAAACATGGCGCTAGCTGCAGTACCCGCACCACCGAACGCCGGAGCAAACGCGTATCCGAACTCGGCAGGACAACTCGCAATGATCCAGAAGGTATGCCCCTCTCGCAGAGCTCAAAAGACTAACACAAGGTAATTATGCATGGCAGTGTAGACACCGCCAACGAAGACCGAGTACCTGAAAATGGCGGACCAGCCAATCACGTTCTCGATGAAAGATCACCCACCACGAGTCTATCGACCAGGACACGCCGCCCTCGTCATCCAGGCGCAAATTGGCAACTACGACTTAGCCCGCGTATTCATGGATGGGGGCAGCGGCCTCAACATTATCTACGCGGATACACTCTGTCGGATGAACAAGAACTTGGACGGCCTCCCGGAATCAGAAACATCCTTCCACGGGATAGTTCCAGGCAAGGCAGTCCGTCCACTCGGAACAATCAACCTAGAAGTTGTGCTAGGCACGCAGAGCAACTACAGGAGAGAGTTCCTCGACTTCGAAGTTGTCGACTGGCCTTCACAGTACCACGCCATCTTGGGTCGAACAGCGTTCGCCAGATTCATGGCAGTACCTCACTACGCCTACTTGAAGCTCAAATTACCTGGCGAACATGGCATAATCACCATTGACGGAGACTTTCAGAAATCCAACAAATGCGACATTGAGTTCAATGAAATCGCAAAATCTTTCGGGATGCACGAAGAACTTCAAGAGCTGGCAAAAACCACGGATCACTCCGTGATGCCCCTCACGAAGAAAAATGCGCCTGAGCTAGAATTTAGCGCCAACAGCGACACCCGAAAGCATCAAGTGCACCCGACAGACTCTGCGAAGACAGCGATGGTTTCAACAACCCTCTCGCAAGCATAGGAAAGCGCGCTCGTCAAACTCCTCCGTGAGTACTGGGAAATTTTCGCCTGGCAGCCCTCAGATATGCCAGGAATACCCAGGGATTTTGCCGAGCACTCACTCGAAGTCTTTCCAGACGCTAAACCCATCAAACAGACCACGCGAAGATTTTCAGAACCCAAGCAAAAGGCGCTTGGAGAAGAAGTAAACAGATTGCTAGCTGCGAAATTCATCAGGGAGATCAAGATATCCACTTGGTTAGCAAACCCGGTGTTGGTCCCCAAAAAGAACACGGATATCCTTCGGGTGTGCATCGACTATACGTCGTTAAATAAGCATTGCCCCAAGGATAATTTTCCCCTCCCGCGAATCAACCAGATCGTGGATTCTACAGCAGGCTGCCAACGCCTCTCCTTCCTGGACGCCTATTCGGGATACAACCAGATCCGAATGAAAAGGGAGGATGAAGAAAAGACAGCATTCATCACCCCTCACGGTGTCTACTGCTACACAACAATGCCCTTCGGGCTGAAGAACACAGGCGCAACATATCAGCGCTGCATGCAAAGATGCCTCGCCAACCTCATTGGCAAGAACGTGCAAGTGTATGTTGACGACATTGTCATCAAGACTCGAGTTGAGGACACAATCCTTGAGGATATTAGAGAAACATTCGACGCCCTCAACGCGTACAGGATCAAGCTCAATCCGACCAAATGTGTCTTTGGCGTTCCGGTAGGAAAACTTCTCGGGTACCTGGTATCCGCCAGAGGCATTGAAGCCAACCCAGAGAAAATACAAGCCATCTTAACCATGAAGGAGCCAACCAACCTGCGCGGAGTCCAACAGCTCGCAGGGCGATTAGCCGCCCTAAGCAGATTCATCGCACGATTGGGGGAGCAAGCATTACCCTTCTACAAGTTGTTGAAGAAGACAGACAAATTCGAGTGGACACCCGAAGCTAAGCAAGCATTCGCAGATTTGAAGCGATCATTGCAAAGTAGGCGCATCCTCGCAACACCGCGAGAAGGGGAGCCACTTTTCTTGTACCTAGCCGCCACAAACCAGGTCATCAGCACAGCAATCGTGGTCGAACGACCTGAGGAAGGCAAAGCGTACGGAGTTAAACGTCCAATATATTACATCAGCGAAGTACTCTCACCATGCAAGCAACGCTACCCTCACTACCAGAAGCTCGCGTACAGAGTTGTTCTTACCGCCCGCAAGCTCAAACATTATTTCCAGGAACACGCCATTACAGTGGTTAATGATGCGTCACTCGGGACGATCATGAACAACCCTATGGCATCCGGAAGAATAGCAAAATGGAACATCGAGTTGGGCGCTTGGGACA
The DNA here is from genome assembly GCA_028641055.1 of Alopecurus myosuroides. Lineage (NCBI taxonomy): Eukaryota > Viridiplantae > Streptophyta > Magnoliopsida > Poales > Poaceae > Alopecurus > Alopecurus myosuroides. The sequence continues at coordinate 271,269,623 of CM054060.1, forward strand.
TCACTTACGCAGGACGCAGCGCAATCAAATCCCAGGTACTTGTTGAATTCCTAAGCGAATGGACAGAATTGCAAACGCCAGGACCACCCGAGTACACGAGCAATTGGATAATGTACTTTGACGGGTCCAAGAGAAACGAAGGAGCAGGAGCTGGAATTGTTCTTATATCCCCTCAGGGAGACAAGCTGCAATACGTCCTACGATTGGATTTTCCACCAGATGATCCGGCATCAAACAACAACGCAGAGTACGAAACCTTGTTGCACGGGATGAAGATGGCAATCGCCTGTGGAGCTACTCGCCTAATGATCTACGGCGACTCCAATCTCATTGTGCAGCAAACAATGAAAGAGTGTGACGCAATCGCCGAAAACATGATCGCGTATCGCGACATGTACAATCTACTCGAAGGAAGTTTTAAAGGATGCGAGCTAAAGCACATCGCAAGATCCAGCAACGAAGAAGCAGATCGACTGGCAAACATGGGTTCCACGAATACACCCATACCACCAGGAATATATTTCGAACGGATGATCAAGCGATCTGTCAAAATCAAGAAAGCTGCAGAAGCAATAGCAGTGCCGGAAACAGAGGTCAGCCCGCAAGTCGCCCTTATCGAGCTCATTCATAACATATCACGACAGGTTTTTCTGGTCGAGCCAGTCTGGACGCAGAAATATCTCGACTACCTGACCAACAGACAGCTCCCGGCTGACCCACGCGAGGCTCGACAAATAATCAGACGCAGCAAATCCTTTCGGGTAGTCAATGGGGAATTATACAAGCAAAGTATCTCGGGAATACTTCAGCGCTGCATCGCACCCGAAGATGGCAAAGAATTGCTCCATGACATCCACCAAGGAGATTGCAGACATCATGCTAGCTGGAAAACAATAATGGGGAAGGCCTTCCGAGCAGGATTCTACTAGCTGACAGCAGCGACCGATGCAAAGAACCTGGTCGAAAGATGCGATGCCTGTCAGCGATTCGCACCAAGACCACATGCACCTGCTACGGAATTGCACATGATACCCATTGCCTGGCCCTTCGCACAATGGGGGCTAGACATGGTCGGACCACTACGCAAGTCCACCCCCGGAGGATATACACACTTGCTGGTCGCAGTCGACAAATTCACCAAATGGATCGAGGCCACGCCAATAACTTCGGCTAGTGACCAATGCGCCGTCAAGTTCCTCGACTCCATTGTATGCAGATTTGGTGTGCCACACGACATCATTACAGACAATGGTACAAATTTCACAGCAAAAGAAACGCAACAGTTCTGCGAGGAAAAGGGCATCAACTTCAAGTTTGCTTCCGTTGCCCACCCGCAAACGAACGGACAAGTCGAGAGATCCAACGGCTTAGTTTCGGCTGGCATCAAGAAACGCCTACTCGATCGTCTACACCCCGCCGTAGGACATTGGGCGGACGAATTACCCTCCGTACTATGGAGCCTCCGCACAACTCCTAACCGATCTACAAAATACACGCCATTTTTCATGGTATACGGGACAGAAGGAGTCCTCCCCGAGGACGTTCGATTCAGCGCCCCACGAGTTGTGGCCTACAACGAAGAAACCTCTAACAGGGCACTCGCGGAAGATATGGATGCACTCGACGAAATGCGGGATATCGCACTCGCCAGATCCGCAGTATATCAGCAATCCCTGCGAAACTATCATAGTCGCCGCATACGCCACAGAGCATTCGCGGTTGGAGATCTAGTGTTGCGACTCAAGCAGAAGGAAGGACATAAGATCGAACCACCCTGGGAAGGACCCTTCATCATACACGAAGTAATCCCAGGCGGAGCCTACAGGTTGAAGAATCCATCGACTGGAGGAATCTATTCCAATCCTTGGAATATTGCGCACCTCCGCAAATTCTATCCCTAGGTTTACTTGTTCTCACAACAAATAAGGCTATGCTAGCCACTCTTGTAGCTCGAATACATGGCTTCTCAGTCATCGCAATAAAAACATGGTTTCTCCATCATACTCATTCGCAACTTCCTATTTTTACACGCTCAAAAGTTACAGGAACACTCCCCATAAACACACGGGGGCTACACCTACAACTAAGCATTACAGGAAAAAAGCGTACATACAAGGTTATACACCTTACAACAGTTTTACAAACTATACAAGGATACAAGATATGCGCATCCGACAATCAATCAAAGCGCTGAGCATTCTCAGTCGCCAAAACTCTATCTACCTCCTCAGAGGACAATCGGATGATTTTCTCCGCTGCAGGACGAACAACATCATAGAAGAGGGAAATATCATCGATTGGATCATCTGGAAGCCTGGCTACGGAGTTAAAATCTACTTCAGGATACCATATTCGGACAAAGGATAGAGCTACAACCGCGCCGCATGTCATTTGATTGCGCACACACGCGCGAACCTCTCCTTCACGTCCATACAACCTGAGAAGATAGCTCCAGTCTTCAGGACCCCTTTCGAGTGGGTAGAAAGCAGTGTTCATCGCAATCAGGACCTCGTGAAAAGAACTCACGAGAATTCTCGCTTGCAGAACACGGAACTTCAAGGTGGCCATCACAAATCCTCGACTGCGATCAGACCAGAAGTTACTCGCATGAGGATTTGAGCTACCAGCCCCTTGAATTATATGGTTTTCCACCCACTGCTTTTCTTCCCTGTCATCAGGTCTGACAACTGAAGAGCAAGCATGCTTGATCAGCTAAGGAAACAAAGCAAAAAGAAGACACGTGGGCTGTATTACTTACACAGCAAATCCCTCGCAACCAACGACAATTCATCCATCAGAAACTGCTCACAGTCAGCCGCCAGTTTTTGCTTGGACTTTGCCACATCGGCTATACCGCGCAGAGCTTTAATCTGACGCTCACCCTCCCGGACCTTATCACGAAGACCAGCATAGGTGCCAACAGCGGCAACAAGGGGATTTACCGGAGTAGCATGTACACTTGAAGATTCTGCAACTACCCCGGTAGCCTGGAAGAATACAAGGAAAGAAGTAAGAAGCCCTATTCGCAGTATTTCTAGTCGCACATCCGACAAGAGTGCTCGGGGGATACTCCCATCGGGAGAAAATACACAAACTACGGGAAGCAATTTCCAGAACGAACACTTCGATTAAAGACCATGAAAATACGGGAATACATCCCAAGGTTCATTACATTCACGAAGGAAAGGAAAAAGAAGAACAAAACTAAGAAGCTACGGTGGTGCTCCCACTAGCGGCAGTCGCCCCTCCTTTCAGTCGAGCAAATAGCTCAGACAACTTCCGAGCCAGAATGGTGGCCTGCTCGCCAAAACGAGAGAGCCGTACCTTTTTGCCCATCGAGGGGTCGACTGGAAGAGCGGAGTAGGCCTCCTCCAAACCGTTGACTCCGTGTGCCAGCGCGAACTGGATAGCAGTCTTCGCGCCAGACTCCGACTGGGCGACTGCGTAAGCATCCAGGAGATTGCCCTCCGAGAAGATCTTCAGCAGGCCGTCTAGCGTGGATGGAGGTACATCGTTGGCGAGGAAGCGACTGTGCAGTTGCGACAACACTTGGGTGGCATCGCCAATCAAGGAGCACACTCCTTCGGTGTGCCTCTTGAGTTGAGCAAGTGTGTCGGTTAGCACATCTACTCGCTGGATCCCAGGGATCTCCAAAGGAACATCCAGAAGGCCTGCAAAGGAAAAGAATGTCAAAATTTCGAAAGATCACCAGGATAAAAGATACAATTGCGAGAGCCTAGGCCACTTACCCGCGAAACGCTCAGCAAGGGGACGGAGGAACGCGACAAGGTTAGAGCCGGCCTTATTGCCAGCTTCCTCTTGATACTTTAAAGCTTTTCTCGCATCCACGAGTTGCCTGTCAAGATCCTCCGACCGCATGCGGGAGGCCTCCAGCTCTTGGCGAACAGCCGCCAAATCAGCTTCCTGAGTGGTTGCCCGCTCAGAAAGCTTGACTCTCTCAGACTCCGAATGTCCGAGTTGAGCTGCGCAATAACATTTGTTATACATCAAGAATGGACACGAGAACATAAACAAAAGAAGACAATGAGACTTACTCTTAAGGAGCTCGTTCTCGGTGTGGAATCGACTACAGTGTGACTGAAGCCTCTCGCACTCCGATTCGGCAAGAACAACGCGGCGACCGATCGCCGCAAGCGAGTCAACAAGCGACTGCAAAAGTACAGAAGTAGAAGAATTAGAAGATATAAATTAGAGCCTGTACCCGATTGAATTCAATCGACTATAGCCTCGGGGGCTACTCCCATCGGGAGCACTGTCGTGCACCCGATAGAAATCAAGACGAAGAAAATAAAGCAAGATTTTGAGCCTGTAGCCGATCGCAAGCAATCGACTACAGCCTCGGGGGCTACTCCCATCGGGAGCACTGTCGTGCACCCGATACAAATTCGAAGACAAACTACAAAGTTTACCTGGCCCGTGGCGCGGGAGAAAGGATCTGCGGAGCTGTCCGTCGCTTCTTTCGAAGCTAAAGTCCTGGCGGCAAAGCTAGGAGGTTCACGCTCCGCAGTCGCCGCATTGGGGGCTGCGCTGGGAGAATTCTGGACGGTGCCAGCATTGGGAGCTCCACCCGCAGTTCCTGCCTTGTTCCTCTTTTCGGGAGGAACACAAGAAGCGTACCTGTGAGGGCTGATGGCCTGCACACTGCAGCAAAAAAGAACAAGGAATCAAACATAAGCGCAGAAGAAAGAACGTTCGACTAAGAACGAGGAAAATAACTTACTCGTCATCTTCATCTTCATCCAGCAAATCCGCGTTCCAAGCGGTTGCGATTACTGGGAATGAAGGCAAAGGGGCGAGGGAGCGAAGTGGAGTCGCGGAGATAGGGGCCTTCCCGGGCGATTCCTCTAAGGAATTATCCTTGGAAGTAGCCTCGTTATCGTCCTCTACCCGACGACGCTTGCAACGACGTAGGCCGCCATTCGAGCCTTCCGCATCATCCGAAGAATCGTCCTCGGAGCTCGAGGAAGCATCGGCTACACTGGTATCGGCTAAGCCGTCCAGGTGACTCACCAATAACTCCGAGGAGTCCTCTCCCGCAACTGGCGGGTAGCAGTTCGCCACCGCTAAGCTCTACAAAGATGGAAGAGGGAGGCAGGAAAAATTTCAGTCGACCAAAGACTCAAAGCAAAGAAGAAAATAATGACGAACAGGAAGGATAAAACTAACCTCGGCTGGTGGAGGTTTCGAAGCGTCGAAGGCTTCGACTGAGCAGTCGGGAAACTTCTCCCCCACCTTCAAGCTGGTGACAGCCGCGATTTTCTTCTCGAACTCAGCGTTCGAAAGTTCCTCGCGGCTCACTCGGCTAGGGTCTTCAGCGCCTTGGTATTCCCACATGGTGGAAGGCCTTTGCTGCAGCGGCTGGATCCTGCGCTTCAGAAAAATACTCGCCAGGTGCAGCCCGTTGAGTACCACTCCGGCGGTTTGATCTCGGAGAGCGGACACTCTTGCGAGTAGGGGCGTGACGACCTGGGTTTCTTCGGCTGACAGCTTGTGTGCCCAGGATTTGCGCCTCTTCAAAACAGAGAACGGGTGGAATTCCATGATCCGACCCGAGCTGTTGTCAATGACGTAAAACCACTTTTTTCGCCAGCCTTGGGCGGAGTCGACGAAGTGCATGTTGAAGTAGCTGCTCTCCAGTCGCGCCTGGATCCCGAAGCCGCCTGTGCGCAGCGGCTCGCCAGGATCGGAGTCCACCCGCGATTTCTCGCGGAAGATGCGAACTTTGAAGAGGGCCTTCCAAAGCGTCCAATGAGGGCGAATGCCAAGGAAGCATTCGCAGAACACGATGAAGCACGAAATGTGCTGCACCGCGTTCGGAGGAAGATCGTGAAGCTGTATGCCATAGACATACAGCAACCCGAGGAGAAAAGGATGGAGAGGGAAGGAAAGGCCCCGAGACACGTGGTCCGCGAAGACCACGCGCTCGTTCGATTGCGGGTTTGGTACCTCTTCCTTCTTCCCGAGGCGTACCCGCTTTTCAGATTCAGCCGGCAGCAGCCCCTCCCGCTGCATCTCCTTGATGCTCTTCGCGGTGGTAATGGGCGAGCGCCAGTCGCCGGCCCGAGGCGCAGGATGCGCGGAAACTTCTCCGGATGCGGAAGCGGCAGCACCACGTCTTTTGCCTCCGGCCATGGCTAACAGTGTGAGCTCGAGCGCAAGGAGGAAGATGAGCACGAGGAAGAAGATGGTTGAAGGCGAAGGCTGGGAAAATTTTACCGCAGCGCTAAGTCCCATATTTATACACGGAGCGGGTCAATCTCAGCCACTCGATGCGCTACGTGGCACGTATCGCAGCCACCACGTGTGAAGATGAAACGAAGGGGAGGTGAACGCTGTTCCGTGCCACGATCTTAGCAGAAGATCGTGCGCATTTACTGCGCAGTTCGCGTAAAAACCGGAAGCGGCGTCTCGTTTCCCGGTCAAAAAACTGACTAGGTGGGCTAGCCCATCTTCTACCACTCCGTCACGTCCCATCGGGAGGAGAAAAGTGCACCATGACGTTATGGCACGCATCATCAAATTCAAGAACTTTCGAATGGACAATTCAAACACGAAAATAGCTTCGTATGAAATTCCTTCGACTAAAGGCAATTCCTTTACGAATAAATCATGGAGCAAGACCTCTTTTAAAAACAAGAGAACTATCCTATACACGAAAACTCTTTCGCATAGGCGCAACAGTTCAAACATGAAAACTCTTTCATATGGGCACGACTATCTACAGTACGGAAACTCTTTCGACTGAGTCTTAAACAATCATTCAGGTAGAAAGAACCTACCTCCATTCACGCATGATATTTTTACATCATAAAAACCTGGATTATTTAGCCGACTAGGCACATCCGGATGCCATATTCTTCGAATATGAAGGTAAGACCCAAAAAGATCTTTCTTAAGGGCCTGGAATCGCACTCGAAAGCTGCGTCCTCCGGTATAGTTCCGTGTCAACAACACGAAGAAAAATCCTAGCGGACGCGCCGGGTACCCTCATAGGTTATGTTCGACTCGATAAGTCCACAACAGCCCAGTCGCAACAATCACCTTATCGGGTTCGAGTCGGAGGTCTCAAATCTGTGTAGGCCAGGAATGTTTTTGTCCTAGTCGCAATTAATTGGCCCTGATCTCTCGGGAGAGCCAAGCTACTGTGCCGCATCCTTCTGCAAATAAAGCCGCAATAACAGGCACCTAAGTCGCTCGATACTCGAGCATAAGGACTCATTGCACAGGGAACACACCCTTTAAAACAGTAAGCAGCCAAGCTGTTTATTGAAAAGAAAAAGTAAGGCCAAAAAAGGTTTGACCGTCTACTCGACTGGAAAATTCCCACTCGAGCAAACGCTCGGGGGCTACTGACGAAGATATGGATTCTGGATCCTGCGGATAAGGACACCCCCTCTCAGGCCCAAGGTGAAGGCCCAAGAAGAAGATCCCTTGGAATACTCCAGAAGGCCCCGTGAAGCCCACCCGCACTAAACTTGCGGGTTAAGTTAGGAAACATGTAACCGACCTAGCTAGGGTTGGAGTCCTCTCCGGGTAGAACTCGAGACCTGGCCGCCTATATAAGGCCAGGAGAGCCCCCGAGAGAGGACCAAGCAAGACCGCACGACCAAAAGCCTTGAACTCGAGACCTAGTCTCGATTCGAGCACAACCTTTGTAACCGATCTAATCATCAATACAGATCGACAAGAGGCAGGAGTAAGGGTTTTACCTCTACGAGGACCCCGAACCTGGGTAAATCTCGCCCCCTGTCTAGCCGACGATTTCCGCCAGCGCTCATGGGTTCTCCTAATCGAAACCCGATAGGTTCACCGAAGGGATTTTTTGAGTCAGGGATTCGACAAGTATCACTTGAATTTAATTTATAAATAGAATGTACCTCTACCATAAGAGGGCGAGTGGTAGTCTCACATAGTTTTTCAATTGGAGATAGATTATTCACATCTTTAGATTTAATACTCTTCTCTTTATAAGATTTCTTAACTCCTTGCATGTCTTTAGGATTGAGGAAAAGAACTCATCCCTTCTTGGGTGTAGGCAATGGTGTAGGTTCAGGAATATCCTAATCATCGTAGTTCTTGGCTATATTACCCAATAATTCTCTAGCTTCATCTACAGTTATTTTCCTGAAAATACAACCAACACAGTTATCCAGGTATGTCCTAGATTCAGTTGTTAGCCCATTATAAATATATCAATAAGCTAATTCATAGGTGTACTATGATCAGTTTCAACCATAAGAATAAGTGAAATATCAGTATAGAAATCAAACTTCTCATTTTTAATATCCACAAGAGATTTAGCAAATTCAGGATCAGGAGTAAACTTGTTTTTCATGGAATGTTTCTCAAGCAGCTTCTTAAAGGTCTCGGGATCAGGAGTAGTTTCATAAATTAAATGTTCTTTCAAGAACTCATCATCAAGTGTATAAGTTTCCTATAAATAATCACTCTTATCATCATCAGGTCATTCAGGTGATTGTTCAGGGATACATAATAGTTTATAAAAAATTTGAGCATGTCCAATTTCTTTAGCTCTAGCAATTTGTGTGTCTAAAAAGGAACCTATAGAACTAGAGGTATCAAGCACAATAGAAGAATCATCAAATTTATCAGACATTGTCGAATCTGCATCTCAACAAGTCCCTCGGGTGAACCCATAGGGTTTCGATTAGGAGAACGTGTAGGCGCTGGTGACAATCGTCGGCTAGATAGGGGGCACGATTTACCCAGGTTCGGGGCCCTCGTAGAGGTAAAACCCTTACTCCTTCCTATGTCGATCTGTATTAACGAATAGATAGGTTACAATGGGGGGTTGCTCAAGTCGAGAGTATGATCTCGATCTCAAGGCTTGGTGGTGCGGTATTGCTTGGTCCCTCTCCTGGTGGTTCTCCTGGCCTTATATAGGTGGCCAGGTCTCAAACCGTACCCGGGGAGGACTCAAACCCTAACCTAGAGTCGGTTACAAGTTTCCTAACTTGACCCGCAAGGCTTTGCGGGTGGGCTTCAATTGGGCCTTCTAGACTAGTCCATGACGCCTCCTTTGGAGTTTGGGCTGTGGGCCTGAGACCGGGTAGGCTTACCCGACAGGCCTAGGATCCACCCCTTCGTCAGTAGCCCCCGAGCGTTTACTCGACTGAGAATCCGTCAGGTGGACGCTCAAAACTTATCTTGATTTCTCTTCGACTGGTGGCTTCAATCGTTTGAAGAGGATGTGTATCCTGTATGCGATGCATTTCTTGTACTCGAGTATCGAGAAAATAAAAGTGCCTCTGTGTTTGGCTGTTTTCGCAGAAGGATGTGGCTCAGTTGCTTGGCTCTCCCGAAAGGTCAGGTCCAATTAATTGCATCTAGGGCAAAAACAGTTCTGGCCTACACAGATTCAAGACCTCCGACTCGAATCTGGTGAGGTGATCATTGCGAATGGGCCGTAGAGATCTTACCGAGTCGAACTTAACCTAATAGGGTACCCGGCGCGTCCGTTAGGATTTTTCTTCGTGTTGTTGACATGGAAATTACCGGAGGACGCAACTTGAGTGCGATTCCAGGCCCTCAAGAGAGATCTTTTGGGTCTTACCTTCATATTCGAAAGAAATACGGCATCTAGATGTGTCTAGTCGGCCGAACGATCCAGCGAATTGATGTGTGTACATCGTATAACCGAGTGGCAGGAGCTACGCACTCGCAAGTTTTGTCTAGGGATATTTCGAGTGAAAATGTCTCCCTTGATTTTTGTGCACAAAGTTTTTTGTGCTTTGTAGTCTTCTATCAATACGAAAGAGTTTTCGTGTTTGGAAACCTTGTCGTGCCCGTTCGAAAGGAAATTTCGTATCTGGGATTTTATGCGAAAGAGTTTTTGCGTCACGATTTGCCTATACGAAATTATTTCGTGTCTGTGGCTTTTCTGCGAAAGAGTTTTTGCATCACGATTTGCCCATACGAAGTTATTTCGTGTCTGGGCTTTTATCCAAAAGAATTTCAAGCCTGATGATGTTCACAATGACGTCATAGCGCACTTTTATCCTCCCGATGGGACGTGACGGAGTGAGACCAGATGTGCTGGCCCACCTTGTCAGCTTTTTTACCGGCAACGAGACGTCGTTTCCGGTTTTTCCGCGAGCCGCACGCAGTAATTGCGCACAGTCTGCTATTAAGATCGTGGCACGAAACAGCTTCCACCGTCTCTTCGCTTCCGCTTCACGCGTGGCAGCCGCGATGAGCGCCACGTTGCTTGATGAACGGTCAGGATCGAGTGGCTCCGTGTATATATTCAGTCCTTAGGTGGAAAGTAAAACTTCCCGATCATTCGCTTCCCAGTCTTGTTCTTCCTCGCGCTCACCTTCTTCTTCACGAGCTCGCACCAGCATCCATGGCGGGAGGAAAGAAACGAGTGCAGCTGCCTCCTCCTCAAGGGCGACGGAAGATGTTCCCGCGCCACCTGCTCCTCGCTCAGACGACTGGCGCTCCCAACACAACGAACAAAAGCATCAAGGAGTTTATGCAGAGGGAGGGACTGCTGCCCCCCGAGACCGAGAAGCGGGTTCGCCTCGGCAAAAAAGAAGAGGTACCAAACCCCCACGTGAACGAGCGCGTGATCTTTGCGGATCACGTCTCGCGCGGGCTCTCATTCCCCCCTCCATCCTTTCCTCGTGGCTTCGTTGTATGTCTACGGCATACAGCTCAACGATCTGCCTCCAAATGCGGTGCAGCACATCTCGTACTTCATCGTTTTTTGCGAGTGCTTCCTGGGCATCCGCCCACACTGGGGTCTTTGGAAAGCCCTGTTCAAGGTGCGGGTCTTCCGCGAGAAATCGCGGGTAGAGACCGAGCTTCGAGATCCGCTGCGCACCGGCGGCTTCGGAATCTAGGCGAAATCGGACAACTGCTACTTCGAGATGCACTTGATCGACTCCGCACAAGGGTGGAGAAAGAAGTGGTTCTACGTCGTCAACAACAGCGCGGGTGGAGTTCATGAATTCCACCCGTTCGCTGTCTTGAAGCGGCGGAAGTCCTGGGCGCACAAGCTTTCAGTCGAGGAGAGCCGAATCGTCGCCCCGCTACTCGCCAACCAAACCGCAGGAGTTGTGCTGAACGGCTTGCATCTGGCGAGTGTGTTCCTCAAGCACAGGATTCAACCTCTGCAAGAGAGGCCCTCCACGATGTGGGAGTACCAGAGTGTCGAAGACCCCAGCCGCGTGAGCCGAGAAGAACTTTCGAATGTTGAATTCGAGAAGAAAATCGCGGCCATCACCAGGCTGAAGGTAGGCGAGACTTTCCCTGACTGCCCTGTCGCAACATTTGAAGCTTCAAGACCTCCTCCATTCAAAGTAAGTTCAAATCCTTTCTTGTCCTAACTTTTTTCTCTTTGTTCGAGAGTTTGTCGGCTGAGTTTCTCCTTCTTGTTTTCTTGTTTTCCCTCTGTTACAGTTTAAGGGTAGCAACCTTCTACCCGCCAATTTCTGGTGAAGAGGCCTCGGACTTATTGGAAGCAACCTACAGGTTCCTGTTGACACCAGCGTTGCCGACGCTGATTCGAGTTCCGAGCACGCCTCTTCGGATGACGTGGAAGAATCGAGTAGCGATCTCCACCACCGCAAGCGCCGCAGGGCGGGAGACGATGGAGCCACTTCCAAGGATAACTCCTTGGGTGGAGGATCTGATAAAGAGCCTTTCATCGTGACCCCACTGAGTGTGTGTGCTCCTCTCGCTCCCAAGCCGAAGATCCAGACCGCCTGGAATGCGGACATGCTGGATGACGATGATGACGAGTAACTTTTTCTTTCCTTCTTCATTCTAGTCGAATGTTGTCTTCTCGCTCCTTCTGACGCTGTTGTTTTCTTTCATGACAGGCTTCAGTCCATCAGCCCCGGCCGATTTGCCTCTTCTGTTCCTCCCGAGAAGAGGAAAGATGATGCTGCTGCTGCTGCGGGTGAAACCCCGACTACTGGGGCCGTCCAGAATTCGCCGAGCCTAGCCCCCACAGCTGCGGCTATGGATTATAGGCTGCCTAGCTTTGCAGTTGGAGCCTCGGCTTCGAAAGAAGTGTCGGGTAGCTCGGCTGATCCTCTGTGCATTGCCCAGGGCCAGGTAAACTTTGCCATTTTCCTCGCATTATGTACTTCATTCTTTTCCGTATTTTAACGGGTGCACGACAGTGCTCCCGATGGGAGTAACCCCCGAGGCTGTGGTCAATCGCTTGCGATTGGCTACAGGCTCAAAAAGTTTAAGCTTCTTTCCTTTCTTGATTTTATCGGGTGCACGGCAGTGCTCCCGGTGGGAGTATCCCCTGAGGCTATACTCGACTGTTTACAGTCGTGAATAGGCTCAATTTCCTTCCATTTTCGCTGACTTCTTCCTCTTTGTGTTTTGCAGTCTCTGCTTGACTCTCTCGCAGCCATTGGTCGCCGTGTAATTTCGGCTGAGGCAGATTGTGTAATCCTTCGGGCTGATCGTGATCGACTCGTCTGGGATAATCAAGCTCTCCAAGGTAAATTTACCCGTTCCTTCTACTTATTCTTTCTGATTGTGTGAATTTTTTTAGACTGAAATTTGTTGTTGTGTAGCCCAAGTTGATTTTCTGAAGACCGAGAAGACTGATGCCATCACTCGGGTGACCACCCTCGAGGCTGAGTTGGAGGCTGCTCGAAAGGAACTTGAATCCTCTCGCAAGCAGTCGACTGACCTCGAGAGAAAGCTCGCTGAGGCCCAGGACGCTCTGAAGCGACTAGAGGAGGCCGGCACCAAACAGGACAACGATCTTGTTGACTTCCTTCGCCCTCTGGCCCAGAATTTCGCAAATAAGTTGCGCTTGACCTTTGTTATTTTTCGACTAGCTGGTATGTCTTTACAATTAATGTTGTCTCTTTGCAGATGTCCTTGGCGTCGCGCTTGATCTGCCCGGGGTTCAACGGGTGGACACCATGACGGATTCTTGCGCTCAGCTTCGGAGGCACGCGAGTGGGATCTACTCCCTCGTTGGCAATGCCATTCGAGTGTTGACGCAATTCCACGAGCGTCTTCTGGTTGATGTCGCGGTTCCGCCCACGCTGGATGGTCTCTTGAAGGTTTTTCTGGAGGATGATCCCCTTCAGGCCTACTCGGTCGTCCAGTCGGAGTGCGGGGCGAAGGCTGCTATCCAGTTCGCGCTGGCGCACGGAGTCGCATGCTTGGACGAGGCGTACTCGAACCTTCCCGTCGATGCTACCACGGGCAGAAAGGTAGCGCTTCGTCCTTTCGGCGATCCGGATGGAGTCCTTGATCGGAAGCTATCTGACTTGATTGTCCGTGCTAGTCGCAAGGGGCAATCTGCCGCGAGTGGCAGCACTTCTGTAGTTCCTTAGGATAGACTTTATGTAGTTTGCTCTTCTGAGGTAATGAACATTGGGATGTATTCCCGTTTTCTGCCTTTAATCGAAATGTTCTTTTGATATCTGAGATGTGATTTCTTGCGATTGATTGTCATGAGTTCCTCCCGATGGGAGTAGCCCCGAGCACCTGATGAATAGGTGGTTTATTTCTTGAGTGGGGTGTCTTGAATTCTTCCTTAACTTTTCTTATCTTCTTCCAGGTAACAGGTGTTGCCGCGGAGTCTTCGAGTGGATCTGCCGCACGAGCATATCCCCTTGTTGCTGTTGTTGGTACATTTGCCGGCCTCCGTGATCGTGTCGCGGATGGTGAGCGCAAGCTGAAAGCTGTGCGTAGAGTGGCTGATGTAGCGAAGTCTAAACAGAAACTTGCGGCTGAACGTGAGCAGTTTGTGATGGAAGAGTTGGTAGCTGTTGCCAAGGATATGCTTTGTAAGCACTTGAGCCCCCTAGTATTTGGTTTTACTGTATCTTTTCCTCTTCTTTGACTCTCTATAGCTTTCTTTGTAGTTGTTCAGCCTGACGAACGGTGTGAAAAACATTGGGTGGACAACCATATTCTTCACGAAGCCGGTAGTTCAAAAGCACATACAAACAACTTCTGGTCCGACCGCAGTCGAGGCTTTGTGCTGGCTACTTTGAAGTATCGTGTGGGCCAGACGAAGATACTCGTTGATCGTTGTCACGAGGCCCTGATAGATTTGAATACCACTTTCTATCCGCTGGAGAGAGGTCCAGAAGACTTGAGCCAGCTGCTCAGAACTTTTGGTCAAGTAGGCAAAATTCGCGAGTGCGTCCGCCAACAGCTGATCTGCGGGTCCTTAGTAGCACTCGCTTTTGTCCGATTGTGGCATCCTGAGATTAATTTCAAATATGTGGCCAGGCTCCCAAATGCTCCAGTCGATTGACCTCTCATTATACAGTCGTTCGTCCGGCAGCAGAGGAGATTATTCGACTGACTCCTGAAGAGGTTAATCGAGTGTTAGCTGAGGAAACTGCTCGTCGCCATATGTAATTGTAGGATGTATGCATCCTGTTGTTTTTGTATAGCTGTTTTGAAACTTTATAAGGTGCCAACCTTGTTTGCACTTTTGTATTTGCAAATGATGCTAAGTTAGGCGTATGTCGGATATATACTGAATAGGGGTATAGAAGATGGTAGACAAAAGAGCCGGACTACCAGGGTGGCCTACATGGTAATGGGCTTAGGTCCATTGGGCGGCCCAGTAGTCCGACGCGTAGAAGCCGGATTCTAGAAGAACCCGGATCACGGCCCGCGTGATCTGGCTTGGAGGAGAAGACGGATTCCTTACTTTCCAAGTTACAAGTTAAACGTAGTCTTCTAGGTTTCTGGTTCTGTAAGCCCTAATCCGGCTATTATATAAAGCCGGACGGGAGATAGATTTCATAAGTTCCTTTAGTTCCAAGGTTCTAAGTTCTAGCTTAAGCTTTACGCAACTCGCCGGGAAGTTCATCCTCGACGAGTAGCTGGATCTATTCCCTTACATTGTAACCTTATTATACGGGCTTTAGTCCCACATAGTGAGAAGTGCAGGAGTAGGTACGCCGTACTGTCGCGACGTACCGAACCTGGGTAAATCCCGTGTTCTGTGTTACTACGCTATCCCGTTACCCCACGTCTCTACCGTAGTCTCATGGCACCCCAGTCTATGAAAACTACTACGATGTCTCGACAGTTGGCGCCCACCGTGGGGCAAACGACGTCAGGCGTGAAGTTCCGATCTGGGATACTAGGCGGAATCGGAAGATCGATCACTGTCGGAAGCTTGGAATTCGACGACGACGTCGGGCGCTTCCTCGACAACGGATCCTACATACCGGCGCAAAACCATCTGGTAAGTGCCTGCGTTTTACCGATTGGATCTGCTAATATCTTTATCGGATTAACCGCGGAAGCAATGGGGTTTTGCGGTGAAAGCAATTATCTCCCACCCGCCCTATACCCAGTCGAACACGACTATGATGCCGGATTTTGCTCAGATCGCCGACAAAACAGTGATACGCACTTTATCGGCATGGTGCAATCCGAGATCGCCGAAAACACGGATGACGGAAATCCCGTGCAAGAGGCAGACAACAATACACCCGTCACAGAGACGGAAGAACCAATACCCGTCACAGAGACGGAAGATCCGACATCCGTCAACCAGACGATGAACTCGGAAACAGAGTCCGTGCTCGCCGCCATTGAGGCGAGATTGGAGTCGGAAACCGGATCGGACAACTTCTCCGAAGACGAAGATGATGATGCCTTCGTAAGAAAAGTTAAGTCCTTTCAAGAGGGATTCCATGAAGTGCTAATGGCAAAACCAGCTGATACAACGGGTGCCGATAGCCAGGAAAGCCCTAAAACCCCTCCGCCAGCAGAGGAGAGGGAAGACGGAGAAACTTCTCCGATATTTCCTAATGTCAAGGAGATGACAGAGGATGAACCTGTCAAAAAACCTCCATCTTCCAAGAAAAAGCACCGTGCTTCTAAAAAACTCCAGTACAAACTCCGGAAGAAAAAGTCAGCTGATCTCGCTGATGAAAACCTGGAAGTTGGAGATATTAGTGGCACAAAGCCTACGGAAAAGAAATCCAAGGAAATCACTGCTCCGCCAATGACAGAACTGGAAGAGCAAGAACTATTACAAACTCCAGTGGGACCCAATGAACCCCCTGAGATGCTGGAAGCCAGGAGACAAGCTTTCCAACGGCAACAGCAACAACTGCTTAGATCTCGGCAACACCTCCAACAAACCCATAATGACATCAAAATTATGAAGGAAGAAATTGAGGAGTACGAGAGAAAGCATAGATCTGCCTTAAAACCTACAAGGTTACCCGGAATTGCAAAACCGGAAGAACTGCCGCCGAAAGAAAGGTTCTATAACCCATCTTGGCAAAAGCAGTTAAACGGCAAAGATGCCAAGGGCGAACCAATATACAAAACCGCAGCTGAAAACGCGGAAGCAGCGTTCGCCATCTTGAACAATGATCTGTACTCCAACGGGGAAAAACTCCAAGGGGTGTATGCTTTCCTAGGAAAAGCATTACAGCAGCAACAGCGAGGACAAGAGCGATCAGGGAGGCTGCATGATAATTCCGCCCTCTGCAAAACTGTTACTTGCGCTGCTGGAGCACCTGGACCGGAAGAACCCGGAGATTCGGATAAAAAAGAGGATCCGAGAAAAGACAAGAAAAACCCCGACAACCGGGACGCAGCGTCTAGAACCGGACCTCATCTCCCGAAAGATGGATATAAACCACACGATCGGGAAGACAAACACCGGAATGACGGCAAAATAATGCCACCTCCGAGAAACCCAGCTGAAAAAGCTGGAAGATACGATACACCTCACAGGCGTGAAAGATCTCGGACACCGCCCAAAGATAAGGAAAGGTACAGGAGCAGGACTCCACCTAATCCCAGAGGGCGTGACAACGGAAGAGATAGAGATAACCTCGGAAAAACGCGTCCGCGCAACAATGGGAAAGAAAGGAGCAGATCCCCTTCTGTCCATTCAGCCGGGAGATACTCTGCACATATTGACAGAGCAGAAAAGGATGATCTATACTTTGGTCCTAAGTATTTTACAGACAGGATCCGAAGGATAACCCTGCATTCTGGCTTCGCCAAAGTTGGTCCAACCTACCAAAAATACACCGGCAGTACAAACCCGGATACCTGGCTTTCAGATTATTACACAGCCGTCCAGATCAACAACGGGACAGACCTGGAAGCTCTCAAGTTTCTTCCCCTAATGTTGCTAGACGGAGCCAGAGATTGGATTAATGGTTTACCATCAAGAACTGTCGACAGTTGGGATGATATGGCGAGAGTATTTACTCAGCATTTTCGAGGAACATACAAACGCCCAAATAGCATCAACCAGCTGAACCGTTGCACCCAATTTGAAGACGAACCATACGTGGATTTCATCTCCAGATGGACTGCAATGAAGAATAGTTGCTCTGGAGTAACTGACGTACAAGCAATGCATGCTTTCGTCAATGGCCTAAAACCCGGACTTGTACCGTTCATGGTTGGTTCTAAAAAACACAAAGACCTCGGATCTATGCTTACAACCGCTAATGAGCATGCTGCAGCCGAAGACGATATCAGAGCAAGAGGAGGCAATATTGAGTCACTGATACTTGCCAAGAAAACACCTCGTTCTGATAAAAAAGGAACCCCGGAGTCAACAACAAAGCCCAAGGAGGTTAACTTAGCCTTTGGAGGAGAAAAAGGGAACAAGTGGAAAGGCCGCAGTCCGGATCCCATCAATTACACTCCTGAAGAATGGGAGAGAATTAAGTCGGAACCCTGCGTCCACCACTCTCAGTTTGGGAAACCAACCCACACGAACGCGCAATGCCGGCTAAACAAGCATATGAAAGGCAATGCAGGATCCGGAAATAAAGGGAAGGGTTCCAAGAGGAAACCTGCCAAACAAAAGCCAGAAGCTGAAAAAGAAGACAGTGAATCGGACACTGATGACAAAATCCAGGAACAACAGCGAAAAGGCGAACCTAAATTTCCGAGAGTTGACGGAGAAGCAATGCTAACTTTCCTAGCAACCCCGTCAGCAAAGGTGGCCAAAAGGACACTTCGAGAAATAAACGCGGTTGTTCCTGCAACCCCAAAATTCTTGAAGTATTCCAACACACCAATAATCTGGGATCAGTCTGATCATCCCGGAAATATCCCTGAACCCGGCACACAAGCTCTTGTTGTAAGCCCTATTGTTCAAAACACTAGGCTAAGAAGAGTGCTGATGGATGGAGGATCCAACATCAATATAATGTACCTGGATACACTGAAGCACTTGAAGATATCCGAGTCCCAGCTCAATTACAGCAATATACGCTTCCATGGCATCGTTCCTGGCAGGCAAGCACGATCCCTAGGAGAAATTTCCCTAGATGTCACCTTCGGAGATAAAGATCACTTCCGGCAGGAAAAAGTATCCTTCGAAGTTGTGCCGTTCGAGAGCATGTATCACGCAATACTCGGGCGTCCGGCTTTCGCCAAGTTTATGGCAAGATCTTGCTACATCTACAACAAGCTGAAGATGCCAGGACCCAAAGGAGGAGTAATCACCATTGCCGGTGATTTCAAGCTGGCAAATGAGTTGGAGAAGCAAAACGCCCTTTGCGCTCAAAGAGTTATAGCTCAGGAAGAACTGAAGGAGTTAGCCAAGGAGGTATCGCCGAAAGAAATGCCGGCAGGAAAAGAAACTCGGAAGCCAACAGATAGCTTCAAGGCATCCGAGAATACAAGACAGGTAATCCTAGATCCCAAAGATCCGACAAAATTCGTCGTTGTAGGGACTGGGATGACCGACAAATAGGAAGGCGAGCTCATCAAGTTCCTCCGTGAGAACTGGGACATTTTTGCCTGGTGTCCAGCTGACATGCCAGGCGTACCCAGGGAACTTGCTGAGCACCAACTCAAGGTTATTCCCGGATCAAAACCCGTCAAACAAGGTCTCCGTCGATTTGACGGAAGAAGACGGAAGGCTATTGGCAAGGAAATTATCCGGCTTTTAGCAGCGGATTTCATCAAGGAGGTAATCCATACTGACTGGTCCGCAAATCCGGTACTAGTACCGAAGAAAGACACAACTGCCCTCAGAATGTGTATAGATTACACAGGATTGAACAAGTTATGTCCGAAAGATAGGTTTGCGCTGCCGCGAATCGATCAAATAATAGACGCCACTGCAGGCTCTGAGCTTTTATGCTTTTTGGATGCATACTCCGGGTACCACCAAATACGCATGAAAAAGGAAGATCAAATCAAGACTTCTTTTATAACCCCGTACGGGACGTATTACTACGTAACCATGCCTTTTGGCCTGAAGAACGCAGGTGCAACATACCAGCGTTGCATGCAACGTTGTTTGCATAGTCAGATTGGAAAAAACGTCCATGTTTACGTGGACGATATTGCTGTCGTAACCAAGGAAAAAGATACACTCCTTGAGGATTTGCGAGAAACTTTCGAGAACTTACGCACTTACAAGATGAAGTTGAATCCATCTAAGTGCGTATTCGGGGTTCCCTCAGGAAAACTTCTGGGTTTCATCGTTTCTCACAGAGGAATAGAAGTTAACCCGGAAAAGATTAAGGCAATCTCGAACATCTCAGAACTTACGTGTGAAAAAGATGTCCCAGAATTGCCGGGTTTCGCCACAGCCATAAAAAGATTTCTTAGTTGGCTGGGGGCTAAAACCTTACTATTTCACAAACTGCTGGAGAAGTTCGACAAGGTCAAGTGGACTGCGGAAGCCTGGGAACACCTAGCAAGTTATGTCCCCTTCTGTACTTAGTTCAAATCTATGTAAACATCTTTTGAGATCATGAAATAAAGTTGTCGGAATGCTGTCATCCATATTTCTTATAAGTGCAAAGTGTTTCCGCCTCATCTATTTCCCAATGATCTTACAAATTTCTCAATGTTAACCCGAATTGTGCTTGCGTACTCGGCGTTACATAACTGAATGATTTTTCAGCCTTTTAACGGCTAAAGGAAACTTGAATTGCCTGCGTGCCCAAGTTTCACTTTCCTTGTTTCTCTAAGTCTTATCTGATCGTGCGTATGCTGGGTTACTGGAACTAGTTAGTAAAAATGCCTTTAGCATGATTCATGTTTTCGAGTTTCAAAACTGCTTGGTTCGTCCCCAGTTACTCGGCATAACGATTCATAATGCTATTTGAGCCATTTCAAACACTAAGGACAGTTAAAGCATACGCACCAGAGAACTTAGAAGATAAAGGAGTGGTAAAAATTCAAACAACTTGCAAAGTAATTTCATAGTTTAAACTGCAAAAGGCGGAATTTTCATTAATACATACGAAGCATTACATTTCGGATTACAAATGAAAGAACAGTAATGCTCCTATTGTCTAATTTTTCTATCCAGGTTCCAGGTAACCCTTCAAGAATCCGACTCCTCCTCGCTGCTTTCTTCATCGGGGATTGGAGGAGCTTCTTCTTCTGGATAGTTGACGGCGACATTTACCATGGCGGCAATCTGGGTGGCGTGGCCCTTAACTTCACCAAAGATGGTGGATCGTTGCGCATCCGTGTATCCCTGAGGGACACCGGTGGCCACACGCCAGGATTTGGCACTAGGGTAGTGCATGCGCATAAGGCCTAAGGCCATGCGCGCACCACCCCGTGCAGCGGAGCGGAGAATAGACTCCTTGGACTCCGCCACCTCCATGATGATACCCGGAAGTTTTTCAACCTCCGAGCATTCCCCAGATTTTTCGGGAAGAAACTTGCCTACTAGCTGCGTTGCAGCAGCCTTCACCAAATTCCATGTCTCCCCGAAAGCTCGGATGCCTGCAGCCCGAGTGCCATCTGGGGTGTCTCCTGGTTGATCCAATAAAACATACAAAAGGGTTAAGGAGACAAACAGAGAAAACAAAACATGGAAAGATGAGGACAAGGGTAAGAAATTTACCGATGAGTTTATCGATCTCGGAAACTTCCTCCAGGCGAAGGTTCAGAGCTTCAGTCAAATCCTGAATGGTGGATTTGTCTTTCTCCGCCTGCTCGGAAGCCTTGGAGTTAGCCACTCCAAGGGCCAGGTTGCTGGCTTCCAGGTCTTGCTGAGCCTTCACAAGATTCTTGTGAAGCTCAATGTTCTCATTACGGAGAATCTCGGCGTTGCCGGAATCTTCCGCTGCTCGTTTAGCTTCAGCTAAAGCAGCTGAAAAGCAAGGGAAAATCCGAGTTGATCAATTTCCTCGGGAAAAAACTTAGACAAAGTCTTAAATCGGAAATTTCAAAACAAAAAAGCTTACCTTTCGTTTCCGTCAAAGCGAGCTGAGATGATTCCAGCTCCGCCTCTTTCTCCTCAAGAATAGAAAGAAGACTTCGAACTTCTTTATTCTTGATAGTGAGCTTCCTGAAAACTTCAAGGTTTATGGCCTCGGAGGTTTGCTGAAACACAGCAAGGAAAAGTATGGTTAATAAAAAACATCAAAGCAAAAAAGCATGCATTTCGTTTAATGCTTGGGGGCTAGAGTTACATACCTGGCTCATGCGTTGCAAACCTGCTAAGTTTTCTCGGAATTCTTTCACGTATTCCGCGAAGTGATTTTCGGCCGCGTTCAAGCCGTCATTTATAGCCTTAAAATCCTTGTCAAAGGTGGGGATTTCCTCGTCGAAAGTCCGAGAAGATTTCCCCACCTCTGGAGCCGCCCTTTCCCTCGTGTCCGACTCGGACACAATGGGCTGGCTGGGCTCTGGGGGCTTGGTGGTGGTGGCGGCAGTAGGTTCTTCCGCCATTGTCTGCGGCGTGTCCGGGGCGACGGCGGGAGATGGTTGGCTGCCTCGGTTAGAAGAAGCTCTGAGTTTCTTCAACTTTCTCGGCTTTAAGTTAGAGGGGGTAAGCTAAAAACCAAAAACCCGGAAAAGGTTAAAACACCGAAGATGGACGAAAAAGATCCCATAAAAGAAAAAACCCAGAAGAAAATAACCTGGAAGTGGCGACGGGGATTCCGTCAAGGTCGATAATTTCATCCGAAGAAATTATCTTCTTGCGTTTGCGCCCACCCGCGGCGGCGGTGCGCAGCGCATCCAGCTCGGCCTCGGAGGCTAACTCCGAGTCTGGAAGATCCACAAGCTGTTGGAAAAAACCAATCAGATTCAAAAGGTAGATTATCCAGGAAGTAAGATTATACCCAAATAACGGAAAAATTACCTTAGGAGCGGGGTTGTCGGCCGTGTACATTGGCCGACTCTCCGTGTATTGGTCGCGCGATGCGACCAACTGATTGATGCGCCGCCTAAGCTCTTTTGCGGGCCAATCCTTGTCGGTTGTCCGCATTGGATCCTTGGCTCCTGTGTATTCACACAGGAGACGGCCTCCGTGGTTTGCTAACGGCTGAATTCGCCTATCCAGCCAGCAAAAGACCGTGTCCATACCGGTCAAAGGAGGTTTGGAGGAAGTGAGCTTGGCGATGCGCCTCTTGATCCTTAGTAGATCTGGAGGCAGAACCTGGACGGCCTCTGTCACCCAGTTATCCCGGGGAACAGCGGCGGAGTTCACAAAAGGTGGAACCCCGACGGCCTTTTTAGGAAAGGGCACGTCGGGGTGATAGAAAAAAGAACCCGTCCAAAATTTGACGGATTCTGAGGTTTTGATTTTGGGGAACCAATCCTCTCGGAATCTCCGAAGAGTAAAGGAAATGGTCCCGCAATTTGGGAGCGCGCCCTCCAAAGAGTTACGCTTCACCCCAAAGCAATACAACCAAAAATCTAACCTAGGCTCTATTCCTAGGTAACCTTCGAACAAGGCCTGGAAGCCGGCCATGTACAGAATAGAGTTGGGAGGAAGGTTATGTGGTTGGATGTTGTAGTGTGACAGAACCTGGAGGAAGAAGGATGAAGGTGGCAATCCCATACCTCGTAGAAGGTGGGAGGCGAGGAGCACCCTTTCGCCCTCTTGTGGCAAGGGTTCAGTCTCCTCCTCCGGGAGCCGCCATTTCTTTTTCAGCACTAAACCCTCCTTCTCCAGGTTGGGAAGGAGAGCCGGGGGAATACTGCAGGCACTCCAGTTGCCTGCAGTTTCCTCTTCCTCTTCTGCTCCGGTGGCGGCGGCGGCGGCGGCCTTCGCGGCGGCAAGCTTTTCGCCAAGGAGCTCGATTTTCTCCTCCGCCGTCTCCGGTGCGAACGGCGGGGATGTTGTGGTGCTTGAGCCCGCTACATCCGCGGCGGCGGAAGCATTTCCTCCGCCCGCCGCGGATGCCGTGGTTTTTTCCGGCCCGCCGCCGGCATGCTTGGGCGACCCCAGCTGTGGATCTAGGTCGCCCAGCAGCTCGTCGATGGAGGCGCGAGCCGGAGAGGACGACGGAGAGGCCATCGTTTTCGGTGATGAGGGAGCGCTCCGGCGTGCAAAGGGCTCGTCGGGGCAAGGATTCGTTCTAGCTCTCGTGCTCGCGTTTGCGTCAATGGCGTTGGCAGTGAGGGAGTGAGGAAAGATTTCCGGAGACGACGAGGACGGCTATTTATAGCCTAAAACCTCTAGATACGCGCCAACGGCTCTTTTGACCGTTGGATGATCGACGCGTGTCGCTCGCCGGAAAATCCGGGAAACGGAACGACAGAGGAATGATGGCTATCTCCTCGTTTCTCGTGAGAATCTGTCAGAGATACGTTGCAGGGTTTCCCGCGTGAAACCAAGCGGCGCTTGCGTCAGCATGATTAAAGCGCTGATGTCACGTGTTCCTTTTCCGCGAAGGATCGCGAGAAGAAAAGCCGGATTTTCATAGTTCCGAGTTTTATGTTACCATCTCCTTCAAAAGGAAAGAAGAAAGAATCAAGACTGCTGAATCAAGTTTCCCGGACAAAATGTATTTGACGAAAGGCGGAGTTTCAGAGTTTTGATCCTTCCTGGGGGCTACTGTCGGATATATACTGAATAGGGGTATAGAAGATGGTAGACAAAAGAGCCGGACTACCAGGGTGGCCTACATGGTAATGGGCTTAGGTCCATTGGGCGGCCCAGTAGTCCGACGCGTAGAAGCCGGATTCTAGAAGAACCCGGATCACGGCCCGCGTGATCTGGCTTGGAGGAGAAGACGGATTCCTTACTTTCCAAGTTACAAGTTAAACATAGTCTTCTAGGTTTCTGGTTCTGTAAGCCCTAATCCGGCTATTATATAAAGCCGGACGGGAGATAGATTTCATAAGTTCCTTTAGTTCCAAGGTTCTAAGTTCTAGCTTAAGCTTTACGCAACTCGCCGGGAAGTTCATCCTCGACGAGTAGCTGGATCTATTCCCTTACATTGTAACCTTATTATACGGGCTTTAGTCCCACATAGTGAGAAGTGCAGGAGTAGGTACGCCGTACTGTCGCGACGTACCGAACCTGGGTAAATCCCGTGTTCTGTGTTACTACGCTATCCCGTTACCCCACGTCTCTACCGTAGTCTCATGGCACCCCAGTCTATGAAAACTACTACGATGTCTCGACAGCGTAGCCCCCGTGTGTTTAGCATGCGTTGCATTTGTCGACTAGGTCCTTTGCGTCCCTGGTCGCTGTGAGCTAGTAGAATCCTGCTCGAAAAGTTGTACCCACGATTGCCTTCCAGCTAGCATGGTGTCCGCAATCTCCTTGGTGTATGTCCCGCAGTAGTTCCATGACATCCTCGGGTGCTATGCATCTCTGCAATATTCCTGATATGCTCTGTTTGTATAGCTCTCCATTGAGTACTCGAAAAGTTTTGTTGCGTCGTACTATCTTTCGAGCCTCGCGAACATCTGCTGGGAGCTGCTTGTTGGAAAGTAGTCGAGGTATTTCCGCGTTCAGACTCGTTCGACCAGAAAAACTTGTCTTGAATGTTGTGGGTGAGGTCAATGATAGCAGTTTGCGGGCTGACCTTTGTCTCCAATGTTGTGGGGGCTTCTACTGATTTTTTGACCTTGACTGAGCGTTTGATCATCCTCTCGAAGTATATTCCAGGCGGTATGGGTGTGTTGGTAAAACCCATGTTTGCCAATTTCTCTGCTTCTTCGTTGCTGGATCACGCAATGTGATTTAGTTCGCATCCTTGGAAACTTCCTTCGAGTAGGTTGTACATATCTCGATAAGCGACCATGTTTTCTGCAATGACGTCGCACTCTTTCATTGTCTGGTGTACTATGAGGTTTGAATCTCCATAGATCATTAGTCGGGTGGCTCCACAGGCAATCGCCATCTTCATGCCATGGAGGAGGGCCTCGTATTCTGCGTCATTGTTTGATGCCGGGTCGTCGGATGGAAAATCCAATCGCAGGACGTACTGCAACTTGTCACCTCTTGGGGATATCAGGACTACCCCGGCTCCAGCTCCTTCGTTTCTCAACCTCCGGTGATGAATTCCCCTCCGGACAGGGTGCCGGGGAGAGCTCCAGAACCCTCCCGATCTCGGGATGACGATGACGGCGGCCTCGGGTGTTTTTCGGGACGAAGTGGTATATCTCTAGGGTTTACGTATCGGGGGTATAAATAGGCGAAATGGCAAAGGCGGTGGAGGCCGGGGGCCCACACCACCCCATGGCGCGGCCAGGGGGCGCCGTCCTATGGTGTGAGCCCCCTGTGGCCCCCCTCCGGATTTCTTCGGGACTCCGTGGAACCTTCGGGAATTCTAAGACTTCCGGGTTTCGAATTTTTCAATTCCGAGAATATTTTCAGAACAACTTTTCTGAAACTAACAACAACAGAAAACAGGGAACTGGCTCTGTGGCATCTTATCAATAGTTTAGTCCGGAAAATCGATAAAATGATATAAAGTGTATAGCAAACGCGTGGGAAACAATAAGAAAACAACAGGGAACATCAGAAATTAAGGATACGTTTATGACGTATCAGAGGTTACCGAGATGGAGGGTACCGAGACGGATATATCTCGGTAAGAAGAGCAAGGAGAAATAATGAAGAAACGAGTGTCTCCCTGGGTTATCCGAGATACACTTGGAGAATCCGGGTAGACGAAGATCTATCCATCCCGGAGCAGGGTCAACAAAGCAGTTGAGACCCCGAAGATCACGGGAGAGTACGCGCGTGCGGTTCAACTTACTAGGCGTGATGATGTATACACATACAACGGAGCAGTGCAGGGCATGGGCGAGGCCACGTCCTGTCTCTGATAAGGGGGACAGGACAGGGCAGCGGCTGCGGCGGAGACGACCTTCGACGTATGATAGCAAGCATGCGCTACGGCACAGTGTTCTCGGCCTAACTTTGTAGTTCCTGTCTGTGACCACCAGTATATAAGGTGGACACACCCCTCCTGCGCGAGGGACGCCTTGAGGCTCAAGTGCTGGATCATTCTACTCCTTAGACAGAAAAGAGAGAGACACATACTACGATCCCAGAGAGAGAGATTCTTTCCTGCTAGTTGATTACGAGCTCCTTCTTCTTCCTCTAGCTAGAACAGCTCAAAGAGCAAGCTTGTAACCCCGATTCCCACCTTTATAGAGAGGCACACATGCATGAGTAGGGTGTTACCTCCACACGAGAGCCCTGAACCTGGGAAAATCATGGTGTTTGAAGTGTTCTGAGCGCACTGCTTAGTGTGCAATCCCTTCACGGGTACCTACAACGTCCATCGGCCCCAAACTTAAGTCATCCCATGGCATCTGTCTTTACCTCACCACGACAGTTGGCGCCCACCATGGGGCCAGCAGCGGCGCTTGCTGGGGTTTCCATCCGGACGGGACTTTCTTCATCAACTCGGGTACTCGACGTTGTCATTACCCCCACGCTCTAGCTTGCCGCCGTAGGCAAAGGCTGGCGTAGTCTTCACCAATAATCGTCATCAACAGATCCCGGGTAATTGCCCTTCGATGGCTCGGCCCGTGTCGGTTCTATCCGTCCAGTCTGCACCAACAATGCATCGTGAGTATTTATCATGTCTTCCCTGAACAACACTCGGGGACTGCGACCCTCTAGCATGCTTAGTTGTTTTCCCCGGGACCAACATGTCTTGACCCGAGGACTGGCCAGTTAGTCGGTTTTATGGTATCTCCTAGACAATATCTCTTAGATGTTAGAAAGTAACTCGGGGACTGCCCTACGTTTAATTTACCCCCCCCCCCCCCGATCTTAGATGTTAGAAAGTAACTCAGGGACTGCCCGTTTATTCAGGAGCTTATCTCCTCCTAGATATTAAAAGTGACTCGGCGGCTAGACCCAAACCGAGTTTGTTTCTCCATGCTTAAATTTATTGTTGAAGTTAGTTTTTGTTGCTTATTTACCATGACTGATATCCTTGTATGTTTTGCGTGTCCGCTACCACCCACTGCAACTACTATGTTTTTTACTATTTCTTACCGAGTATGGATATTTAACCGGTATGTGGACTAACCGTATTTGTATGCATGGATATATTTCCGAGTAAGAAAATTATTATGAGGATATTGGTCATCTCGAATTCATCTTGCATTCAGCACAGCTACAGTGTATATCCCAAACATCTATTGACTTTAGCCTACCGAATCATAAATGGAATATATTGCCGAGTTATCGTCCATATCGGCAAATCCAGATCGTATTTACAAATCATCATCTATCTCGGTTACCCGAATCCTCATCTATCTCGGTTACCCGAATCATCACTATATTATATCCTCAATCATCACCTAAATCGGACTATCAAGATATCACGGCATTTACCTCGGTTGGCCGAGATGTCATGGCACTACGCCGACATAGCCATTGTTGGCTGGTAAACAATGATATCATTAAAATATCTTGCAGCGTCAAAGTATCACGGCTAGAATCTCAGCCTTAAAAATGCGCGGTATTTCCGCTAACTCGGTATCACCAAAATATGGTGGTTCACTATGTCGGATGAGCCGATGGATCGCTTGTCCAAGAGACAAGCCAAAAGAGCTAATGGACTCCATATGGGATTCCCGACATAGCCAATGTCGGCTCCATTCCGAACAAAACGCAAAGGAAAAAAAGTTAAAACCTATACGCGTGCCCGGTATGCCCATGAAGGCAAGACACCGAAAAGCGGCATAAACACAAAGGCAAAAAAGTTAAATCCTATACGCGTGCCCGGTATGCCCATGAAGGCAAGACACCGAAAATCGGCATAAACGCAAAGGCAAAAAAGTTAAATCCTATAGGCGTGCCCGGTATGCCCATGAAGGCAAAACACCGAAAAGCGGCATAAACGCAAAGGCAAAAAAGTTAAAGCCTATACGCGTGTCCGGTATGCCCATGAAGGCAAGACATCGAAAAGCGGCATAAACGCAAAGACAAAAAAGTAAAATCCTATACGCGCGCCCGATATGCCCATGAAGGCAAGACACAAAAAAGAGGCATAAACGCAAAGTCAAAAGGGTTAAACCCTATACACGTACCTGGTACGCCCTAGAGGTCCAGACCGAAGAGGAGCAAAGCCAAATCCGCCGGAAAGATCGAGCTGAGTTAAGTTATGACGGTTGGGGTGAGTGTTATTATCTTTTGCGAAAACTGCCACGGCCCTTCATCCGAGGCTGCAGGACCGCACCAGCTTCAGGGACTAATGTCGGAGGCTACCCCCGAGTAGGGGAAAGCGTGGTATGAAATGTTGTCCAAGAAATTACCAGATGGAAGTTACCAAGATGAAAGTTACCAAGATGGAAGTTTACCAAGATGAGAGTTACCAAGATGGAGGGTACCAAGATAGAAGTTACCGAGATGAAAGTTACCGAGATGGATCTACCAAGATGGAGGGTACCAAGATGGAAGTTACCGAGATAGAAGTTACCAAAATGAAAGTTACCAAGATGGAGGTTACCGAGATGGAGGGTACCGAGATGGATCTATCTCGGTAAGAAGAGCAATGAGCAATAACGAAGAAACGAGTGCCTCCCCGGGTTATCCGAGATACATTTGGAAAATCCGGGTAGACGAAGATCTATCCATCCCGAAGTAGGGTCAACGGAGCAGTTGAGATCCCGAAGATCACGGGAGAGTACGCGCGTGCGGTTCAACGTACTAGGCGTGATGATGTATACACGTACAACGGAGTGCATGGCATGGGCGAGGCCACGTCCTGTCTCTGATAAGGGGGACATGACAGGCAGCGGCTACGGCGGAGACGACTTTCGGCGTATGGCAGCAAGCATGCGCTACCGCACAGTGTTCTCGGTCTAACTTTGTACTTCCTGTCTGTGGCTACCAGTATATAAGGTGGCCACACCCCTCCTGCACGAGGGACGCCTAGAGGCTCAAGTGCTGGATCATTCTACTCCTTAGACAGAAAAGAGAGGGACACAGACTACGATCCCAGAGAGAGATTCTTTCCTGCTAGTTGCTTACGAGCCCCTTCTTCTTCCTCTAGCTAGAACAGCTCAAGGAGCAATCTTGTAACCCGGATTCCCACCTTTACAGAGAGACAAACAGGCAGGAGTAGGGGTGTTACCTCCACACGAGGGCCCTGAAACTGGGTAGATCTTGGTGTTTGCAGTGTTCTGAGCGCACTGCTTGGCGTGTATTCCCTATCCAGGTACCTACAACGTCCATCGTCCCTAAACTTAAATCATCCCATAGCATATGTCTTTACCTCACCATGACATATATTCTTTTCCTCAGATGGTATTTCCCATGAGTTCGGTACCATCTTGGAAACCTAAGATTACGAGATCTCGAATAGATTGAAGACCATGCATGGTTGAAATACCATTGAAAATTAAAGTGTTTATGTGGTTCTTAAGCCATAAAGTCTTGTTCACGAGATAACCTGTTAAAATGAAAATGTCACGGTTGTATTAATGTGACTATTGAACACTTATTTATCTCTTATATCCATTTGGTAAACTTTTATGACGGTATGGCTTTTAGTGCGTATAAGATTCTACCATCAACCAATAAAATAAATATGTTTGTAAGTTGATTAAATGGAATTGACAAAAAATAATCAAAGCTAGAATTCGAACTAGAGTTTCAGCTCTAGGTTGGTCAAGATGGCATTGTCGAAATAATATTGTCTCAAGATCTTCCCATGTTTTGCATGTTATTAATCGTGGTTCATTGGGTTTAGTTTTGGTCTTTCTTCTTTAACTGACCAACGAGAGACTATGGTTACCGGATGTTCTGGTTTCCGATGATCACCCAGGATATTTCAGCCAAGTTTTGTGACAGCACATTAATCGACTTTGACATGCCTAGTCTATTTTTGTTGCCTTTGCTTAGATGGTTTATATGTCTCAATTAATGGCTGATTGCAGATAATTAACACTTAAACTTTACAATAAAAAACCGTGTACTCCATCGGTCTCAAATTAATTATCATAAAGATGGACACTAGACATAATTTAGTGTGAGATACGCCAACTTTTATCTATATTTGTGACAAATCTTTACCTAATAATAAAGGCATTAAGGCTTCCCTGGTTGGTTACTTGGTCGGTCGGTCCATCGTTGAAATTGTCACCCAAGTTGACAAAAATTACCCACCATGCCATCCTTAAATCATATCCGTTAGTTTTTTTTCTAGCGGTCGTCGGTACGTATAATTATTGGTTTTGGTCCGTTCCCTAATTTTGGCGTCCGTCCGTTCAAAGGAAAAAGAGCTCTCTCGATACGATTGGTTATATCAAAAAGGAAAAATAGGTGTTTGCGCTTATCTGATTCCTACATCAATACGTGAAACGCTTGCTGGATGAACGTGTGTGTCGGTACCGAATAGTTTAATTAGTTAGCGTACAGCTAGAACACAGACGGACAAGAACACAAACTGAAACAGCTTACCCGATCGTATATAAGAAGGAGTTCGATTCCTAACTACTTTGCAGTCCTGCCTACTTTGGTATATGAGATGGCTAAACGCATGTAAAATGAGTCCGACTCTTACTTTATTACATGAGCAAAATCCTTTGCTACGTGAGTACCGGGTCGAGTCCTACTTTGCTATCCGAAATCTAGCTGAACCCGTATAAGGTCTTGCGTCTACAGATCAACCAGTTTCTAGCGTTCTAACTCAATAATCCCACAACCACGATTAGGCGAGACAGAAAAAACAACAGGAGAGAATACTCCCGACGGCGACGCCTTGCAACAAATTTGAGAAAAACTTTGGTCATGGAAGAGAAAAGGGAACAAATTGTAAATACTTCAGAAGATAGAGATATGAATCAAACAAGATGTAAGCGTGACAAAGCTTGACAGGAAAGTAAAAAATCTATGTGCATATACAACATTTCTTTCCTACGGCCCCCGTCATAAGGATTTTGCACGTCGCGTGGCTCGCCAGCAGGCGCGCGATCACCTCGACCTTTTCGGTCGTCTGCGGCAGAGTCACGCAGCCTTGTCGCCAATAAATCAGCCCTCAACAACGGCCTCTGGCATCTTCGTGCACAGTAGCCGCTCGTGCGCGTGTTGCCGGACAGTCTCGGGTGGGGAGGTAGAGGCGATGGAATACATGAAGTGCAAAGCTCCGAAGAAAATCCAAAACGCCAAGGCATATATAAGCTGAGAAAGCTGCCTGCCGCGAAGGCATATACAAGGCGCTATCTGACAGATGAGTCGACATGCACACATGCACTTTAGTGGTTCGTGAGTATGATTATCCACGTGATTAGTGCATTTGGCCAGTCCCAAAATTTGTTACATCCCTTATGACACGGACTTTGTAAAACTATCATTTCCATTTTCCGGTCGTACTACTTGGAGGACCGTGATCTAGCTTAGGTATACGTAGATAAAATGAGTCCAAAATTAGCACTTCTACTTCGCCATGGTTTAAAAATGTTTAATAACAATAAACCTCTGCAAGGTACATTCATATTTGCTAGGCAATGTAGTTTCTCTTTTTCTCTGTTCGGTACTTTAATTTCATTCGTCCCTTTTTCTGCATTGCGACAAAATCTTTTTTATTTTTGGATCAATCCGTAGCAACGCACGGGCATAGTTTGCTAGTAATTTAAAAAGGCAGGAGTAAATAAGCTCGGGTTCACCGGTTTAGAAAAAAAACGCAGGGTTGAAATGTACGCTGGACTAGTGGACTGGCGATTAATCGCCGCCGCCTCCACTTGCAGGTACCGGGATTTCGAGTCGGTCTTGTGCCACTTCCATCCACCCATCGTGCGCAAGCGCGACGCAGAAGACCGACGACCGGCCAAGGCCAGCTAATTTAACCGTCGTCTTCTTCTTATCCAGTTGCACGCAGCTCTCGTACGTCTTAAATCGGTCAAGGCCGGGCGTACGTGCATCTCTGCCTGTCAGTCTGATTAGTCTTTGGGCAGTTATTCTTTACTTGGTAGACCCTCCACTTGCGTAATCAACCAAGAGAGTTAGTATGTTCGTGTCCCTGTCGTTCCTCCATCTAGAAACAGGGTAGGGGTGATGGTGGGCAACTAGCCAGGGACTAGGGAGGAAGTATATTCAGTCTCCGTTTCGTCGTGCGGCCGCGCGCGTTCACACGCACGGCGGCGTCCTGTCGTCCACCGCCCCGAGGGACGACGGCGGCGGCTTTTGGACGTGGACGAGCGTTTGTTCGCTTGTTGCGGAGTTCTCCGGTATGGAGACGCTCGAGTTAATACTGTATACGCAGTCACATGTGGCTCGGTTGGTCGTTAGTACTCAGGATGGAAAAGTAGAAGTATCTCTCGATCGTAAAGAGATGGCCGTCGCCCATCGAGGTTGACGCGGGCTTGCTGGCTGAGCCGGTCCGCCCTCCCACGGTTCTGCAAGAAACAACAACTGGTAGCCAACCACCAACTGCAGTAGAAGTAAAGTAGCAAGTGGCGTATGCGTTTGCTTTAGTTTAAGTCTTTCTGCGTTTGCGTACTTAATAGACGTTTTGGCAGTTGTTTGTTCCTACCTGATTAGAAAATTCTGTTGGGGGAGCAGAGCAGCTGAACACAGCTGCGAAGGCAGTGCGCAGCATATTTCGAAAAATGTTGTGCCACATAGTGCACAACAATCACGTGCAACTTGCGTTTGTAATGTTGGCACCGGCTGATAATGATGGATCCATATCCTTCCGGGCTTCTCGCTATAGAGATTCCTGCGGCTACTGAATTATTTTGATTCGCGGGTTGTTTCAAATATTTGCGTTAATTTTGTATAGGTCTGGAAGTGTTGTGTCACGATAATTTTCTATTTTGGGGAATCTACAGTGGGCTAAAAAATAACAGCCTAAACCATTTTCGCAATGAAGTGTTATAAAGAAACAGATACACCACGGCTACAAAAAGTAGTACACTAAGAAAAAGGGAATCAAAAGAAATCCGGAAAGGAGTTAACTCATTATTCATAGATAACAGTAGGCTTATACATAGAGCATCTCCACTCGACCTCAAAGACGCTCCCCAAGGCCATTTTTTTTTGCGCCGATGGTTTCAAAATTTCCTAGTCGCCTCTTAGGGTGCCGAACACCGCTAGATTGCGCCAAAAAACATCCGACGTTCCTATGCTGAACCCAGCGCCCCTCGGAGGTCACTTGGGGAGAGGGGGGGGGGGGGGCAAAATCACCGCGCGAGGCAGACCTGTCAGGCGGAAAAAAACGACTTCCCCCTGATTCAGCCATCACCGCGCCAAAAGAGAGCCGCCCCCTTGCTCACCATGCCGACCTCGGCGCCGTCCCTCTGACCGCCGAAGAAATTTTGTTGCTACAAGGGCCTCATGTCGCCGCAAAAGCAAAGCCCTCGCTGCCCGCCACGCCCCATCCATTCTTCCTCCTTCTAGCTGAGCTCTCACGGCTGAAATGGGCAACTGCCGCTAGCCACCAACCACCAAGGCCCGCGAGGTGTTCAGCCATTTGCCTCTTCGGTGATGAGAAGATGCTAGCCGCGCTAGGTGGGTTGCTCGTAAACAATGCGAAGCCGCGGTGAGGTGGCTCGGCTCCTGGCCGGCAAAAGAGCAAAGCAAGACAGCGGGCGAAGGGCTACTGCATCCTGTATGCCGACTACTTTTCTGACAATCCAATACATTGCGACACAGTGTTCCAGTGCCATTTCAGGATGAACCGGAAGCTCTTTCTCAACATTGTGCACGAACTCCGGGAGTACGACGACTATTTCATATGCAAGAAGGATTGCACCGGCTATGTTGGATTTTCCTCACTCCAGAAGTGCATTGTGGCTATGAGAATGCTTGCATATGGAGCTCACGGTGATTTGCAAGATGACTACTTACGAATGGCCGAGTCCATCGCCATTGAGTGCTCGTACAAGTTCTGTAATGCAGTGGTGACAGTGTTTGGACCAACGTACATGAGGAAACCCAATGCTGAGTACACTACTCGGATCCTAGCAGAGAAAGAAGGATTCCCCGGGATGCTTGAAAGCATAGACTGTATGTATTGGAGTTGGAAGAACTGTACTTTTGCATGGCAGGGAATGTACAAAGGTGCCAAAGGATATTGAAGTGTGGTGCTCGAGGCAGTCACAACACATGATCTCCACATTTGGCACTCCTTTTTTGGCATGCCAGGAACTCACAATGACATCAACGTCCTGCAGTGCTCCACTGTCTTTGGCAGACTTGTGGAAGGCCATGCTTCTCCGGTGAACTTCGAGGTCAATGGGCACAAGTACAACAAGGGGTAGTATCTAGAAGATGACATCTATCCCAAGTGGGCAACATTTGTGAATACCATCTCAAACCCCATACCTGGAGGAAAGACTTATTGGTTTGCAACGTACCAGGAGGCTTGCAAGAAGGATGTAGAGCGTGCAATTGGTGTGCTCCAATCTCGTTTTGCCATTATCCAATACCCGACTCTGACCTGGTCGAAAGATCATATGTGGTCGGTGACGAATACTTGCATGATCTTTCATAACATGATCATTGAGAGCGAGAAAAAGGATCCACTGGTTGACATTGAACCATATTTCAGACATGGTCCTCTTGCAACTGTTGATCATTATAAGTAACACCTTCGAATTGTCCTTTGCTAAAATAAGGATTGGGCCAATTGTCGCACTTTAACTTCCTTGTTTTTTATACTTATTGAATTCCTTAATATATATATATGACCACCTACAAATTTTTCTTGCATTGTTTGCAGTAAAATCTTATTGAAATCCA
Source organism: Alopecurus myosuroides (assembly GCA_028641055.1). NCBI lineage: Eukaryota > Viridiplantae > Streptophyta > Magnoliopsida > Poales > Poaceae > Alopecurus > Alopecurus myosuroides. Next base: position 271,304,538 of record CM054060.1, read on the forward strand.
TTTATACACACCTTCTGCTACTTGTTGGGTTTGTCACTTTTAGTCATGCAAAAAGTTACGATAGATCCCCTATACTTGTCGGTCATCATCCAGATTCACACATTTGAATATGTATGTAGATCATATTGAAATATATAGAAAAAACCTATAATTTAGAACAAATGAAGTTATAAAAAAGATATGGTAGAAGGCAGGAGACATTTAAAAAAATGTAAAAAGCATGATTCAAAAACTAGCAACTTGACACTAAGGGCGTGCTAAAAAACGACCCTGCTTAAAAATCCCATCGATCTCGCTTTTGGCAGCGACTCTACCATTCCGAGTGGAGCAGCAAATATATGCTACTCTAGTGTTCCAAACTGGCCGAAAGACCATTTTGCGACATGATAGCCTGTTGAGGATAGGGCCATTCAAGCTTGGTTCAGTTGGTGGCTGCACATTCGGGTGGACATTTATCTTAGGTGGCCCAACCTCACGATATTTGGTGGTACATAGAGGTGTTGCTGTTTGACGAGGATGGATCCTGAGGAGGAGGAGGACGACGACACGAAATCCAACCGCTGCCGCTACTTGACGGAGGGAGGCTAGTCGTTGCTGCAGCTCAGTAGAGGAAGGTCGATCGCGAGGATGGTGTACGGGCAGAGGTACGGGTGTGGTGTAGGAACAGTCGCATGGCCAGCCAGGTTGATGAGTGTCTAGGATGGGCGGCGGCCGGAGGATAAAGGTGAGCGGCGGCATCGGGTGGCGCAGGCCACGGGCAGCGACGGTTAGGTCACAGACTCAAGGGATGGGAGCAGAAAGGAAGAAGTGAGATTGGATCGGGTATAGTAATATGAATCCCATACTGAGGAACCACGCCAGTTATAGCATAGTAATACGAATCATAATTATGAAACCGATTTATAAATATTATTGCCTTTTGGGCATACATATAATAGTCTCCCACTTGCACAAATGGCCATAATCCGTTTGCATAAGTCCGTTAGACATCTAGAAGATCTCAGTGAACACTCATGTAAACAATGTGTTAGAGAAATTTGTCATCGACTCTTTTCTGCGGCGGTATGAACCATATGTATTATCAAGAAACTCTTTTTTCATAATACCCCTTGATCATAAGATCAACTGCAGTCCTGGCTATTCTAGGTGAAACCTTGATAATTCAATTAAGAATAGACTTTCCCGTTTTCACACATCATTCTGCATCTTTTTTGAAATACCACACATAGTCCATACAATGAATAGATAGCCAAAATATTATAAGTAGTTCAACTTCTACCCTTTACTGCTATTGTTGTAGTGTTCGTAAATTTATGCTTAAATTACTTAAGAAACTCTAAATCCTGCTATTATATAATCAGAAGATTATATCTTAATTCCTTCTTAATACTTATCGCATAAGTGCCATTAATCTTATGTACTTGTATCATAAGTTATTTCTTATAATGTAACTCTTACATTATAAGTAAATTCTCCATCCTTTTAAAGAAACATCTTCAAAACATCCTTAAGGAGAATACTCATCATACTCTAGAACTGATTGAACATTTTATCAAATTCAGTTTCCTAACAATTATTATTTTTATTTGTTTTGATATAATGCATTGGAAAATTTCTACTCTGATCATAAATGATAAATCATTTGATTATTTCTCACTAATGTTTTTCAGCATCAGATCTTGCATTCGAAATTTCAGTTTCTCTGGAGAACCTAGTTCTCATAGTTTCAAACTTTAGTTCAAAACTTCATGCATTTATTTATCTCATAGCACTTGTATTAATTTTTACTCAGAATTGTTATCCTTTGCAACTTAATAACTTTACTATCATATGTATCTTACAAAATAATATTTTCAATGATACATCTTTTTTGTCAAAACAAATATTCTAATGATTTCTAATAACATAGATATCATTAAAATAACTCCCACAGTCTTAAAAGAAAAACAAGAATTGTTTAATTTTCCATGAAGTCAAAACAACTCTTGTTTTACTTCACAAATTATATTTCCACAACAAAATTTATACCAGCTGGCTTTTATTCGTATAAATTAATTTTGGCCTTTGCATAATAAACTTTGTATTTAACAAAACCCCCCGAGCTGTATTAGTACACAAACTCGATCAATTTTTCATTAGGGAATATGTTTTTGTTATTTTTCTCATACATACTTATTATACAGATAGATAAAGTTTTGCTACACATCACCAGATCTTTAGTAGACAACTCTTAATTTTGTCATAAATCTATTTAGGGCAAAACAAGCTTTATGATCCCTTTATTCCAACAGTAATTTGTTCAAGTTTCTCAACTTGAACTTAACGGTATAATTTTTTTTTTGACTCTAAGTCATTTGGATGTTTCAGCCTTTTCTATTACCTTTACTAACTACATGCACATCCTTGATTCAAGTTGTCTTGAAAATTTTATGTGCTTTCATGGTTAAGTATTTTTGATGATAAGCAGCCATGCCTCGAACTGCAATGGCTCTCATTATAGTCTATAATAATTGTCAATTGGAAATTCTTACGCTTGCACAACTTTGATAACTATTTCCGGAGATTCAACAATCCTCCCACTGAATTCAACAAGGAATTAATTCCTTCAGAATCTCGTATCCCTAGCAACAAAACATTGTCACTTATGCGGTGGTTTTAAATGAGGATTTCCAATGTAAAATTGGAATAACCAACAAAGTATAACTTTGTTTTCTTAATATTAGGATATAGTTGTAATAATGTAGAAACTTCTAGATTCTAAGATTAATGTGTCTCTTTATAGTTTGTCTTTCAAAACTATGACACAAAGTAACGACAATAAATTTACGCTAAAATAGTACTTAAGTTACTATACTATTCCATGGGTAATATCAGAACTTATTTGCAAAGGAATCCTTCTTAGTGTTTGACTTTGTCTCACTTAGTCAATTATGACTTGAAAACTTTCAAGACATCACTAAGACATAATCTCTAAAATTTTAGTGAAGTCCGTTATTTTTTTATCACAAAATATTTCAGAATAAGTGATATTTAATGAATTCAAAAGATTTGTAATATGATCATCCACGAAGGGATTGATCTATAATATTCTCATAATATAACCAGGACTTCGTCCCATCAACCCACAAGAGTATTATATCGCCAAGCATGCGACCTTATTACAATAACTTGAGCCGAAACTCATAAATCTTTTGAATTATAAAAATAAAAGTGGAGATTTGTTCATCCTTAGATGATCCTTTATGCGCCTAGATTGACGCTCATCAATACCTTTTATTCTTCCGTCTCCCTACTTTTCGCAACTCATATATCGAATGCATAAAATAACTTTAGCAATCGATACATGAGAGATACTAGTAAAAATGATAATTATCATTCAGGCATAACTTTTATACCTTTATCACCTTTGGCGAATTTATCCTTTTGCCTGAGGTTGCTTTTACAGTTCCTCTTCCCCCCCTTTCTTTTTACAGAAAAAGAATTCCGACTTATTCTGTGCATAAAACTTGGGCTTATTCGGTGCCTTAGCATTTTTGCCATTTATGTTCCTTTTCTTCTTGAAAGTGTAGTTTGGGAAACGACCAATATTTGATTGTTTTTCCTCCTCACACTAGTCTCAGCAGTTTTCAGCATAGCAAGGAGATCATTTGGTGTTTCCTCCATCCCATTCATGTTGCAATTCATGATGAAACCACTATAAGATCGGGGGGTGTGTGAAGCCAACACTAAATCTGTACTTAGCTCAGCACGGATTGGGAATCCCAAACCCTGAAGCCTCGTCCCGTAACCAAACATATTGATTACATGCTCGCTCACTGAGCTTCCTTCTTCCATGTGACATGACCACAAGGATTTCTTTATTTCGTAACATTCAGTCTTGCCTTCTGTCTGGTACATGGCTGTGAGTCCAACAATCATGTCATACGCGGACGCACGATCAAATTGTTTTTGTAACTCAGGATCCATACATGTCAGCATGAGAAATTGAAAAACTATTCCATCATCACTCATCAAGGTGTGTGCATCCTTTTCTGCATCAGAAGCATCATCACCGAGATCCTCTGGAAGAAGAGCATCGAGTACATACTCTTTCTTGATACCCCTGAGAACAATTCTCGGGGCACGAACCCAATCCGCATAGTTACTTCCATTGGCATCAGGTGGTTTCTTCTCAAGTAGTGGACCAAGGTTAATAGCTGGTGTGTTAAGAGTCATGGATCTACAACAATTTAATAGTTCACTAAGACATGGATCTACAATAATTAACTACGTGCTCCCACTAAATCTGATATTTCTCTTGATCAGAATGTATTACCGAATACACACTCAACTTATAACCAAAGGATGTATCCACCTCAATGGCTATAAGCCTACAACGGGTAGACCAAGTTGCCAATCACTACCACCGTGATTTCCGCTTCACCTTTCGGTGTATGTGCTCCGAGCTCATGAATTTCATGCCTGAACCTCAAGGCAACCAAATGATCCTGCTGCAACAAGTGATGTCATATAGACCCATGTATCCAGGTGATGAGTATGGATCAGCTTGTTGTCCGCCTTCTGATTATAAGAGCATGTTGACCCCTTTATCCAGGTGATGAACATGAACACCAATTAGCTTGATGGTGCTACAGTTGGGAGAGCCCGATCTACCTTGATATTTATATGAGGAATCACCCTAATAATCACGTCTACTACGCAATCAAGGGACAGAAAGACAACATAATAAAACATGCATGAGTAAAACTAGTGATGTAGTATAGTCCTCCTTCATCTGATGGGTTCGTAGCATAGGAAACAAAAATTTCCTACACGAATTACACCCGAAGGGCCAAGATATAATCTAGGAGATGTAAGATACATGGAGAAGGAGTATTAAGGAGAACATACCCTCGAAGACACAAAGCGTTAAGAGATCGAATCTCGTTGGTGATGTAGTCAAACTCACATCAAACTCAAGGTCGTGAAGATGTGTGCATCAATCCGGCAACGCTTCCGTGATCAGTCACACGTACGGCTTGATGACGACCTCCGTTCCCTCGATCCAGCGGGGCAGAGGAGGTAGAGGGTCCCCCGGAACTCTAGCAGCATGACGGCGTGGTGTGGTGGAGAAAACTTTGTTCAGGGCTTCACCAAGCGCATGAACATCAGGTAGAACAACGGGACGAGGGAGGTGGAGATGACACCAAGTGTGTTGAGGAGAGGGAGCTCTCACCCTCCTTTTATAGGAGGAAGGGGGAAGCCTAAAGACCCCATGCGTCTAGACATGGTGGTTCCCCACCTCTTCCCTCATTATGTGAGTGGACACTCCACTCACACCCACTCATTCTCCATTTAATCTCCACTAAAAAATCCCAAAGGTTTTTCTTTAGTAAACAAATAAAAACATATTTATTTATTTATTTTAAAATTTGTGTGATTCCATTAACAAACATTAACATATAACATTCGAATCATTTGTTAATTCTATTAACAACCATTCGACAAAAAACCCCTTGAACTATTTCAAATTTACTTGAAACAATTTCGGTGATGTCCAAACTTTTATCCAATATTCCGCATCCTATCAAACGCGTCATCGAACCTTAAGCGTGTCACCCTGCGATTCGTGAATAATGTAGACATGATCGAGACACCTCTTCGATTAATAGTAAATAGAGGGACCTGGAGATCCGTAATGACTCCTACACATTCAACGATGAATCTAGTGATGTGAACCATAAACGTCGTAACTAATTCACTTTGTATCGCGATATTTTACTCGTTCGAGATCCGATAATTGGTATGAACCATACCTAGTTCGATCTTGTTACCGACAAGTACTCTTTTACTCGTTCCATCATATGACATCCGTGTGACCTAGTCACGTGCCTGCAAGCGGTGTCGATATGATATCACTGAGAGGGCCCAGAGTATATCTCTCAGTCATTTGGATGGAAAAAATCACACTCTTGATCCATGAGCCTCAACTAATACTTTCTGAATACCCAACGACACCTTTATAGTCACTCTATTACGGTGTGACGTTTGATCACATCAAAGCACTCTTCCGGTTTTAGTGTTTGACATGATCTCATGGTCTAAGGATTAGAGTTACTTTGTATGTTTGATATAACGATATTAAATTAATGACTTGATCGCATTGCAATATTCACTTTTAGTCTATGTACATCACATCATTCTTCCAATAACATGACCCCGTTATTAACAACATCCAATGTTCATGATCAGGAAACCTTTATCGTCAGTTAATCAACGAGCTAGTTAAACGAGAGGCGTTACTAGGAACTCTTGTTTGTTTATTAGACACGTATGTATCAACGTTTCCAGTTAATAAAATTCTATCATGAGAAATAAACATTTATCATAAACATGAAATAAGATAATAACCACTTTATTATTGCATCTCGGCCATATTCCCTTTAGTGTCACACTTGTACTAGAGTCAATAATATAGTTAATAAGGAAGCACTTAACTCCTATGGCATTCCAGTTTTGTTACCATGCTTTGCATGGGGTAAACTTCATCAACAGATCTGACATGTTCATGTATGTTTGTATTTGCATGTCTTTGTGTCTACACACATCACTTATTCTGTAATGAGATGACTTTCTATATATTTGGTCAACCGGTGAGACCTTAATTCCTCAGCTTAAACAAATGTCACTAACATTGTGAAAATGTAGTTTCATAGTGTCAGCATTCTTTGAATTCACCAAGTTCAATAAAGAACTCATTGACACAAAATAATCTTATTATTTGTTGTCAACACAATGATATACATAGCCTTTGTTGTAGTATCCGTCACAATACTTTAATTTTGAAACCCATTCAAATCCAGCATGGAACTTTCTTCCAGCCTATTGTGCCACCCTTCAACACATATTTTAATTGAGATATACTCCCTCCGTATCAAAATATAAGATGTTTTAGCATTTTGTTGATATAATGTATCTAGACATGTTTTAGTGTGTAGATTCATATGCATCTTACACTAAAACATGTCTAGGTATATATTGTTTAGGAAATACTAAAACATCTTATATTTCGATACGGAGGGAGTATTTGTTTAAATAGATGACAAGACTATTAATGTAACATATTACAATGAATAGTTTGTTATTACTACATAGGAAAACATATCCTTAGCTTTTCTAAAAAATTACTTAAGGATCTCTCCTAATGTTGTCTAATCATCATATGAATTATCCTGCTATAACACTTTATAACACTCACCTGGTTGTGTACATATCATGGAACACATGACTTCGAAATCTCAATTTCAATTTTACTCATCAAACGTCAGAACACTTGAATATTGATCAATTCATTTCCATGCGACAAGAACACCTTCTTGTCGTTTTGATATTGACTTACTTCAATACTTCATCTATTTTGTTTGGCTCAACCATATCAGGCGCTTCAATCTATCTCTATATATATTGATGCCCAATATCTCCATAGCCTAAGAATTTCATCAATATTGAAATCTTAACCGTGTTAATTTAAAATACATAGTTTCCAATAAACTATATGTTATCTACATAAAGCATTATATATATATGTCTTAGCGGCTCCACTTAATTTCTTGTAACTCTACAAGTATCTTTACCGTTCATGATGGAATCAAGCTCTTTTGATAAGTTCATTAAAGTAAAGATTCCAACTTCGTTATGCTTACTTCAACCATTGAAGTTTGCATACCTTTCTAGCAACCTTTTGAATTTTACAAAACTCTCAGACCGTGTCAGTTACACATCGTTGATCAAACTTCCTAGAGAGGAAAGTTGGTTTTGTTATTCAACTGCCATATCAAAATATGTATCTTTCGCTAGAACTATCCGCAAAGACTAAAGTATCACTACGGGAGATCAAAATCTTGTCATAATCAGCTATTTGAAATTTGTCAAAAACATCTTTTGGACGATTCGAAATTTCAATGGATGCAAATAACCATGTATTTTTTTCTATATAGACCCGTTTGCAATCGTTAGGCTTCATGCATTTCGAAAGGACTACCAAGTCACACACCTGATATTCATGCAGTGATACTATCTCGGATACAATGACTCATAACCAATTTACGAAGTTAGGGCCCATCATTTGCTTCCTTTATAAGTTGCAGGTCCTTTTTTGTCAAAATAATAGTTTATTCTCAAACAACAAGGTGGTCTAAGTATAAAGTTTTACGACCTTCGTGGTTCAGTTTGCAAACTCATTCGAATTATCTACAAGACATGTAGTGTATTCTATTTAGTCAAAATAGGAAACCTCAGAAAAAATTTCATTGTTGCGCTACTCTTGACATGATAATGAAAATTCTCTAATCTCGCCCAGTTTGTACTGTCCTCCCACTCACTTTTTTTTTGTAAGAACTTCTTTCTCAATAAATCAACCCTTTCGGACAAACACCATTTGTCTTTGGTTCGATGATAGGAGAAATAACCAATGGTTTCTTTAGGATAACCTTATAAACATATATTTACCCTATTTTGGTTGTAAACATTTTACACATGCTATGCATACCAAAATTTAAGAAAAAGATAATTCGGTTAACTACCCAAGCCAAACTTATATGGTGTCAATTTCAATGGATCATGATGGCGCCCTTTTCAGTGTAAAATATGTAGTCTCTAATGTATAAACTACAAAGGTATAATGGCAATTTATTCATCTTACCATGTCCAACAAGGTTTTATTATATCTCTCGAACACTCCATACTTATGTGGGATATTCGAGAAGAATAAGTTGTAGAACAATTCTGCAACTCCTCGGATGTTTTGCTAAACTTGTAACTCAAATTTTATCCTTTATGATCCAATCATAAATACTTGATTATCTTGTAACTCAAATCCTTTATCCATCCTAACAATACTTTGAACCAATTAAAAAAAAGTGTCAAACTCCTTTCTCATTAAATAGATATACTCATATATCTACTCAAATCGTTGATGAAATTTTATGAAGGAAAAATTAATCCACCACGCACGACTATTCATAATGGGCTATATACATCAGTATGTATAATCTCCACAAAATTAGTCGTCCATTCTACTTTGGCCTATGAACGGAGTTTTTGTAACATCCCAAGTATGAAAATATCCCTTAGAATGTTTTGTTCCTTGTTTTATTTCAAGTATTGCATCATGTCATCATGTTTAATCATTTGTTTGCATTTGATACTATTTGTTTTGCATCTGTTTTATCTTGTTTTCATAATCAAACTCAAACAATTTCAAATGGTTATTTTCATACTTGATCTGTTACAACTTTAGGAATGAAAATTACAAATGAAAACAACCAAATTGTTCCATTTTATTCCATGTTGATAACTCCTTAATTTGTTGGTTCTAATCAAACCATTAATCCAATCAATTAATTCTATTTCACTTCAAATTCAAACCAAATGTATTTCAAATTAGTACCCCTTTTGAATCCATGAAATTCACCAAACAAATGTACCCTTTAATCACTTTAACCTTAGGGGTAACCCTATTAAAAATGCCTTGTTTTCATAATGTTTATTTAATATTGAAAATTCATTCAATTGGGTTCAAATACAAACAGCACTTTTAACCTCAACTTTTTAAAATACAATCTTGGAAAATGGTTTCTAATTACCTAAATAGCTTAACCTAATTTTTCTGGAATTTTTCCTAAACAAAAACCTATCCTTTTCTTCCAAAACTAAAACCTACAAAAAAAAACAGAAAGGAAAAATAAAAAATAGAAAAACCAGCGCGCGCGGCAGATAAGCAAAACCCAGCCCACCTAAGCCTACGCGCGCGCAGCCCAGCCCAACTTTCCCTAGCGTACCGCTTCAATTTTCGTGCGATTCTTCTTTTCCAAGTACGGCAGAGCATCCGCCGCTCCACGTCGCCACCGTAACATCCTCGACGGCCACCAGCGCCCCCGCACCCCTATAAGTACCCCTAGGCACCTGGCGCCAATCCCTAGCCACTAGGGTTCCTATTTCCCCCTCGGATCCGCCGCCAACCTCTCTCCTCGCCACGTTTCCCTCTCTGAACTTTCTCACCGGCGACAACTCCTCCGAAACCCGCCATGGCGCCGCCACCTCCTATCTCCAACTAGCCACCCATCTACTGGAATCACAACCCCCACTTCTTCCTCTACACGCTGAACACCGGAGGGAGCCTGGAGGTCCACTGCAACCGCGACGCCGTCCTCGTCATCGCCGCAGCTGCCGTCGTCACCCGTCGTCAGCAGCTGCCTCCTCTACGCCGGTGGTGAGCGTCCACCATCCCCTCCTCTCTCCCTCTGCTTGCGCACGGTTCTGCACACGTCCACGCACCACCAATTTCGAGCAGCGTGCCGTGGATCAACGCCGGCGAGCCACCTCGTTGCTGTCTGTTTCAGCCGTGGAAGGTTTCGTTCGTCAGTCGAATTTCAGTTAAATCTTGCGTTGAACGTTAACCTGTCCGCGTTTGCTACTCTGTCGAAACTGACGGAGTAGCGCAGTGGTTGCACCTGCGTTGTGCAAGCGCGCGATCGTGGGCTCGATCCCCCGCGGCCGCAGTGGATTAATCCACATTTTTTCGCGCACTGGCTGACAGCCGTGGCCCACGTCTCAGCGACTCCCACTGCCACGCAAGCGCAGCGCGCCACGCTGGCCCCCCAGGCCCACGCTGCAGTGGCAGTGGCTAGGGGCCAGTACGGTGCCAAATGTTTTAAACATTTTCTGTTTAAATTCTAAATCTTTTAAATAGCAGATTTAAACATTAAACTTCAACCTTTAATATCTTTTAATCTATAAACCCGATAAATAAAAGTTGTATATGTTTATGTTCAAAATTAAATGATCTTCCCAAATATTCCAAATGTGTACTGTTTTGAATTTTCCAAATACATTAAAAATTCAAATTTGAATAATTCAAATGTAATTTGCAATAATTCATAAATAATTCATACTAATTCCAAATAAGGAAAATAAAATATGTTTTTCATACCATTTTGAATATCCTATTCAAATATAAAATTTGTTTCCTTGTTTGAATAATTTAAATTGCCTAAATAATTTAATACTTGTTTAATTCAATTAAATTTGATAAAAATCATAACTTGCTCAAAATAAAATATTTTTGAACATGCAAAATATGTTTTCAAACCATCAAAGTGTGAACTCCTCAAATGTGAATTTGAATTTATGAATTGAACAAATAAAATTCAAATAATATTCAAACTTGTTTTAAATTCAATTAAAACTTGTTTAATATTGTTTAATTCATAATAAATTCATCCTAATTCAAATTTCAATATTTGAAACATGTAATCCAACTAAAATTTGATGTTCTTTTCAAATATAAATTTTGTTAATTGTTTTGCACACTTTGAATTGATGAAAACAATAATTGTTTGTGTGACATGCTTAAGTAACCAAAATTTCTAAACTTAATAAATAATTTCCAAAACTTGTTAAACCCTTTTATTACTTGCATCTATTATTGTTATTTGTTGTTATTTTGTTGTTACCATCATGCATGCATCATGCTAACAACTTTCACATAATAATTAGTTGTAAATCAATTGTTTCCACTTATTTCAATGGACCTTTTCCATATGCAATCCAATTGCATATGGGTCCATTTAAATTGTGTTATCATGTTAGCTAGTTTATTTTGATGCAACCATTAACTTGTCATGCATCATCTTGATTGTGCACAATGCCATGGCAATGATTGTTTACATTCCTGTTTTGTTTGTTTGCTTCTTCTCGAATAGACGACGACGTTGAGACACACGATCCTTACAGCACCCCTTCTGAGGATCTAGCTCAGTACCAGGCTGCTGAGTTCGCAGGCAAGTTATCACTCACATGAACCATTGTGTTCCTTTCAACCCTGGTTACCGATACTTTCCGTTGTCTATTTCTGCTAGCCTTAGTGGTAGTTGTTTCTGTTACGAACCTATCACATGAATCCCTTAACCCTGATATTGCCTCACCACCCCTCCTACAACCCTATTGATTGAGCCAGTGTCTTACTAGTATGCTTAGGTTGTTTTGCTCGAGTCTGTTACCCGTTACTTTCCGTTACTATTTCATTATGTTCTGGGGGCTTGATGTTTAATCAATCAATCAATCATGCTAATGTTATTACTTAATAATAATTTGATGATAAGGCACCGGCAGGAGGCCCTGTGTGGTTTTGAGGCCTGCTAGTGTCGACCCTAATAGGAAAAGGGTCTTGTCTACTGATCCATGATGAGCGCACTACCCGCATGTGGGAAGCGAGTATGGGCGCCCCCCTCAATTTGATTCGATTCGCATCTCGTCCAAATCATCTCATTTAGTTCGTGCTTTCTATTTGCCGCATGCATGTTTTTGTGAGCCCAGCGCAGGGTGGAACTTTTGTAGTCGGCATATAGGGGGACACGTTCTTAGAGTGCTATGAGGGTCCATTTTCTTCTGGGCTCGATTAGCCGTGCGCCCAAGGTGCTTTGGGCTTGATGCGAAGAAGAGTTGAGTTGTGTTGAGTGCCCCGCTTGGTGGGAGGCATCCCATCTGGCGGGTTATTCATACGTGTACGGCCAAATTGGTGCAACCCTGCAGGGATAATCTTCTCGAGAAGCCGTGTTTTCCGCGGTTATGGTTAACTTGGTGAAAGTACTGGCTAACAAGTACTCAGGACAACTTAAACCTAATGATTCATAATCTCACACCCCATGATTATCAATTTGACTAGTAATAGGATTATTGTCATAATAACTTGTTCCATCTTAATCCAACTGTGTGAGTTATCCTCGGATTGCTTCTTTGGATAAGGGGCGAGATCCAGGATGGGTTTGTTTGAAGTTATCTTTCAGTTTGTTACAACACTCGATCTTATCCCCTTTCTGATAGTTGGAAGTGATAGAATCTCTGTAGTTGGTTAGCGCAGCCAGTTGCAGCATCTTATACATCCCCTTCTTTCCGTTGAACCCAAGTCATCTGTGCTTGTGTTGACGGGCTATACTTTGGTGAACCGTGAGTCTTGCTTGCCAGTACGTCTATGTACTGACCCCTTTGGGGCTGTGGTTTCCGCAGACTACGATTACGAGGATCCAGGTGACGGCTACTACGTGGAGTTTGACGAGGCTGCTGACGAGTAGTTAGCGGACCCGGGCAGGATCCGAGACACCGTGGATGGGCTCCGTCTTTATTTCAGTTCCCGGCTTCTTAAGCCTATTTGGATTTTGTTTGTACTCAGACCCCTTTGAATGCTTCCGCTGAGATGTAATGATGCTATGTTGGGACATGTGTCCTCTGGATGATTGTATTTGCTATCTCTGCCCTAGTGAGGGCCATTTGCAACTTATTTCAATCTTTTGTGTCGTAGAGGCATGTTGTGTTATCCTTTTGTTCAAAGCCGTTGACGTACCATGTGTGTATGGTATGAAGTACGTCAATGGTAGTGTCCTGATTTCTACAGGATAGTTTACATCGACGGTGAACAGTAGCGATGGGTTGTCACACATAAGTGTTGGCCTACTCGTAAGAGGACGCGGGTGCCGGAAATCCCCGTAATCCCATCAGAATACTGTTCAGTTCGTACGGTGAGTATCCTATAGAAGTCCGGGTGCGACAAATGGTATCAGAGCCTGTCTGCCTGTAGGATCCCTTTTACTGGTCGCAGTTGAGTCTAGAAACTATTTTGTAGCTATATAGGAAAAATGAAACGTGAGAGTAGGAATTCTGCCATTTTTCTTCTTTCCCCACCCACCCACCCTTTTCTGGTAAGGAAGTGCAACGTTGTTTTCTGTTCTCACCTAAACTTTCAAGTTAGGATTTCACGTGTTTTGGGTTCTCCGTAGTACCTCAGGACTTTTGGTCTCGTTTTCCCAATGTTGCTTAGATATCCTGTTCTTCTAAAGAACCTTTCGTCCGTTGAAACCTTGTTGTTGTTTTCCACTTCAATTCTTCTACCGGAGTCTAATCAAAACCTTCCCCGATCATCTGCAGATGGATCTCGGGTTCTTCCCGCAGGTGGTTCGGATGACTCGCTGTGAGAGCACCGTCGGTTATCCGGAGATGCTGAGAGACATGGTTACCTATCTGGGGTTCCATTGGGCACCAGAGTACCAGGTCTACGAGCAGCAGCGAGAGTTTGACCAGACCTGCTACCGGGCTATCGTCTACATTCTGTCGGATGATGGCAGGAGCGTTGTCCACCGCTACGAGGCAGTAGGTTCCACAGTGGATATGGCCGTGCAGCAGGCAGCTTACGTGAGTCTCACCGTCCTCCGTGCTGACTACTGGGGGTTTGATGATTCCATCTATTGTCACATCCCCCGTGGTTACATCACGGCAGCGGGAGTTCACTTCACTCTCCACGGCAACCTGGATACCTACGAGTCTGATAGCTCTAGGCTGCACACCACTGCTCAGTTTGTGAGGCACAGTGACGCAGTTGCTTCCGCACTGTCTCAGGAGTTGGCCTCAGTCAGGGAGCAGCTCTATCTTGCCTTGACTCGTCTGGCTACGTACACCACAGACCTTGTTGGAGACGAGCGCTTTGCGCGTTTCACTCAGCCAGCTGGATTTCCGCTGCCAGATGCTGGAGGTTACGAGCCGATCAGAGGTCCACTTCTCGACCTTGGTCCTGGTTACACTGGGATTCCCCGTTTTGGAGCACAGGGAGACGACGATTTCTACTTCACCACACCAAGAGTTGCTCTCAGAGCAGTCCCGCTCTACGTGGATCGTCGTTATACCTACTTCCGGGGGATTCCTCCGCACTGTATCTCTCGTCGTACTACTCACCGCCGTCCTGCGTGATGAGCATGGGAGTACCTATGTATCCATTCCTAGCTATGTTTAGTTATCCTTTGGCATTCGAACCATGTATTGGTCTGTTGGATATTCTGATGTATTTGAACATGTGATGATGTACCTGTTGGTTATCTATTCATGCGTCGGAATAATCTATCTTACGGTTACCAAGTATATCCTTCCTATTGTTGTGCTAAAATGAATGTCTATTCAGGATGCCGCCAACAAGGAGCAACCCGCCTGAACCACCTCCGCTCACGGAGCTGTTGACTCAGATGACTCAGGTCGTGGCTCAGATGGCCCAGATCCAGGCTAACCAGCACAACAACCAGAATGCTCCGCGAGTCAGCATCAAGGAGTTTCTGAGCATGGGGCCGAGAGCTTTCGTGGCAACACGTGAGCCTCTGGATGCTGATGACTGGATCAGGGAGATGAACAGGGCTCTGGAGATTGCTCATGTTGCTGAGGAAGATAATGTCAAGTATGCCACCTACCTACTGAAGGGTCAGGCAGCTACCTAGTGGGAGAACTACCAGACCATGAGAGCTGGCTATCCTATCACCTGGGGATGTTTCAAGGATGCCTTCCTGAAGCACCACATCCCAGATGGTCTCATGGAAAGGATGCGTGAGGAATTCTCCTCTCTCAAACAGGGCAAGCTGGACGTCCTCGGCTACCAGAACGAGTTCAATCGTCTCGCGCGATACGCTGGTGACGAGGTGTCCACTGAAGCCAAGAAGATGGCAAGGTTCCGCCGAGGTTTTAACCCGGAACTGAAGTACGCTCTCACCAACGTCAAGTGCAAGGACTTCGTGGAGCTCGTGAACACCGCGCTCAATGAGGAGAATGGGCGCAAGGCGTTCGAAGAGTCCCGTAAGCACTCGCGTGAGGGTGGTTCCTCCTCCAACATGACCACCCCTCCGTAGAAGCGCCGCATCTGGGTGCCAAATGCTGCTGTCACTAGGGCTCCAAATGCCCAAGCTTTTCCAGGCTTTGGTCCCCGCCCACCCAACCCATCTCAGATGCAGGGTCAGAGGGTTCCTATGGGGCAGCCAAGGCCAGGTCCTCCTCGTGTCGTTACTTGCTACAAGTGCAAGGAGACTGGACACTACGCTGATAAGTGCACTCAGAGGCAGCTACCTCCACCTCCTCGCCCCAACACCAACCAGGCAATGGTTCGTGCTCCCCCGGCTAAAGCCTTCAACTCCAACAACAGGCCTGTCGGGAGGACCGCGAGGGTGAACCATATCAAGGCCGACAAAGCTGAGGAAGCTGCTGACGTCGTTCTCGGTATATTACCCGTAAACTCTGTTCCAGCTAAAGTGTTGTTTGATACTGGAGCATCGCATTCTTTTGTGTCAAAGATTTTTGCAAAAGCATACAACCTAGTTCTGGTTCCGCTAAGCAATCAAATGACTGTTCACTCTCCGGGACCGCAAATGTTGACTACCAAGATAAGCATGGACAATCAGATCCTAATTGGAGGTAGAAAATTCCTTGCTTCACTCATGTTGCTGGGAAATTCTGACATTGATGTCATTCTGGGTATGGATTGGTTGAAGACCCACAAAGCAAAAATTGACTGTGCTCAAAAGTCAATGACTCTCTCCCACACTTCAGGCCAGATAGTCTATTCTCCATATGGATCAAGTTCTGTTCAGCTGTTCAACCTTGATGCAAAACCTCTTCCTGCAATTGAAAATGTTCCGGTGGTTTGTGAATTCCCTGACGTCTTTCCAGAAGAATTGCCAGGGATGCCTCCGGACAGAGCAGTTGAGTTCGTGATCGAGCTTGAGCCAGGTACTGCTCCAATCTCTAAGCATCCATACAAGATAGCTCCTCCTGAACTGAAATTGTTGAAGGAGCAAATCGATATGTACATGGAGAAAGGTTACATTCAGCCTAGTTCCTCCGCTTGGGGTTGCCCAACTCTGTTTGTTGCTAAGAAGGATCAAACAAAAAGACTCGTGGTTGACTATCGTCCTCTAAACGAGAAAACCATCAAGAACAAGTATCCAATTCCTCGTATCGATGATCTTTTTGATCAACTTGCTGGAGCCTCAATATTCTCAAAGTTGGACTTGAGGATGGGGTACCATCAAATAAAGATCAGAAAGGAAGATATTCCTAGGACAGCCTTCACCACTCGTTACGGTCTATATGAATACACCGTCATGTCCTTTGGTCTCACCAATGCACCGGCAACGTTCTCAAGACTCATGAATTCTATCTTCCATGAATACCTCGACAAGTTCGTTGTGGTATATCTTGATGACATTCTAGTCTACTCAAAATCCGAGGAAGAGCATGGAGAACACCTTCGTCTCACTCTCATGAAACTTCGCGAGCATCGTCTGTATGCCAAGTTCTTTAAATGTGAGTTCTGGATTCCAGAAGTTGCATATCTTGGTCATATCATCTCTGCCAAAGGCATAGCCATTGATCCTGAAAAGGTTAAGGCAATTGTTGATTGGAAACCCCCTAAGACGGTGAAGCAAGTCAGAAGTTTTCTTGGCTTGGCTAGCTATTGCCGTCGTTTCGTCCAAAACTTTTCCAAGATTGCCAAACCTCTCACTGATCTCACAAAGAAGGAAAAGAAGTTCGTTTGGACTCCACAGTGTGATGAGAGTTTCAACCTCCTGAAGACTAAACTCACTTCCACACCTGTTCTGGTTGGCCCAGATACTACCAAACCTTTCCAGATATTCTGTGATGCATCTCTCCAAGGCCTAGGAGCAGTTCTTATGCAAGAACGTCAAGTTGTGGCTTATGCTTCACGTCAGTTGAATGCACATGAGCAAAACTATCCCACACATGATCTTGAACTTGCAGCAGTTGTGTTTGCCCTCAAGAAATGGAGACAATACTTGTTGGGTAACAAAACTGAAATCTTTTCCGATCATAAGAGTCTGAAATACATCTTCACTCAGCCAGATCTGAACCTCAGGCAAAGGAGATGGATTGAGAAGATTAAAGACTTTGATCTCACCATTTCTTACACTCCAGGCAAGGCTAATGTTATGGCCGATGCTCTCAGTCGCAAATCCTATTGCAATAATCTCATGATCATGGAAAGCCAACCTCCACTTCATGAAGAATTCCAGAAGCTGAACCTTGGTCTTGTCCCTGAAGGATACCTTGCTAGCTTGACAGCCAGTCCAACTCTCGAGGACAAGATTCGTTCTGAACAACTTCGTGATACTGAAATCAAGAAGATTGTAGAGCACATCAAGGAAGGCAATTATAAATTCAAGTCCTTCTCAATTGATGACAAGGGAACTGTGTTCTTCGAAGGACGCATTGCAGTTCCTCAGATTCAAAGTCTCAAGGATGTCATTCTCAAGGAGGCTCATGAAACTCCTCTCTCCATCCACCCTGGAAGTACAAAGATGTACCAGGATCTCAAGACTCTGTATTGGTGGCCTGGCATGAAACGTGAAATTGCTCAATACGTTTCTGAATGCGACGTTTGTCAACGTGTTAAGGCAGTCCATCAGAAAACAGCCGGTCTACTCCAACCTCTGAAAATTCCTGAGTGGAAGTGGGACATGATTGAAATGGACTTCGTTACTGGGTTTCCAAAGTCCAAGAAGGGCAACGATGCAATCTTCGTTGTTATTGATCGTCTCACTAAGGTAGCTCACTTCTTTGCTGTCAAGGAAACTATCTCAGCTAGCCAGTTAGCAGAACTCTACACAGCAAAGGTTGTTCCTCTTCATGGTGTTCCATTGGAAATAAGCTCAGACCGTGGAAGTATTTTCACTTCTCATTTCTGGAAGAGTTTTCAAGAAGCATTGGGCACCAAACTTCTGTTCAGCACAGCTTATCACCCTCAGTCTCAGGGGCAAGTCGAAAGAGTCAATCAGATTCTCGAGGATATGCTCAGAGCATGTGGTCTCTCCTTTGGCATGAAATGGGAGGATTTCCTTCCATACGTTGAATTCTCCTACAACAACAGCTACCAGGCAAGCCTAGGCATGGCACCATTTGAGGCACTGTATGGTCGCAGATGCAGGAGTCCAATCAATTGGTCTGGAGCTGGTGAACGTTCACTCTTAGGCCCTGACATTGTTAAGAAGCCGAGGAGAAAGTTCGTATCATTCGTGACAATCTCAGGATTTCTCAGTCTCGTCAGAAGAGCTATTATGATAGCAAGCACAGGGATATGATCTATGCACCTGGTGATAAAGCATATCTCCGTGTAACTCCCCTCAGAGGCACTCATCGTTTTGGTGTGAAAGGAAAGCTTGCACCAAGATACATTGGTCCTTTCAACATCCTCTCAAGGCGTGCAGAAAATGCTTATCGTCTTGAACTTCCAGAAAAACTATCTAAGGTGCACGATGTGTTCCACGTGTCACAGCTCAAGAAGTGTTTCAAAGATCCAGATCGTGCAGTTGATCATGATTCCATTGAACTGCAAGATGATCTATCTTATGAGGAGCACCCTGTTCGTATTCTCGATGAGACCGAGCGTAAGACTCGCAACAAGAGCACCAAGTTCTTGAAAGTGCAGTGGTCGCATCATTCCGATAAAGAGGCAACGTGGGAGACCGAAGAGGATCTTCGCAAGAAGTATCCGGACCTTTTCACTTCTCAGTAAGGAATCTCGGGGCGCGATTCCTTCAAGGGGGGGCGTTTTGTAACAACCCAAGTATGAAAATATCCCTTAGAATGTTTTGTTCCTTGGTTTATTTCAAGTATTGCATCATGTCATCATGTTTAATCATTTGTTT
Source organism: Alopecurus myosuroides (assembly GCA_028641055.1). Classification (NCBI taxonomy): domain Eukaryota; kingdom Viridiplantae; phylum Streptophyta; class Magnoliopsida; order Poales; family Poaceae; genus Alopecurus; species Alopecurus myosuroides. Next base: position 271,324,043 of record CM054060.1, read on the forward strand.
GCATTTGTTACTATTTGTTTTGCATCTGTTTTATCTTGTTTTCATAATCAAACTCAAACAATTTCAAATGGTTATTTTCATACTTGATCTGTTACAACTTTTGGAATGAAAATAACAAATGAAAACAACCAAATTGTTCCATTTTATTCCATGTTGATAACTCCTTAATTTGTTGGTTCTAATCAAACCATTAATCCAATCAATTAATTCTATTTCACTTCAAATTCAAACCAAATGTATTTCAAATTAGTACCCCTTTTGAATCCATGAAATTCACCAAACAAATGTACCCTTTAATCACTTTAACCTTAGGGGTAACCCTATTAAAAATGCCTTGTTTTCATAATGTTTATTTAATATTGAAAATTCATTCAATTGGGTTCAAATACAAACAACACTTTTAACCTCAACTTTTTAAAATACAATCTTGGAAAATGGTTTCTAATTACCTAAATAGCTTAACCTAATTTTTCTGGAATTTTTCCTAAACAAAAACCTATCCTTTTCTTCCAAAACTAAAACCTACAAAAAAAAAACAGAAAGGAAAAATAAAAAATAGAAAAACCAGCGCGCGCGCGGCAGATAAGCAAAACCCAGCCCACCTAAGCCTACGCGCGTGCAGCCCAGCCCAACTTTCCCTAGCGTACCGCTTCAATTTTCGTGCGATCCTTCTTTTCCAAGTACGGCAGAGCATCCGCCGCTCCACGTCGCCACCGTACCATCCTCGACGGCCACCAGCGCCCCCGCACCCCTATAAGTACCCCTAGGCACCTGGCGCCAATCCCTAGCCACTAGGGTTCCTATTTCCCCCTCGGATCCGCCGCCAACCTCTCTCCTCGCCACGTTTCCCTCTCTGAACTTTCTCACCGGCGACAACTCCTCTGAAACCCGCCATGGCGCCGCCACCTCCTATCTCCAACTAGCCACCCATCTACTGGAATCACAACCCCCACTTCTTCCTCTACACGCTGAACACCGGAGGGAGCCTGGAGGTCCACTGCAACCGCGACGCCGTCCTTGTCATCGCCGCAGCTGCCGTCGTCACCCGTCGTCAGCAGCTGCCTCCTCTACGCCGGTGGTGAGCGTCCACCATCCCCTCCTCTCTCCCTCTGCTTGCGCACGGTTCTGCACACGTCCACGCACCACCAATTTCGAGCAGCGTGCCGTGGATCAACGCCGGCGAGCCACCTCGTTGCTGTCTGTTTCAGCCGTGGAAGGTTTCGTTCGTCAGTCGAATTTCAGTTAAATCTTGCGTTGAACGTTAACCTGTCCGCGTTTGCTACTCTGTCGAAACTGACGGAGTAGCGCAGTGGTTGCACCTGCGCTGTGCAAGCGCGCGGTCGTGGGCTCGATCCCCCGCGGCCGCAGTGGATTAATCCACATTTTTTCGCGCACTGGCTGACAGCCGTGGCCCACGTCTCAGCGACTCCCACTGCCACGCAAGCGCAGCGCGCCACGCTGGCCCCCCAGCCCCACGCTGCAGTGGCAGTGGCTAGGGGCCAGTACGGTGCCAAATGTTTTAAACATTTTCTGTTTAAATTCTAAATCTTTTAAATAGCAGATTTAAACATTAAACTTCAACCTTTAATATCTTTTAATCTATAAACCCGATAAATAAAAGTTGTATATGTTTATGTTCAAAATTAAATGATCTTCCCAAATATTCCAAATGTGTACTGTTTTGAATTTTCCAAATATATTAAAAATTCAAATTTGAATAATTCAAATGTAATTTGCAACAATTCATAAATAATTCATACTAATTCCAAATAAGGCAAATAATATATGTTTTTCATACAATTTTGAATATCCTATTCAAATATAAAATTTGTTTCCTTGTTTGAATAATTTAAATTGCCTAAATAATTTAATACTTGTTTAATTCAATTAAATTTGATAAAAATCATAACTTGCTCAAAATAAAATATTTTTGAACATGCAAAATATGTTTTCAAACCATCAAAGTGTGAACTCCTCAAATGTGAATTTGAATTTATGAATTGAACAAATAAAATTCAAATAATATTCAAACTTGTTTTAAATTCAATTAAAACTTGTTTAATATTGTTTAATTCATAATAAATTCATCCTAATTCAAATTTCAATATTTGAAACATGTAATCCAACTAAAATTTGATGTTCTTTTCAAATATAAATTTTGTTAATTGTTTTGCACACTTTGAATTGATGAAAACAATAATTGTTTGTGTGACATGCTTAAGTAACCAAAATTTCTAAACTTAATAAATAATTTCCAAAACTTGTTAAACCCTTTTATTACTTGCATCTATTATTGTTATTTGTTGTTATTTTGTTGTTACCATCATGCATGCATCATGCTAACAACTTTCACATAATAATTAGTTGTAAATCAATTGTTTCCACTTATTTCAATGGACCTTTTCCATATGCAATCCAATTGCATATGGGTCCATTTAAATTGTGTTATCATGTTAGCTAGTTTATTTTGATGCAACCATTAACTTGTCATGCATCATCTTGATTGTGCACAATGCCATGGCAATGATTGTTTACATTCCTGTTTTGTTTGTTTGCTTCTTCTCGAATAGACGACGACGTTGAGACAGACGATCCTTACAGCACCCCTTCTGAGGATCTAGCTCAGTACCAGGCTGCTGAGTTCGCAGGCAATTTATCACTCACATGAACCATTGTGTTCCTTTCAACCCTGGTTACCGATACTTTCCGTTGTCTATTTCTGCTAGCCTTAGTGGTAGTTGTTTCTGTTACGAACCTATCACATGAATCCCTTAACCCTGATATTGCCTCACCACCCCTCCTACAACCCTATTGATTGAGACAGTGTCTTACTAGTATGCTTAGGTTGTTTTGCTCGAGTCTGTTACCCGTTACTTTCCGTTACTATTTCATTATGTTCTGGGGGCTCGATGTTTAATCAATCAATCAATCATGCTAATGTTATTACTTAATAATAATTTGATGATAAGGCACCGGCAGGAGGCCCTGTGTGGTTTTGAGGCCTGCTAGTGTCGACCCTAATAGGAAAAGGGTCTTGTCTACTGATCCATGATGAGCGCACTACCCGCATGTGGGAAGCGAGTATGGGCGCCCCCCTCAATTTGATTCGATTCGCATCTCGTCCAAATCATCTCATTTAGTTCGTGCTTTCTATTTGCCGCATGCATGTTTTTGCGAGCCCAGCGCAGGGTGGAACTTTTGTAGCGGCATATAGGGGGACACGTTCTTAGAGTGCTATGAGGGTCCATTTTCTTCTGGGCTCGATTAGCCGTGCGCCCAAGGTGCTTTGGGCTTGATGCGAAGAAGAGTTGAGTTGTGTTGAGTGCCCCGCTTGGTGGGAGGCATCCCATCTGGCGGGTTATTCATACGTGTACGGCCAAATTGGTGCAACCCTGCAGGGATAATCTTCTCGAGAAGCCGTGTTTTCCGCGGTTATGGTTAACTTGGTGAAAGTACTGGCTAACAAGTACTCAGGACAACTTAAACCTAATGATTCATAATCTCACACCCCATGATTATCAATTTGACTAGTAATAGGATTATTGTCATAATAACTTGTTCCATCTTAATCCAACTGTGTGAGTTATCCTCGGATTGCTTCTTTGGATAAGGGGCGAGATCCAGGATGGGTTTGTTTGAAGTTATCTTTCAGTTGGTTACAACACTCGATCTTATCCCCTTTCTGATAGTTGGAAGTGATAGAATCTCTGTAGTTGGTTAGCGCAGCCAGTTGCAGCATCTTATACATCCCCTTCTTTCCGTTGAACCCAAGTCATCTGTTCTTGTGTTGACGGGCTATACTTTGGTGAACCGTGAGTCTTGCTTGCCAGTACGTCTATGTACTGACCCCTTTGGGGCTGTGGTTTCCGCAGACTACGATTACGAGGATCCAGGTGACGGCTACTACGTGGAGTTTGACGAGGCTGCTGACGAGTAGTTAGCGGACCCGGGCAGGATCCGAGACACCGTGGATGGGCTCCGTCTTTATTTCAGTTTCCGGCTTCTTAAGCCTATTTGGATTTTGTCTGTACTCAGACCCCTTTGAATGCTTCCGCTGAGATGTAATGATGCTATGTTGGGACATGTGTCCCCTGGATGATTGTATTTGCTATCTCTGCCCTAGTGAGGGCCATTTGCAACTTATTTCAATCTTTTGTGTCGTAGAGGCATGTTGTGTTATCATTTTGTTCAAAGTCGTTGACGTACCATGTGTGTATGGTATGAAGTACATCAATGGTAGTGTCCTGATTTCTACAGGATAGTTTACATCGACGGTGAACAGTAGCGATGGGTTGTCACACATAAGTGTTGGCCTACTCGTAAGAGGACGCGGGTGCCGGAAAGCCCCGTAATCCCATCAGAATACTGTTCAGTTCGTACGGTGAGTATCCTATAGAAGTCCGGGTGCGACAGTTTTAGTCATCTTTTGGAAGAGATCTTACAAACGTCAATTTGTTCAGAAAAAATGACTCCAAAGTCCATTGACATGGAGTTCCTTAATGTTTTCTTTTCCGATATGAACTAAAACGGTGTTGTCACAATTTAAGTGAATTTTTTAGTTTTTTACGTCTCGCGGCGTTTAGCATCTAGTCTTATAGATGTTTATTTTAGCAACACGTTTTATATTAACTCATCCATCAATTATGGAATATGGTCATAGTTTGAACAATCTTATCTGTTCTCACAAAATACCAGAACAAAATAACAACTTATTAAGTTCTTTAAAATGAAACTTGAACGTCTGGTTCGATACGACTGTGAACACAATAACACTTTATTTCTGTTCTTGTCATGACCGATTCCACATCTTTTACCAGTTCCGTTTAGTCCCTTGTATTTCTTGAATTGCGTTGCTTTGTATGACAATTCATACCAACCAATATTATATCAAAATACCCAAAAAATACGTCCTTAACTAGCAATACATTTATAACTTGTATATCAAGCATATCCTCCTGAGCTGGACTTCTTCGGGTATTTTCTTTCCTGCCATATACCTTTTGTAATTCTATTTTCAATATTCCCTTTCCTTTACAGTGTGGTGACCCAGCAGACCACTACATGTGTAGTGCTCAAGTCGGTGACATAATACTCACAGAAGGACTTATCCGGAGTGGTACAACAGAAACACAACGGGTCCAAGCAAAACTATAGATTACAAACTTCATTACAAAATCTTGAGAATCTCTTTGATGAATCAAGAAGATCTCCTGCAAATGAAAAATCAGAAGAAGCAATTCGAAGATCCAAGCTGGAGAAGAACTCTAGCTCAGAACTAATTTCCTACAGCTGATGTCAGCCCTAATCTATGGCTTATAACAGCTAAATCCAAGAATGGTCTCCACCTACACCTTGATATATTCTCCTCCTCCAGCTTTGTTGATGATGCTTTCTTGGCTAAGTAAGAGATGAATCCACCTATCTTCCTTAGACAACGATGGCTTCTCGATGACGACTTCCATAGGGCTTCAATTCTAAGCAGGGGGTCAAACGGGAACGAATGAGTAACGAGCGTTACTCGGCAAGTTCATGATATATGGTGGGTAGTTTGATGCACTAACTACAGCTTTAGACTCAAAAGAGTCATAAGCTAATGCAAGGTTTTTGTAAATCTTTCTTCAAGTGGTTGCTTTTAATTCTGAAAACTATGCCCACCAGATCTTCACACGACTAGAACTTCATGGAGTTGCCTTTCCTGCGGCGTTCGCAGCTCCTTCCCGGAACAGGGGTAACATGCCACATCCTTTTACACTCTGCAGAGGTGTGTTACTTTACCCATGGGCGACCAAGACCATGTTGCGCAACCAGGCTCGAAATCTTGTCCACTCCCGCTCAGGTGTGGGGCCCGGTTGTTGGTCCAAGCCAAACCGTGCTTCTCCGCACAACGCATGCCCACCCATTTCCACCAGCAAGTTGAACCCCTGATTCCACCCCTCATGATGGATATCTAGGTGCCCCTGGCAGACCATCATAGACCCCAGAGTCCGTGGGAATTAAGGGATCCCACTCATGTGCATGTAGTCTCGCAAGACCTACAGCGTACGTCTCTGGCAGCCCGTTGACATGCGAATGAGAGAAGATCACATCTGACTTTCTCCCCCCATAGAAGACCCATGGTTAACGCAATATTTACGGCGCAAGAATCCCGACGACAGTTGTTGTTAAATCCTAGGTAATACTTTCCCATGCAGATGGAACCTTCCTTTGACCTACTCATCTTACCATGGTCCCATCCGCCCACCAAACAAAACACTACCACTCGGGTAGTCATTTAATTAGTCATAAAATTATAAAAATAGGATCATGCATTCTTTTGAGATAGGTGGTAATACGCTAGGGTTTTTGCAAATAGTTCGTTATGAAATACTGCAAAGGATATGAGCAAGTGATGAACTTGCCTGAGATTAAATCACCATAATAATCATGTCTTCGGGTTCAAGGGTCGCGTAGAAAATCCCGACATCTGAAAGATAGCAAAGTAGTCCCAGTAAGGACTACTGAAAACACTGGCAAGATGATACATGCATAGTAATGAGATGCATCGTGAAATGCCCTAGAAAATACCCCAGCTTACAAGTGTAAGCCACGTTTGACTCAATAACTTACTCACACAGGTTTTAGGTGAAATGTTTCATTACTTGTGGTGATGTGGTTATTACTTCTTTTAGACTTACATGTGTTTCACTTTTACTTAGCAAACAATTGTTATCATGTTTAAGTAGAAGTGTTGATTACTTGGTGAGGTAACAAGACAATAGCACATGGAAAACAATTATTGAAAAGGTAGCAAACATGTTTGATTTTATGTTCCAAAAGTGTAGAGCTAATGACAATGAGTTTAGTTGAAAATGATGAACTAGTATAGCGAACTCTATCATCGCAATACTTGATAATAAATTGTGATGTTAGGTTTAGTAGGTGTGAAAACATGTGGGTTTTATTAATAAGGAAACTGATATTAAGGTAGTTATTGCTGGTTATAATGGAATATTATGGAATTCCATTATACCTTTAGAAACAATTTTATAAGTTAAACAAAAAAAATTGTGTTTGACATATTTGAGTTGAAAATGTTTTTCTCCTTAATTTGGTATCTCATTTGAAGTATTCTGAAAATATTTGAATAAGATATTAATTTATTAATTTTAAATGAATGAAATGATTAGGCAAAATATTTCACGCATGAAAACTTGGTCAAATGACTTTGAAAACATCATAGATGAGTTGTTTTTGTCATTTAAAGCAATTTGTCATATAACTTGTATTTTTCTGATTTTATGAATTATTTATTATTTTTCTGAATTTTAAATGATTTAATTTAATTAAAGAAAATATTTAATTTTAAAGTTTATCAAACATTTTTGAAAAGTTGATAAACATTTAGATTATAATTTTCTAAACATTTCTATCTTTTTTTCATATTTTTCTGATAAACAGAATAAAAGATATTGATTAAACAAATTTCAATTATTATCTGTTTTTAAATGACAGGTGGGGTCCACGTGGCAGATCGAATTTAATTAAATGGAAAATCAATTTATGACGTCATGCTGACATCAGGATTGAGTCATCACCGGAGGAAATTTCTACTGTGGGTTTGCAATTGGTCGATCTGTTGTGGATTGGCCCGATTTCTTGGTACCACTAAGTAGAGGGCGACTCAAGGAACCTAGGGGTGGCAGCGGTCGGACCATATGGTCATTGGGTGATCGGCGGCGAGCTCAAATGCGGCGGACGGCAGCGGTCGTCAGAGCTACGACGAACTAATAGGGGAGAGGACGAACGGGTGGATGCACGAGAACCAGTAGCTCACCACGAGCTCGATGGCGTCGTCGGGGAGGCGAGGCGATGCCGGAATCGATGACGACAAGAAGAATTCGGTGGCGGCCGGACTCGGAGAAGATGCTCCGATTCGGCCCATGCCGTGCTTGCCAGCTTCCATGCGTGGTTGATGAGGAGGAAGGAAGGATGGCGGTTCCCGGGATGCTCTCGGCTCCACGCGGGGTGAACGGAGGCGACGACGCGCGACGGCGGCTGTGAGCGGCTAGGTTTAGGTTTTGGGTATCGGTTAGAGAGGAAGAGAGGTAGAAAGATGAGAGTGCGAGAGAGGAGTTAAGAGGAGCTTTTCCTCCTCTAGCCCTTGTCCACGAACGAGGAGGCGAGCAGGAGATGGCACACGGCAGCGGCGGCTCGGCCACGTCTCCTCTGCCTTCTGTCCAAGAATTCACAGATAGGTCATTCTGTCTTAAAAACTGAGAAGAAACTCTTGTTTTCAGGGCTTTATTGCAAAGATAAAAATATTAATAATTATATTTGGAAAGCTCATCAAATTTGCAACCTCACCATGTTTTGTTTTGGTGAATTTGAGCAATATTTGTATTTTTTATTTAGGGTGCTCGATTAAGTGGTTTTGTTGTTTTCTCTTCATTTTATTTGTTAAATGTCTTTAAAAATTACCATAGACAAGATTATTATGAACACACAACAAACATGTGGTTTAACAAGGTGGTATAACTTAATTGGACAATTTTAGATACAATTTCTTATAGAAAGTAATTTAGTAAAACTACTTGGTACTGGTTCTATGCACTCTTATAAAAATTAGTTAATCTGGAATTTTATTCCATGACACACCAAATGATTTTAATGGGTGAAGGAACTTGTTTTCTTTTATGATACCATGCTATTTTCATAGTTAAAACTCTTAGCAATTTTGGTTGACATTTTTACTTAGGTGGGTGTAAGCCTTATTTGATGAATTAGGTTCTTTACCGAGTGGAAAACAGGTGTGTCTTTGGAACCTATTTGTTTGTTTTTCACCAGTTTTCAAATGTGGATATTATCTCATGTTGTTTTAGAACATGTAATCATTTACATGGTTATATGTAGATGAATTTTTGTTATCATCTGTTAGTCTTACATATGTAAAGGATATGGAATACAAGGTATTAAGCCTGTTACCATTAACCTCCACATATCACAAGACATGTGGATGCAGTGGCTGGTTATTATTGCTTACTGGTTTAATTGTTTCCATTAAAGTGATTATTATGTGTTCCTCATCTCTGATGAGCTTAACAATGAATAGAGATTATAGGTCTCTAACATTGCCTAATGATTCACTAGATAATTTCTTACACTCCCTTCCTTAGGCAGTGTTGATTCTTGTGGTCTTCGGTTGCTTGATGTACTTGTCTCTAATTGTCACTAGTCTTCAAATAATCCTTTTGTCACTTGCAAGTAATATCAGCTCTTGGATTCCATCTTCAACTATCTCACCCTTGTGGTGAAAACAACCAGTTATTCCAAACAAAGATTTTACTTTGATGATTATAAAAGTATATAAGTTTGTTTTATGACATCAATTTGCCATATGCATATAAGAAGAATTTGTTGACAAGTGGGCCAGACTTGCCTCCAAATTACTTTTCATATACAACTGGCTAAGATGTTCTAGGTTATTCAACCTTCTGTTTGTTTGTGTATGACACTCAATTTGTTTGAGTATACAAAAGTGATCTGTTAACAAGGTGTACATGCTTGTTACCAAACTACTTCTATATAACACTAACATTGGAGAATCACACTATTTCAAGAGAGTTAATAAGATCAGAATAAGATATAAGAGTTTCTAAATACTCTTATAGTAGATTTGAGTATCACTTCTAGAACATTCTAAATAATCTTCCTGAAGGTCTTTTGGTGGTAGTTCCTCTTTTCTTGTGGGTGCTTCTCTTGTGGAATGCCTCTGAGAAGATTGGAAATAAGATAGAATGGTCTAGCCAAAATAACAAGATCTAGATTAAGAGTTAGTTCATTCTTTTATTATCCTTCCATACATTTCTTATTTTATTTCCCATAGGATATGGTATAACTGTGCACGGTTAACTGAAAACCGTGAAACCGAACCGAAAAAACCGAAACCGAACCGAAATTATGGTTATTTTGGTTTCCGGTTAAGGTTACGGTTAGTAAAATAGCTAACCATATGCATGTGGTTAATACGGTTAATAACCGAAAACCGAATGACCGAATGGTTAACCATTAAAAAACCGAATGCTATTAACATGTACTTATTTGCTACTTTTATTAACACTATAGGTTACTTGTAGTATGTGATTTGCTACTTGTATATACTTTCATTGACTTTTATGGGTTATTTGGTTACTTTGGACCATATGCGTATTAATTTTATAGTGTATTCCATTAATTTGTAATATATGGGAACCAAAAGAAATTGTTATTTTAAAATTCGCGTCAAGTTCGGTTAATTTGGTTATTACCAAAACCGAACCGAAATTAAATGGTTATTACCGAAACCGAACCGTATTCTCGTATAAAACCGTATTTACCGAAGTATTGAAACCGTACAAACCGAAAAACCGTATAAACCAAACCGAATTAACCATATTAACGGAATGCCCAGCTATAGGATATGGGATTGTTCATATATGTTTGGTGTTACTTAGCTATCCATTCAATTCCTCTAGTAGAGGTTATAACTTGTTGTTATTCATTAGTTATATCAGAGATACTTTATTTGTTGAATGTTGATTTGAATAGAAGTGTGAAATGCTTATGGAATGATAACTTAATAGTAAATTGATCACATGGTTCATTGATGTGTTGAGATCTCATATGCTTACTTGTATAAGATGATTGAGACAATGAGCATAAGAAGGTTGTTGGGGTTTAATGACTTATGTCATAATTGATAGTTGTTTTTCTCAGGTGTCATGTTGTCACTTTATATTCTTCTCTTAATGACCTTTGTCATTCTTAATGCAGATATAGAGGTTTGGGAATATCATATGTGATGATCAAGGTTTAATAGTAGTTTAAGAAGATTTCTTTCTTCTTTTAGGTACTTCTTTTATAGTTGATGAGATATGTACATATTCGATAAATGTGTTAATACAATTATTATATCATTTCCCACTGGTGGGTTCTGAGTTAACACTTGTGGGTATCATTTGTGTTCTATTAAACCTTTGTTATTTGATTGTGAAGGTGCACTTAGTAGTTATGAGATAATTTATAAGAGGTGTATGTGGATGACTGATAATTTAAAGAGGTATTGTTTGAGAGGACATAACACCTCTATTGATAAGATGGTTCAATTGTGTATTACTCATTGGTGGAAGTATGATTATTAGTTTTGTGATTTGGGTACTCACCAATCTTTGGGTTGTAGATACCTAATAAATTTTCCCAAGTCACTTAAAGACTTGTGGTTAAGGTTGTTGAGAGTTTGTGTTGATCAAAACCAATTTATGGTTTGTGTAACCAAATGATTTGGTTTCTGAAGATACTTGTTATAAAGATCATTCCAAATGTACTCTTGACTAGATGAACTAGACCTAATTTCATCATGTCTAGTGAAACTTTGATCACTCTGATTCGTTTAAACTTTCGTGCCAAAATTTCTCGTACTTTTAGATGCATGCTTTGCAAATGCACATATTAAATTTAGATCCTTATAACCTCCCAAACACTGGGATGTTACAGTATCTCCCCCTTAACAAGAACTTTGTCCTGAAGTTCAACCTCTCTCGCGTAAAAATGGTAGAGAAAACTTCTGTAGACCGTTGAATCTTCACAATTGTTTTCTTGTGTCGACTTTGGAAGGTGTAGCCTCTTGTCTTGATTGTTCACCTTCCACTGTCTTGCATGATAATCTAATAGTATGCCAGTTGTTAGGACAACTCTGTCTTGTTACTAGGCCTTCCTAATAGTCTCACGAAGAACACGTGGTATTTCCACCATATAGTGGATACCAAGTTTCGTTCTCCGATGAATAGGTATGGTTTCCTACCTCTCAGAACTTTCCAAAGAAAATTTGGTATAACCACCAAATGATGAATAACCAATAAGATACTTCCAGTACACTGGATATTGTGTATGCTTAAGATTCCAATTAGGTTCAATCTAGTGGTCTCAAGAGAAATACTGCTGAAAGAAACTAGTACAACATAGTGTACATTGATTTAGACTCGTCTATTTAGTGAAACTATCTTCGAGTTTCCTCGATTTTTAACTTTTTCCTACAAATAATTACAACTTATTCCACTGGTTACTTCCTATGGTCCTTCTACATCTTTGGTTTTTGACTTCTATAGGATTACTCTATAAGTTTATTTATCGAACTTCTACATGTTTCCTTCTAGGATATAACTACTCATGTGATTTTCTTGGCATCACTTGTGGTATATCTACATGTGTTGATGAATTATATTTCCAACTCCAAACAAGATGTGGAATGTGGTCCATTCCCATCAGTAGCTTTATTGACTTCTGCCTTCTTTACTTTCTAGTCTTCCAGAGCTTTGGTGGTTGCTTCAATCAGCTGAGATTTCAGACCGCTCTCATACTAATCCTATACTCTCTAGACCAGCAACATCAAGATAGAACTGAGTGTTTGCACATCAAGTTCAATCTTCATGTACAGATCTAGTCAATCAAAGATTCACTCATGCATCAAAAGCCCGTGAAATAGAAGTACTTAGAGTAAAACATCTCAAGTACCAAGGCTCTTAAATGCTATACACTACAAGTAGGTGTATAGTACCTTATAATCCTAATATGCACAACCATTCTTTGACTTGGTAATTACTCCAATTGCATGCCTTACTGCAATAGAATAAACTTAGACAAATGATCCTATAGTAGTTGTTGTCTAACTGGGTTCCATATAGGACTAAGCACCATGTCAATTGAATTACTTCATGTTGATTATGATAAGCTTCTTATGGGATCTGTTGATCCTTCATGTTGTTGATCACACCTTAGGAGTAGTAATGTAGCTTTCATCAATGCATATGCCTTCTCCTAATTCTATACTATACGATGATGATTCACCTCTAGACTTGATAACTAAGGATATGGTATATACCCCCTAGTTACCAAAGTTTTAATAACTCTTAATGATTCTCATCGTCCATTCTTGATGACTCCTATACTAACCCAATACCATGTTCTACTCCATCCTATGCATTCATAGAATGGGGTAATCATCCCTTTGACATAATCATCTCTGACTATGTCAGAATTCTTTTTCTTAATAAAACTAATACTTACTAAACTTCTAACTATTCATACCTAGGTATAGAGAAAATAGATAAATAGATTTACTTAGGTTGAGTAAGAATAATTCTATACAAGTATGATTATATCATTCTCAAGTGAATGGTCATCATAGTTGTAGGAAATGTGGTTTAGATAAGATGGCTTCCTATATTCTTTACCAACCTACAGATCTCCTAAAAGGTTTTAAACCTAAGGTCTCTTCGCTCTGATACCATCTGTGGTGACCCAGCACACCACTGCATGTGTACTGCACAAGTCGGTGACATAATACTCACAGAAGGACTTATCCATGAATATTACATCTCTCAGAGTAGTACAACAGAAACACAGCGGGTCCAAGCAAAACTATATATTACAAAATTCATTACAAAATCTTGAGAATCTCTTTGATGAATCATGAAGATCTCCTGCAAATGAAACATCAGAAGAAGCAATTCGAAGATCCAAGCTGGAGAAGAACTCTAGCTCAGAACTAATCTACTACGGCTGATGTCAGCCCTAATCTATGGCTTATAACAGCTAAATCCAAGAATGGTCTCCACCTACACCTTGATAGCTTCTCCTACAGCTTTGTTGATCACGATGCTTTCCTCGCTAAGTAAGAGATGACTCCACCTAGCTTTCTTAGACAGCGATGGCTTCTCGATGACGACTTCCATAGGGATTCAATTCTAAGCAGGGGATCAAACGGGAACGAATGAGTAACGAGCGTTACTCAGCAAGTTCATGATATATGGTGGGTAGTTTGATGCACTAACTACAGCTTTAGACTCAAAAGAGTCATAAGCTAATGCAAGGTTTTTGTAAATCTTTCTTCAAGAGGTTGCTTTTAATTCTGAAAACTATGCCCACCAGATCTTCAAGAGGTTCGCAGCTTCTTCCCGGAACAGGGGGTAACATGCCACATCCTTTTAGACTCTACAGAGGTGCATTACTTTACCCATGGGCAACCAAGACCATGTTGCACAACCAAGCTCGAGATCCTGTCCTCTCCCTCCTCAGTGAACCTCGTTTGTCGGAGTGGCTTTAATCGGCTGGGCCACCGTCATCGTCTCCACGGCCTATGGAGATCTTCGACGACGATTCGCCGCCGTCTGTCATCCCCTCGCCATCCCGACCTCATCATTGAGTTTCTGGTGAGATTATGCACCTCGTGGTGCCTTTCACTCTGTGAATCCGGGTCATTTGCTAGGAGTTCACCATGCGCCACCATCGTCCGCCATGGATGGTCACCGCCAGTGACATTGCGGTGACCAATTGGTCAGTCCACCGCCACCGTTAGAATTGCCCTACTCCCCTCTATCTCCCAGTACCACCCGCTTGGTCTAATTCGAAACCAATGATCCGATTGGAATTCAAAAGAGAGGAATTGGCTCTGTGATGACGCGTTCATGACGACATCATTCATTTTCTTTTAATTTTGATTTAAAAACGAATATGACAGGTGGGACCCACCTGTCAATTCAAAAATGACAGAAAATAATTAAAAATTATTAATTCAATAACTTTAATTCTATAATTCAGAAAAATACAAATAATATACCAAATTAAACAGAAAAATATAATCTAAATGTTTTATGAACTTTTCAAAAATGTTTAATAAAAATTAAAATTAAACATTTTCTTTAATTAAATTAAATCATTTAAAATCGAGAAAAATAATAAATAATTCATAAAATCAGAAAAATACAAGTTATATACCAAATGCTCCAAATTACATATGCAATCCACCTATGATGTTTTGGAAGTCACTTGACCAAGTTTTCATGTGTGCAATATTTTGCCTAATCATTTAATTCAATTAAAATTAATAAATTATTCAAATATTTTCAGAAAACATAAAATGTTATATCAAATTAAAGAGAAAAACATTTCCAACTTAAATATGTCAAACATATTTTTTTTGTTTAACTTATAAACTTATTTCTAAATGTATAATAGAATTCTATAATATTCCATTATGACCAGAAATAACCACCACATCATTATCTTCCTCACTAATAATCCTTAAATGTTTTCACACATACAAAACCTATCATCTTGGTCATTAGCTAGTTATGAGATGATAGAGTTAGTTGTATTAGTTCATCATTTTCAAATAAAACTTTGTCATTAGTTCTACACTTTTAAACATAAAATAAAATGTGTTTGTTATCTTTTCAAGAGGTGGTTTCCATGTGTTATAATCTTATTGCCTAACCATAAGTTGTCTACTTATAACTTAAACATGATAACAAGAATTTGTTATATAAAAGTGAAACACACATAAGTCTAAAAGTAATAACCACATTACCGCAAGTAATGAAACAAATCACCTAAAACTTGTGTGATTGAGATATCGTATCAAACGTGGCTTACATTTGTAAGCTGGGGTATTTTCCAAGGTATTTCACGATGCATCTCATTACTATGCATGTATCATCCTTGCCAGTGTTTTCGGTAGTCCTTACCGGGACTACTTTGCTATCTTTCAGATGTCGGAATTGTCTACGCGACCCTCTAACCCCGAAGACATGGATTATTATGGTTATTTCAATCTGAGGCAAGTTCATCACTTGCTCATATCCTTTGCAGTACTTCATAACAAACTAATTGCAAAAACTCTATCGTATTACCACCTAGTCTCAAAAGAATGCATGATCCTATTTTTATAATAATATGACTAATTGAATGACTACCCCAAGTGGTACTGTTCTGTTTGGTGGGCGGATGGAACCATGGTAAGATGAATAGGTCAAATGAAGGTTCCATCTGCATGGGAAAGTATTACCTAGGAATTAATCACAAGTGCCGTCAGAACTCGGTGCGCCGTAAATACCGCGTTGACCATGGGTCTTCTATGGGGGGAGTAAGTCAGTTGTGATCTTCTTTTGTTCGCATGTCAACAGGCTGCCAGAGACGTACGTTGTAGTTCTTGCGGGACTACATGCACATGGGTGGGATCCCTTAATTCCTACGGACTCTAGGGTCTATGATGGTCTTCCAGGGGCGCCTAGATATCCATCCTGAGGGGTGGAATCAGGGCTTCAACCTGCTGGCGGAAATGGGTGGGCATGCGTTGTGCGGAGAAGCATGGTTTGGCTTGGACCAACAATCGGGCCCCACACCTGAGTGGGAGTGGACAGGATCTCGAGCCTGGTTGTGCAACATGGTCTTGGTCGCCCATGGGTAAAGTGACGCACCTCTGCAGAGTGTAAAAGGATGTGGCATGTTAACCCCTGTTCCGGGAAGGAACTGCGAACGCTACAGGAAAGGCAACTCCATGAAGTTTTAGTCCTGTGATGGTCTGACGGGCATAGTTTTCAGAATTAAAAGCAACCTCTTGAAGAAAGATTTAAAAAAACCTTGCATTAGCTTATGACTCTTTCGAGTCTAAAGTTGTAGTTAGTGCATCAAACTACCCACTATATATCATGAACTTGCTGAGTAACACTCGTTACTCATTTGTTCCCGTTTGACCCCTGCTTAGAGTTGAAGCCTATGAAAGTTGTCATCGTGAAGCCATCGCTACCTCATGAAGCTAGGTAGAGTGATCTACTACTTAGTCGATAAAGCATCGTCATCAACAACGCTGGTGGAGGAGAAGCTATCAAGGTGTAGATGGAGTCCATTCACGGATTTAGTTTCTTCGAAGCCATAGATTAGGGCTGACATCAGCCGTAGTAGATTACTTCTGAGCTAGAGTTATTCTCCAGCTTGGAGCTTCGAATTGCTTCTTCTGATGTTTCATTTGTATGAGATCTTCTTGATTCATCAAAGAGATTCTCAAAATTTTGTAATGAAGTTTGTCTCCTATAGTTTTTCTTGGACCCGTTGTGTTTTCTGTTGTACCACTCTGAGAGATGTAATATTCACGGATAAGTCCTTCTATGAGTATTATGGCACCGACTTGCGCACTACACATGCAGTGGTGTGCTAGGTCACCACATACAGAAGAATCATTCAACATCAAACAATGTTAGTCGAATTAGCACATTTCCCTTGGCGTGTTGGTCATATACTATCACCCACTGAGTCATACTTTCAGTTTGATTGTTGTACTAATATCATCATATTATTAGCATTCTTCCGGATTCCACCCTTAGCACAAGCAAGGTAAACGATTATACCCATACTTTTAATCCATCCTATCATAACAATTATGTGATGAAGGTACTATAGCTCGAAGGAAGGAATTTAGAGGATAATATTAGCACCCAACTTCTTGGTAGATCCAAACGCCTAGCGTGTTCAATCATTGCATATATTCAAATAATATAAGCACACATTATCACGCTAAATTATACTCAGTCATGTTGTCACAAATAAGTTTCTAGATATCAATATATATTTCACTTGCTTGTTTCTGAAAACAATTCTCTTCAGTTCCTGAATCACCTTGATTGACAAAACATTCTTTTGAAGATAAAGAGTTATGGAAGCAAGGATGACACTGGATTCTAAGTAGGAATAACTTAGTCTCTAGATCAATCAATCATTAATAATATGGAGCTAGGCAGGTTATACCAAAAATCTACAATAGGAACCAATTTTAAATTTCACTAATAGTTACCACTCTAAAATTATTTTACCAGATCATTACAGTTATATCTCAATTAACAATATAAGTGTAAGGTAGTTCATGGATGCCAATAAATACTACATGCAAATTCACTTTGATTGGTTGTCCATGATAAAATAAGTTCAAGTTAGTTCAAAATTACTATGTGCACTCTGACTCAAAAACAACACCCCTCTAGTCATTTTAGTGATTACACAAACCAAATTCACTACATCAAAACCGATCATCACGTGAGATGATGTAGCTACAAAGGCGAACATATACATGTTCATCATATCATCCATATGACTCATGCTTTACCTTTCGGTTACGTGTTCCGAGACCATGTATGTACATGCTAGGCTCGCCAAATAGAATCATAGTATTTGTGTGTGTTCCCAGGCCATGTCTGTACATGCTAGGATCGTCAGCACCCGTTGTATGCTAACATTGAGTCTATCACACCCGATCATCATGTGGTGTCTCGAAACGACGAACTTTATTAATGGTGCATCCTAATAAAGAACATATTATTATCTTGATATTAAATGAGAGGGATCATCTTATAATGCTACCGTTGTTATCTAAGAAAAATGAGATGCATAAAATGATTAACATCACATGGATAAATAATGTGATATGATATGGTCCTTTTTTACATTTGATCTCCATCTTGTGCATCATGGTATGATCTCCATCATCCCATCGGCGTGGCACCAAGGTCCGTGGCACCTCCATCTTGATTGTCCATCAAAATTACAACATATCACATAGATATGATATACAACACACATGCCATAAGTAATAAGACAACTATATGGCTCCTGCTGGTATGTCAATAATTTACAAAAGAGATCATTTCATACATAAAATTTGTAACATTTATCATATCACATCACATGCCCTGTAAAAACAAGTTAGACGTCTCTATTTTTTTTGTATATTTTATGTGGCTTGGAGTTTTCGAAGATATAACCATTTAAACCTACGAACATGAACCACAACGTTGATAAACAAATTATTAACAACCCTTTGTATATAATACCTTAACTATAGTGGGAGATACTTGACACCCTCTTAGCCACTTTTTATCGTGAGACAGGTCTCGTGTACGAGTACACGTAAATTTAATCTAGGGCCGCTTCATCCCACTATGCCACAACGATAAAAAAAATAGTCAAAGAGGCAATAACATGATCATCAACGCCCATATACACCTATGTGTTGAACCCGTACAAATCATCTATGCATAGAACCTGGCTCTGATACCACTAATGGGTTTGTAGCATAAAAACAAAAAATTCCTACATAAAGGACACCCGAAGGGGCAACATCTAATCTAGGAGATGTAAGCAATGGGGAGAAGGAGTCTTAAGCAGAACTTACCCTCGAAGACACAAAGCGTTACGAGATCTAATCTCGTCGGTGATGTAGTCGAACTCAGATCGATCTCAAGATCGTGAAGATGTGTGCTGCAATCCGGCGACGCTGCCATGATCGGTCACATGTACAACTTGATGACAACCTCCGTTCCCTCGATCCAGCGGGGAAGAGGAAGTAGAGGATCCCCAGGAACTCAAGCAGCACGACGGCGTGGTCTGATGGAGAAAACTTCATTCAGCGTTTTGCCAAGCGCATGAACATGAGGTAGAACGACGAGAGGAACATGAGGTAGAACAACGAGAGGAGGGAGGTGGAGATGACACCAAGTGTGTTGAGGAGAGGGAGCTCTCACCCTCCTTTTATAGGTGGAGAGGGAAGCCTAAAGGCCCCATGCATCTAGGCATGGTGGTGCCCCCACCTCTTCCCTCATTATGTGAGTGGACACTCCACTCACACCCACTCATTCTCCACTAAAAAATCCCAAAGGTTTTTTTCTTTAGTAAATAAAAAAATTATTTCTTTATTTTAATATTTTTAAATTCCATTAACAAACATTAACACATAACATCTCGAATCATTTGTTAATTCTATTAACAACCATTCGACAAAAAACCCTTGAACTATTTCAAATTTACCCGAAACAATTTTGGTGTTGTCCAAACTTTTCTCCGATATTTTGTATCCTCTCAAACGCGTCATCGAACCTTAAGCGTGTGACCCTACGATTCGTGAATAATGTAGACATGATCGAGGCACCTCTCCGATCAATAGTCAACAGCGGGACCTGGAGATCCGTAATGACTCCTACACATTCAACGATGAATCTAGTGATCGTGTGAACCATAAACGTCATAACCAATTCCCTTTGTCTCACGATATTTTACTTGTCCGAGATCCGATCATTGGTATCAACCATACCTAGTTCGATCTCGTTACCGACAAGTACTCTTTTAGTCATTCTGTGATATGAGATCCTTGTGACCTAGTCACGTGCTTGCAAACGGTGTCGATGTGATATCACCGAGAGGGCCGAGAGTATATCTCTCCGTCATTTGGATGCACGAGTCCCAATCTTGATCCATGAGCCTCAAATAATACTTTCCGAATACCCAACGACACCTTTATAGTCACCCTATTAAGGTTTGACGTTTGACCACATCAAAGCACTCTTCAAATGTTAGTGATTGATATGGTCTCATGATCTAAGGATTAGAGTTACTTCGTATGTTTGATATAACAATGTAAACTTAATGACTTGATCGCATTGCTATATTTACTTTAGGTCTATGTTCATCATATCATTCTTCAAATGACATGACCCCGTTATTAACAACATCTAATGTTCATGTTCAGAAAATCTTGATCATGAGTTAATCAACGACCTAGTTAAACGACAGGCGTTGCTAGGAACTCTTGTTTGTTTATTAGACATACATGTACCAACGTTTCCGGTTAATACAATTCTAGCATGATAAATAAAAATTTATCATAAACATGGAATAAGATAATAACCACTTTATTATTGCCTCTCGGGTATATTCCTTTCGTAATCTCCAACGGATCCTGCGTTCGTGGTGCCATGTCGAGGTTCACGACAAGTGCAATCCTTATCCTTTCCCATCATCATCATGATATGGTTTAGGATGTTTTTCTAGCTACAAAACAGGGTTAGGTAAATCATCTCAAAATTCTAAACTTCGAGACTATACCATATCACATTTCCTGCAAAACAGAGTTATATGTCCCTAACGTTTGTTTTGCATCTTTTAGCGTGGCTGTAGGATCTATGAAACGAACCGCTAATTAACATACGCTTCCATAAGTCATGATTATTCACATTGCTAGATTGGCATTGTGGGGTAATTGAAACACAGACATTACGAAAACGTCTAGAGCCTCAACCTAAACTTATTCATAACCATGACCCCGTGTAGATCCAGTCCACATGCCCCTTCCACAATGTTGTTTTTGAGACCAACTATAAAGAGAGCCAAAGCTACCGAAACACTTCTTCGGATCAAGCGAGATATGCCAGGGGAAATTCGAGCGTCCTAGGATTGCCAGAAGTTTGTAAAAATCTAGATATGCCATTGGAAACAAAACAACAGAGCTTATTGGGAAGCAATTATAAATAATCTTAACGTTCGATAACTTTCCAACGTAATTGCACAAACGTATGCAATTCCCGCACACACCGGTGCTTTAGATCTGATCTTGTACCTACGCATAGACCGCTTTGATACCACTGTTGGGTTCCGCAACGGGAATTTAATTTTTTTGCCAAACTGCTACGAAACCGCCAAAATCTATCTATGCAGATACAAGTGAATATAAATTCCAATATCTTGTTTCGAGATCGTGTACCAAACACCGTAGTACCGGAAGATGTGTCGATGATGATGTTGATGAAGCCTGTAGAATATCCTCAGGCACAAGCCTGTGGGTGAGGGTGTTGCCGACTTCCTGTATCCAGCACCGTGATTCAGTAGACTGAGGGTCTCACCTGTTACCCCTCTAAGAGTATGCACACATACGTCAGGGAAAATTCTGCAGCACTTCGTAGTCAAGGACTTAGCATTGTAGGTGTATATGAAGGTGTACCTCTTAAGTCTTAACACATGAGAGAGAGAGAGAGAGTAATTAGATGTTATGTCTAATCGAGAGAGGGTCACCTCGGCCTAATTAGAAGAATATCTAATCCAATTAGAGGAGACTCCAATCCAATTAAAAGATCTCTAAGCCGATTGAAAGGGATCTAATTAGATTGCTCTAATTAGTCTTCTAAATATTAGAGAGGTTCTAATCCTATTAGAAGTAGTCTAATTAGAAGCTCTAATTAGTTCTTCTAATTATTAGAGATGTCTCTAATCAATTAGAAGTGATAAAATTAGAACCTCTAGAGAATGAGAGAGGCCAAAGGCTCAATTGTGTGTTCTCCAAAGATAGGAGGGGTGGGGATTATATAGTGGGTCAAGGAGGTCACCTTCCATGGGGGGAGGATCGGTTTCCCTCCCTCCTTGGCCTCTCCACACCTCCTAGGAGGTTTTGGATTGGACTCCAAGTGGAGTACAATCCCACCCCCTTTTTTTTCCTTTTCCCACTCATTTATTTCTCAAATAAATTTAGGAAAATTCCTACGGGTAGCTAGTGCATATTGTGAGACCATGGTTCCCATATGGCATGACCTAAAATTAGGGTTTACCTCAAGGAGTAAATCTGGCCTCCTCCAGCACTACTTCCATATATGGGAAGCCCCCCGAAAATCTTCTGGAACCCTGTGACCTCTATAGATAAAATCATCGATATTATCTAATGATTTCAAAAATATATTTCCAACATCCAGGTACATCTCATGCCCCCCCGCATTTGCTCCGTAAAGTGTGCAACCTCAATTTCTCTTTCATAGCAACTCGAGAATAAATTCCGTTAGTAATAGAAGTTGTTTATATCACTCTAGGACATCCCATGCCCTTTTTATATTTTATCTTTGATGAATAAAATATAACTATCATGTAGAAACAACGTTCTGGTGATACTCCTAGTTAATCCGTACCTACCAATATACACAAAAATAAGCCGAAACTTAAGTGTGTTTCTCCTACATGTTTGATAGTGTGTAGACATGAAACTGGAAACTCTTTCCTTTTCAATAATGAATAGCGGGGTCGTGGACACACATATCGACTCCCATCTACTAAACAAATAAACTGCTGAACATGTTGGTTATTATACAAATCTCCCATTAGCCACGATACCAAATTTACCCGAAACTATTGATTCATGTATGCAATAGTTATGGATACCAAGAATACCGAGTGGGCACAGGTATGTATTTCTCTTTTTACGGAGGAGTAATTTCATCTGAGAACATCGAGGTAACATGCTCCTTTAAAATTACCTAGTAACTACCTTTATGTTGACCCAGTTTATGGTGTGACTCTTGATAGCACCAAAGTAAAACCTCCAGAATATATTATCACGATAACCTGATGGTCAAAGGATGCACTGTAATATAACCGTGTTATGATATGATTCTAAGGACAAAGATGCCTTAGTGGAATCTCTTAGCATATAAATATACTTAGGGAATACCCATCCATGTTGTTCCCTTGCAACAATATGCTATTCATTGATGTTGACAAAAACAATGTCCATGACAAGGAAAACAGAGTCATCAAATATCCAATGAATTAGTCGTAAAAGACAAGACTAGGGTTTGTTTCTCTGTTCATGTTACTACACGTGATCATGAGTTTTCATTTGAATCTCATTTCCAGGTACCATGTCAGTTATAGAATAGTAATATGAATCATAATTATGAAACGAATGTATAAATTATTTCCTTTTGGACATACATCCAACAAGATTGGTCGGAGAAAACATAGGACGACAGTGTGCATACGGTCGAGAGAATCTCGACTCTCGCGCAACTCCAAAATGGGAACCATAGAATGAGAGAAGAGATAGAGAAAACTGGATGCCAAAAGGAGAGGGGTCCCTCACTTTATATAGGAGGAGGGGAGGATTTCCCCTTGGCTCAGCCATGTGGGACGAAACCTCATAAGGCTGGTCGGCCAAGGGGTAAATCCGCACCCCCACATGGGCCCTAAGAGGCCCATGCGAGTTGCTCCTCCCTCTCACTCCATTTCTCCCTTTTCCCTATTGGGCCTCTTTTGCCACTAAGGCCATTAGGGGGGAAATGGCTCTATAAATTAAATAAAATACATTTAATTACTAATAACACTAATTAATGATAAATCAATATTATTTTACTTATTTAAGTATCGAAACATCATTTGCTGCCCTCCGATCTCCATCGGATAAATCCTGGAACTATCCGGCTTAGTTCTCTCTTATTTCTCTTAGGTAACAAATCACTCTATCATCGGCCACCCTTAAGTGTGATACCCTAACGGTTCGAGATCACTACAGACGTGATCGAGATCCCTCTACAATCAATGACCCGAAGCGGGGTTTGGAATCCCCCTGGTCCCTGTGCAATCTGCGATTATCTTTGTCGCTGAACCTTAAACGGAACTTGCCCCACCTTCTGTCATACGATACTTGGTTTGTCCGAGACTCGTTCTCCGGATCACTATACCTGGTACGATATTGTTACCAACAAACCTATCTACCCATTACCACGATGTTGCATCCCCGTCGCCTAGTCACATGCTTGCAAGCTTTACTTGATCTAACACCGCTGAGTGGGCCCAGAGTATTTGTCCATTATCTGGATTGACAAATCCCACTCTCGATGCATATGTCTCAACATATCCCTTCAGTTATCTAATGTACACCTTTATAGTCACCCATTTTAGTTACTTACGGTGGATGTAGTTTTACAACCTCAGGGATAGCAATTAAAATATCATCTGATGGTCAAAGGTTTGGGTACTATGTTTCTGGATATTTATAAGTAGGGTGTCTATCGACCATGCCATTCACCTAATGACATTACTCCATTGTCAGTGACGTATTTGTCCATGATGAGAAAACCTTGATCATCTGTTGCCCAATGGACTAGTAAAATAGAGGCTTACTAGGGACCTGTTTCATTTTCACTTAATATAGTTATAGAATGACATAAAACATATGATGAACATATATGAGTTATGACAATAATAATAACATATTATTTTCCTCTAAGGCCTCCTTCATAGATATGGTTGAAAATTTTATCTATAAGGTTCATAAGGTTCCGGAAGAGTTTGGGCAAAAACCGAGAAGGGAGGGGAGTGCGGGAAGGGGGAAAATTTGCCCCCATTGCCACGCAACTTTGTGGGGCTGGCAGGTGGGCCCTAATGGCTCTATTTTTGGTGCTATTTTATCTAGCCATTCGTCCTTATTTTATTAGATTTTCATAGCATTTTTATTCCTACACTAACCCAAACATTACTATGTTTGGATATGTTTCATTTCTTCATGAATATTATCACTAAGGAAGGAAATTATGCATATTAATAATAATTGGAGGAAAACAAGCAATTCTAGAAAAAGAAAAATCAGAATTATTTCATAGAGAGGCTTAATGACCATAGTACGGTCAGTAGCGACTGTACTGATCAACGTAACGCATGCCACCTCCTCTAGCACATAAAAAGGGACAAATTTTGTGAAGAGGCCAGAGACGAAAAACAGACGCATCTTCCACCAGAAGAGCCAGAAGGAAGAAGGAGATCCGTAGAGGAGAAGCCATGTCTGACCCTATCGGAGATTGACATGTTCAACACCATCCACCACACCATCCATTCCACCATCCCATAGAGAGTTTGAGATCATCATTGTAATAAGTTTAGAGTTTTGAAAACTCTAGTTTGGTGTTCGTTGATCCGAGATTTATTGTGGCTTGCTACGGTAATATAGAGATGAACCTTCCACTTTCAATTATCGAGTTCATGTTTGCTAACTCCCTCATGTGCAAGTAAATCCCCGCAGGCGTGGAAGATGAAGGGGATTGGTAATACGTGTTTGTGCTAATTTACTTCATCTTATGTCTGAGAGTGTTTTCAATATTGTTTATAGTATTACGTGTTTTCGGTGTGCGTAATGCTTGTTATCTAGGGCCCAGGTAACATGATACTAGTAGAGAGCTACGTAAACATATACTTGTTGTTCAACAATTATGCGACCTCCTAAGTGACAGGTGGAGATATCAATGAGAAGTGAAGACAACAAGAATATCACGAGAAGCCATCGAACTTAATGCATTGGTCTAACCTATTGGTTTTAAATAGCTGAACTGGCCACGACAATGGAACAGGGAAGCAGGACAATAGTGATAAACATAGCCAGGCATGAGGACGTTTAACTATTTCAGGGTGACTCGTGTACCGACTATCCAATAGAGGAGAATATATATCACATACCAGCTACCTCCATCAAGCACATTCACAAGAACCGTGAACTAGAAATCTCTCCGGACCGATTTCATTCATAAGCAATACAACACAATTTTACAATATTTAATTCTTTCACTTATTTATTACCAGTAAGTTACTCCATTTCTATTTCCACACAACTCACTCTCGTTTTTTCGTAGGTTTAAACGAACTAATATTTCTGTGAGTCAGTTCACATAAGTCGGACACCTTGTGTGTGGCAAACACAACCTTAAAAGCCTTTTACCAGATCAGCTCTCCGTGGGATCGATATAAATCGGAGATCATACTTCCGCGAAATGATGCTTTAACGAACCTGTGCACTTGCAGATATCAGGCCCCAGGTCCTCCAACCATGGCACTTAGAAACTTTCGATGTTTTCCCTAAATTTATTTAAAGATAAAAAGAAAAACAAAGGGAAAAGAAAAAAGGGTGAAGAGGTGGAGTTGGACTCCCAAAAGGTAGTCCAGTCCAATTTCCACTAGGAGAGGGGGTGTCGCCACCTCCTTAGTGTGGCCAAGCCCCCCCTCGTAGCTAGAGTAGGACTCCTCCCCCTTTGGTAGATTCCCCCTTACGTCCAACTATAAAAAGGACCCCAAGATTTGAGGCAAATCACAACATTGAGAACAATTGTCTCTCAAGACTCTCTCACTTTCTAGTAAAATTAGAGGGTCAAATTAGAGCCCTCTAATTAGTTTAGAGGTTCTTCTAATTGGGGTTTGAGGTGTCCTCTCCCGTTTAGACCTATTTCTAATTACTATTCTCTCTCATGTGTTGAGAAACTTTCAGAATAATATAGTTCTAATCGCAGTCGATTAGTGCTACCAATTTGCAAGCCGAAAGACCGTCTCTATTCGTTGGTGTCGAGTCATGGACTGCGGAGCACTGCAGGTTGACAAGAGCGTACGCGCGCACACCATAAGAGGGATTACACTGTGATGCTTGACGGGGGAAGCTTAGCGCTATCCTTGCAACCAGGCCTAGTTGTGAGGATTTACGATTGTTCAGAACTATTCTATGATTATATCGAATCCTCTACTCGGTGAGTCGTGATCTTGATCAATGCATATATAGACATGCATCGTTATCAACATAGTGATCTTGGCGAACTATATAGGGCTATTTTTTAAAAAGTTCAGCAACGTAGACCAACAATTACTTCATGTTGAATTATGAAAGTGTGCTTTAATACACAACAAGTGCATAAGTGCAACAATCATTCTTTGAATCATCCAGATATATCAATTTGTGAATTTAATAAAACGGACTGATCCTCGGAATACACCATCATCTTTCGAAGTGCGCAGTCAATATTATGTTATATTCAAAGAAACAAGTCAAAGAGTAAAGGCTTCGCCCTTCAATACCACACTTCAAATCGAAATTCCTACGAGATTGTCGTTCGAAGAAAAAGACATGGTTTGATAGAAACTTTAAGTGGGTATCAAATACGCTGGAATGAATGGTATCAATTTCTTCTTTTCTACACTGAATCTGCTTCGATATCTCTTTCTTCCTTCCCTTCTGTAAACCAAGCAGTGACTAGCATCTGTCACTCACTTTCCAAAGCACCAATTGACTTGCTTTCAGAACAACCCTGATCAGTTATACCTGAAATACCACCCGTATTACGTACGCCATTCCCAACGTGGAGCGCCTTTATTTTCGTACTGAACTCCGTGAGGAATAAGAAGTTAGACCGTAGCCTTGTCGAACAATCTCGTTTCTCGCTTTTGTCGATTGACTCGTGAGACTCTACTGAATTCGGGCATGGGTGTGGTAGATTACTGACGTGAAGCCAAACCTCTATGAGTGCTCTACACAGGCACCCGCCTCGGCGTTGGATGGTTTTGGTTCGAGTGCGTCCTCGATTGGATGGACAAAGCCAACTGCTTTGCCCTTGACAAGACATTGAGACTACAGCTATTGCAAGGCAGGGCAGTTCCACGACGCGTAACCGTACCCACGGATGGCTTCACACGCCCGTACCGCTAGGTGGACCCTACCTCTTCTCTCTCCTTATCTAAATTTCCTTCATCTTCCTCGCTCAACTTTTTGCCGCGAAAAAAACCCCCGCCGCCACTCCTTTCTCTGACGACGTCTCTTATCCATTCTCCCTGACCGAGCCGGATCCGGTGACGCTGTGGCTGGCCGCGGAGGAGACGGAGACGACGATCCGTGACCTTGCCGGAAGCAGCGCTCGACGTGGTAGCGGCGGCGCAAGCAGAGGCGAGGTAGAAACTTAACAGTGCGGGTGGTGCGGGTCACTGGAGTTAGAGAAGAAGATGGTCGCCGGATTTTAGAGGGATGGTCAGGCTGTTGGAGGACCGGCGGAGGGGGAGATTGGAGCAGGAAGGGGCGGCGAGGCGCCGCGACAGCGTGCCGACAGCGGGCGGGGAGGCAAGCGGTTCGGCCAGCGTCGGCGACGGGGGAATGGAGGTGCAACCTTACGGCGGCACTTTTATTCTTCCTCCTGTCCGGCGGGCTCTCCGGCGAGGCAGTGGTGCTCTTCCCATTCCTCTTCTTCTTCCCCTCCTCGTCTTCTTTCCTCCGTTCCGACAGCTGTTGCCGGATTTTTGCCCGTGGCCCCCTAATCTTGCATGCCCCGTTGCAAGGCCTTGATGTGGAGCTGATGTAGCGAGTCAGGAGAGCATGTCATCTATCATCTGCAATGTCATGAGCGACCTCGTAAGGTCTGTGTTGTCACGTTGACAATGTGTTAGCGACGACAATATTGACACCGTCGCCATGCACTGGCTCAGCAGAATCCACCGCCGCCGCTCCGTCTGTGACAATCACGGCCTCTTGGCGCCGCTCAAAACCTCATCCTCTTCCTCCGTGTGCCGCAGGTCAGCCACGGCACTGTTGGAGACGAACACTTGGAGCGCACTACGCAGCTTGTTGTTGTGTACTCCCTCCGTTCAACAATAGATGATTTCCACATATCTATATATGGATGTATCTAGACACCAAACTATGTCTAGATACATCTATATCTAGATATGTGCAAGTCATCTATTGTTGAACGGAGGGAGTATAATAAAGCGGTGGTTAACACAATTACACAAAGCAGTTTGGTATTTCGTGGCTAGTGCTTCTGTATTAACTGGTGGAACATACTTGGAGGCAATAGCGAGGCAACATGTTACGGGAAGAATATGTAGCAGACATTTTTTTTGCGAAAACAATACCGCCAAGCGTCAGCAGGATTTTTTTTTTGCACTTGTAGTATCATAAGTTAGGGAATGACTAGACCTCACTCGAGTGGTAACATCATCCAGTTGCATGTGCAACTCATTTTTTTTATTTACAACTCATATGTAACTGAGAAAATCCGAGTTACGGCTCATGTGCAACTACGTGCAGCTGAGAAATTTTTATTCGTATCTCATGTACAAAACAGCCGCTCCAAAAAAATTCAGTTACAACGAAGTGCAACTTATGTTTAATTGGAAAAAAAATGAGTTGTAAATCATGTACAACTTACAACACACACGAATCACGATGTACATCTAACGGGGTTTGAGTTAACTATATTAGACTTACCAAAATTGTATCCAAGTCGGTTGTTGCTAAAACCGACTTGTACCCGTATAGGACTCCTTCCTTGTATCAGCTTGAGCCGCAATGCTCCACATATAAATAGACAACCAGCGGCTCGGTATATTGCACCGAGTAGAAACGCTTCCGTCGAGTTTGACATGGTATCAGAAGCCTAACCTCTTCCGATCATCCAGATTGCATCTACCGGCCGAAAAATTTAGAACCCTACCACACCCGATCCCCAAGTGCAGCCGATCATGGCATCCTCCTCTTCCTCGTCTGGCTCTTCCTTGGAGAAGCCCTCCGAGAAACTTACCCGGACGAACTACCCGCTCTGGAGGGCACAAGTGCTTCCGTCCTTGCGTGGGGCGCATCTCTACGGGATCGCTTCTGGCACCGAGGCAATGCCTCCGAAGGTGCTCTCTGATGGAAAAGACAAGACAGTTGATCTCATCAATCCGTACTATGAAGCTTGGTTTCTTCGAGATCAACAGGTACTTAGTTACCTAGTCAATTCTCTCTCAAGGGAGATTCTAATGCACGTGATTCGCTATGAACACGCTGCTCCGGTATGGAATGCTGTAGAGGACATGTTTGCCTCCCAAAGTAGATAAAAAATAACCAATCTGAGGATTGCTATTGCCAATACCAAGAAGCAGAATATGACTACACCGGCCTATTTTTCCAAGATGTCCGGGATTGCCGATGAGCTAGCTGCTGCCGGAAAACCTTTGGATGATGAAGAACTTGTATCTTTCATCCTTGCCGGCCTTGGACCGGAATACGATGGACTAGTTGGTGCAATTGGTCTCATGACCAGCCCGATCTCTCTCACTGATTTATATGCCCAAGTCCTAGCTCAAGATCAGCGACAAGAGCTGCAAGGTTCTCCACAAAACAATGGCTTCGAAACATCTACAAACGCCGCGATGCGTGGCCGTGGTGGTTATCGCCGTGGTAATCAGCAGTCCAATCGCGGTGGATATCAGCAGCGTGATCACCAGCCTGGACAAAATTTCAGAGGGGGTCAGGGCAATCCTCCCACCGGTGGCCGTGGACGTGGACGTGGTCGCCGTCGCACCTCTCCATGGGTCGATGCCACCTGTCAAATATGTCAGCATGAAGGTCATGAAGCTAAGCTGCTGGCATCGTTATCAAAAGGATCGCAACTATGATGGTTATGAGGAGAAGGAGGTGAACAATGCCTCATATGGAGTAGATACAAATTGGTATCCCGATACCGGTGCAACACACCACATCACAAGTGAACTCAACCATCTCGCCGTGAGAGACAAATACAAGGGTCAAGATAAAGTGAACACCGCCAACGGACAAGGTATGGATATTTGTCATATTGGTCATTCAGTTGTTCGCACCCCAGCTCAAAATTTTCATCTTCGAAACATTCTTCATGTTCCTGGTGCATCCAAAAACTTGCTATATGTCCATCGATTTACACTTGATAATAATGTGTTTGTTGAATTTCACCCTTCCTTCTTTTTGATCAAGGATCAGGATACGAGGAACATAATTCATAGAGGACGTTGTGTTGGCGGTCTATATCCTCTTATTTCGTCTTCAGTATCATCTACACAGAAGCATGCTTTTGCTGCCATGAAGCCGTCTCATTCCAAGTGGCACAGTCGTTTAGGTCATCCTTCTTTTCCTATTGTTAGGAGAATCATTAGTAAAAATAAACTTCGTCATGTTAGAACCAAGAGTCTTCAGTCTATTTGTGATCCTTGTCAGCAAGCTAAGAGCCATCAACTATCTTATCCTATCTCCACTAGTGTTTCTTTAGCTCCTCTTCAATTAGTCTTTTCTGATGTTTGGGGACATGCACCCACTTCTGTTGGTAATCATGATTATTATGTAAGTTTTATTGATGATTATAGCAAGTTTACATGGATCTATCTTCTGAAAAAGAAATCTGAGGTGTTTTCTGCTTTTGTCAATTTCCAAAAACTTGTTGAAAGGAAACTTGATAGCAAAATTCTCACTATTCAATCAGATTGGGGAGGAGAGTATCAAAAGTTAAACTCTTTTTTCCAAACACAAGGCATTGCTCATCATGTGTCTTGTCCCCATGCTCACCAACAGAATGGCCCAGCTGAAAGAAAATATAGACATATTGTAGAAGTTGGACTTGCTCTTCTAGCACAAGCATATATGCCTCTCATATTTTGGGATGAAGCCTTCCTTACGGCAACATATTTGATTAATATGCTTCCTAGCAAAGTCATAGACTATGATACCCCAGTTCATCGGTTACTTAACACCACTCCAGATTATTCATCTCTTCGAGTGTTTGGTTGTGCATGTTGGCCTAACCTTCGCCCCTATAACAAACGCAAACTTGCTTTTCGCTCAAAACGTTGCGTTTTTCTAGGGTATAGTCCTCTCCATAAAGGTGTTAAGTGTCTTGATGTTTCCACTGGTCGTGTCTATATTTCTCGTGATGTAGTGTTTGATGAGTCCAATTTTCCCTTTGAGCATTTACATCTTAATGCTGGAGCCTTACTTTGCAAAGACATTCAACTTCTTGATTCCTCTTTGCACTCTTTTGAGCATGGGGCCGAACATACTAATGATTCCATATTGACTAATATTCCATCAAGATATGTTATTCAGTCTATGCAGGAAACAGGATAAATTTTGGAGCAAAATGATGAAAATATGAGCCAAAACAGTGATCAGGAAAATTCGTCACAAGATGACGAAACTGGTTCTGAAAACGATGATGATTCCCTGCCAGAATCTGCCTTGGATCTCTCACAGCAGTAGGCGAATCCCGAGGTAGGATCTTCCTCGGATCCGCCGCTCGGCTCGGCTTCCGCGCTGGAGCGTGCGCGCTCTGCCCCGACAACTGGCGCGGGCCATCCGACCACCAGCGCAGGATCTTCTGCGTCGCCACACAACATCCCAGCCGACCACACACCTGGGCACACGGATCCGACCGGATCTCCTGCGCATCCGACAGGATCTGTTCTTGCGCATCTGCCAGGATCTTCTGCATCTGCCTCCCGTGGTTCTCTCCGTGCACCCGCTGTATCTGACAAGGCGGTTACTCGTGCTGATCGAGGGATTTCTCAGCCCCGTATTTATAAAGATGGTACAGTACGTTGGTGCTTGGCAGTTTCAACAGAGGAACCAATAAATCTTCGAGATGCTTTAGCTCACAAAGATTGGAAACATGCCATGGATGAAGAACACATGGCTCTCATGAAAAACAAGACATGGCACTTGGTCCCTGTACGATATGGTAGAAATGTGATTGATTGTCGTTGGGTCTACAGGATTAAAAGAAAGGCAGATGGTACAATTGATCGATATAAAGCGAGATTGGTGGCTAAGGGATTCAAAACAGAGGTATGGTATCGATTATGAGGACACTTTTAGTCCAGTTGTTAAAATTGCCACTATACATCTTGTTTTATCTGTGGCTGTCACACGTGGATGGAGTCTTCGTCAGCTGGATGTAAAGAACGCGTTCTTACATGGTGTTCTGGAAGAGGAAGTCTATATGCGTCAACCACCTGGGTATGAGGACAAAAATAAACCAGATTACATATGCAAATTGGACAAAGCACTCTATTGGTTAAAGCAAGCACCTCGAGCATGGTACTCTCGTCTTAGCTCTCAACTCATAAAACTTGGATTCTTTGCTTCCAAATCGGATACATCTTTGTTCATATATCATAAGCCACATGTTACCATATACATGCTTATCTACGTTGATGACATTATTGTTGCCAGTTCTTCCAATGATGCCACCGATACTTTACTTAGAGTTCTGAATACAGAGTTTCGTCTCAAAGATCTTGGACAACTTAGTTTCTTCCTTGGGATGGAAGTACAAAACACTTCTGATGGTCTTGTTTTGCATCAAGCCAAATATGCTAGAGATGTGCTTGCACGTGTAAACATGACACATGCAAAACCTGCTCCAACTCCATTATCATCCTCTGAAAAGGTAACAATACATCAAGGTACACCATTGGGACCCGAGGATGCTACACATTATAGAAGCATGGTTGGAGCACTTCAATATTTGACTCTCACACGTCCTGATATCTCATATGCTGTCAACAAGATCTGTCAGTATCTACATGCTCCTACTACACTCCATTGGACTGCTGCCAAACGTATATTACGTTATATCAAAGGCACAATTGGTATTGGTTTGACTTTTAACAAGTCTTCCTCTATGTTAGTTAGTGCCTTCTCTGATGCTGATTGGGCAGGATGTCTTGATGATAGAAGGTCCACAAGAGGATTTGCAATTTTTCTTGGTCCGAATCTCATATCTTGGAGTGCTAAAAAGCAAGCAACAGTGTCGAGGTCAAGTACTCAAGCTGAATACAAATCACTTGCTAATGCTACATCAGAAATTATTTGGGTACAATCCCTTCTTGAGGAACTTGGGATTAAGTTGCAACAAGCACCATGTTTATGGTGTGATAATTTGGGAGCAAGAGGTAAACATATTGAGATAGATTTTTATTTTGTTAGAGAGAGAGTCCTCAAGAAACAATTGGAGATTCGTTTTATTCCTTCTAAAGATCAAGTGGCTGATGGGTTTACCAAACCATTACCATTTCGAAATTTTGAGGAATTCAAACATAATCTCAACTTGAGTAAGTTGTGATTAAGGGAGGGTATTAGACTTACCAAAATTGTATCCAAGTCGGTTGTTGATAAAACCGACTTGTACCCATATAGGACTCCTTCCTTGTATCAGCTTGAGCCGCAATGCTCCACATATAAATAGACAACCAGCGGCTCGGTATATTGCACCGAGTAGAAAAGCTTCCGTCGAGTTTGGCAAACTAAGGTCTAGCTTAATTCTCAATAGCAAAATCGTTGTTGATATTGGCCCGGTCGGGCTGGAATGGACCAAACGCCTGTCCCTTTTGCTTGCAAACAGACCGAATGGATACATTCTGACTTCGAAATACAGTGGCCCGTTTAATGCTTTTGTTTGTGATGACATTGTTAAAACTGTTGGGCGTTGTTTCATGCTTTTTTTTGAACATCCTCGTAAAAAAAGATTGCTCGTAAGAAACTTGCTGCTGCCACATTATCCAATAGTTACATCATCTACTACTCCCTCCATTGAATAATACTTGACTTCTTTTTGTCTAAATATGAATGTATCTAGACATGTTTTAGTATATAGATACGTTTATATTTGCACAAATGGAAGTCAAATAATTTTGAACGGAGGGAGTAATAACTAATGGACACGGCTAATTCGAGGTCGACCTAGATTTAGTCTAACGGGAGGTCAGTTCCGACATACCATAAATGAAAAGGACATCTCCCATACGCACACCTAAAAAGGAAATACACTACCCATCACACGCATTTAATTTTAAAATCCGAAAATTTAAAATGTTTTTTAGTTTAAACCATTTATCCGATTCAAGAACCGTTTTTACCGCTGGGCTAGTCGCGACGAGATCTTCGAAACTAGATCCCATGTCGATATGTTTTGACAAACTTTTTTCAACAAAAAGTTACATCCAACAAAAACTTACATTCGAGTTTGTAGAGAAAAGTTACATCCAGCAAAAAGTTACATCACAGCCGTAGAGTACGCACTCCATCTCACTCATTTAATTTCGAAATCTAAAAATTCAAAATGTTTTGTAGTTCAGACGGTTTATCCGATTCAAGAACCATTTTCACCGTTGGCCTAGTCGCGACGAGATCTTCGAAACTAGATCACATGTCTATATGTTTTGACGACTTTTTTTAGCAAAAAGTTACATCCGAGTTTGCAGAGAAAAGTTACATCCAGCAAAAAATTACATCACAGTTAGCACAGAAAGTTACATCCAGCAAAGTTAATTCCTCCAAAGTTACATCCTCAAAAAAAAATCATCAAAACATATCGAAATGGGATCTAGTTTCGAAGATCTCGTCGCGACTAGATCAATTGTGAAAACGGATATTGAATCGGATAAACGATCTGTGCTAGAAAATATTTTAAATTCTTAAAATTTGTAATTAAATGCGCAAGTGGAGCCATACAGTGGCACGCCACGCGACCTCGTGTTTGGCTAGAACGAGGTCAGCCTGTAGTTAGAACTTGATCTGTGTGTGGCCTTCTTTGATCTGGGGCAAACCGACGGCGCCTCCTTCTTCGATCTGAGGCTGACCGACGGCGGCGGCGTCGATCTGGCCGTGCCAGGGATGTCACTGGAGGCTTTGGGGCGAGAGGAGGTGGTCGGGAACCTGTCGTACCAGCCTCCCTCCTTCTCCACCAGAGTCGTAGGTGGGGACCTACTGCCAGCTAGAGAAATACGGCACGGTCATAAAGTGACTAAAAATCTCACCCAATCGACCTATCGTACGGCCACGTATCACTTCAATTGACGATCCAACGTCCAGAAACACGTTTGGTGCGGAGCTCTCAGCATGCGGGTCATCTACCAAGATTACAGTTTAGTTGTATATGCGATAACTAATTGATTAACCAACCAGGGGTTCGTTAACAGAAATTCTAGACTAGCAATATTATGAGCTACACATTTGGCCATCCCAAGCAATGCCAAACTTTACTTCTCCTATAGATGTCGTCAAGTCCACAGATTCCGCGAATATTGCAGCCGCTGAATCCCACCATTGTGTTTCTTCTACAGAATCGGATTATGCTTCAACTTTATGGAAACCCAATCCGTTTGCTAATGACGAGCCTTCCTTCTTGCCATTGCTTCCATTGTTATCACGTGCTCCTCTCTCATTATAAATACATTGGGCTGCTATAAAAATTACCATGATGATCTCTAAGAATAGCTGCTGTAGAACCCGCACCCGTATCTGTATACGTCCCCTCGACAGCAATCAAAAACTCTCTCGGCCTCGCCCTGCAACGTCTTCGCGACACGTGACAGCCGGGCTGGCAAGCCCCAGTTGGTTGTACTGTCCGTGGGCCAGCTAGTGTAGTCCAGTCGGGAACCCAATCAGTCCAGTCGGTCGGGTCGCGTGCATGCACTGGCTTGCGCGTCGGAGCAGTGCGCCGCCACGACCTCGTGCGCGTCTCGACTACCTGTCGGCAAAGCCCGGAAAGTCCACGCGCCGCGCCAAGGTTATCCCGTCGCCAGAGGCCCCCGACGTCGTCCGTGACGGGCACTTTGGGCGAGTGATCGGTTCACAAACTTCCGCGACTACACCACGCTAGCTCATGCGTACGAGAGGAGGAGCACAAAGGCATCTTCGTCGACGGCATGTGTGTGGCATGCCGACCTGGTGTCCCAACTCGTACCGCTTCAGGATGCATCCGGAGATCACTTCCCTTTTCTCTTTTCACCAAGCCTAGCGTGTTCGTTCTATTTTCGTTGGTCTAATTGACGTTTGCACCTGGTATTTCACGGGAGAAAAGACCTACAGTGTAACGGCATCTCCACCGGTCGCGCTAAAATAGCGTCGCGTGGGGTAAAAGCGGCGGCCCCAGTGGACGCGCCAAAACTCGTCGCGCGAAAATAATCTGCCAGTGCGTTGGAAAAGGCTGGAGACGACGTCCAGAATCTTGTGCTTCCCCTTTCGCGCGCGAACCTCCAACCGTCGCGTGAAACTTCCGCGCGCGCCGTGGCAACTTCTATTCTCTGCCTTCCCTGCTCCTCCGGCATCCGGTTCCCCCACCGCCGCACTATCGCCTAGGCCCACCTACTCGCCCGGCCCGCACAACTCCGACCACCGCCCAGATGGCCGCGCCGACGCGGTGAAAAGCGCACCCACCGGCGAAGCCCCCACAATCACCTTCCCGCCGCCAAAGCTTCCGACCGCCTCCAAGTTACCCTCTGCTGCCGATTGGAGCGGGAACCTTCCAAGCGTGCGCGCCGGTGCCAGCATAGCAACCCACCGCGCGAGGTTGTTCGAGGGAACTCCTCAAAGGTATCTATCGGCGCCGAATTGCTCCTTTCATGATTGTTATTTGTAGTTTTGCTAAAATAAGCGACATTTTTGTGTGTGTAGATTAGTTCATCTTCTGATTTGAACTCATCCGATGAAGAATGAGAGCTTCAAGAGGAGAAAGACATAGCTATTCTTTTGGCATTGCACGCCAAAAAGAGGTCGAGGCATGGTGGCTCTTCTGTTGGTAGAGAGAGGTTGTGGAGTTGACCGCTGATATCCCACAAGTATAGGGAATCGTGTATAGCCTTTTCGATAAGTAAGAGTATCGAACCCAACTAGGAGCTAAAAGTATGATAAATTTTCTCTCAAATTCTATCAACCACTCATACAACTCTACGCACACTAAACGTTTAATTTATTTTAAAAAAATAGAGCAATAATACGGGTATGAGAGATAGCTTTGCAAGATAATAAATATAAGAAAGTAAAGTTAGTTGCTGCAGCAATAAAGTACACTAAGTGACTATAAACTAACAGTACCATTAGCGTGGAATAGTGTTGGATGGATTTATCCATGATCAAATAGTCAAATACAAGTTTGATATTCCTCTTTTATGTGGGAGAGGCAAAACTAACATGCTCTCACTATGCAATGATTGCAAGTACTTATGATTGAAACTCTAGCAAACATCCGTAACTATTAGAAGATACATTAAGGTAAAAATACTCAACCATAGCATTAAGATCAAAAGTTTCTCTTTGTCCCATATACTTTAATCACTAGATTGGGACTCATGTTTCTGTCACTCAATCAGGCTTCCCTCTAGTTTTCTCCACATACTACAAACCCTATGATATGATTTATACGCGCAAAATATATGATGGCACCATAGGACTGTAACAAATTCAATATATAGCTCAAACCATACATAGAGATTTAACAATCAATCATATGAGAAAAAGAATATACACAAACATGACATAGATGCAATATATCATCTGCAAATAATTTATAACGTCAAACACCATATTTACATAGGGTGGTACAGAGGTGTGTGGCAGGATGAACCACTGTATACAACGAGGAATTGGCGATGGAGATGGCGGTGAAGACAGTGGAGAGGACAGTGCGGGGCGCAGGGCGGCGCCGACGGAGGCGCAGTGACTCCTTCCCTGCGCTGCCGGTATCATGGGGGAGCGCCGCCACTTAGCCCTCTTCCTTCATGGTCTTGTGAGCCCCCTCCCCCATGGAGATGGGATCCATGGGGGAGGAAAAAATGTGTCTTTGGTGGCTGTAAATTCGTGGTATGGGATGTCTCCCACGAACTAGGTTTCCTCCCTTTATATAGTCTCACGGATTTCCATCATCCCATCTAGGGCTGCGGTAAATCGGGCGTATCTCGGTCGTTGGGACTTGGAATCAGGCAAATTTTAAGTCTAGATTGTAAGTCACAAAATTCTACACAATTTTGTATTCTGCGAGATTTCCGTTTGACGCCGTCTTCCACCCGTAACGTGGCAATCTTTAAAAAGAGTTTTCAGATAGATTTCAAGAAAGTCTCAATTCGAGTCCATCAAGGTTTCCTCTTCTATTTTTGATAATTCCTACACATCGAAGTGTAAAACAAGAAAATTGTGCACTTTTGTAACTATTAGTAGATTAGTCCAAATAAATTATAAACTTAATATAAAAACAATTATAAAAACCTTAAAAGTAGCATGAAACTATAAAAAATTATAGATACGTTTTGGACGTATCAACATCCTCAAGCTTAATTCCTACTCGTACTCGAGTAGATAAAATAATAAAAACAAAATAACTTTTGAGATGACTGATGGAGCCTTGACGTTGGTAAACCCCAAGAGAAAGATTATGAAGAGTGTCGCGGTAAGTTTTTCCTCATAAAAGAAAACAAGGTTGAATCGACCAGTAGGAGGACAAGGAACTTCTGAAGGTTGATGCACTTGACGTGGTAGGGCGCACTGCCGGTTCAGCAGCAACGTGAAAACTACACAACACAATCAATTTACTTTGCCCCAACGAAGCAGTGAGGTTGTCAATCTCACCGGTTTTGCTGATAACAAAGAGATTAAATGTATGGTGTGGAAAACAGTATGAGAACAATGTGAAAACAACAGTAGCAGTGTGAAAACAGTGGAAGCAGTGTGAAAAAACTGGAAGCAGCGGTTGTATTATCCGTATTAGAAAATGGACCGGGGTCCACAGTTCACTACAAGTGTCTCTCCATAAAAGATAGCTAACATCTGTGGTGCACAAATTACAGCTGGGCAATCGATGGATAATGAAACATGCATGACATGATGATTAATATGTGATTCATGCGGGCATTACAACAAGACTCATAGACCGTCATCCAAATGCATCTATGACTAATAATCCATCCTCCGAATATCATCCGAACAAACGTTGGGTATTAAGTTGCAAGCAACAGATAATCGTTGTAAGCAAAGTGTGTAATGTAAACAATGTAAACATCGTTGTTTTCGCCCTAATGGCAACAACACATCCTCAATCCGTCACGTTTTTTCACTCGAGCACAGATGCAAAGGAGGCATGAACCCACTATCGAGCATAAATACTCCCTCTTGGAGTCACTAGTATCTAATTGGCCAGAGCATCCACTAACAATGGAGAGCATGCAAGATCATAAATAACATACACATAAAGACATCATGATAGATTGATAATCAAGAGATATAACATTGAATAATCATCGGATTCCAGCAAACACAACATGTAGCATTACAATAAGATGATATCGATCATGTAGGACAACTCACGAGATCTAAACATGAGGGATAAAGAGGATAGAACAACCATCTAGCTACTTCTATGGACCCGTAGTCCAAGGATAAACTACTTACGCATCACTCTGAAGGCGGGCATGGTGGTGTAGACCCCTCCGGTGATGATTTCCCTCCCGGCAGGGTGCCGGGGTGAACTCTAGAACCCTCCTGATCTCGGGTTGACGATGAAGGCGGACTCGGATGTTTTTCGTGGAAAAGTGGTATATCTTTAGGGTACACACATCGGGGGGAATATATAGGCAAAATGGCGATGGCGGTGGGCGCTCGAGGGGCCCACACCAACCCATGGCGCGGCCAGGGCACGCCGCCTCATGGTGTGGCCCCCCTCCGGGCCTCTTTGGGACTCCGTGGAACCTTCGGGAATTATAAAACTTCCGGGCTTCGAATTTTCCAATTCCGAGAATATTTCCAGAACAACTTTTCGGAAACTAAAGACAGCGGAAAACATGAACTGACTCTGTGGCATCTGGTCAATAGGTTAGTCCCAGGAAATCGATAAAATGACATAAAGTGTAAGGAAAACATGTAGCATATGGCATGAAAACAACATGGAACATCAGAAATTAAAGATACGTTTATGACGTATCAACATCCCCAAGCTTAGTTTCTACTCGTCCTCGAGTAGGTAAACAATAAAAACACATATTTTTTTAGGTGACATGCTACCATCATAAAGTTTATCATCTAAATTGTAAAAGCATAAATATAGCCGAAATCATAGTACTTTAACACAAGCATGATAGATATAATTATAACAATGAAACATAGCAATCACTTTGCATCATGAAAAGTAACACAAATAAAAGATCATCAATAATAATGCACTCAAAAATTATACTTTTGTTTTAAGCATAGAGATAACATAGCAAAGTGATATTTCGCTTGTCCTTAAGAGTGGGAAAAAACACAAACTGCAGGACACCTTCAAAGTTTAAGAGGAAGACTAGAACAAATAATTTGAGAGCAAATAATAACACATCATGAATCAATTAATAATGTTTGTGGGACAAATGCACATTAAACTCAGAATGACAACTATGCTCTCACAACTGTGCATAAAGTTAGAAGATGGATACTCAACATAAAAGTAAAAGAAAGTCCCTTCACAGAGGGAAGTAGGGATCGCTCATGTGCTAGAGTTTTTTATTTTGTTAAACAGAGGTATTGAAAACATTTTTTTAGAGAGGTGTATGCTTATGTCAACGATTGGTAAACAGAAAATACAGTACGTCACAAAGCAACTAGACATAACAAGAGCGGATCCCATAGAAGGATGCATATGGGTAGAAGGTCATCCCTCTTTCTCTTTTGTTTACACAATTATGTTTTGACTGATAAATCAGGGGTAAAAATAGTGAAGAGAATTTGTTGTATTGGTTTGGGAATGGGCACCCCGCTGCCAGTTCTTCTATCAATTGGATAAGCGGATGAAGCCACTAGTCCAGGGTGTGAAAGTCCAATCAACAAGTGAGATAAAGATTCTCTATTCAAGTCCTCATGAGCTAAAACAAGAACACAAAACATGAGTAATTTTGAAGGTTTTAAAGGTAACACATGAGAAATTTACTTTGGAGTGACGGTTAAATACCACATGTAGGTAGGTATGGTGGACATATTTGGCAAACTTTGGTTTTTGGGAGTTGGATGCACGAGTAGAGCTCATACTCAGTACAGGTGGAGGCTAGCAAAATACGGGGAGCGACAAATCAAGAGAGCAATAATGGCCATAATCATGCATAGCGACAAAAACATCCTTAATAAAAGCATACGTGGTACTATAAGTTCAAAAACTAAATGATCATAGAGGCTATAAGTAACTGTTTTGTAGTCATAAATATGGTGTGAGCATGCGCCAAGTCAACCAATAAAACATTCAAAGGAGAACACAACAAATTTATGCTTTAATATGACAAGAACAACTCATGATTCTTTCAAAGGCACATTAAACACTCTCAGCTATTTGAGACAAATCATGCTACAAAAATAACCACTAGGCTTTAGAATTAAAATAACATCTAGCATGACATGAAAAAGTCTAGCCACAGTCTATACAAGACAAAAGCAGGACTCACCATTAATAAAGACAAAAAATTCACCTCAGAACACGAAATTTCTTTCGTATGGACCGAGAGAAAAAATTCACCTCGCTCGAGGATTATAAAATGGAAACAATGGCACTCACCATTAATCAAGACAAAAAGCAGGACTCACTGCGCGTCTAGGAGGAAATCGCGGGTGCGTGGTTCTTGCAAGCACCATGACTCGCTATTACGATGTATAAACACATCAGTCGATAAACATCGGGTCGTTCGGCCGCCACGGCACACCCGGATGTCGTATTCTTCGAGTACGAAGGTAAGACCTAAGGATCTATCCTGTGGGCCTGGAATCGCACTCGAGCTGCGTCCTCCAGTAAATTTTCCGTGTCATAAACACGAAGAAACATCCTAGCGGACGCGTCGGGTACCCTTTTTAAGGTTAAGTTTGACTCGATAATACCTCCATGGCCCAGTCGCAATGATCACCTAGCCGGATTCGAGTTGGAGGTCTTGAGTTCGCGTAGGCCAGAACTGTTTTTGCCTAAGAGCAATTAATTGGCCCCGATCTTTCGGATGAGCCAAGCAACTGAGCCGCACCCTTCTGTGAAAAAAGATGATGCATAGCGCATTTATCGCTCGATACTCGAGTATCACCTGTACAGGGTTTACATCCTTCGAGTCAGAGCCTGTCTGCCTAGTCGCAAGATCCTGAGATAAGTCTTAAGTGTTTACTCGACTATTTACAGTCGAACAAACACTCGTGGGCTACTGACGTGAGGATGACTTCCAGGCCTATCGGATGAGCCTATCCGGTCTAAGACCCGATACTAAAGCCCAACATGAGAGGCCATCTCGTGGTTCTAGAAGGTCCAACCATGGCCTACCCACAAGACTTGGGAATCAAGGTGGAAAGGATCCACCGACTAGAACCAGGGTTTGTAACCCCCCAAGTACGGGTTTGAAACCCAACCACGTATATAAGGGCTGGGAGAACCACCCGAGGGGGGACATTCAATCTAGGGTTTACACCATAGAAGCCGCACCTTGAGATCCAATCTCTTGACCTGCGCACCCTCCATTGTAACCAAACATCATAATACATAGACACAAACAGGAGTAAGGGTATTACCTCTACGAGGGCCCTGAACCTGGGTAAAATCGTGCCCCCTGTTAGCCATCGAGTCCACCAGTGCCTACATCGTTCCTCTACTCGAAACCCTACCGGCTCACCCGAGGGATTTGTTGATATGAGTCATCGACACCCGCGTTTTTAACCCAAAAGGCATCGTGGTGTAGCAGCATACACCAAACAGGGTGATGAATGCGTTTTTTTCCTCGTCCCCTCGCTTCATGAACATCTGGTTTGTAGACTGAATATGCATCGAGGAGGGATAGCCTCTCGTAACCTGCGGTCGAGTCGATGATCTGTTCAATGCGCGATAGTGGAAACCATTCCTTAAGGCAGTGTTTGTTCAGTGACGTGTAATCTACGCACATTTGAAGAATTTCAGTGTTTTTCTTGGCTACCAGCACAGGATTTGCGAGCCATGTTGCTATTTTGATCACCTGAATGAATTTTGCTGCGAGTAACCTGTTTATTTCCTCTCCTATCTCTCTGCTCCGGCTCTGAAAACCGGCGAGTGGATTGCTAAATCGACTTTGTGTCCTTGTAGATTTCTATTGAGTGCTCGACAAATTTCCTGGGTACTCCTGGCTTGTCCGCTGGGGCCCATGCGAAGATTTTCTAGTTCTCACGGAGAAATTCGACGAGCGTGCTTACCTATTCGATAGGCAGCGTTTTGGACACGACTACTATCTTTGCTGGATCAGTCGGGTGACTTGGTATTCCACTGTGTCCTTTTTCACGTTGAATTCCATCTCAGATGCTATTTTCTTTGTTAGAGTAAGGATCGAGTGATCAGACGTAGCTGCTATGTCTGTTAGTTCCTGCTGCATTCTAAACAAATGTGATATTCTTTTGAACTCGCGTTGCAAATGTCAGATTTTTGTAGTTCCTTCGCACTGTGATCACTCCCCTAGGTCCTCGCATTTTAAGCATCAGGTACACATAGTGGGGAACTGCCATGAATCTCACAAATGTTGTCCTGCCGAGTATCGCGTTGTATTCGGACGACCAGTCG
Organism: Alopecurus myosuroides; assembly: GCA_028641055.1. NCBI lineage: Eukaryota > Viridiplantae > Streptophyta > Magnoliopsida > Poales > Poaceae > Alopecurus > Alopecurus myosuroides. The sequence goes on from CM054060.1 coordinate 271,368,346, forward strand.
ACTACTTCAAAGTCGAGTTTCTCTTTCTTGTAGTTATCACGCTCTCCGAAAACCACTTCGAGTGCTACTGTACCCAAGTGTTTCACTGCTTTTCCTGGCGCAATGTCGTGGAATGAGTTCTCTGATTGCTTCAGGTTGCTTAGTGGTATGTTCATTTCTTTCAGTGTTTCTGTGTAGATGATGTTGATTCCGCTTCCTCCATCCATGAATACTCGATTTAAATAATAGCCTCCGATTTGCGCTTCGAGTAATAACGCTGCCTTTTCTGGGAAGGGGACTAGAAGCGGGTGATCGGTTCTAGAAAAGGTGATGTTTTTATTGGACCAGACCAGGAACTCGGGTGTTGTAGGGGGTGATATTTATGTTACGTTCACCTGCCTGGTAATGAGCTTTTGGCTTCTTTTTGAGGGAGGTCCCTTCCATATCATGTATACTTTTCCTTTCGACTCTAGGTATATGTCTTACTCCGGGTAACCCACCCTATACTGGTGGTGTACTGCTGCATCTTCTGTGCTCTAGGTGCTCCTTGTGCCGAGGATTGTTGCTGAGGCTGGGTGACTCCCGGTACTGGGGAAGGTGGTGGTGCACCTATTGCCAGTGCTCCTGGGATAACCGGGAATCCTGCCTGTTGTCCTTCTCTCTGTTTCCTGAAAGATGCTTCCATGAGTAGGTTGAGTCTGCGGCAGTCCTTCAGTTTGTGACTGGATCTGCGTACTCCATTGTCATCGTTGTACATGTGGTTTGGGCACGTCCCTTCGAGTTGCTGCTCGATTGACATGGGCGGTAATCTGCCCGCTCGAATCTTCTGTGGATGCCACTTGTGCTTCTATTCCTTCCCATGTTCACGTTCCTGTTCGCGCGACTGCTCTCGTCCTTACATGCGGTAGTCATTACTGCGATTGCCCGAGAACTCGGCTGCGACTAACTCGGGTTTCATTTCATCGAATGTACGGTTTTTGCGCTTTCTTCTTCTGTTCTGGTCATTATTATATCTTCTGTTTCCTTCGTGAGCATAGGAGGTCTCCATGAGATCATCTTTAGGTGAGGGTGGGTGGGAGTTGCGCGCTAATTCTTCACCTTCTGCCCAGTTGTTTACCACTTTCCTGAGTTTGCTCATGGTTCTCACTAGGATCCGGCCAATGTACTCCCTTAGGTCCATCCGGCGGAGTCCATTTCTGAAGTTGTCGATTGCCGTTTCCTATGAAATCTCCTCTGCATTGTTTTTCAACGCGGTCGACCTCTGAAAGATCATCTTCCGTTTTGATAATTAAATGACAACATACCTATTGGTATAACGTTTACTTGTTATTCATGAAAATGCCCAGGTTCATAAGGTTTACATTCTATATGGGTTACATTTTTATTGGGATTGAAAAGAGCTCAAAATGACAAAGTTGGGAAGTGGTTTTTGCATGGAGCGGAGGCTCCGGTGAAACCACCAGAACCTCCTCCCTAGCCATTTTTCCTGCACTGCCCAGGCGCGGGCCTCCGGTGCAGCTCCGGTGTGGGGTCCGCTAAAACTGCGCTCGGGTGCATACGAGCGGAGGCCAGGGCGGAGCCTCCGGTGGACTTCCGGTGGGCGGAACCTCCGGTACGACTCCGGTGGGCGGAGCCTCCGCCAAAAGCACCGGATCCTCCGCCAGCAAAGTTACCAGAAAAGGATAAAAGGGGCGCGCTGGTGCGCACAAGTGAAGACCACCGGAGCCTCTGGTGCTGCGTGGGGTGCTCAAACGGCCACTTGGGGAGGGGCTATAAATACCCCTTCCCCTACCTCATAAATGCCAAGCCTTTCCCCACTCTCTCTCCTAGCCATTAATGAAAGCTTCAACCTTCTAGATCTCCCTCTCCGACCACCCAAACACTCCCATACTTTGTGGAGAGCTAGAGGAGACCTAGATCCACACTTCCACCAAAGGAATTACAAATCCATCCACCACATCCTAGTAGATCTAGAATCCTACTTGAGGCCTAGAAACCTTGGTAGATCTTGTGATTGTAGCTTCCACCTTGTTGCAAGAAGCTTCGGATTGCTTGAGAGCCTCCATCCATCTTGTGGAGTGACCTCGAGCCCATGTAAAGGTTTGGTCAACGCCTTCAAGTCGACCTCATACTGGAAACGAGAATCTCCCTCACCGGAGAAGCTCAAGGAGAATAAGGTGTGCACAACCGTGCTATTGAGGAGCGCCTAGGTAGCTCCCCACCTCTCCAACGTAGACGTACTTATCTTGAGAAGTAACTACGGGAAACATATCCTTGTCTCCTTGTTTACACTTGTGGTTTATCTTGTTGCCTTTTGTTTTACTTCCGTTGCGTATCTTATCTCGTATCACGTAGGTTGCTCACCTAGTTGCACATCTAGAGAACCTTACTTTATCTTGCTTAGCCATAATTAAAAGGAAAAGAAGAAAAATTGGTAGTGAACCTATTCACCCCCCTCTAGTTGACCATAGTGCACTTTCAATTGGTATCAGAGCCTCGGCTCTTACTAAGGGCTTAACTGCCTAAGAGTATAATGGCCAATGAAAATGCGCCTGACGGTTCTAATGCGGAAATCGCCAAAATGACGGACACTATAACTAACCTACGAGAAACGGTTGGAACCCTCCAAACCGAATTGACCAAGGTTAGCTCTAGTATTGGTTTGGAGGTTTCTAGCATAAACAAAATGTTGGAGGCCATGATGGGGAAAACCAAGCAGCTAGATGAACCACCTCTCACCGCCGATGATGTTAGCTCGGATGAAGAGTCCATTCCGGACATCGCCGAAATGGAAGCTAACATTGTCTTAGCCAAGGCGAAAGCCAAGGCAAAAGCGGATAAAAAGGCTAAGAGCGGTGGGAGCTCCGAAGGCTCCAAGTCTCAATCGGCTAACGGTTCGGGGTCTAACTCAAAAGTACCACCACCTCACAATTATGACACTATCCATCCCATTGCCACAATGTCACATGTCGGATATATACTGAATAGGGGTATAGAAGATGGTAGACAAAGAGCCGGACTACCAGGGTGGCCTACATGGTAATGGGCTTAGGTCCATTGGGCGGCCCAGTAGTCCGACGCGCAGAAGCCGGATTCTAGAAGAACCCGGATCACGGCCCGCGTGATTTGGCTTGGAGGAGAAGACGGATTCCTTGCTTTCCAAGTTACAAGTTAAACGTAGTCTTCTAGGTTTCTTATTCTGTAAGCCCTAATCCGGCTATTATATAAAGCCGGACGGGAGATAGATTAAAACAAGTTCAAGCTCTACGCAACTCGCCGAGAAGCTCATCCTCGCCGAGAAGCTAGATCTACACCCTCACATTGTAACCCTGATAAACGGGCTTTAGTCGCAATTAGTGAGAAGTGCAGGAGTAGGTACGCCGTACTGTCGCGACGTACCGAACCTGGGTAAAACCCCGTGTTCTGTGTTACTACGCTATCCCGTTACCCCACGTCTCTACCGTAGTCTCATGGCACCCCCGTCTATGAAAACTACTACGATGTCTCGACAGTTGGCGCCCACCGTGGGTCAAACGACGTCAGGCGTGAAATTCCGATCTGGGATACTTGGCGGAATTGGAAGATCGATCACTGTCGGAAGCTTGGAGTTCGACGACGACGTCGGCCGCTTCCTCGACAACGGATCCTATATACCGGCGCAAAACCACCTGGTAAGTGCCTGCGTGTTACCGATCGGATCTGCTAACATCTTTATCGGACTAACTGCAGAGGCAATGGGGTTTTGCGGTGGAAGCAAATTTATCCCACCCGCCCTATACCCAGTCGAAGACGACTATGATGCCGGATTCTGCCCAGATCGCCGACAAAAAAGTGATACACACTTTATCGGCATGGTGCAATCCGAAATCGCTGAAAACACGGATGACGGAAATCCCGTGCAAGAGGCAGATAACAACCTACCCGTCATAGAGACGGAAGAAGAAACACCCGTCACAGAGGCGGAAGATCCGACATCCGTCAACAAGACGATGAACTCGGAAGCAGAGTCCATGCTTGCCGCCATTGAGGCGAGGTTGGAGTCGGAAACCGGATCGGATAACTTCGACTCCGAAGACGAAGACGAGGATGCCTTCGTAAGAAAGGTTAAGTCCTTTCAAGAGGGATTCCATGAAGTGCTAATGGCAAAACCAGCTGATACAACGGGCGCCGGCAGCCAGGAAAGCCCTAAAACCCCTCCGCCGGTGGAAGAGAGAGAAGACGGAGAAACTTCTCCGATATTCCCCAATGTTAAGGAGATGACAGAAGATGAGCCTGTCAAAAAACCTCCCTCTTCCAAGAAAAAGCACCGTGCTTCTAAAAAACTCCAATACAAAATCCGGAAGAAAAAATCAGCCCATCTCGCTGATGAAAACCTGGAAGTTGGAGATGTTAGCGGCACAAAGCCAGCGGAAAAGAAATCCAAGGAAATCACTGCTCCGCCAATGACGGAACAGGAAGAGCAAGAGCTATTACAAACACCAGTGGGACCAGATGAACCCCCTGAGATGCTGGAAGCCAGGAGACAAGCTTTCCAACGGCAACAGCAACATCTGCTTAGATCTCGGCAACATCTCCAACAAACCCATAATGACATCAAAGTCATGAAGGAAGAAATAGAGGAGTACGAGAGAAAGCATAGATCCGCGTTAAAACCTACTAGGTTACCCGGAATCGCAAAACCGGAAGAACTGCCGCCAAAAGAAAGGTTCTATAACCCATCTTGGCAAAAGCAGTTAAACGGCAAAGATGCCAAGGGCGAACCAATATACAAAACCGCAGCGGAAAACGCGGAAGCAGCGTTCGCCATCCTAAACAACGACCTGTACTCCAACGGGGAAAAACTCCAAGGGGTGTATGCTTTCCTAGGAAAAGCATTACAGCATCAATAGCGAGGCCAAGAACGATCAGGGAGGCTGCACGATAATTCCGCCCTCTGCAAAACAGCCACTTGCGCCGCTGGAGCACCTGGACCGGAAGAACCCGGAGATTCAGATAAAAAAGAGGATCCGAGAAAAGACAGGAAAAACCCAGACAACCGGGACGCAACGTCTAGAATCGGACCTCATCTCCCGAAAGATGGATATAAACCACATGATCGGGAAGACAAGCACCGGAATGACGGCAAAATAATGCCACCTCCGAGAAACCCAGCTGAAAAAGCTGGAAGATATGATATACCTCATAGACGTGAAAGATCCCTGACACCTCCTAAGGATAAGGAAAGGCATAGAAGCAGAACTCCGCCTAACCCAAAAGGACGTGAACACGGAAGAGATAGAGATAACCTCGGAAAAGCGCGTCCGCGCAACAATGGAAACGAAAGGAGCAGATCCCCTTCTGTCCATTTAGCCGGGAGATATTCTGCACACATTGATAGAGCAGAAAAGGATGATCTATACTTTGGTCCTAAGTGTTTTACTGACAGGATCCGAAGGATAACCCTGCATTCTGGCTTCGCCAAAGTTGGTCCAACCTACCAAAAATATACCGGCAGCACAAACCCGGATACCTGGCTCTCAGATTATTATACAGCCGTCCAAATCAACAATGGGACAGACCTGGAAGCTGTCAAGTTTCTTCCCCTAATGTTGCTAGACGGAGCCAGAGATTGGATCAATGGTTTACCATCAAGAACTGTCGACAGCTGGGATGATATGGCTAGAGTATTCACTCAGCATTTTCGGGGAACATACAAACGCCCAAATAGCATCAACCAGCTGAACCGTTGCACCCAATTTGAGGACGAACCATACGTGGATTTCATCTCCAGATGGACTGCAATGAAGAATAGTTGTTCTGGAGTAACTGACGTACAAGCAATGCATGCTTTCGTCAATGGCCTAAAACCCGGACTCGTACCGTTCATGGTTGGTTCTAAACAGCACAAAGATCTCGGATCTATGCTTACAACCGCTAATGAGCACGCTGCAGCCGAAGATGATATCAGAGCAAGAGGAGGCAATATTGAGTCACTAATACTCGCCAAGAAAACCCCTCGTTCTGACAAAAAAGGAACTCCAGAGTCAACGACAAAGCCCAAGGAGGTCAACATAGCCTTTGGAGGAGATAAGGGAAATAAGTGGAAAGGTCGCAGCCCAGATCCAATCAATTACACTCCCGAAGAATGGGAGAGAATTAAGTCGGAACCCTGCGTCCACCACTCACAATTTGGGAAACCAACCCACACAAACGCGCAATGCCGGCTAAACAAGCATATGAAAGGCAATGCAGGATCCGGAAATAAAGGGAAGGGTTCCAAAAGGAAACCTGCCAAACAAAAGCCAGAAGCTGAAAAAGAAGACAGTGAATCGGACACTGATGACAAAATCCAGGAACAACAGCGAAAGGGCGAACCCAGATTTCCGAGAGTTGACGGAGAAGCAATGCTAACTTTCTTAGCAACCCCGTCAGCAAAGGTGGCCAAAAGAACACTTCGGGAAATAAACGCGGTCATTCCTGCGACCCCGAAATTCTTGAAGTACTCCAACACGCCAATAGTCTGGGATCAGTCTGATCATCCCGGAAATATCCCTGAACCTGGCACACAAGCTCTTGTTGTCAGCCCTATTGTTCAAAACACTAGGCTAAGAAGAGTGCTGATGGACGGAGGATCCAGCATTAATATAATGTACCTGGATACACTGAAGCACTTGAAGATCTCCGAGTCCCAGCTCAACTACAGCAATATACGCTTCCATGGCATTGTTCCTGGCAGGCAAGCATGATCCCTAGGAGAAATTTCCCTAGATGTCACCTTCGGAGATAAAGATCACTTCCGGCAGGAAAACGTATCCTTCGAAGTAGTGCCGTTCGAAAGCGTGTATCACGCAATACTCGGACGTCCAGCTTTCGCCAAATTCATGGCAAGATCCTGTTATATCTACAACAAGTTGAAAATGCCAGGACCCAAAGGAGGAGTAATCACCATAGCCGGTGATTTCAAGCTGGCAAACGAGTTGGAGAAAGAAAACGCCCTTTGCGCTCAGAGAGTTATAGCAAAGGAGGAACTGAAGGAATTAGCCAAGGAGGTATCGCCGAAAGAAATGCCGGCAGGAAAAGAAACTCGGAAGCCAACAGATAGCTTCAAGGCGTCCGAGAATACAAGACAGGTAATCCTAGATCCCAAAGATCCGACAAAATTTGTCATCGTAGGGACTGGGATGACCGACAAATAGGAAGGCGAGCTCATCAAGTTCCTCCGTGAGAACTGGGATATTTTTGCCTGGTGTCCAGCTGACATGCCAGGCGTACCCAGGGAACTTGCTAAGCACCAACTCAAGGTTATTCCTGGATCAAAACCCGTCAAACAAGGTCTCCGTCGATTTGACGGAAGAAGACGGAAGGCTATTGGCAAGGAAATTATCCGGCTTTTAGCAGCGGATTTCATCAAGGAAGTAATCCATACTGATTGGTCCGCAAATCCGGTATTAGTGCCGAAGAAAGACACCACTGCTCTTAGAATGTGTATAGATTACACAGGATTGAACAAGTTGTGTCCGAAAGATAGGTTCGCATTACCGCGGATCGATCAAATAATAGATGCCACTGCAGGCTCCGAGCTTTTATGCTTTTTGGATGCATACTCCGGGTACCACCAAATACGCATGAAAAAGGAAGATCAAATCAAGACTTCTTTTATAACCCCGTATGGGACGTACTATTACGTAACCATGCCTTTTGGCCTGAAGAACGCAGGTGCAACCTACCAGCGTTGCATGCAACACTGTTTGCATAGTCAGATTGGCAGAAACGTCCATGTTTATGTGGACGATATCGCCATCGTAACCAAGGAAAAAGATACACTCCTTGAGGATTTGCGAGAAACTTTCGAAAACTTACGCACTTACAAGATGAAGTTGAATCCATCTAAGTGTGTATTCGGGGTTCCCTCAGGAAAACTTCTGGGTTTCATTGTTTCCCACAGAGGAATAGAAGTTAACCCGGAAAAGATCAAGGCAATCTTGAACATCTCAAAACCTACATGTGTAAAAGATGTCCAAAGATTGACGGGTTCCGCTGCAGCCGTCAGCAGATTTATCAGTCGGCTGGGGGATAAAGCCTTACCACTCTACAAGATGCTGAAGAAATCCGACAAGTTCGAATGGACAGAAGAGGCTGATGCAGCGTTGGCCCAGTTGAAGGAAACCTTGATGAACGCTCCCATCTTGGCATCTCCAAAAGACGAAGAACCCATGTTATTATACCTTACGGCTACAAGTCGGGTTATTAGTGCGGTAATCGTTGTGGAACGGACAAAGGAAGAGCAAAGCATACCAGATCAACATCCGGTATATTACATAAGCGAAGTTTTTTCCGAATCCAAACAAAGGTATCCGCACTACCAGAAACTGGCATATGGCGTATTTTTTGCATCCAGAAAACTGCGCCATTACTTCCAAGGGCATTCCATAACAGTGGTATGTAAAGCACCACTAGGGGATATTATAAACAATGCGGAGGCAACCGGCCGGGTAGCTAAATGGGGCATCGAGCTGGCAGCGTTCGACATTAAGTACCAGCCAAGGACGGCAATAAAATCCCAAGTTTTGGCAGATTTCGTCGCCGACTGGACAGAAGCAATGGAAAAAACACCGATGCCAGAATCCGAGTACTGGATCATGCACTTTGACGGATCCAAGATGAAGGAAGGAGCTGGGGCTGGCGTAGTCCTAAAATCTCCCAAGGGAGACACAATGGAGTACGTATTGCAAATACACTTCAACGCCAGTAATAACGTGGCAGAATACGAAGCTCTGCTTCATGGCTTGCATATTGCAAAAGAAATAGGGGTAAAACGCATCTTATGCTATCGAGACTCGGATTTGGTACAGCATCAGCTCAACCAAACCTGGGACGCGAAAAGCCCTATAATGGCCGAATATCGGAGGACGGTGGATGAGTTCGCCATCTGTTTCTTCGGGTTCGAAGTCCTTCACATAAAAAGGGAGGAAAATTGGAATGCGGATGCGTTAGCCCGCATGGGATCAGAGAGAGTAAAAACTTTACCACCAGGGGTATTCGTCCAGCACTTGCATGAACCATCCATAAAAGGTGGAGACGTTGATTACCCTCTGGCATCTGAAACAATCGAGGTCATGCTCGTTAAACCGGATTGGACAATTCCATACTTAAACTTCTTAGTCAATCAGAAGTACCCGGAAGGAGCAGACGAAGTCTTGCAAAGGCAAATACAGCGTCGATGCGAAGGATACGTGGTGATCAACGACCACTTGTATAAACGCAGTACTTCCGGAATCTTTCAACGGTGTATTTCACCAGAAGAAGGAAGAGAAATACTGGAAGAAATCCATGCCGGCGAGTGCGGACATCATGCTCAATCAAAAAGCATAGTCAAAAAAGCATTCCGGCGAGGTTTTTCTGGCTAACAGCCAAGTCAGACGCCGAGCGCATAGTGAATACGTGCGAAGGATGTCAATATTACGCCAAGCAGACCAATTTGCCGGCCCAAGCACTTAAAACTATCCCTATCACATGGCCGTTTGCGGTCTGGGGGCTAGATATGATGGGACCGTTCAAAACTGCAAGAGGTGGACTTACACATCTACTCGTAGCGGTAGATAAGTATACAAAATGGGTGGAGGCTAAACCCATCAAAAAGCTGGATGGCGCAACTGCCAGAAATTTCATTATTGATTTAGTAATGAGGTATGGCGTCCCACATAGCATAATAACTGATAACGGGACAAATTTCTCCATTGGAGAGTTGGCAAAATACTGCCAACAAACGGGAATCCGCTTAGATCTTGCATCTGTGGCACACCCGCAATCTAATGGACAGGTTGAAAGAATGAACAGTTCAATTGTCGTGGGATAGTCACGGCAGATGTTACCAGGGGTAACTGATCTTGGGGCAAGTCGACACAGGCGTTCGGGAGAGGGTTTAGCTCAAAGGAAGACATGATATAACTTGATATGAAAGCCGGCGGTCGAAGTCGCCGGATCTCTATTCTCGATACAATAGCACGATTAGGGTTTACACTGGATACTCGATACCACTTGATATTGCTAAGGCTCTCGAATCTCTAGATCTCTGTCTCAATCTATACCCGGGGGTCGGTTTATATAGTACCCGTACTCCCCCCTAACTTACTTTACAAGGCACACCCGGGTCCTACCCAGACACGGCGTGCTAACCCTAACTTTCCTTTACAACACCCATAATCCGGGTCACTAGGCCCACGAGCTTGGGCCTCCACAAACATCTTTATCCCTAGCTGTATCCTGCTCACTGTCTCTGGGCCGGATTATTCCTCCGATCTTGGCATACCGGGTTAGCATCCCCCCATCAGTAGTCCCCAGAATAGCCTGGGCTTCACGGATCTCCTTGAAGCGCTTGCTATTCCTGAAAAGATATCAATCACACGGGCACATGGAAACCGGGTTAAGATGTTTTAACATCCAGTTTGGCCTTGCTCCTTGGTGGCCATGCGATAACCCAGGTTTTTCCCTCCAAACTCCTTGGTTCAAACTTCTGGATTCAAATCATAACACCAAGATCCTATGCTCGACAGTTAATCCCATCATCGCGGGACGAATCCCCTTCTTCCTTTATCCGGATGCTTTACTCAATACCGGGCGCGTATCTCGCTGGAACTTTAAATTAATAGCCGTTTTATTCCCACAATTCCCGGCCTCCACTCACCGAGCCGGGCTTATCCAGTCGCACTATAAAAAAGCTCCCTAGGGATGACTCGAACCCTAACGGCTCATTTCCCCCACTCCACTCCTTTCTCCTCTTGAGCTCCCTTTCTTCCTGAGCGCCATCACGGACCTTCCACGCACGTCACCGGAACCCATTGCCCGAAGGCTGCGCTCTGCCACCGGTCGATCCATGCCGCCGCCAAGATCCGCCGGCAAATTCTCATCCGGCCCAGCAAGAACCGCGAAGGGACACCAGGCGTGCGCCATCTGCCTCCGCAAGGCCTCCCTCAGATCTCCTCCGGTAAGCCTTTGGCGTTCATCAACTTCCCCTCGCAACATTTGATTTCTCCTCTCAGATTAGATCTAGATCCGCCCGCCTCGGATTTCTTGGCTAGACCGGATTAGGCTACCCATAGTCTTTTTTAGCTCGCACAAAGGATAAAGCGCATACTCCAACCAATTCGCCTACTTCCCACAATCATTACCTTTGCCACAAATTTGAAAATAGAACTTCCAATCTAGGTTCATACTGCCCGAGATTTCCGCCTCTGCACCATTCACCCGGCTGGACCGCTTCTTTTTAATTCCTTTTATTCTCGTTTGGCGCTTAAGCCACTGCCCATTGTATTCGAAAGGCTTCCTTACCATTTAGACCCCATAAATCTCTCCATAATATTTGATACCCGGAACTTTCGAACTTGATTCCGCGAGCTAACACCCGGATTTCCTTCCACACCTTAATACCATCCGACTGATACTTGGCCGTTTCGTAACTTTCATGTCTTAATCTTCTTCTCATTTTGCGCTTTGCAGGTCAACAACATGGCTCCCAAGAAACAGGTGAAAACCCCATCCAAGGCCAAAGCCACCAACACTATTTCCGCCAACTGGGGGCGGTCGATAGTCACGAAGGCCAAGTTGGAGGAACTAGTGGAGCTGGGAGTTCTCCCTCCTCAGGAGGATATCCAATGGAGGGTGCCGGGTAAGGAGACCCGACCCACCCCTACAAAAGACGAGGTAATCTGCTTCGTAGAACACGTGACCCGGGGTTTTCGACCACCGGGTCATCCCTTTTTCCGTGACGTTCTTAGTCACTATGGCCTTCGCGTCTTCGACATCGGGCCCAACTCCGTGCTAAATATCACCCACTTCATTGTCCTTTCTGAATCCTATTTATGCACTCCACCAAACCTAGCTCTTTTTATCGAGCTTTATCAATGCAAACCATGCCGCGAAAGCGGTGATGGGGCGCTTCTCACTTGCGGCGGGGTTTCGATCCAGCGCCGCAAGAACTCTCCGATGCCATCCCTCACCCTTAATTCTCATGTCAAACACTGGCAGCTTTCTTATTTCTACTGCCAGGACACTTCCCCACCCGGCCAAAAGAAACTGCCGGGTTATTCTGATGGCCTTCTCGATATCTCTGATACTTTTAGTGCCTTTGCCCCTGACTCAGATAGGGAGGCAATCCAACCTTTGCTATACAAACTCGCCACTCTTAGAGCCCAGGGCCTCATTGGGCTCAACCTAGTGAAGACCTGGGTCGACTTCAGAATTCAACCCAACTCCATCCGCACAAAGCTGATGTGCGAGTATTCTGGGGAGCCTTCTGATCCACTACGATACTCTGATAACATCTTCGCAATCGGCGACACTCTCAAGACCATCAAGGGTTTTCTTACGGAGAAGCTCGAGGTAATCCGGAACATATCCGGGTTAGAGCCCTTCACACTTGAAAACCCGGCCCCCCAGGTAAAAACCCGACTCTGACGCCTTTACTTTCGCTTTTTCCACTTGATGCAACTAATAACTCGTACTTTAACGCCTTTCAGGATGATGACGACTTTTGGAACACCAATACCCCCCTAGCTCCGAAGGTCCAGGGGAGCAAGAAGCTGTTCACTCAGACGAAGGTACTCTCTGAGCTTTACTTGGCTCGTTTGAACTCACCGTAACCCCTTTGTTTCCAACCGCAATCTTGATGACATTTAGAACAAGAAGATGACGAGGAAGAAGATTCGGACGGCAAGGTAGAATCTGCCAGTGATGAGGAAGAACCGGAACCGGCAACCAAAGCCGGATCTAAAAGAAAGGCTCAAGGAGCCGCCTCCAAGGTTTCATCCCCCTCCACACATTCACTTTATATTACCGCAATGATATTCTTGAACCTTTCTTGACATTATTCCACTGGTCAATCCTGAAGGGGTCGCCCACACCTAAGCGCAGGTCGACTCGAAATCACCCGGGCAACGACGCCCTTAACCCGGGTTCTTCACCGCTCCGCACTCGGCAAGCTGGTACTTGCTCTATCTTTTCTTGGTTAGCACGGTTTCCTCAAAGCATTCTCGCATAATATTTAACTTGACATTTTCCAGCCTCCCCCGAGTCTGACGATGGATTTCCTTGTGACTTTGCGGTGAATACCGGGTAAGAATCCCCTTCCAGATACTTTCCGGTACTTCGTCATCTTTTCCTGACTGCATATTTAGCTGCTTTGTGATAACATCTGCAGGGCCACGGTCGCTGTCAGCGATCAAGAGGATTCGGAAGATAAGGGCCCGGGTAAGGGGAACCCAGCTGATAAAACTGCAACCGCGTCTGGCGATGAAGAACAGACACCGCCGACTAAACCAGATCAGCAGGAAGCCGAATACCCCATTGCTTCTCACGCCAGCAAGGGAAAGACCACCACCTTAGGTGCAGAAGGAGTGTCGGATTCCAACGTGCAGATGACCCGGGTTCCACCTCCTTCTAAGAAGAAAACCTCTTCTAGGAAATTCCAAGGACCCGAGTCTTCTGACACAAATAAAGATACTTTCGAACAATTGATGGACAAGCTTCTCACCATGAAGGCTTCGGAGAGCGAGACTTTAGAGCGCATGGCTGCAGAGCACCAGGTAAGAGCACTTGTTATCTTATATTCCCTACCTAGTCCCCAAGTTCCGAGTATAACTTGCAAAAGTTATGCTTGGTACTTCTCACCATATTTTTCTTGCCATAACACTCATCTGGTTCTTGCACCCTTTTACACTTACAGGCACATGTAACTCGGTCTGATGAAACCTTGCTGAAGACTGAACGGCTCCTTCTTGCCGAGATAAAACGCCGAGAAATCCTTGAGGATAATATGAAAACTTTGAAGAAGGATGTCTCCAAATACAAGGAGAAGTGCCTCGCCGCTCGGGCCGACTTGAAGAAGTTATCGGATCAAGTCTCCGATACTTATCAGATTTTACTTAGTAAGTGTTTGCCTGCCAGCTAAGTTTTTGCCTGCTGACTAATTTTTGCCTGCCGACTAATTTCATACCCGGCTGCTACTGATACGTTCTTTCTTCTGTTTCCACTATAGGCGCGAACCTTGCAGCTCCAGAGGAAGATGCTATCGTCAAGGTTAGGACCCTGAAGAGTGTGCTCCGGACTTTCTTTGCCGGCACCAAATTTATATTGAATGCCATTAATTGGCCCACGGAAGCCTATCCGGGTGAAGAGAACCTTGTCCAAGCCTGCTCCACTGTACCCGGATGGATTGAACTGTGGAAGCGTTCGTCCTGCCGTACTGGTATAGTGCGGGCTTTGACCTTGGCCAAAGCTTACTTCCCGAAGCTTGACCCGGCGAAGATAATCTCCGGGTTTCCTGAGTTCAAGGCGGATGGCGCCAAATTTACACCTAAGGATTTCAAGGCCATTCAGTCGGCAGTGCGCCCTTCTGCTACCACTCTAGCCGATAGCTTGAACCTTAATACATTAATGGCTGCATATGACGCTGATGACAAGATTATCACAGAGGAAGCACCCCCGCCCCTTGACCTCTTGGAGAAATGGACTGATTACTCAGCTAAGAAGAAGGAGGCAACCTCGAAGAGGGAGGCCGACTTAAAATCAGGGCCGTCCGCCTCTACACCGTCCGTCCTTCCTCCTATCCGCCCTGGCGCGGTGAGTCCGGGTGGCTCTGCCAAAAAAGCTAAGAAGCAGGTCCAGGAGCAAGACCCGGAAGATCGCACTCAGGGGGCCGAGTAGAGTAAGGGTGTCATAATATCTTAGTCACATGGAACCTTTTTGTTTGAGTTACTTTACCCTGTTAATGGTGCGCCTGTGCACTTCTGATACCGATGCAAAAGCTTGTAATATACTTCTATTTGGTGACATATTCTCGCGGCTTTCCCAGCCTTTTGATAATCGTACTTTTTGTTGTTCTTCTGAACTTGTTCTTGATACTCATTTCTTTTTATAGCTCCCTTCATAAGACTCGTTTTCTTTTCGAGACCAGGGGCTTTGATAAGTAAAATTCCCGAGACTCGGATGATAGGGCTGTCTTGAACCTTGGTATCAAAGTGGTTTGTTTCTGTTACGAAGTCCCCAGTCCCCATGACCCAAAGGACGAGTCATGAGGGTGTGGCCTTTCTCAGAGGACAAATCATTCCCTACCAAGGCAAAACCCTAAAACCATCTCATGCAAATACTGAAGTTATGCTTGATAATCACTGAGTTTCCGGCTTATCAGCCTTGTACTCTGCATAAACTTGTGGTTTAGATGACCCTTTTGACTATCTTATACTATAAGCCGGCTTTCGCGTGGATACCATGTTGTTACATCCATACGAGAACAGTGTCAGGCAAGTCCCATTGGGCTCCATGGCTGATTGTAATCGTAAGCGAACGAATCATGCCACTTTAGTGCGAGTCACATCAAGCTTAAGCAGGATAAGTCAAGAAAAAATTGGCTTCTTTGCCCAGTCATAAGATTGCAGCCGTGCTCGTTTGCGAGGAATCGGCCCTTATAACTTATAGCTATCTATGCCGGGTCATTCGGGTTAGTGGTTGGTTACCTGAGCAACCAACCCCCAAGACCTACATGCAATCGATGCTTTCGATGATACTGAATTATCGATGTCGCATTGATACTACTTACTTGTGATAAAGGCGAAAAGACATAGGACTTGACAACCATCTCTTTATTGATACCAGAAATTTTGGGTCAGCAGGCCGCCTCATTAAAAACCTTCCAGTCCCCGTAGGTACCCTGGGTAGGAAAAGAGCGCGTCTGAAACCTGCCGCCCGTTACATTACTCAGTTCTCTGTAAGCACTGGTCCTGACCCGGCTTGACCAATGCACATCCTCCATAAGTTGGACTTTTTCCTGACGAGTACCGGGTTTGCCAGCCAACCCGGGTGGGGTGTCTCCATGACTTTGCTGGTTGTTGGCAGCCGTGTAACTTTTTCCTTTACCGCAGGCTGCTTGGGAGGGTCGACTTCGATTAAGGCCACCATTTTAGCATCTTGCGTGACCTTGGACTTTGCTTTTTCGCCTTCAGTACTTGGCTTCTTTGATGTAGTTCTGTCCTCCGGGTCTGCTTGAGACCGATAGTGCTTGAGTTCTTCCTTTCTGCAAGCTTGCTCGGCCATTGCTGCATCTCCTTCGTCGCATTCAGCGGCTATGTCTCGATTTCCGTGTATGGTTATAGTCTTCTTGGGACCCGGGGTTTTTAGCTGTAGATATACATAACACGGCCTGGCCATGAATTTGGCATAAGCCGGCCTTCCAAACAGCGCGTGATAGGGGCTGCGCAATTTCACTACCTCAAAGGTGAGCCACTCAATTCGATAGTTATCCTTTGATTCTCCGAAAGCTACCTCAAGTGCGATTTTTCCCTCGGGGCATGCTGAATGACCCGGCACTATTCCATGAAAAACTGTTGAGCTTTTTTGCAATTGAGATTCCTTGAGACCCATGCGTAGGAAGGTTTCCCAATACAATATATTGATGCTGCTTCCACCATCCATTAAAACCTTCTTTAGCTCGTACCCATTAACTTGCGGCGCAACTACTAGTGCCAAGACTCCTGGGTGTTCCACTCTTTCTGGGTGATCCCTTCTGCTCCATGTTACCTCCTGTTCTGACCATCTCAAGTATCTCGGGACGGCTGACGAAACTGAGTTGACTGCTTGCTTTAGTATCTTTTTGTCCCTGTTAGATCCTCCTGTGGTATGCACATGATATTGACCCAATTGTTTGGGGTTAGCCTGGAAGCCTCCAGCTCCCCCTTGGTTATTACCTTGATTTCCAGCCGCCGGGTTACCAACTGGGGGTGGGCCGTTGCCCGGGTTTGCCCCTGGACCCGGTCCTCCTCCCCGCCCTGTACCTCGCATAGCCCTGTTTACTTCTTCGTTTTTCCATCTCTGCAAGTCGGCGCACTGTTCCAAGGAGTGGTTAGCCGGCCTGCCGTTCCTGCTGTGTTTTGGGCACGCCATTCTGAAGATGTCCCAGCTATTACTCGGCCGGGGCGGCCCTTGGTAATTTCCTCCGTTGTGATTCCCGGTATTGAAGTTTCCTTCTGCTCTGGGTCTTGAAGACCCGGCTTCTGTATTGGCGACAAACTCGGAGCCTCCTTCGAAGGGACGCTTGTTTTGACTACTTCCATTGTTTCCTGACGCTGTTCCGTTGCCGGTTCTTCCATTACCGCTTGTGTTTGCTTTTGCCTTCTTGTCATCAGCTTCTTCTTCTGTGGTATCTGTCGCAGCGTGTTTGTTGCACGCATCCATCAATTCTCCCATTGTGACTTCTGACGCATTTCGACTGGACTTCATGCGAGTTAACTTTTGCACTAAAGGTATATACTTGCATGTTTTTGCCATGGCTTGTAGCGCATCCTTGGGCTGGATGTCTGTAGATGAGTGAAGTATCTCCATAACCCGGCGCACCCAGCTGCGCGCCGATTCTCCCTTCTTTTGGACGCATCGCTCTAGATCATCAATGGTGAATAATTTCCTGCAGGTTCCGTGAAAGTGCTTGATAAACGCGGTCTTTAATTCCTCCCAAGACTTGATCGATCCCTCTGGTAGATTGGTGAACCATAATTTTGCTGCTCCTTCAGACATCATCAGATACATGAATTTGGCTTGGAGGTTCTCGGACGCGTTGCGGATTGACATTGCCATCTCGTAACTGCTTAGCCACGTTTCGGGATCCATAGTTGGCTCATAATTCACTACTTTCCCTGACTCTTTGAACTTTTCCGGGTAAGGCTCAGCTCTAATATTATCCGAGAGACACTTGGGCCCCGCAAGAATGATTGAAGCCGGCCTTGCCCTGGAGACGTGTGATGCCGCGGGGGGCGCGTCTGGGCGCTGTGCTGCAGGAGGTCCATGCGCTGCAGACCCGGCCGCGGCCCTCCGAGCCCTAGAACTGTCCACGACGGCCTGTGCTGCTGATACTGCCTGAGCGCGGGGAGGAGGCGGCATTTGCTGCTGCTCTTCCCTCCGCCGTGCCGAACTCGTTTGTAAATTCCCTTGCTGCTGGCTGACATATGGCGTCCCGTGCATTCCGCTTCTGTGATCCGGGTAATTGGCTTGCTGCGCCACCGCAGTGTGCAACAGCTCGATGGCTTGCCGAGTCTTCTCTGCATGGGGCGACTCTCCCACAGGTATTTGATTCAGTGCGAGTGTCGCCGCATATACGTTGTCCATAGGATTGTTGTAGTGGCCGGCTGGCGTGCGGAATCGTGACGGTGGCGGCGGCAGTAGGTCGTTGCCGGTTGTGACTCTAGTTTGCGGTGGGGGTAACCCGGTCCGTTCATTCGCCGGACGCGTCGCCGCTGTTGTCTGTTGGGGTGCGGTTCCCTGATTCACCACTGGTATCGGTTGGTCCTGGGGCGTGATGAACAAATTAGCCGGATTAATAACCCCGCCCGTTGCTGGCAACCTGGTGTGGTGCCTTTGATGTATCCTGGACGTTTCCTCTCAAGCCGGGTTTCCAACGCATCTAGCTCGCGCCGCCGGGTGGCCATCCCCTGTCTATCTGCTTCCACTTGCCTTCTTTGCTGTTCCAATGCACGACGAGCCACGTCCAGATCTCTAACACGCTCTGCCGCGTTTTCTGGGGTGATAACAGTGGCGAGGACTGTAGGATCCAAGATCAAATTATTATCGAACAGGGCCGGGTGACGCGGATTCGAGGGACCCGCCCCTGGTGTCCGATTGGCTTGAAACCCGAACATGTTGGCGTGTTGCTCCTCGTCTGCCGCGCGACTGGTGACCGATGCTGACTCTCCATCGACCCGGGTCAAGACCGGGTCTCCGTTAACCGCGCCCTGTTGCTGGGCCATTGCCCCGACTGGCGCCGCGGCTGTGCTTCCTTGGTTAGCCGCGGGGGCTGCATAGACTGCAACTCGGCGCGCGACATCCGGCGTAAATTCAGGCTGTTCCTCTTCACCGTTCTCCTCATACCGGTTTTCCAATAGATCCAGGATAGACCCGGTGTCATCTTCTCCTTGGGCCCGGTCGCGTGGGGTCCAGGCCGGCTCCTCCGGCTGTTCCCACTCCACGACGGGTTCTTCTACTGGATATGTTGTTCCCGTCGATTCTTCATCATTTGATCGGGTAGACGTGGCTTTTCCTGGCATAGAATCAGATCCAACGTTGTCAGGGACCGAATTGGAAGCACATACTGTCGTGGGATAGTCACGGCAGATGTTACCAGGGGTAACTGATCTTGGGGCAAGTCGACACAGGCGTTCGGGAGAGGGTTTAGCTCAAAGGAAGACATGATATAACTTGATATGAAAGCCGGCGGTCGAAGTCGCCGGATCTCTATTCTCGATACAATAGCACGATTAGGGTTTACACTGGATACTCGATACCACTTGATATTGCTAAGGCTCTCGAATCTCTAGATCTCTGTCTCAATCTATACCCGGGGGTCGGTTTATATAGTACCCGTACTCCCCCCTAACTTACTTTACAAGGCACACCCGGGTCCTACCCAGACACGGCGTGCTAACCCTAACTTTCCTTTACAACACCCATAATCCGGGTCACTAGGCCCACGAGCTTGGGCCTCCACAAACATCTTTATCCCTAGCTGTATCCTGCTCACTGTCTCTGGGCCGGATTATTCCTCCGATCTTGGCATACCGGGTTAGCATCCCCCCATCAGTAGTCCCCAGAATAGCCTGGGCTTCACGGATCTCCTTGAAGCGCTTGCTATTCCTGAAAAGATATCAATCACACGGGCACATGGAAACCGGGTTAAGATGTTTTAACATCCAGTTTGGCCTTGCTCCTTGGTGGCCATGCGATAACCCAGGTTTTTCCCTCCAAACTCCTTGGTTCAAACTTCTGGATTCAAATCATAACACCAAGATCCTATGCTCGACAGTTAATCCCATCATCGCGGGACGAATCCCCTTCTTCCTTTATCCGGATGCTTTACTCAATACCGGGCGCGTATCTCGCTGGAACTTTAAATTAATAGCCGTTTTATTCCCACAATTCCCGGCCTCCACTCACCGAGCCGGGCTTATCCAGTCGCACTATAAAAAAGCTCCCTAGGGATGACTCGAACCCTAACGGCTCATTTCCCCCACTCCACTCCTTTCTCCTCTTGAGCTCCCTTTCTTCCTGAGCGCCATCACGGACCTTCCACGCACGTCACCGGAACCCATTGCCCGAAGGCTGCGCTCTGCCACCGGTCGATCCGCGCCGCCGCCAAGATCCGCCGGCAAATTCTCATCCGGCCCAGCAAGAACCGCGAAGGGACACCAGGCGTGCGCCATCTGCCTCCGCAAGGCCTCCCTCAGATCTCCTCCGGTAAGCCTTTGGCGTTCATCAACTTCCCCTCGCAACATTTGATTTCTCCTCTCAGATTAGATCTAGATCCGCCCGCCTCGGATTTCTTGGCTAGACCGGATTAGGCTACCCATAGTCTTTTTTAGCTCGCACAAAGGATAAAGCGCATACTCCAACCAATTCGCCTACTTCCCACAATCATTACCTTTGCCACAAATTTGAAAATAGAACTTCCAATCTAGGTTCATACTGCCCGAGATTTCCGCCTCTGCACCATTCACCCGGCTGGACCGCTTCTTTTTAATTCCTTTTATTCTCGTTTGGCGCTTAAGCCACTGCCCATTGTATTCGAAAGGCTTCCTTACCATTTAGACCCCATAAATCTCTCCATAATATTTGATACCCGGAACTTTCGAACTTGATTCCGCGAGCTAACACCCGGATTTCCTTCCACACCTTAATACCATCCGACTGATACTTGGCCGTTTCGTAACTTTCATGTCTTAATCTTCTTCTCATTTTGCGCTTTGCAGGTCAACAACATGGCTCCCAAGAAACAGGTGAAAACCCCATCCAAGGCCAAAGCCACCAACACTATTTCCGCCAACTGGGGGCGGTCGATAGTCACGAAGGCCAAGTTGGAGGAACTAGTGGAGCTGGGAGTTCTCCCTCCTCAGGAGGATATCCAATGGAGGGTGCCGGGTAAGGAGACCCGGCCCACCCCTACAAAAGACGAGGTAATCTGCTTCGTAGAACACGTGACCCGGGGTTTTCGACCACCGGGTCATCCCTTTTTCCGTGACGTTCTTAGTCACTATGGCCTTCGCGTCTTCGACATCGGGCCCAACTCCGTGCTAAATATCACCCACTTCATTGTCCTTTCTGAATCCTATTTATGCACTCCACCAAACCTAGCTCTTTTTATCGAGCTTTATCAATGCAAACCATGCCGCGAAAGCGGTGATGGGGCGCTTCTCACTTGCGGCGGGGTTTCGATCCAGCGCCGCAAGAACTCTCCGATGCCATCCCTCACCCTTAATTCTCATGTCAAACACTGGCAGCTTTCTTATTTCTACTGCCAGGACACTTCCCCACCCGGCCAAAAGAAACTGCCGGGTTATTCTGATGGCCTTCTCGATATCTCTGATACTTTTAGTGCCTTTGCCCCTGACTCAGATAGGGAGGCAATCCAACCTTTGCTATACAAACTCGCCACTCTTAGAGCCCAGGGCCTCATTGGGCTCAACCTAG
This sequence comes from Alopecurus myosuroides, assembly GCA_028641055.1. Taxonomy (NCBI): domain Eukaryota; kingdom Viridiplantae; phylum Streptophyta; class Magnoliopsida; order Poales; family Poaceae; genus Alopecurus; species Alopecurus myosuroides. The sequence goes on from CM054060.1 coordinate 271,389,802, forward strand.
TGAAGACCTGGGTCGACTTCAGAATTCAACCCAACTCCATCCGCACAAAGCTGATGTGCGAGTATTCTGGGGAGCCTTCTGATCCACTACGATACTCTGATAACATCTTCGCAATCGGCGACACTCTCAAGACCATCAAGGGTTTTCTTACGGAGAAGCTCGAGGTAATCCGGAACATATCCGGGTTAGAGCCCTTCACACTTGAAAACCCGGCCCCCCAGGTAAAAACCCGACTCTGACGCCTTTACTTTCGCTTTTTCCACTTGATGCAACTAATAACTCGTACTTTAACGCCTTTCAGGATGATGACGACTTTTGGAACACCAATACCCCCCCTAGCTCCAAAGGTCCAGGGGAGCAAGAAGCTGTTCACTCAGACGAAGGTACTCTCTGAGCTTTACTTGGCTCGTTTGAACTCACCGTAACCCCTTTGTTTCCAACCGCAATCTTGATGACATTTAGAACAAGAAGATGACGAGGAAGAAGATTCGGACGGCAAGGTAGAATCTGCCAGTGATGAGGAAGAACCGGAACCGGCAACCAAAGCCGGATCTAAAAGAAAGGCTCAAGGAGCCGCCTCCAAGGTTTCATCCCCCTCCACACATTCACTTTATATTACCGCAATGATATTCTTGAACCTTTCTTGACATTATTCCACTGGTCAATCCTGAAGGGGTCGCCCACACCTAAGCGCAGGTCGACTCGAAATCACCCGGGCAACGACGCCCTTAACCCGGGTTCTTCACCGCTCCGCACTCGGCAAGCTGGTACTTGCTCTATCTTTTCTTGGTTAGCACGGTTTCCTCAAAGCATTCTCGCATAATATTTAACTTGACATTTTCCAGCCTCCCCCGAGTCTGACGATGGATTTCCTTGTGACTTTGCGGTGAATACCGGGTAAGAATCCCCTTCCAGATACTTTCCGGTACTTCGTCATCTTTTCCTGACTGCATATTTAGCTGCTTTGTGATAACATCTGCAGGGCCACGGTCGCTGTCAGCGATCAAGAGGATTCGGAAGATAAGGGCCCGGGTAAGGGGAACCCAGCTGATAAAACTGCAACCGCGTCTGGCGATGAAGAACAGACACCGCCGACTAAACCAGATCAGCAGGAAGCCGAATACCCCATTGCTTCTCACGCCAGCAAGGGAAAGACCACCACCTTAGGTGCAGAAGGAGTGTCGGATTCCAACGTGCAGATGACCCGGGTTCCACCTCCTTCTAAGAAGAAAACCTCTTCTAGGAAATTCCAAGGACCCGAGTCTTCTGACACAAATAAAGATACTTTCGAACAATTGATGGACAAGCTTCTCACCATGAAGGCTTCGGAGAGCGAGACTTTAGAGCGCATGGCTGCAGAGCACCAGGTAAGAGCACTTGTTATCTTATATTCCCTACCTAGTCCCCAAGTTCCGAGTATAACTTGCAAAAGTTATGCTTGGTACTTCTCACCATATTTTTCTTGCCATAACACTCATCTGGTTCTTGCACCCTTTTACACTTACAGGCACATGTAACTCGGTCTGATGAAACCTTGCTGAAGACTGAACGGCTCCTTCTTGCCGAGATAAAACGCCGAGAAATCCTTGAGGATAATATGAAAACTTTGAAGAAGGATGTCTCCAAATACAAGGAGAAGTGCCTCGCCGCTCGGGCCGACTTGAAGAAGTTATCGGATCAAGTCTCCGATACTTATCAGATTTTACTTAGTAAGTGTTTGCCTGCCGGCTAAGTTTTTGCCTGCCGACTAATTTTTGCCTGCCGACTAATTTCATACCCGGCTGCTACTGATACGTTCTTTCTTCTGTTTCCACTATAGGCGCGAACCTTGCAGCTCCAGAGGAAGATGCTATCGTCAAGGTTAGGACCCTGAAGAGTGTGCTCCGGACTTTCTTTGCCGGCACCAAATTTATATTGAATGCCATTAATTGGCCCACGGAAGCCTATCCGGGTGAAGAGAACCTTGTCCAAGCCTGCTCCACTGTACCCGGATGGATTGAACTGTGGAAGCGTTCGTCCTGCCGTACTGGTATAGTGCGGGCTTTGACCTTGGCCAAAGCTTACTTCCCGAAGCTTGACCCGGCGAAGATAATCTCCGGGTTTCCTGAGTTCAAGGCGGATGGCGCCAAATTTACACCTAAGGATTTCAAGGCCATTCAGTCGGCAGTGCGCCCTTCTGCTACCACTCTAGCCGATAGCTTGAACCTTAATACATTAATGGCTGCATATGACGCTGATGACAAGATTATCACAGAGGAAGCACCCCCGCCCCTTGACCTCTTGGAGAAATGGACTGATTACTCAGCTAAGAAGAAGGAGGCAACCTCGAAGAGGGAGGCCGACTTAAAATCAGGGCCGTCCGCCTCTACACCGTCCGTCCTTCCTCCTATCCGCCCTGGCGCGGTGAGTCCGGGTGGCTCTGCCAAAAAAGCTAAGAAGCAGGTCCAGGAGCAAGACCCGGAAGATCGCACTCAGGGGGCCGAGTAGAGTAAGGATGTCATAATATCTTAGTCACATGGAACCTTTTTGTTTGAGTTACTTTACCCTGTTAATGGTGCGCCTGTGCACTTCTGATACCGATGCAAAAGCTTGTAATATACTTCTATTTGGTGACATATTCTCGCGGCTTTCCCAGCCTTTTGATAATCGTACTTTTTGTTGTTCTTCTGAACTTGTTCTTGATACTCATTTCTTTTTATAGCTCCCTTCATAAGACTCGTTTTCTTTTCGAGACCAGGGGCTTTGATAAGTAAAATTCCCGAGACTCGGATGATAGGGCTGTCTTGAACCTTGGTATCAAAGTGGTTTGTTTCTGTTACGAAGTCCCCAGTCCCCATGACCCAAAGGACGAGTCATGAGGGTGTGGCCTTTCTCAGAGGACAAATCATTCCCTACCAAGGCAAAACCCTAAAACCATCTCATGCAAATACTGAAGTTATGCTTGATAATCACTGAGTTTCCGGCTTATCAGCCTTGTACTCTGCATAAACTTGTGGTTTAGATGACCATTTTGACTATCTTATACTATAAGCCAGCTTTCGCGTGGATACCATGTTGTTACATCCATACGAGAACAGTGTCAGGCAAGTCCCATTGGGCTCCATGGCTGATTGTAATCGTAAGCGAACGAATCATGCCACTTTAGTGCGAGTCACATCAAGCTTAAGCAGGATAAGTCAAGAAAAAATTGGCTTCTTTGCCCAGTCATAAGATTGCAGCCGTGCTCGTTTGCGAGGAATCGGCCCTTATAACTTATAGCTATCTATGCCGGGTCATTCGGGTTAGTGGTTGGTTACCTGAGCAACCAACCCCCAAGACCTACATGCAATCGATGCTTTTGATGATACTGAATTATCGATGTCGCATTGATACTACTTACTTGTGATAAAGGCGAAAAGACATAGGACTTGACAACCATCTCTTTATTGATACCAGAAATTTTGGGTCAGCAGGCCGCCTCATTAAAAACCTTCCAGTCCCCGTAGGTACCCTGGGTAGGAAAAGAGCGCGTCTGAAACCTGCCGCCCGTTACATTACTCAGTTCTCTGTAAGCACTGGTCCTGACCCGGCTTGACCAATGCACATCCTCCATAAGTTGGACTTTTTCCTGACGAGTACCGGGTTTGCCAGCCAACCCGGGTGGGGTGTCTCCATGACTTTGCTGGTTGTTGGCAGCCGTGTAACTTTTTCCTTTACCGCAGGCTGCTTGGGAGGGTCGACTTCGATTAAGGCCACCATTTTAGCATCTTGCGTGACCTTGGACTTTGCTTTTTCGCCTTCAGTACTTGGCTTCTTTGATGTAGTTCTGTCCTCCGGGTCTGCTTGAGACCGATAGTGCTTGAGTTCTTCCTTTCTGCAAGCTTGCTCGGCCATTGCTGCATCTCCTTCGTTGCATTCAGCGGCTATGTCTCGATTTCCGTGTATGGTTATAGTCTTCTTGGGACCCGGGATTTTTAGCTGTAGATATACATAACACGGCCTGGCCATGAATTTGGCATAAGCCGGCCTTCCAAACAGCGCGTGATAGGGGCTGCGCAATTTCACTACCTCAAAGGTGAGCCACTCAATTCGATAGTTATCCTTTGATTCTCCGAAAGCTACCTCAAGTGCGATTTTTCCCTCGGGGCATGCTGAATGACCCGGCACTATTCCATGAAAAACTGTTGAGCTTTTTTGCAATTGAGATTCCTTGAGACCCATGCGTAGGAAGGTTTCCCAATACAATATATTGATGCTGCTTCCACCATCCATTAAAACCTTCTTTAGCTCGTACCCATTAACTTGCGGCGCAACTACTAGTGCCAAGACTCCTGGGTGTTCCACTCTTTCTGGGTGATCCCTTCTGCTCCATGTTACCTCCTGTTCTGACCATCTCAAGTATCTCGGGACGGCTGACGAAACTGAGTTGACTGCTTGCTTTAGTATCTTTTTGTCCCTGTTAGATCCTCCTGTGGTATGCACATGATATTGACCCAATTGTTTGGGGTTAGCCTGGAAGCCTCCAGCACCCCCTTGGTTATTACCTTGATTTCCAGCCGCCGGGTTACCAACTGGGGGTGGGCCGTTGCCCGGGTTTGCCCCTGGACCCGGTCCTCCTCCCCGCCCTGTACCTCGCATAGCCCTGTTTACTTCTTCGTTTTTCCATCTCTGCAAGTCGGCGCACTGTTCCAAGGAGTGGTTAGCCGGCCTGCCGTTCCTGCTGTGTTTTGGGCACGCCATTCTGAAGATGTCCCAGCTATTACTCGGCCGGGGCGGCCCTTGGTAATTTCCTCCGTTGTGATTCCCGGTATTGAAGTTTCCTTCTGCTCTGGGTCTTGAAGACCCGGCTTCTGTATTGGCGACAAACTCGGAGCCTCCTTCGAAGGGACGCTTGTTTTGACTACTTCCATTGTTTCCTGACGCTGTTCCGTTGCCGGTTCTTCCATTACCGCTTGTGTTTGCTTTTGCCTTCTTGTCATCAGCTTCTTCTTCTGTGGTATCTGTCGCAGCGTGTTTGTTGCACGCATCCATCAATTCTCCCATTGTGACTTCTGACGCATTTCGACTGGACTTCATGCGAGTTAACTTTTGCACTAAAGGTATATACTTGCATGTTTTTGCCATGGCTTGTAGCGCATCCTTGGGCTGGATGTCTGTAGATGAGTGAAGTATCTCCATAACCCGGCGCACCCAGCTGCGCGCCGATTCTCCCTTCTTTTGGACGCATCGCTCTAGATCATCAATGGTGAATAATTTCCTGCAGGTTCCGTGAAAGTGCTTGATAAACGCGGTCTTTAATTCCTCCCAAGACTTGATCGATCCCTCTGGTAGATTGGTGAACCATAATTTTGCTGCTCCTTCAGACATCATCAGATACATGAATTTGGCTTGGAGGTTCTCGGACGCGTTGCGGATTGACATTGCCATCTCGTAACTGCTTAGCCACGTTTCGGGATCCATAGTTGGCTCATAATTCACTACTTTCCCTGGCTCTTTGAACTTTTCCGGGTAAGGCTCAGCTCTAATATTATCCGAGAGACACTTGGGCCCCGCAAGAATGATTGAAGCCGGCCTTGCCCTGGAGACGTGTGATGCCGCGGGGGGCGCGTCTGGGCGCTGTGCTGCAGGAGGTCCATGCGCTGCAGACCCGGCCGCGGCCCTCCGAGCCCTAGAACTGTCCACGACGGCCTGTGCTGCTGATACTGCCTGAGCGCGGGGAGGAGGCGGCATTTGCTGCTGCTCTTCCCTCCGCCGTGCCGAACTCGTTTGTAAATTCCCTTGCTGCTGGCTGACATATGGCGTCCCGTGCATTCCGCTTCTGTGATCCGGGTAATTGGCTTGCTGCGCCACCGCAGTGTGCAACAGCTCGATGGCTTGCCGAGTCTTCTCTGCATGGGGCGACTCTCCCACAGGTATTTGATTCAGTGCGAGTGTCGCCGCATATACGTTGTCCATAGGATTGTTGTAGTGGCCGGCTGGCGTGCGGAATCGTGACGGTGGCGGCGGCAGTAGGTCGTTGCCGGTTGTGACTCTAGTTTGCGGTGGGGGTAACCCGGTCCGTTCATTCGCCGGACGCGTCGCCGCTGTTGTCTGTTGGGGTGCGGTTCCCTGATTCACCACTGGTATCGGTTGGTCCTGGGGCGTGATGAACAAATTAGCCGGATTAATAACCCCGCCCGTTGCTGGCAACCTGGTGTGGTGCCTTTGATGTATCCTGGACGTTTCCTCTCGAAGCCGGGTTTCCAACGCATCTAGCTCGCGCCGCCGGGTGGCCATCCCCTGTCTATCTGCTTCCACTTGCCTTCTTTGCTGTTCCAATGCACGACGAGCCACGTCCAGATCTCTAACACGCTCTGCCGCGTTTTCTGGGGTGATAACAGTGGCGAGGACTGTAGGATCCAAGATCAAATTATTATCGAACAGGGCCGGGTGACGCGGATTCGAGGGACCCGCCCCTGGTGTCCGATTGGCTTGAAACCCGAACATGTTGGCGTGTTGCTCCTCGTCTGCCGCGCGACTGGTGACCGATGCTGACTCTCCATCGACCCGGGTCAAGACCGTGTCTCCGTTAACCGCGCCCTGTTGCTGGGCCATTGCCCCGACTGGCGCCGCGGCTGTGCTTCCTTGGTTAGCCGCGGGGGCTGCATAGACTGCAACTCGGCGCGCGACATCCGGCGTAAATTCAGGCTGTTCCTCTTCACCGTTCTCCTCATACCGGTTTTCCAATAGATCCAGGATAGACCCGGTGTCATCTTCTCCTTGGGCCCGGTCGCGTGGGGTCCAGGCCGGCTCCTCCGGCTGTTCCCACTCCGCGACGGGTTCTTCTACTGGATATGTTGTTCCCGTCGATTCTTCATCATTTGATCGGGTAGACGTGGCTTTTCCTGGCATAGAATCAGATCCAACGTTGTCAGGGACCGAATTGGAAGCACATACCATACCGATGAAGACGTTGATCCGGCCGATTGTTATGACGGATCCGGTTTCGAGGTGATCCGACTCCGGCCCCCAGCCGGAATCGTCCACCACCTTTTCTCCTTCGTGGTCGATGTAGATCTCGCCAATGACAAGATTCTCCATGCCCTTCCGAGCTTCTCCCGTGATGTAGACACCTTTGGACGCAGGCCCCACGGTGGGCGCCAACTGTCGTGGGATAGTCACGGCAGATGTTACCAGGGGTAACTGATCTTGGGGCAAGTCGACACAGGCGTTCGGGAGAGGGTTTAGCTCAAAGGAAGACATGATATAACTTGATATGAAAGCCGGCGGTCGAAGTCGCCGGATCTCTATTCTCGATACAATAGCACGATTAGGGTTTACACTGGATACTCGATACCACTTGATATTGCTAAGGCTCTCGAATCTCTAGATCTCTGTCTCAATCTATACCCGGGGGTCGGTTTATATAGTACCCGTACTCCCCCCTAACTTACTTTACAAGGCACACCCGGGTCCTACCCAGACACGGCGTGCTAACCCTAACTTTCCTTTACAACACCCATAATCCGGGTCACTAGGCCCACGAGCTTGGGCCTCCACAAACATCTTTATCCCTAGCTGTATCCTGCTCACTGTCTCTGGGCCGGATTATTCCTCCGATCTTGGCATACCGGGTTAGCATCCCCCCATCACATACCATACCGATGAAGACGTTGATCCGGCCGATTGTTATGACGGATCCGGTTTCGAGGTGATCCGACTCCGGCCCCCAGCCGGAATCGTCCACCACCTTTTCTCCTTCGTGGTCGATGTAGATCTCGCCAATGACAAGATTCTCCATGCCCTTCCGAGCTTCTCCCGTGATGTAGACACCTTTGGACGCAGGCCCCACGGTGGGCGCCAACTGTCGTGGGATAGTCACGGCAGATGTTACCAGGGGTAACTGATCTTGGGGCAAGTCGACACAGGCGTTCGGGAGAGGGTTTAGCTCAAAGGAAGACATGATATAACTTGATATGAAAGCCGGCGGTCGAAGTCGCCGGATCTCTATTCTCGATACAATAGCACGATTAGGGTTTACACTGGATACTCGATACCACTTGATATTGCTAAGGCTCTCGAATCTCTAGATCTCTGTCTCAATCTATACCCGGGGGTCGGTTTATATAGTACCCGTACTCCCCCCTAACTTACTTTACAAGGCACACCCGGGTCCTACCCAGACACGGCGTGCTAACCCTAACTTTCCTTTACAACACCCATAATCCGGGTCACTAGGCCCACGAGCTTGGGCCTCCACAAACATCTTTATCCCTAGCTGTATCCTGCTCACTGTCTCTGGGCCGGATTATTCCTCCGATCTTGGCATACCGGGTTAGCATCCCCCCATCATCAATCCTGCAAGGAATACGCCCAAGACTCGAATCTCCTCTCCATAGAGCAGCTGGAGCGTGGGTAGAAGAGCTACCTTCCGTGTTGTGGAGTATTCGAACGACGCCAAATAGGTCAACTGAGCAAACCCCGTTTTTCCTAGTTTATGGTGCGGAAGCTATTCTTCCAACGGACATGATCCATGATAGCCCAAGAGTGCAGAATTTTGACGACTCGGATGCCGAAGAAGCACGACAGGATGCCATCGATCTCTTAGAAGAGGAACGAGAACTTGTGCTTCAAAGATCTTCCATCTACCAGCAAGGTTTACGACGTTATCATAGTCGGAAAATCAGGCATCGTTCTTTTAAAGAAGGTGACTTAGTGCTGAGATTGGTGCAGCAAAGGAAGCACAAATTGGCCCCAGTATGGGAAGGACCATTTGTCATCAGTAAAGCCATGAAGAATGGATCATACTATCTTGTTGACATTCGAGATACGGAGGACGATCCCGAGAAGCCGAATCGCAAAAGAAAGAGAAAAATAGATGATGAACTAGGAGAGACAAAGAGGCCTTGGAGTATCCAGCAATTACGTCCCTTCTATACTTAGTTCAATTTCTATGTAAACATCTTTGAGACCATGAAATAAAGTTGTCGGAATGTTGTCATTCATATTCATTATAAGTACAAAATATTTCCGCCTCATCTATTTCCCAATGATCTCACAAATACTCAATGTTAACCCGAATTGTGCCTGCGTGCTCGGTGTTTAAAAGCTGAATGATTCGGCCTGTTAAAGGTTAAAGGAAACTCGGATTGTGCCTGCGTGCCCAAGTTTCAAAACAGTTCTTTGTTTTCTCTAAATTTTATCTGATTGTGTATGTGTTGGGTTACTGAAACTAGTCAGTAAAAATGCTTTTAGCATGATCCATGTTTCCGAGTTTCAAAACTGTTTGGTTCGTCCCCAGTTACTTGACATGACGATACATATTGCTAGTTGAGCCATTTTTAAACACTAGAGCAGTTAAAACACATTTGCCAGATTACTTAGAAGATAAAGGAACAGTCAAACCCGGAAAAACTTTGCAAGAAACTTGAAATTGCAAAAGGCGGAGTTCTTGTTTCGACAAACGATATAGAAGCATTAAAATATTAATTGCATTGTAAAAATGCTCTTATACACATCCATCATTCGGGTCAAGTGTATTCCCTCAAGCATCCGAGTCTTCATCACTGCTATCATTCTCGGGGGCTGCGGGCACTTCTTCTTCCGGATAAGTAATGGAAATGTTAACCATAGAGGCAATCTTGGAAGCGTGCCCTTTAACTTCATCAAAAATCGCATTTCGTTGCGCTTCTGTATATTCTTCAGGGATACCGGATGCTACGCGCCAAGATTTGGCATTAGGGTAATGTAGACGCATAAGGCCAAGTGCCATGCGTGCACCACCTCGTGCGGCAGAGCGAAGGATGGATTCTTTCGACTCTGCTACTTCTGTGATGGCACCCGGAAGTCGGTAGACTTCCGAAAAGCGTACAGTACTTGTGGGAAGGAATTTATTAATCAGCTGCATTCCTGCATTCCTGATTGAATTCCACACTTCCCCAAAGGCCCGGATCTTTTCAGTCCGAGAAATTCCTGGAAAATTTCCTGCTTTTTCGACAAAAGCAAAGGTTACATGAAAAGATACAAGAAATAAGACATGAAGACATTGGTAAAAAGAAGTTAACTTACCAAGAACCTTGTCAATTTCGTCGCCTTCTTTCATGCGCGGGAGTAGCATACTTTCCAAATCATTGATAACAGATTTATCTTCCGCTGCCTGTAAAGAAGCCTTGGATTGAGCAATCCCAAGGGCCAGATTACTGGCTTCTAGGTCTTCTTGAGCTTTCAGAAGTTCCTTTCGGAGGTTTGAGTTTTCCTCACGAAGCCGAGAAACATGGACAGCGTTTTCTGCTAATTTGTTGGCTTTGTTTAAAGCAGCTGGAGGGCAATAATTAATTTGAGTTTACAAAACAATTCCGCAAGAATTCTCCAGAAAAAACAAATGGCACAAAATAAAATACCGGTGGTTTTTGATAGTTGCCGCTGAGATGACGCTAGTTCGTTGCTTTTCGACTCAATAACAGATTGAAGGGTTTTTACTTCTCTGCTCTTGAGACTAAGCTTCTTAAAAACTTCCAAGTTTATGGCGTCTGCGGAATGCTAAAACATGGAAATGAAAGCCAGATGCTTAAGTTTGAACAGGCATACGAAGAAACATTAAGAAGAATTCATATTTCAACTTAATGCTTGGGGGCTAGAAGTATTACCTGGCTCATTTCTCGCAAATCGGTCAAGACCTCGTTGAATTCTTTGGCATATTCCGCGAAGAGAATTCCAACATGATGAAGGCCATCGTGTATAACCTGACGAGGTGAAAATGCGATATCATTGCGAACAACCAATCCATTTTGTGGCCAAGGGCGAATCAGAGGCGCAGGAGCAAAGAATTTCTTTGCCTCTGGACGAATATATCCGAGTTCGTCGAATGGTTCTTCTTTTATCCGGATATCGTCCAGGTTGGGAATAGATTCCTCTTTGATAGCTGATTGCCTTTTGCACTTCCGATTGTTGTGAAACTCGGCATGTAATTTGTTGAGTTCAGCGTCGGAAGCAAGATCATTTTCTCCAAGTTCATCAAACTAGGAAGGAGTTAACAATATGTTAAAAAGCGGAGAGAGAAGATAATCTGAAGAAAAACGCGGAAACAAGGAAAGATAAATACCTTAGGGACCAGATTTTCCACGTGATAAATCGCCAGACTTTCCTCAATCTGACTACTGACGGCGACCAGTTCGTGAAGTCGTCCTATAAAATCCTTTTTGGTAAAGGCCTTATCTGTTCCTCTCATGCTATCTTCTGGCCCTTGGTATTCGCAAAGAAGTCGGGAACGAAAAGAGAGAGGTTGGATACGGCGTCCAAACCAGCACATAACGGTATCCTTCCCAACCAAAGAAGGTTGAGAGGAAGAAAGTTTGGCGATGCGCCGCTTTATCTTCATCAGGTTTTTTGGCAAATTTTCCCCTACTGCGGCTGTCCAACTCTCGCGAGGAGTAGCGGCAGAATTAACAAAGGGAGGAACCCCGGTTGCCCTGCCTGGGAATGGAATGTCCTGATGATAAAAGAAAGAACCTAGCCAAGATTGGTCAGGTTCCGGCATTTCTATTTTTGGATACCATTCCTCCCTAAATTTTCTGAGGATGAAAGATACGGTTCCGCAAATGGGCAAAATGCCATTTGTGATGTTATGCTTTACCTCAAAGCAATATTGCCAGAAATTTAGGTCAGGTGTTATCCCGAGATATCCTTCGAAAAGGGCTTGGAAACTGGCTAAGTAGAGGATGGAATTCGGAGAAATATTGTGTGGTTGAACGCCATAAAAGTTAAGGACGTCTAGAAAAAAGGCGGAAGGGGGAAAACCCATACCTCTCGCAACATGAGAGGTAAGGATGACGCGTTCTCCGACTTTTGGCTTGGGCTCGGGTTCATCTTTCGAGATTCGCCATTTGCCTTTAACTATGGATCCCTCCTTTGACATCCGACGAAGAAGGACGAGAGAAGTATTACTCGGACTCCAATTGCCGACAACTTCTGATTCGTTGTTGGCTCCGGTGGCAAAGCGCTCATCGCCACGGGAATGGATCTTGACCCTCGCCGTCGTTGGGACGAACGGAGGGGGTGCTACGGAGCTCGATCCCGCTATGTCCGCGGCGGCGGAAGTGTTTTCTCCGCCCGCCGCGGAAGCCGTGGTCTTCTCCGGCTCGCCGCCGGTGTGCTTTTGCGATCCCGGCTGTGGATCTAGGTCGCCGATGAGCTCGTCGATGGCGGCGCGAGTGGGCGAGGACGGCGAGGAGGCCATCTTTTGGTGGCGCGTTGCGTTCTGCGTGCTTGGAAGCTAAGTGCGCCTGGGACAAGGGACTTGCTCTCGAGCTCGCGTTCGCGTCAATGGCGTGGGCAGTGAGGGAGTGAGGAAAGTTTCTGATGAGGACGATGATGGCTATTTATAGCCGGAAAACCGTTTAGATACGTGCCAACGGCTCTTTCGACCGTTGGATGCTCGACGCGTGTCGCTCGCCGGAAAATACAGGAAATAAAACGGCAGGGGAATGATGGCTATCTCCTCGTTTCCCGTGAGAATCTGTCAGAGATACGCTGAGGGGTTTCCCGCGTGGAACCAAGCGACGCTTGCGTCAGCATGTTTAAGACGCTGACGTTAGAAGTTCCTTTTCCGCGAAGGATCGCGAGAAGAAAAGCCGGATTTTCATGGTTCCGAGTTTTATGTTACCATCTCCTTCAAAAGGAAAGTAGAAAGAATCAAGACTGCTGAATCAAGATTTCCCGGACAAAATGTATTTGACGAAAGACGGAGAATCAGAGTTTTGATCCTTCCTGGGGGCTACTGTCGGATATAGACTGAATAGGGGTATAGAAGATGGTAGACAAAGAGCCGGACTACCAGGGTGGCCTACATGGTAATGGGCTTAGGTCCATTGGGCGGCCCAGTAGTCCGACGCGCAGAAGCCGGATTCTAGAAGAACCCGGATCACGGCCCGCGTGATTTGGCTTGGAGGAGAAGACGGATTCCTTGCTTTCCAAGTTACAAGTTAAACGTAGTCTTCTAGGTTTCTTATTCTGTAAGCCCTAATCCGGCTATTATATAAAGCCGGACGGGAGATAGATTAAAACAAGTTCAAGCTCTACGCAACTCGCCGAGAAGCTCATCCTCGCCGAGAAGCTAGATCTACACCCTCACATTGTAACCCTGATAAACGGGCTTTATCCCAATTAGTGAGAAGTGCAGGAGTAGGTACGCCGTACTGTCGCGACGTACCGAACCTGGGTAAAACCCCGTGTTCTGTGTTACTACGCTATCCCGTTACCCCACGTCTCTACCGTAGTCTCATGGCACCCCCGTCTATGAAAACTACTACGATGTCTCGACACCACACATTCTAAATGTTGGACTTCCTCCCATGCTTAACACTAACGAATTCTCTTCTTGGAAGTTCGATATGGAGTCTCATATTTCAGGGTCTTGCACCGCCTTGTGGAGAAGTGTTCTCCATGGATTTCATCCCCACGATGCAAGCAACTTGACTCCAAGAGAATATGTGGAATTTCAACTCAACAAGACCGCTCTTGTCACTATCCAGAAGGCTCTCCCAAGAGAACATCTTGAACACATCCGCGGTATCAAGACCGCCAAGGAGGCTTGGGATAAACTTGACACTTTGTTTCAAGGCAATGCTAGCATTCAATCCTCCAAGTATGATGTGGCTCTCGACAAGTCCGAGAACTTCGTTATGCTTGAAGATGAGAGTCCCGAAGAACTATATAGAAGATTTGTCACCCTTGGCAACCAATTGAGGGATTTTGGGAAAGAGGAGATCTCCGATGAGTGGATCAAGAGGAAGTTTGTCAAGGCCATAACTCCGTTTGAGAAGAACCTCTCTACAAGCATCCGTACAAGATCGGACTACAACTCCCTCAACTCAATTGGTGTTCTTAGTGAGTTCATAGCCATATCCCTATCTCACAAGAGCGCGGATGATGCTCTTGCTCGCTCAAGAGGAGGTGGAAAGTCTCCCAACCTTGCCTTGAAGTCCAAGGCGGTTGCTCGGATAGAAGAAGTGGATGAGGATGATGAGGACTATGAAGACACATACAAGGGTGCTCACAAGTGTATTGCTCTTGCCATGCATGGCTATTGGAAGAGATGGGAGGCTCACAAGGCCGGTGCTCCTAGACCTTCAAGAAACAAGATCTATAAGAAGAAGGGGGAGCGGCCAAGGACATGCTTCAATTGTGGAAGTACAAATCACTTCGTCAAGGAGAGTCCTTTTGAGCCAAGAGAAGAGAACGAAGGAAAGCTTGTTCGCAAGGACAAGAACAAAGCTCCACAAAATAAGAATCTCGCGAGAAGAGTCCCAAGGGCTCTATATGTTCAAGAAGGCCCTACATTGAAAACATACTACTCCATAGATGAAGGAGAAGATGAGGTCGTAGGTGTGGCCCATGTTGCCATATCTACCACTTCCTCTTCATCGGTCTCTCTATTCGAATCCCCCAGTGAGAAGGCATTAGTCCGACCTACATGTCTCATGGAAAAAGCCACCGCGGTAATATCTTCCACCTCCAAGTCTATTGCTACTAGTTCTCCCTCATTATTGGATTGTGTTGAAACCATTGTGGATAATGAGGAGACCAAAAATCTTAGCTCTTGGCTATGTAGTCTTGAAGGTGAAACCAAGGAAAAGGTAAAGGCCCTATTGAGGCAACTTGATGATGCTAACTCTCTCATAGATGAGGGAGGAAGAGATCATCACGAGCTTGGAAAGCTACGGTGGTGGTCATGAGAATCATGACAATGAGCTTGTAGAAGCTCTTGAGAAAGAATGATCCTTGAGAGCCTGTCTTGAAGAGAGACCATCTAGTCTAGAAGAGACTTATGCTATTAGTGTTTCCAAACTTAGGAAGGATAATTAAAAATCTCTTGCTTTACTTAAGATATTTGAAGAAGAAGAGTTGAATCTAGGAATAGCTCATGAGAAACTTGTTGATAATCATGAAAAACTAGAAAAGTAGTTCATGTCTCTTAAAGAAATTCATGACAAACTCACCAAGTCTCGAAATAAGCTTCTAGCTCAACAATCTAATAAGAAAGTTACATCTTCATCTAATATCATTGTTATCATGCCTACCTCTTGTACTACGACTAAGATTGTAGGAAGAGAGAAAGTTCTCAATGATGCCATAAGGTCTCAAGGAGCCAAGAAAGGGAAAGAAGGACTTGGCTTTGTTGCCAAGTCAAAGAAGAAATACAAGAGTGTCACTTCCTCCTCTAAAAATGTTGTCTTTGTGAAAGAGGGAGAGGTGACCAAGGAGAAGGAGACCAACACCATTGTGGGTGGTGATACCTCTAGGGGGAGCATCACTCACAATGATTTCGCCGGAAAATATAACCCATCTTATGTTCTTATGAAATCTAGAGATGGACATGTTTATGCTAAATACGTTGGTACTTCTTATGGTGATGATTATCATTGGAATATTTGGGTTCCTAAGACCCTTGTTACTAACAAAAGAGGACCCATTGAAGAATAGGTACCTAAATCAAGAAATTGATCTCTTCTAGGGAAGTGCTTCCAATGCGGGTAGATGGACAGTGGATAGTGGTGCATCCCAACATATGACCGGAAGCTATGACGCAATGAGCAATATTGAACCTCCATTACCTCACCTCAATTGCGTTACTATTGGTGACAAGTCCAAACTTAAGGTATTGGGACGAGGCAAGGTGGCTATCTCAAATGATTTATCAATTGAGAAGGTTCTTCTTGTTGAGTCCCTTGGCTATAACTTGATGTCCGTTCTCCAACTTGCGAATTGTGGCTTTACCTCTTTCTTTAATAAAGAGAATGTGCTTGTCACTTGGGAAACAACTCTTAAAGTAGCCTTTGTTGGGTTTGTCGAGAACGACATGTATGTAGTGGACTTCTCTAAAGGAGACACGTGTGCCGCGACATGCCTAATGGCTAAAGTTGATGTGGGTTGGCTTTGGCATCGCCGGTTAGCCTACACCAATATGAGAATGTTGCATGACCTTCAAAGTGGAAATCATGTTCTAGGACTATCCAAGGCTAAGTTTGCTAAAGATCGCGTGTGTAGCTCTTGTTCCTTTGGGAAGCAACACGGATAACTTCACCCAACCAAGACCACTATCTCCACCACAAGAATTCTCGAGCTCATTCACTTAGATCTCTTTGGTCCACTATCTTATGATAGTCTCGGAGGAAAGAAGTATTGCTTAGTGATTGTGGATGATTATTCAAGATATTGTTGGGTGTATTTCTTCAAGAGGAAAAGTGAAACTCAAAAGAGAGTTATCGAGTTCATCACTCTAGTGGAGCGCCAACACAATGCTTCCATATTGGCCATCCGGAGTGATAACAGCTCGGAGTTCAAGAACTACACCGTCGAGGGCTTTCTTAGTGAAGAGGGAATTGCTCATCAATATTCCACTCCTTATACCCCTCAACAAAATGGTGTTGCGGAGAGAAAGAACCGGACTTTGATGGATGCGGCTAGGACCATGATTGCGGAGTTCTCTTCTCCCTACAACTTTTGGGCCGAAGCCGTCTCCACTGCATGTCATGCTACCAACCGGTTACATCTTCGCAAGATCTTGAACAAGACTCCCTATGAGATTCTCACGGGCAAGAAACCGGATGTATCTTATTTCAAGGTCTTCGGTTGCAAGTGCTTCATTCGCAAGAAAGGTAAACGATTTTCAAAATTTGATACCAAATCTTATGAGGGTATCTTTGTTGGCTATGCCACAAACGCTCACGCCTATAGAGTCTACAACAAGTCCACCGGACAAGTTGAAGAAGCTATAGACGTGGTGTTTGATGAGGATAACGGCTCCCAAGGGGGGCGTATAGATCATGGTGTTGTAGGAGATGCAATTCCTCCCATCGTCATAAGAAGAATGGGGACTGGTGAAATAATTCCCATCGAGCGTTACCGGATGACGGAGAGAGAAGGACTATGCCCCACTCAAGTGGATCCATTGACTACACCTATTGATACACAAGCTACCCGACAAGATGCACCAAGCCCTCAAGCTAATGATAAACGTCAAGCAAGTGATCAAGGCCAAACTTCTCATCAAAGCCATGATCAAAGTCTCATCATTGTTGAGAGAGCTCAACCTAGTGGTGATCCTTCACCCACTAATGATCAAGGCCGAGATGAAGATGGACATGTCTCCGATGAAGAAGGTGATTCTGAAGCAATATCCAAAGAATCTTTGGAGGAGATACTAGCTCGTAGAGCAAAGAGAAGGCTAGAGAATCTTGAACGAGCGGGTCACACGGAGGACAAGATACTTGGGCAAGTTCGTGGAAGGGTTGTCACTCGGAAGCAATTGGCGGATTTTAGCAAGGCTCATGCTTTTGTCTATTTCATTGAACCCAAGAAGGTTTATGAAGCTCTCTAAGATCAAGATTGGCGTGAAGCCATGCATGATGAACTCAATAACTTCGAGCGCAACAAAGTGTGGAAGTTAGTACCAAGGCCCAAGGATTGCAAGAATGTTATTGGCACCAAATGGGTGTTTAAGAACAAGCAAGATAAAGATGGTATTTTCATTCGCAACAAGGCAAGGTTGGTGGCTCAAGGGTTTTATCAAGTCGAAGGTGCTGATTTCGGTGAAACCTTTGCCCCCGTAGCTCGTCTTGAATCCATTCGTATCTTACTTGCTTATGCATCTCATCATAATTTTAAAATGCAACAAATAGATGTTAAAAGTGCTTTCCTGAATGGTCCCATTAGTGAGTTAGTATATGTTAAGCAACCTCCGGGTTTCGAGGATCCCAACCACCCCAATCACGTCTATAAACTCGATAAGGCACTCTATGGACTTAAACAAGCTCCACGTGCGTGGTACGAGCACCTTAAAGAGTTTCTAGTGGATCGTGGGTTTAATGTTGGTTTAATCGATACCACCCTCTTTACTAAGACGGTTGGAGGTGACTTATTCATATGCCAACTATATGTGGATGACATCAATTTTGGATCTACTAACACTTTGTTCAATGAAGAGTTTTGCAAGCTTATGACCGATAGGTTTGAGATGTCTATGATGGGAGAATTGGAGTTTTTCCTTGGCTTTGAAGTGAATCAATATTATGAAGGAACCTTCATCAAACAAGATAAATACACTCAAGACATGCTCAAGAGATTCAATATGCATGATGCCAAGCCTATGAAGACTCCCATGTCCACAACCACTGACTTGAAACCCGACCCCAACGGTAAAGAGGTAGATCAAAAGGTATACCGCTCCATGATTGGCTCTTTGCTCTACCTTTGTGCATCTAGACCAGATATCATGTATAGTGTAGGTAAATGTGCAAGGTTTCAAGCCTCTCCGAGGCAAAGTCATTTGGAAGCGGTGAAACGAATCTTTCGACATTTAGTTCATACCCCAAATTTTGGTCTTTGGTATCCCAAGGTTCAAGCTTTCAGCTTATTGGATATTCAGATGCGGATTATGCGGGAGAAAAGACGGATAGGAAGTACACATCCGAGGGTTGACAATTCCTTGGCCGCTCCTTAGTATGTTGGTCTTGAAAGAAGCAAAACTGCATTGCTCTCTCCACCACCAAGGCCGAGTATATCTCCGCGGCAAGTTGTTGTGCCCAATTGCTTTGGATGAGGCAAACCTTGAAGGATTATGGTATTCATTTTGACAAGGCGCCTCTTCTTTGTGACAATGGGAGTGCAATCAAGATCGCCTACAACCCCGTTCTCCACTCGAAGATGAAGCACATTGAGATCCGTCATCATTTCATTCAGGATCATGTTGAGAAAGGTGATATTGATCTCTCATATGTGTCCACCAAGGATCAACTTGCCGATCTCTTCATGAAGGCCCTTGATGAACCAAGGTTTCGAGCTTTGAGGAATGAACTAAATGTCATTGATTCTTCCAACTTCACTTGAAACCTTGCATATGTACCTTCATTATACGTGCTATTAGGTTTGGATGTAGTCATGGACATAGGGGGAGCGTCACTCAACTCATGTGTGTACACTACTCTTATTATGCAAAAATCAATTCATCATTGCATATCTAGTCAATTTGTGGCTTATTGTGCTTAATTGTGAGTAGTACTCTTGGACCCAAGATATATCTTCGCGGTGCCAAACTACACACTCAAACACGGTGGCTTCGGCCACCAACCTCCCCCTCTCGGAGTTGTTTTTCATGTTTCTTTTTGGATCTTTCACGAATATCTTATTCCCCCTTGACAACTTGTGTGGGTTTGGCCTTTTATCTCTTTGCATCTTGCGAACCCCATCGTCTCTCGTACAACAGTTACAATCTTCCAACCCAAACTCCCTTTGCCCAAAACACCATTCTATTCTTAATGCTCTCGTTTTTGTGGTTCTGGCGCGCGAAAACTTGGTCTGGCGGAGGCTCCGGTGAAACCACCGAAGGCTCCGCTGCTCATGTCCACCGGATCCCACCGGAGGCTCCGCTGGTGTAAATTGCCCAGCGGACCGTATAGTGGTGTACGGTCTGGACAGAGGACGGAGGCTCCGGTGAAACCACCGGAGGCTCCGCTGGGCACAGAGCGGAGGCTCCGCCCGTGGCGTTTTTGCGGGATAAAGTCCAGGGCGAGCAGGGGTCAACGAGATCCAATCTCATTTTCCCCACTCGCCCTCCCTCTTATCCCCCACAACCACCGCCGCCCCCAAGGTCTCCGCCGCCGAAATCGGGTGCTCCACTGTAACACCCGGGGGATTTCCCCCCAATTAGATTTGGTTGTTTTTCTTTTCGCATTGCATTGCATCATATGCATTGCACTTTGTTTTCAAAATCATTTAAAAATTCATACCAATTTAAAAAATTCACCCAAAATTCAATCAAATTCAAATTAGCAAATATTTTAAAGATTTCAAAAACAAAAGTTTGTGCAACTGGGCATTTTAAATGCTGATTGCATAGAAATTGTTTTCATAATTTTTGGAGTTTCAAAACCCCTCAAAATAACCTTTCTTCACTCCCTTTTTGTCGTGGGATAATCACGGCAGATGTTACCAGAGGTAACTGATCTTGGGGTAAGTCGACACAGGTATTTGGGAGAGGGCTTAGCTCGAAAGAGAACATGATGATAAGCGATCTAGGAATCGGCTCTCAACTCGCCGAGTCTCGAATATGGCTCTCGGGTTACACTGGATACTCGATAATAGGTGATATGATTATGTTGTGAATCTCTGTCAAGCTAAGCCCTGGGGCCGGTTTATAAAGTACCCGTACCCCCTGGCTTGCCCTCCAAGGCGCAGCTTGAGTCCTATCCGAACTCTGCTTACAAACCCTAGCTTTCCTTACCGCAACCCACAATCCGGGTTACGAGGCCTACAAACTTTGGGCCTTCCAGAAGTTTCTTTATCCTTAGCCGGATCCCGCGCGGCGTCCTTTGGGCCGGGTTACACCTTGGAGTTGGCATACCGGGTTACTATCCCCCCATCAGTAGTCCCCAGGATAGCTTGGGCTTCCGGGATTCTTCCTTGAAGCGCTGGCTATCCCCTGCAAAAATATCAAACGCTCAAGCGTATGGAGGCCGGGTTACAATGCTTTGATAAATGGCTGGGTCCAACTCCATGGTGACCATGCAATAACCCGGCTCTCCTCCAAATGCTTCTCCTAATTTTCCAGGTCTAAGCCTTAATAAAAACTCCATAACTCTACACTTTTCTCGATAATTAATCCTGATACCACGGAAAGTATCCCTTTCTCTTTTTTGCCAGGATCTCTTGCTCAACACTCGATGCACCTCCCGTAAACTTTGAATAGATAGCCGTTACCCCACAATTTCCGGGTCCCGCCCGTTGGACTTAGTTTTTCCACCCGAACCATTATAAATAGGTCCTTAGGGGTAACCCTAATCCCAACGTCTCATCTTTCCTCATTCCTCTTCCTCCGTACCCAAACCCGCAGAGCGCCATTACGGGAACCCCGCGCACATCACCGGAGCCCATTTGTCGCCGGCTGCGCTCTGCCACAGCGCGCTCAGCCCCGCCGCCGAGATCCGCCGCCAGACACCCGACCTGCCCGCCAAGAGTCGCGAAAGGGCACCAGGCCTGCGCTATTTGCCTCCGCAAGGCTTCATTTCAACCTCCTCCAGTAAGTCTCCGGTACTCATCAATCTACCCTTGCAATTTCTTGGTTTTGCCTCACATTGGATCTGAATCGACCCGCCGGCGATTTCTCGGGGCGCACCGGATTAGGTTGCTAGCATTCGTCCTAACCCATCCAATAGATAAGATTTAGACTTCAGTTCACTCCTCTACCACCAGTAATCATTAATTTCGCCGTAAATCTAGAAATGGAATTCCCAATCTAGGCTCGAGCCGCCTAAAATTTCCGCCCTTGCTTCTGTCACCCGGAAAATCCTCCCTTTCCAGTTCATTTACTCGCGATAGATGCACGGACAACCATCTATTTCTCCTAAACACTTATCCATACATTAGCCTCCATAATTTTTATAAGAACGCATGATACCCGGATAACATCTATCTTCCAAGTTGCCTCAATACCTCTTATCATTACTCGGCCAACTGACAGTTTCCGAGTCTCGTTTCTCATGTTTTTCTACCTGATGTTTTACAGGTTAACCCCATGGCACCCAAGAAGCAGGGAAAGCAGCCAGTCAAAGCCAAGACCACAAACTCCATATCCGCCAACTGGGCGCGATCTTCGGTCACCAAGGCCAAATTAGAAGAATTGGTCGAGCTAGGGGTTCTCCCCCCTCAAGAAATTATTCACTGGAGGGTGCCGGGTAACGAAACTCGGCCCACTCCGGCAGAAAACGAGGTAATATGCTTTGTTGAACATGTGACCCGGGGCTTCCGGCCTCCGGGTCATCCTTTCTTTCGCGACGTTTTAAGCCATTATGGCCTTCGCATCTTCGACATAGGACCCAACTCCGTTTTAAACATCACTCATTTTATCGTTCTTTCCGAGTCTTACTTGTGCACTCCGCCAAGTCTGGCCCTCTTCGTCGAACTCTTCCAGTGCAAACCGTGCCGCGAAAGCGGCGACGGTGCACTTCTTACTTGCGGCGGGGTTTCCATCCAACGCCGCAAGAACTCCTTAATGCCTCCCCTCACCCTCAACTCCCACGTAAAGCACTGGCAGCTCTCATACTTTTACTGCCAGGACACCTCCCCACCCGGCGAAAAGAAGTTGCCAGGTTACTCGGAGGGTCAACTTGATATTTCCGAAGCCTTCAATGGGTTTGCCCCTGACCCGGAAAGAGAAGAAATTCTACCTCTATTAGCCAGAATCTCCATCCTTTCTGCCCAAGGCCTCATCGGACTTAACCTGGTGAAGACTTGGGTCGATTTCCGCATCCAACCCAACTCCATTCGCACAAAACTGATGTGCGAATACTCGGGGCAAACCACGGACCCGATCCGATACTCCACCAGCAATTTCGCTCCTAGCGATGCCAACAAAACAATCAAGGGCTTTCTGACGGAAAAGCTCGAGGTGATCCGGAACATAGCCGGATTAGAACCTTTCACCCTCGAGAACCCGGCCCCCGCGGTAAGGACATAATTCTAACAAGTTTTAATTTTATTCGTTCCTCTTGATACAATTGTTAATCCTTGCTCTGGCGTCTCCACCTCAGGCCGACAGTGACTTCTGGAAGGCAGGTACTCCTCCTAACTCCGGAGACCCGGAAGAAGAAGGGGATGCCGTTAACTCGGACGAAGGCACATACTTAGTCCCCTTGAATACGTCATGCCCTACTTCTCATTTCCACACTATAATCTTGATTACTTTCAGAACAAGAAGACCAAGACGAGGAGGAAGAAACGGACGGCAAGGTGGAGTCTGCTAGTGATGAAGATGAACCGGAGCCAGCAATTAAAGCCGGATCCAAAAGAAAACCCCAAGGAATCGTTTTCCAGGTTTCATTTCATTTCCTTGTGCTTAATTTGCGTTTCCATGATATCATTCACGAGCTAACCCTGTCATCATCCCTTGGGTCATAACCGAAGGAGCCACCTGCGCCCAAACGTAGAGTGACCCGGAACAATCCGGGTAACGAGACCCTTAACCTGGGTACTTCATCGCCTCCAGTTCGACATACTGGTATTCACCATACACAAGAATCTTTCCCAAACATTCCCTCACAAAGTAATCTCACACCTTGCTTTGGTATTTTTCAGTATCTTCCGGGTCCAGCAGCGGCTTCCCCTCGGACTTCGCGGTGAACCCCGGGTAAAGTTCTTTTCCTGATGTTATACCAAACTTTTATCGCCCTTTTCATGACTTATGCGCTAACCGCACCTTTGCACTTTCTATAGAGCCACGGTCGTTGTTAGCGACCAGGAAGACATGGAAGTTGAGGACCGGGGTAAAAATAAACCGACTGACGATGCATTCACCACAGCTGGTGATGAGCAAGCATCACCAACGAACCCGGCTAGGCAAGAAGCCGGGTATCCAATAGCCTCGCACGCAAGCGAGAAGGAAAAAGGCGCAGCTGCGGGCGCGGGAGGAGGGCCAAACTCCGACATTCGGATGACCCGGGTGCCGTCTCCTGTTACGAAGAAAACTTCTTCTCCAAATTTCCGCGCCCCCGAGCCTTCTAACCCGGATAACAATGGTTTTAACCAGTTGATGAGTGCTCTCCTGTCAATGAAGGCTTCAGAGGGAAATATCTTGGAGCGTATGGCCGCAGCACATCAGGTAACATTATTTGATATTCCTTACTACACACCCAGTCCCCAAGTTCGGAGCATAACTTGTTGAAGTTGTGCTCGGTACTTCATATGATACTCGGCTTGTCATGATATCCGACTTACAGTTTTACTCGTTCCTTGCAGGCGGAAATTACTCGGTCCGACGAGGTATTACTCAAGACCGAGCAGCTCCTGCTTGCTGAAGTAAAGCGCAGAGAAACCCTTGAGGCGGAGGTGAAGACTTTGAAAAAAGATGCCTCCAGATACAAGAAGAAATACAATGCTGCCCAATCTACACTGAAAAACTTATCGAACCAGGTTGCGGACACTTATCGCATCTTGCTAAGTAAGTTTTTGTTCGCGATTAACTTACATGCCTCTATCTTATCGTTATAATAATCAAGATTACTGATATGCTTTCTTTTATTTCAATTGTAGGTGCTAACCTTGCTGCTCCAGAGGACGATGCCGTTGCCATGACTAAAACGCTAAATACTGTGCTCCGAACATTTTTCGCCGGCACAAAGCTTTTATTGGATGCCGTGAAATGGCCTTCCGAGGTATACCCAGGCGAAGAAAACCTTATGCAAGCGTTTTCAACGGTGCCTGGATGGATTGAGATATGGAAGCGCTCATCTTGCCGAGTCGGTATGACCCGGGCCTTTACGCTGGCGAAAGCTTATTTTCCTAAGCTTGACCCGGCAAAGGTAATATCCGGGTTCCCAGAATTCAAGGCTGACGGCTCCAAGTTTACGCCCAAGGATTTCAAAGTTATACAATCCGCCGTACGCCACTCGGCTACTGCCTTGGCCGATAAGATGGAACTGGACACAATCATGAGCTCGTACGATACTGAAGGCAAAACCATTTTGGTGGAGGCACCCCCTCCCCTTGATATGCTGGAAAAATGGACGACTGACCTGGCCAGGAGGAAAGAAGAAGCTGCTAAGAGAGAGGCCGAGTTAGGCCTAAGGCCGTCTACCTCTACGCCAGCTGTTCCTCCGCCTGTCCGTCCTGATGTGGAAAGTCCGGGTAATGCTGCTGGAAAGGCTAAAGAGCAGGTCCAAGACGAAGACCCGGAAGATCATTCCCAGGATGCCGAGTAGGATGATGTCTTGTATTCTGTATTTTAAAAACTGGTATGATTTTGATGATGCGCTTGTTGCGCCATTGATACTGGTGCTGTCACTTTGTACTTTTACTCATGATAACTTTGTGCCTTTCCCGGCTTTTGATAATCTCGACCCTTGTTTTACTCTTAAGCTTATTCTCGATACCCGGTTGCTTTTGATTCCCTTTTCGAGGCTCGGTTAACCGAGTATCGCGGGCTTTGATAAGCGGACTTTTCTTTAAGTCCCCAAGACTCGGAAGCCAAGGTTTTTTCGAGCTTTAGTAGATAAACAGCTTGTTTCTGTTTCGAAGTCCCCAGTCCCCATGACCCAAAGTACGAGCCAGGGGGTGTGGCCTTTTTCAGATGACAAGCTGCTCTCTACTAATCCGAAAACCAATAGCCATTCACGTAAATACTGAAGTCATGCTTGATACTTGTTGAGTTTCCGGCTATTTAGCCTTGTACTCTGCATAGACTTGTGGTTTAGATGACCCTTTTGATTATCTTATACTGTAAGCCGGCTTTCGCGTGGATACCATGTTGTTACATCTATACGGAAAACAGGGTCAAGCAAGTCCCATTGGGCTGCATGGTTTGATTGTAATCGTAAGCGAACAGATCATGCCACTTTGGTGCGATTCACATCGAGCTTAAGTAATAATAACCAAGAAATTTGGCTCCTTCGTCCGGTTATAAGATTGCAGCCGTACTCGTCTTGCAAGTAATCGGCCCTCATAACTCATAGGCATCAAGGCCAGGTCTCTGGGTTTGTGACTACCACTTAAGCAGTTCAATTCCCAAAAACTCATGTACGTGCAACGTATTTTGATGATACTGATGCATTGATAATAACAAATATCACTTACTTGTACTTGAAGCAAAGACCATGATAAGACTTGAAAACCATCTCTTTTATTGATACGAAAAAGTTTGTGCCAGCAGGCCGCCTCATTCAAAACCTCCCAGTCCCCTTAGGTACCCTGGGTAGGAAAAGAGCGCGTATGAAACCTGCTGGCCGTTACACTGCTTTAGTTCTTCTCGAGAATCGGCCCCAGGCTGGCACGGCCGATGCACATTCTCCATTCGTTAGTCCCTTTCATAATGAGTACCGGGTTTGTTAGCCAATCCGGGTATGTCGTTCTTGTAGCGCGGCTAGTTTTAGATAGCGATGTGCTTTCCTCTTCTACGCCAGGGAGCTTGGAAGGACCGCTCCTGACGAAGGCCACCATCTTGTGATCGTGTTCTGTCCTAGTTTTTGCTTTATCCCCTTCAGAGGTCGGCCTTTTTGACATTGCCCTTTCCTCCGGGTTTGCCTGCGATCGGTAATGCTTGAGCTCCTCTTTCCTACATGCTTGCTCAGCCATTGCTGCATCTCCTTCGTCGCATTCAGCTGCTATATCTCGATTTCCGTGTATGGTAATGGTCTTCTTAGGACCCGGGATTTTCAGCTGTAGATACACATAACACGGCCTTGCCATGAACTTGGCATAAGCCGGCCTTCCAAACAATGCGTGATAGGGACTGCGCAACTTAACCACCTCAAAGGTAAGCCACTCGACCCGATAGTTGTCCTTTGATTCCCCAAAAGCTACCTCCAACGCCATTTTTCCTTCAGGGCACGCTGAATGACCCGGCACTATCCCGTGAAAAACTGTTGTACTCTTTTGCAGTTGAGATTCTTTGAGGCCCATGCGCAGAAAAGTTTCCCAGTACAGGATATTGATGCTACTTCCTCCATCCATCAAGACTTTTTTCAGTTCATACCCATTGACCTGTGGTGCCACTACCAAGGCTAAAACTCCCGGGTGATCAACTCTGTCCGGATGATCCCTTCTGCTCCAAGTTACCTCCTGTTCTGACCACCTCAAATACCTCGGAACAGCGGAAAAGACTGAATTGACCGCTTGTTTCAGTATCTTTTTATCCTTGTTAGAGCCTCCAGTGGTGTGCACATGATATTGACCCAACTGTTTGGGGTTAGCCTGAAAACCTCCCGCTCCCCCTTGATTGTTGCCCGGATTTCCTGCTGCCGGGTTACCGGCTGGGGGTGGACCGTTGCCCAAATTTCCACCTGGACCCGGGCCTCCTCCCCGACCCGCTCCTCGCATGGCTCTGTTTACTTCCTCATTCTTCCATCTCTGTAAGTCGGCGCATTGCTCCAAGGAGTGATTAGCCGGCTTGCCGTTCCTGCTGTGCTTCGGGCACGCCATCCTGAATATATCCCAACTGTTGCCCGGCCTCGAAGGTCCCTGATAATGTCCCCCATTATGATTTCCGGTGTTAAAATTCCCTTCAGATCTGGGTCTCGAAGACCCGGCTTCAGTATTAGCTACAAACTCGGATCCTCCTTCAAATGGGCCCTTGTTCTGACTATTTCCGTTATTGCTCGGTGCTGATCCATTGCCGGTTCTTCCGCTATTACTGGTGTTCACCTTCGCTTTCTTGTCATCAATTTCTTCCTCTGTAGTGTCTGTCGCAGCGTGTTTGTTGCACGCATCCATTAATTCTCCCATTGTAACCTCCGATGCGTTCCTACTGGACTTCATGCGAGTTAACTTTTGTACGAAAGGAACATACTTGCATGTTTTTGCCATAGCTTGTAGCGCATCTTTGGGCTGAATTTCTGTGGATGAGTGAAGTATCTCCATAACCCGGCGTACCCAACTGCGTGCTGATTCTCCCTTTTTCTGAACGCATCGCTCTAAATCATCAATAGTGAATAGCTTTCTGCACGTTCCGTGAAAGTGCCTGACGAACGCGGTCTTTAGTTCTTCCCAGGACTTGATCGATCTTTCTGGCAGGTTGGTAAACCATAACTTTGCTGCTCCTTCTGACATCATCAAGTACATGAACTTGGCTTGAAGATTCTCGGATGCATTACGGATTGACATTGCCATCTCATAACTACTCAACCAGGTTTCCGGATCCATGGTCGGTTCATAGTTCACTACTTTTCCCGGCTCTTTGAACTTTTCCGGGTAAGGTTCAGCTCTGATGTCATCCGAGAGACACTTGGGCCCTGCGAGGATGGTTGAGACTGGCCTTACTCGGGGAGTATGCGATCCAGCTGGGGGCGTAGCGGGGCGCGGTGCTGCAGGCAACCCATGTGCAGCAGACCCGGCCCCTGCTCTCCGAGCCCTGGAGTTATCCACAACGGCCTGCGCTACCGATGCTGCTGGAACACGGGGAGGAGGCGGCATTTGCTGCTGCTCTTCCCTCCGCCGCGCCGAGTTTGCTTGAATATTCCCTTGGAGTTGACTGGCGTATGGCGTCCCATGCATCCCGCTTCTGTGGTCCGGGTAATTGGCCTGCTGTGCCACCGCAGTGTGCAGTAGATCGATCGCTTGCCGGGTCCTTTCTGCATGGGGCGATTCTCCTACCGGGATTTGGTTCAATGCAAGTGTTGCTGCATACACGTTGTCCATAGGATTGTTGTAGTGGCCTGCTGGTGTGCGAAACCGTGACGGCGGATGCGGTGGCAACTCGATGCCGGTTGTGACTCCGGTTCGTGGTGGGGGTAACCCGGCCTGCACGTTTGCCGCGCGGGTTTCCGCTGTCGCCGGCTGAGGCGCAGTTCCCTGGTTTACAGCTGGGATCGGTTGGTCCTGAGGCGTAATAAACAAAGCCGCCGGGTTAAGGACCTCACCCGTGGCCGGTAGTCTAGTTTGAGTTCTCTGGTGTACTCTAGATGTTTCCTCTCGGAGCCGGGTTTCCAATGCATCCAGCTCGCGCTGACGCGTAGCCATCCCTTGTTTCTCCGCTTCCACTTGCCTTCTTTGCTGTTCCAACGCGCGGCGAGCCACATCCAGGTCCCTGACACGTTCAGCTGCGTTTTCTGGAGTGATAACCGTAGCGAGGACCGTGGGGTCTAGGATCAGATTATTGTCGAACAAGGCCGGATGGCGCGGGTTTGACGGACCCGCCCCCGGTGTCCGGTTTCCCAGGAATCCGAATGTATTCGCGTGCAACTCCTCATCCGCCGCGCGGCTAGTCACTGATGCCGACTCTCCGTCGACCCGGGCCAGGGTCGGGTTTCCGCTAGCCGCGTCCTGTCGCTGTGCCAATGTCTGAGCCGCCCCGACCGGAGCCGTGGTCATGTTTCCTTCATTGAGGTTGGCTGCTGGAGCCGTGTAGACCGCCGCTCGGCGTATTACGCCTGCTGTGAGTTCATACTGTTCTTCTCCGCTGTTGTCTTCTCCGTAACGGTCTTCCAGCAGGTCCCTGATAGATTCAGTATCATCTTTTCCATTGTCCGGTTCATGCGGGGCCCATGCCGGCTCCTCCGGCTGTTCCCACTGCGCGATGGATTCTTCTATCTAGTCTGTCGCTCCAACTGATTCTTCTCTACCTGACTGGGCGCAAGCATCCTCCCCTGACACAGAATCAGATCCAACATAGTCAGGAGCCGAGCCAGAGGAACATACCATGCCGATGAAGACGCTGATCCGGCCGATTGTAACGACAGATCCGGATTCGAGGCGATCCGATTCTGGCCCCCATCCGGAGTCGTCCACCATCTTCTCTCCTTTGTGGTCGTCGTAGATCTCTCCAACGACGAGGTTCCTCATGCTTTTCCGAGCTTCTCCCGTGATGTAAACACCTTTGGACGCAGGCCCCACGGTGGGCGCCAACTGTCGTGGGATAATCACGGCAGATGTTACCAGAGGTAACTGATCTTGGGGTAAGTCGACACAGGTATTTGGGAGAGGGTTTAGCTCGAAAGAGAACATGATGATAAGCGATCTAGGAATCGGCTCTCAACTCGCCGAGTCTCGAATATGGCTCTCGAGTTACACTGGATACTCGATAATAGGTGATATGATTATGTTGTGAATCTCTGTCAAGCTAAGCCCTGGGGCCGGTTTATAAAGTACCCGTACCCCCTGGCTTGCCCTCCAAGGCGCAGCTTGAGTCCTATCCGAACTCTGCTTACAAACCCTAGCTTTCCTTACCGCAACCCACAATCCGGGTTACGAGGCCTACAAACTTTGGGCCTTCCAGAAGTTTCTTTATCCTTAGCCGGATCCCGCGCGGCGTCCTTTGGGCCGGGTTACACCTTGGAGTTGGCATACCGGGTTACTATCCCCCCATCACTTTTCTCTCTTACAAAAAAAGAGAAAGGAAGTGGGGAGGCAGCCGAACTAGGCCAACAAGGCCCAGTCAGCCACCTACAACCCAGCAGGCCACCCCAACCCTCCAGCCCAAGCCCACCTCTCCTGTCCCTTTCTTCTTCGTACGGAAACGACGTCACACCCCACCACCGAACCACCTCCTCCATGGTCCCCCTCCCTCCCCTCCTTATCTACCCCAGCATCCTCCCTCCTGGAACCAAACCCTAGCCTCCCTCTCCCTCTCCTCCCCTTCTTCCAGCCGACGCCCCCTTCCTCCTCTTCTCTGTTCCTCTTTTCTTCACCCACCACCCCACCTCCATGATCGGAGTTGGAAGCTCAAAGAGGCGAGGACATGGTCGCCGGCAAGGGCGTCCGAGGATGGGAATGGAATCGCCTCGCCGTCCTCATCCTCCACGCTGAAGATCGGCACCCGAGGACGTTCCGATCAGCCCCGCCATGGCCATCTTCCTCCTCCGTCCACAAGCACGTCATGGCCACGGTTGCCGTCGTCTTCCTCATCTACATCGCCTCCGTTCGTCCCCGAGCCTGTACGACGACACCATCACCCTCCCGGTGAGCATCCCGTCCGCCTGGTCTTCCTTGCCCTCTCCTTCCCTTGCTCTGGGTGGCTCGCCGTCGAGCGGCACCACCGTCGTCGCTGCAGGTGCTTCCGTCACGTTGCTCTCTGAACCTGAAGTTTGCAGATTTGTTTTGGCTAGATTCAGTTAACCTCGTTGTATCGCCTCTTATTCAGTCAGAACCGTACCGTATCACGAAACGCACAGCAGCGCAGTGGCTATGCTCTCTGGATCCGCAGCGAGAGATCGCGGGTTCGAGTCCCCCTTCACGCGGAAATAAAGCCTCCTTTTTTCTCTCTTTTACATCGCACAGTTGATATTCATCTTGTTCCAGATCTGTTTCCTTACACGAACCAAACAGACAGCCCAGTGGTTAGGTCCCTGATCTACCCTCGCAGAGACCCGAGTTCAAATCCCAAGCAAACCCCTTTTTATTCTGTTTTAGTCTTTTATTTTGCTAAATGCTTTAATTCATAACTTGCAAACTATAACTCCAATTTCACAAAGTAAAATATGTTTTCCATGCAGAATTAAATAAGCTTTCCAAATATAAACTTTGTTTGCTGTTTTGAATAATGTAAATTGCTGAAAACAATAATTCTTTGTTTAATGCATTTAAAATTGCCAATTTAATTACTTGCTCATTTCAAACCCAAATTCAACATATAAAATATGTTTTCCAATCAGAAAAATGCAACTAATCTGTTCATACCAATCTTACACCTGTTTGCATTTTTGCATCTTGCATTTTAGTAGTGTTATGCATGTTCATCTAATATTTAAATATGGAATGTGTTGGGGTAATTACTTTAAATATTGCCCTTTTCCATTTAATCTTGTTTAGCTCACCTACTTATTGTTTTTCCATGTTAAACAACATTTAATATGATGGTTAGATAAACAACTTGAACCATAATTATTTGTCCGGACTCCGGGTCCGATTAAATTGTCTAAATTGCATTTTGCGTTGCATCTCGCATGTCATGCATATAAAATAGGATCATGCTGGATCTTTTGCCGTAGTAGTAATTGTTGCATCCGGTGTTTGTTCTAGTTCGTTGCTTCTTCACGGATAGGACGTTGAGATAATGTGAGCAACGACAAGTTCTGCGGGTGTACCTCTACTTGCTGGATCTCAGGCAAGTATACTCACTTGCTACCTATGTTGCCTTTTCTCACTTGTTACCGATTCTTTCCGTTGTCTTTATGCTAGTCTAGTATTTTCGATGCTTGTGTTCCGATCCCATTGCATGTTTACCCTGCTGCCACGATATAGCCTCACCCCCACACCTACAACCTTGTTGTTTGTTAGCCGGTGTCGTAGTATCATGCTTAGGTTTGTTTGTGCTCGAGTCTTGTTGTCATTTATCTTATCACCTGTTTAGTTTGATAGATGGGTTTCAATTTAATCAACAACATGTTAATGTTTGGGGTAATAATAATTTGATGATAAGGCACCGGCAGGAGGCCCGACGTGGTTTTGGAGCCTGCTAGTGTCGAACTTAGGAAAAGAGTCTTGTCCATTGATCCATGATGAGCGCGCTAACCGCATCCGGGAGGTAGTATGGGACCCCCCTCGACTTAGACCTGATTTGCAGCTTGTCCGAAGAGCCACACTTAGTTCGGGTGTTCCATTTACTCATATGCATGAATGGGTGGGCCCCCCATGGTTACTGTTGATGATGATGATGATGCATATAGGGCGAGGCCTGTGGTGCCGGGGGGTGTGGTTTTCACCCTTGCGCTTAGGTTAGGTCGGACTGGCCGGGACCTTATAGCTTGGTGGCTCCTAGGATAGGTTGTAGAGACGGTTTGAGTCATGTCGAGCCAACCTGAGTTTTAGTTGGTGGCTTGAGTGTGTACGGGTACTGTAGCGCACCCTGCAGGGATGAATCTTCTCGAGAAGCCGTGTTGTCCGCGGTTATGTGACGACTTGGTGAAAGTGCTAGCTAACAAGTACTCAGACAACTTACACCTAATGATAATAACTTGACTAGTAATATAGTATTACCTTCACCATAAAAATGAATGTCAACTTAATCAACAGTGTGAGTTTCCTTGGGTTGCTTCCTTAGTAGGGGGTAACACTGGATGGGTATTGTTTGGTGAGTAGTTATAGTTGGTTTTGTCGCGCTATCTTATCCCTTTCTTTTAGCCGGAAGTTGTAGCGTGTCTCTGTAGTTTGTTAGTGCTGCCCGCTGCCGCTTCTTTGCAATAATCCCTTCCTTTCCGTTCTACCCAAAGTATTTGTATCTTGTGATGATTGGTTACGCTGGTATCTTGTGAGTATGGTTTATCCACTTGCCAGTACTTAATAGTACTGACCCACGAATCCATTTCGTGGCTGCATATTCCACATTGCAGTCAACAGGTTTGAAGTCTGACGACGTTAGCTTGGGAATCCCTCCGGCTTGGCCTGGGCAGGGATTGGACGCCATCGGTTATCTTCAGGACTCTTAGTCCAATTTGTATCTTGTCCGTAGTCGGACACTATGTTGTTTCTTCCGCTGTCATTTGGATCTTTGTATTGTATCAGTTGTATCCTTGACTCGTTTGAGGCGTCTTGTATATACCTCCTCTGTTGTTCTTGTGTATTATTCGTGAATTGTTGTAATGTTATCACAAGTGGCAACCTGAAATCGGTTATTATGCGGATTTGGGTGGAAATGCCGAAATCTGCATAGTGCCCGATCTCGGGGCGTCACAAATGGTATCAGAGCATGGTTCCGATTCCCGATGTTGTTTTGATACGAATGGTTATCGAAGCAACGGGTCCGCAAAGCCTGTAGGATAACCTCGCTAACGGTCGTTATTTCTAGAGTGTCAAAAACTATTTGTGCAAAACCTGTTTTGGAAACCTCTCGATAGGATTCTTGTTTATTCCTTTCCTCTATTCTATTTCTCCTCTCATCTTATTTGTTTTGGAGTCTCTCTTCCTCTCAATCTTTCAAAGTTTTAGGATCCTACGTGGGTGGACGTTTTCTGAGCCGTTAACCTAATAGGTTCGATCATCGGAAGATTCCTGGTGGGAGAAGATCGTCATCAATCCGAGCAAGAAACTCTTGTTAGTGTTGTCGAGAAGAAGAGATCCGCCCACTGACCCGGGAAATCAACCGCAGCACGAAGACTCCGTAGTTGACACCTCTCTTCCCCTTGCCTTGGGTGGATTGCGAGGGCGCAATCCTTTGTTAGTGGTGTCGGCTGTAACACCCGGGGGATTTCCCCCAATTAGATTTGGTTGTTTTTCTTTTCGCATTGCATTGCATCATATGCATTGCACTTTGTTTTCAAAATCATTTAAAAATTCAAACCAATTTAAAAAATTCACCCAAAATTCAATCAAATTCAAATTAGCAAATATTTTAAAGATTTCAAAAACAAAAGTTTGTGCAACTGGGCATTTTAAATGCTGATTGCATAGAAATTGTTTTCATAATTTTTGGAGTTTCAAAACCCCTCAAAATAACCTTTCTTCTCTCCCTTTTCTCTCTTACAAAAAAAAGAGAAAGGAAGTGGGGAGGCAGCCGAACTGGGCCAACAAGGCCTAGTCAGCCACCTACAACCCAGCAGGCCACCCCAACCCTCCAGCCCAAGCCCACCTCTCCTGTCCCTTTCTTCTTCGTACGGAAACGACGTCACACCCCACCGCCGAACCACCTCCTCCATGGTCCCCCTCTATCCCCTCCTTATCTACCCCAGCATCCTCCCTCCTGGAACCAAACCCTAGCCTCCCTCTCCCTCTCCTTCCCTTCTTCCAGCCGCCGCCCCCTTCCTCCTCTTCTCTGTTCCTCTTTTCTTCACCCACCACCCCACCTCCATGACCGGAGTTGGAAGCTCAAGGAGGCGAGGACATGGTCACCGGCAAGGGCGTCCGAGGATGGGAATGGAATCGCCTCGCCGTCCTCATCCTCCACGCCGAAGATCGGCACCCGAGGACGTTCCGATCAGCCCCGCCATGGCCATCTTCCTCCTCCGTCCACAAGCACGTCATGGCCACGGTTGCCTTCGTCTTCCTCATCTACAGCGCCTCCGTTCGTCCCCGAGCCTGTATGACGACACCAGCACCCTCCCGGTGAGCATCCCGTCCGCCTGGTCTTCCTTGCCCTCTCCTTCCCTTGCTCTGGGTGGCTCGCCGTCGAGCGGCACCACCGTCGTCGCTGCAGGTGCTTCCGTCACGTTGCTCTCTGAACCTGAAGCTTGCAGATTTGTTTTGGCTAGATTCAGTTAACCTCGTTGTATCGCCTCTTATTCAGTCAGAACCGTACCATATCACGAAACGCACAGCAGCGCAGTGGCTATGCTCTCTGGATCCGCAGCGAGAGATCGCGGGTTCGAGTCCCCCTTCACGCGGAAATAAAGCCTCCTTTTTTCTCTCTTTTACACCGCACAATTGATATTCATCTTATTCCAGACCTGTTTCCTTACACGAACCAAACAGCCAGCCCAGTGGTTAGGTCCCTGATCTGCCCTCGCAGAGACCCGAGTTCAAATCCCAAGCAAACCCCTTTTTATTCTGTTTTAGTCTTTTATTTTGCTAAATGCTTTAATTCATAACTTGCAAACTATAACTCCAATTTCACAAAGTAAAATATGTTTTCCATGCAGAATTAAATAAGCTTTCCAAATATAAACTTTGTTTGCTGTTTTGAATAATGTAAATTGCTGAAAACAATAATTATTTGTTTAATGCATTTAAAATTGCCAATTTAATTACTTGCTCATTTCAAACCCAAATTCAACATATAAAATATGTTTTCCAATCAGAAAAATGCAACTAATCTGTTCATACCAATCTTACACCTGTTTGCATTTTTGCATCTTGCATTTTAGTAGTGTTATGCATGTTCATCTAATATTTAAATATGGAATGTGTTGGGGTAATTACTTTAAATATTGCCCTATTCCATTTAGTCTTGTTTAGCTCACCTACTTATTGTTTTTCCATGTTAAACAACATTTAATATGATGGTTAGATAAACAACTTGAACCATAATTATTTGTCTGGACTCCGGGTCCGATTAAATTGTCTAAATTGCATTTTGCATTGTATCTCGCATGTCATGCATATAAAATAGGATCATGCTGGATCTTTTGCCGTAGTAGTAATTGTTGCATCCGGTGTTTGTTCTAGTTCGTTGCTTCTTCGCGGATAGGACGTTGAGATGATGTGAGCAACGACAAGTTCTGCGGGTGTACCTCTACTTGCTGGATCTCAGGAAAGTATACTCACTTGCTACCTATGTTGGCTTTCCTCATTTGTTACCGATTCTTTCCGTTGTCTTTATGCTAGTCTAGTATTTTTGATGCTTGTGTTCCGATCCCATTACATGTTTACCCTGCTGCCACGATATAGCCTCACCCCCGCACCTACAACCTTGTTGTTTGTTAGCCGGTGTCGTAGTATCATGCTTAGGTTTGTTTGTGCTCGAGTCTTGTTGTCATTTATCTTATCACCTGTTTAGTTTGATAGATGAGTTTCAATTTAATCAACAACATGTTAATGTTTGGGGTAATAATAATTTGATGATAAGGCACCGGCAGGAGGCCCGACGTGGTTTTGGAGCCTGCTAGTGTCGAACTTAGGAAAAGAGCCTTGTCCATTGATCCATGATGAGCGCGGTAACCGCATCCGGGAGGTAGTATGGGACCCCCCTCGACTTAGACCTGATTTGCAGCTTGTTCGAAGAGCCACACTTAGTTCGGGTGTTCCATTTGCTCATATGCATGAATGGGTGGGCCCCCAATGGTTACTGTTGATGATGATGATGATGCATATAGGGCGAGGCCTGTGGTGCCGGGGGGTGTGGTTTTCACCCTTGCGCTTAGGTTAGGTCGGACTGGCCGGGACCTTATAGCTTCGTGGCTCCTAGGATAGGTTGTAGAGACGGTTTGAGTCGTGTCGAGCCAACCTGAGTTTTAGTTGGTGGCTTGAGTGTGTACGGGTACTGTAGCGCACCCTGCAGGGATGAATCTTCTCGAGAAGCCGTGTTGTCCGCGGTTATGTGACGACTTGGTGAAAGTGCTGGCTAACAAGTACTCAGACAACTTACATCTAATGATAATAACTTGACTAGTAATATAGTATTACCTTCACCATAAAAATGAATGTCACCTTAATCAACAGTGTGAGTTTCCTTGGGTTGCTTCCTTAGTAGGGGGTAACACTGGATGGGTATTGTTTGGTGAGTAGTTATAGTTGGTTTTGTCGCGCTATCTTATCCCTTTCTTTTAGCCGGAAGTTGTAGCGTGTCTCTGTAGTTTGTTAGTGCTGCCCGCTGCCGCTTCTTTGCAATAATCCCTTCCTTTCCGTTCTACCCAAAGTATTTGTATCTTGTGATGATTGGTTACGCTGGTATCTTGTGAGTATGGTTTATCCACTTGCCAGTACTTAATAGTACTGACCCACGAATCCATTTCGTGGCTGCATATTCCACATTGCAGTCAACAGGTTTGAAGTCTGACGACGTTAGCTTGGGAATCCCTCCGGCTTGGCCTGGGCATGGATTGGACGCCATCGGTTATCTTCAGGACTCTTAGTCCAATTTGTATCTTGTCCGTAGTCGGACACTATGTTGTTTCTTCCGCTGTCATTTGGATCTTTGTATTGTATCAGTTGTATCCTTGACTCGTTTGAGTCGTCTTGTATATACCTCCTCTGTTGTTGTTGTGGATTATTCGTGAACTGTTGTAATGTTATCACAAGTGGCAACCTGAAATCGGTTATTATGCGGATTTGGGTGGAAATGCCGAAATCTGCATAGTGCCCGATCTCGGGGCGTCACATCCACCGCCGGGAGCCCTCCTCCTTGCCTTGGACCACCCCGGGATCCTCTTCCTCCTTCCTTTCCACCATGGATGGTGCGGGTATGTGTGCTCTCTCTCTCTCTCATCTAGTTGATGGATGGGGATGCATAGGAGTTCCATGTTCTTAACATCTAGATGTGTGGATTTGGATTTTGGAGTAGAAGATCATAAGTACAAACCCTAGCAACCTAGATAGTGAGTATTAGGCTTGAATCGCTACGGTTTTTAGGGTGGATTTGTTCATATGCCCTAACCCTATTTATTCAACCCTAATACTATGCATATCTTTGTTTCCTGGATTTGTGCGTCTCCTAAGACTTGAGCATTGCCTTTTCTTCATGCTATTCTTGCTATTTCTCTCATAGATGCTTCCGGCTCCAAAGGCAAGGACACTCGTTCCAAGAGCGTGGCTCGTCGCAAGGCTCCTAGGGTCGATGAAATTGAGGAAACTCTGGTCCCTTCTCAGCCCAAGCGCAAGAGGTTCCCGGCTACCGAGAAGACATTGACACGAATGGAGAAGTCTGCTTCCCAGATGTCTGAGGGGGTGTTCGTGAAGGAACGCCGCGAGAATCCATATGCCATTGACCGCGACCGTTTGATGCCACAGTTCCAGGGTAAGGATCCTCGGTTCCACACTAAATTTCAGAGCCAAATCTATCATGAGATCTTGATGAGGAAGCCCAAGGAGAATGTTGCTCCTCAATATGCTATTAATTTCGGGCATCTGGAGAGGAATCCCAAGTATTTTGGGGAGGCACTAGAGATTGTTGATTCCTTTGGACTTGCTCCCATCATGAGTGTCCAACAAGATTATTACGAAGATTTAGTTTGTCAGTTCTTAGCCACAGTGCATCTCACCAATGAGACAGAGCGTCATCTTATTTGGATGACCAAGGGACGGCAGCTGACTATCAAGTGGTCTGAAGTTGGAACTCTTCTTGGAGGATACCCGGATCATGGACCGTTTGTCGGTGGGGAGGAGTTGGACAATGGGTGGTTCCGTATTCATGTTATCAACACTCAATCTCTCTCCAAGGATCAACTCACCCCTCTGTATCACTGGAAGAAATTTGCAGTTGGGTTCATCAAGGGTCTCTACCCCACTTATGATATCATGCTCCGTATCTATCGCGAGACCATCAACCCTAAGGTGGGGAATGTCGATGAGATCCAAGGCTTCCTCAAGATTCTTATGCTTTGCTCTCATGAGAAGCGGCTTGCCAGTTCAACTCAGAAGCTCGATGTGCCAGATTATCTGTGGAATGAGTTATGGCATGTGGTTATCAACCGCAAGAATGCTTGCTTTGGGCCCTTTATTATGAAGACCATCTTGCATGTGTGGACGGACAAGTTCCCGGATGAACCGTTTGATGATGATAATTGGATCCCTCACATGGAGAAGAAACTTCTCATCAAGGACTACACCGAGCCTATTGTGCATCCTACTCCGGCTCCTCGCAAAAACAAGGCCAAACCACGTGTTATCATTGATGAGGAAGAAGAAGAAAAGGCAGGTCCCTCTCACCCTCCTCCTTCTGACAATGCTTTCAAGTGGATGGCAAGGGCTCTCAAGAAGGTGTTCAAATTGAACAAGAAGATTGGGCAACGTCAATGGGAAGCCCACTATGATAAGAAGCTCAAACACCGCAAGGCAGCCCAGACAGAGCATCAACTTTGTCGTGATGGTGGCGAGTCAGTGGAGTCCCCGGTGCTTCCTAGCATCACTAACTGGGACAAGTGGCAGGCCAAGGACTCCGCCGGGAAGCTCATTGAGTGGTCTGACGAGGAAGAAGGAGAAGAAGTCACTAGGTCTCTCCGCCGTGCCGGCCCTCCGAGCCTGGATATCTCCTCCGAGTGATCTTCGGGGCGTTAGCATCGGTTTCTTGCTCTTTTGGTATCTTGATGCCAAAGGGGGAGAGATATCTATCTATTAGGAGCGGGTATTTGCATGGGTCTCTCTCAAACATGTTTTTCGATTTGCGTCTTTCGTTTTCTTGAGAGAGTTGGTCTTTCATTTGGAAACTTCGGTTAAATTATTATGTGTTGTGAACCTCGTATTATGCATTGTGATCTTGTGAACTTATTATCTTATGTGTTATGTGCTCACTATTATTCACATGTTTGTATATCCATTGTGTTTAAATTCTCTCAACATGAAGGCAACATATCTTTAGGGGGAGCTCCATTCATGTTGTGTATTTAATTATGCAAATAGGGATGTTGTCATCAATTACCAAAAATGGGGAGAATGAAAGATCATCTTCCATTTTGATAATTAAATGACAACATACCTATTGGTCTAACGTTTACTTGTTATTCATGAAAATGCCCAGGTTCATAAGGTTTACATTCTATATGGGTTACATTTTTATTGGGATTGAAAAGAGCTCAAAATGACAAAGCTGAGAAGTGGTTTTTGCATGGAGCCGAGGCTCCGGTGAAACCACCGGAGCCTCCGCCCCAGCCATTTTTCCTGCACTGCCCAGGCGCGGGCCTCCGGTGCAGCTCCGGTGTGGGGTCCGCTAAAACTGCGCTCGGGTGCATACGAGCAGAGCCAGGGCGGAGCCTCCGGTGAAACCACCACAGCCTCCGCCCTCTCCACTGACGCAGTGGGGGATTGGCCTCTGGTGGCGCCAAAACGGGGCTCTGTTGGATAAGAGCAGAGGCTCCACCGGAACCTCTGGTGCGACTCCGATGGGCGGAGCCTCCGCCAGCAAAGTTACCAGGAAAGGATAAAAGGGCCGCGCTGGTGTGCACCAGTGAAGACCACTGGAGCCTCCGGTGAAACCATCAGAGCCTCCGGTGCTGTGTGGGGTGCTCAAAAGGCCACTTGGGGAGGGGCTATAAATACCCCTTCCCCTACCTCATAAATGCCAAGCCTTTCCCCACTCTCTCCCCTAGCCATTAATGAAAGCTTCAACCTTCTAGATCTCCCTCTCTGACCACCCAAACACTCCCATACTTTGTGGAGAGCTAGAGGAGACCTAGATCCACACTTCCACCAAAGGAATTACAAATCCATCCACCACATCCTAGTAGATCTAGAATCCTACTTGAGGCCTAGAAACCTTGGTAGATCTTGTGATTGTAGCTTCCACCTTGTTGCAAGAAGCTTCGGATTGCTTGAGAGCCTCCATCCATCTTGTGGAGTGACCTCGAGCCCATGTAAAGGTTTGGTCAACGCCTTCAAGTCGACCTCATAGTGGAAACGAGAATCTCCCTCACCGGAGAAGATCAAGGAGAATAAGGTGTGCACAACCGTGCTATTGAGGAGCTCCTAGGTGGCTCCCCACCTCTCCAACGTAGACGTACTTCTCTTGAGAAGGAACTACGGGAAACATATCCTTGTCTCCTTGTTTACACTTGTGGTTTATCTTGTTGCCTTTCGTTTCACTTCCATTGCGTATCTTATCTCGTATCACTTAGGTTGCTCACCTAGTTGCACATCTAAAGAACCTTACTTTATCTTGCT
This sequence comes from Alopecurus myosuroides, assembly GCA_028641055.1. Taxonomy (NCBI): domain Eukaryota; kingdom Viridiplantae; phylum Streptophyta; class Magnoliopsida; order Poales; family Poaceae; genus Alopecurus; species Alopecurus myosuroides. Next base: position 271,430,479 of record CM054060.1, read on the forward strand.
TAGCCATAATTAAAAGGAAAAGAAGAAAAATTGGTAGTCAACCTATTCACCCCCCTATAGTTGACCATAGTGCACTTTCAACCTCTGTATGTACCTGCGAATATTCTCGTCTGATCTTTGCTTGCACGCCTTCAGCTGCTTGACTGTTACTGGTCGTTTGCAGGTGGATCTGAAGTTCTGGACAAAATCGTACTCAAATTTTTCCCATCAACTGTATTTATTATCGAGCTGGCTCTTCAGCCAGTTTCTCACTGCGCCCACCAGCTGCAGCTGTATGTATTGCATTGTCGTAACCTTACTCCCCTTTTGGAACCTCACGATTGTCAGATAGTCTTCTAACCATGCCTCGGGTTCCTGATCATCGTCATACTTGGGTTTAGGCTGTCAGCTTAAATCGTTTTGGCTTCCTGGCCTAGCAAATTTCTCGAGTGAAACAAGGAGGCCCACTGAGTTCCTCGTCATCTGACTCGGTGGAACCGTGTCTCGGTTTCTCTTCTCGAGTTCTAGCTGTCCTTGGCGGTGGTAGTTCTGCCGCCCTCTCCCTTCACAACATGTCCACCCTGTTCTACGTGAGCTGGTTTCGCAGATCTTCCGGGTCCTCTTCCCGACGTGTCACCCGAGTTGGTTTGGCTTTTTCCTTCAGCGGTTTTACGGGTGCTGCCACTTGCGGGGCGGGTTTCTGCCCTAGCTCCGCGCTTGCCACGCTGAGGCCCCATAGCATCTCCTCGTGTATTTCTCCGTGGGGATCGCCCGATGTTGGTTTGATGGACATCAGGTACGTCTGAACTTGCAGAAGCCTTTCCTGAGGCCTTCTGGGTGTCAGTTTCTCCGTTGGATTGGGTTCCTTCGGGTCCTGATCAAGATCTAGTACCTTTTGAGTCCCATGCATGTAGTCAGTTGCCTTATTGTCTATTCACGACCACCGCTTAGGGGAGAGTGGTTTCTTCCGCACGCTATCTAAAGCTTCAGTCGAGTGCATGTCCGGGAGACCTATGTCATCTAGATCCATGTACATCTTGCTTAAGTTCTTTCTGTGTTGGGCTAGTTTTCACTTATAAGCCAACCGCTCTTCCGCGGTAGCATCTGTTGGGGGAGGGAGACCCTGCTCAACTAGCAAGGTGACTAGTGCCATCGTCTCCTTACACACGACTAGTAGGGGGCGTCGTTTTTTACCCTTCTTGCCTTTAGTCGCAGATGCGGAGTTGGTGGGTGGAGACGATTCTTCGGGTTCGCCATCTTCGCGCTTCGGGTCTTTGTCCCCGGGCGGAGGGGGTTTTGCCGGGTCCTCGTCGGTTTCTTTGTCGCCTCTGTCTTCCTCTTCCCTAGTCGCTTCTGTCGAGACATCGTAGTAGGTTTCATAGACGGTGGTGCCATGAGACTACTGATAGAGATGTGGGGGGACGTGATTGTGAGAAGGACAATGACACAGGGTTTTACCCAGGTTCGGTACGACGCAGTAATGCGACGTTCCTACTCCTGCAATCTCACTATTCAGGACTAAAGCCTGTCAATACAGAGTATAATGTGAGGTTCTATTAGCTGCTCGTCAAGGATCAACCTCTCGGCGAGTTAGCCTTTAGCTTCTCGTCTTTTTATCATATCTCCTGTCCGGCTTTATATAACCGTATTAGGGCATACAAAGTAGGAAACCTAGAAGATTATGGTAACTATTAACTTGGAAAGTAAGGAATCCGCCTTCTACTCCAAGCCATATCACGTGGGCCGTGATCCGGGTTCTTCTAGAATCCGGCTTCTGTGCGTCAGCTTACTGGGCCGCCCAATGGACCGTAGCCCACTACCATTTGGGCCACCCGGGTAATCCGGCACTTTGGACTGCCACCTGATATACCCCTATTCGTTATATATCTGACAGTAGCCCCCAAGAAGGATTAAGACTCTGATTCACCGTCTTTCGCCAAATGTATATTTTTCGAGAAATATCGGCTTGCAGTCTTGATTCTTCTTTTTCTCCTCAAAGGATGTTATAACTCAAAACTCGGACAATCCGGCTTTTCTTACTCGATCCTTCGTGAAGAAGGAACTTCCTACGTCAGCGCTTCAATCATGCTGACGTAAGGGACGTTTGGGTTTCAGGCGGGAAACCCAGAAACAAATCTCTGACAGATTCTCGCGGGAAACGAGGCGATAGCAATAATCACCCGTCGTTTCATTTCCCGGAATTTCCGACGAGTGACACGCGTTGATCATCCAACGGTCAAAAGAGCCGTTAGCACGCATCGTGACGGAATTCCGGCTATAAATAGCCGTCTCCGTCCTCCGAGCAAACCTTCCGCTTTCACTCGCAGCACCATTGCAGCGCCCAAGTTCGTAGCAGAGCCACTCCCGAGCGCACGCACGAACGCCACCCGAGACCTCACCGGAGCAGCCGGAACTTCCACGCGCCATCCACCGATGGCGTCCCCAAGCTCCTCACCGGCCCGCTCCGTCGCAACGGAGATTGATGAAAATATCAATACGATGGATCCAATATTGGATTCACCGGTGCACACCTCCGGCGAAGAGCCGGCAAAAGCCACTGGCGGCGCAGCGGGCGAGGAAATCCATCCCGCTGCCGCAGATCTTGCGGGGTCCTCCTCCGCGCCTTCCCTGCCGTTCGCGCCTGAGATGGCGGAAGAGAAAATCGCCCTCGTCGGAGACGAGCTCGCGGCCGTGGAGGCCGCAGTGTCCGCCGCCGCCGGAGCAGAAGACAAGGCGGAAACTGCCGGCAATTGGAGCACGAGCAGTATTCCGCCGTCCCTCCTTCCGACAATGGAGAAGGAGGGGCTCGTGCTGAAGGGGAAATGGCGGAGCCCGGAAGACGAGTCCGAGCCCGCGCCAAAGGACGGGGAACGCGTTATCCTTACCTCCCATATTGCGAGAGGTATGGGTTTGCCGCCTTCCGCCTTTTTCTTAGAAATCCTCAACCATTACGGTGTTCAGCCTCATAATCTTCCCCCAAATTACATTCTCTATCTAGCCGGCTTCCAAGCCCTTTTCGAAGGGTATTTAGGATTAGCACCTAGATTAGATTTTTGGCAATACTGCTTCGGAGTGAAGCGTAACCCAACAGAGGGTGTTCTTCCCATTTGCGGGACCATTTCTTTCACTCATCGGAGATTTAGGGAAGATTGGTACCCAAAGATAAAAACATCAGAATCCGTCAAATTTTGGACGGGTTCTTTCTTTTACCATCATGACGTCCCGTTTCCCGGGAAAGAAAACGGGGTTCCTCCATTTGTCAATTCCGCCGCCATTCCTCAAGAGAGTTGGGCGGTTGAGGCGGTGCAAACTTTGCCGGAAGACCTGATGAAGATAAAACGGCGTATCGCCAAACTTACCTCTTCTCAGCCTCCCCTAACCGGAACTGATACTATTCTGTGCTGGTTCGGCCGCCACATTCAGCCTCTCGCTTTCCGCCCCCGACTTCTTTGTGAATACGAAGGGCCAGAACATGAAATGAGAGGGACGGAAAAAGCCTACTCTAAAAGGGATTTCAAGAAACGAGTCAACCAATTGGTCGCTACTCGCGATCAATACGAAGGAAGTTTGGCAATATATCACGAGGAGAAACCAGTCCCTAAGGTATTTTATTTTCCTTGATTTGGGTTTCTCTCGGATTGCTTCTTTTTCCTGACTTAATCGGGTTTTTTGCCTTCTCCATAGTTCGACGAACTTAAGGGAGCTGATCTTGCATCCGACGCCGAACTCGTCGAATTACACGCCAGCTTTTATGGCGGTTGAAAACACAAGAGGCATGTGATCCCCGAGGAAGTAATAAATCTTGACGGAATTCCTATCGCCACATCCGGGTATTTTGCTGGAGTTTTTTACTTATCACCCCCTTCCGGTTCTTCGAGATATTTACTTCTCGGATGTTTCCTTTTCAGCCTTGCTCCAGTTCCTTTGAAGTCAAAGAAATTGAAGAAACATAAGGCTGCTGCTGGCAAAGGAGTGCCGTTTTCCGCTGCAGCTTCTCCCCCTCCAACTACTTTTGGTGGGGAAGAGAAAACCACGAACCCGGACATACAATTTCAGCGGTCCAGCCAGCCTATTGCATCTAATATGGATGCGTGGGAAAGGGCGGAACCAGAGATGGGTAAACATCCTCGGACATCTGGAGAGGATGAACCCATTCCTACTTTTGACAAGAACTTCTAGGTAAAGGAAGAACCGTTTGACGATCTCGGATATATTCGTCCGGAAGCTAAGAAGTTCTTCGCTCCTGCTCCTCTGATCCGTCCTTGGCCACAAGGCGGGCTAATTTTCCGAAATAACTTCGTATTTTCACCTCGTCAGGTCATGCAAGACGGCCTACATCATGTTGGAATTCTTTTTTCTGAATATTTAAGGGAATTCAACGAGAACTTGTCAGGTTTGCAGCAAATGAGCCAGGTAACATCTCTAGCCCCCAAGCAATAAGTCGAATGCATGCTTTCAACTTAATGCTTTCAATTTTATCACACTTGTTCTAACTTAAGCGTTTTGCTTTCATTTCCGTGTTTCAGCAAACCGCTGATACAATAAACTTGGAAGTTTTTGACAAGCTTAACATCAAAAATAAGGAGGTTAAGACCCTTCTTTCTATTATTGATGCTAAAGAAGCAGAGCTGGCATCGTCTCAGCTACAGCTGGAGGAAACAACAGGTATACTTTAGTTCTCTGAAGTTCCTTGTCCATAATTTGTTCTAAGTATTTTTCCGAGTTTTTTTAACCCAAAATTTTTCCTTTGCTTTTCAGCTGCTTTGGCGAAAGCCAAACAAGTTGCTGAGGATGCCGGCAACACCGAGAATCTCCGCCGGGAGAACTTGGACCTTCATAAGGAACTTATGAAGGTTCAGAAGGATCTAGAGACCAGCAATCTGGCTCTTGGCATTGCTCAATCCAAGGCCTCCCAACAAGCTGACAAGGACAAGGCAACTATCCAAGATTTGGAGAACGCCTTAACCCTGTGCCTTGAGGAAGGATCCGAGATGGACAAGATCCTCGGTAAGTTATCAACTTTTACCGGATTTTCCATGTTTTAATTCCTTTCTCTGCTTTTTCGCTAACCCTTCGGTTGTTTTGTCTTGAAAAAACAGGAGATAACCCAGAACTTACTCGGATTGAAAAAATCCGAGGTTTTGGGAAGGTATTCACCGCGATCAAAGCTGCGGGAATGTTGCTCATCAACAGATACCTTCCCGCAAAGTCTGGGGAACTCTCGGAAGTTGAAAAACTTCCGGGAACCATCATAGAGATTGCGGATGCCAAGGAATCCACCTTGCGCTCCGCGGCTCGGGGTGGTGCACGCATGGCTTCAGGGCTTATGCGTATGCATTACCCCAGTGCCAAATATTGGCGCGTGGCGTCCGGTATCCCTCTTGGATATTCGGAGACCCAGCGGACCACCATCTTTGATGAAATCAAGGGTCACGCCACCAAGATCGCCTCTATGGTGAATATCTCCATCACCTATCCGGAAGAAGAGATTCCAGAAGCCCCCGAGGATGACAGCAGTGAAGAAGACTCGGATGCTTGAAGAATTCTCCTTGCCCTGGATAGGAGAAATAGGAAATAGGAGCATTACTGCACTTTACAATGTAATTTTTATTGTAATGCTTCTATTCGTTTGTATGAACAAGTACTCCGCCTTTTGCAGTTAATATTTATGAAATCCTTTGCAAGTTTTCCGGGTTTTATATTCCTTTATCTTCTAAGTTCTCTGGCTTATGTGCTTTAACTGTCCTTAGTGTTTGAAATGGCTCAGTAGTGTTTTAATCTTCATGCTAAGTGACTGGGTAAAACCGATTAGTTCAAACTCGGAAACACGGATCATACTAAAGGCATTTTTACTTACTAACTCCAGTGACCCAGCACATAAACAATCAGATAATACTTAGAGAATAGTAAGGAATTTTTTGAATGAAGCTCGGGCACGCAGGCACAATCCAAATTTCCTTTAACCTTTAGTAGGCTGAAAATCGTTCAGTTTTTTAAACGCCGAGCACGCATGCACAATTCGGGTTAACATTGAGTATTTTGTAAGATCATTGGGAAATAAATAAGGCGGAATCATGCTTTGTACTATAATAAACTTGTAAAAACATGGATGTAAGAATTCCGACAACTTTATTTCATGATCTCAAAGATGTTTACATAGAAATTGAACTAAGTATCGAAGGGACGTAACTGCTGGATACTCCAGGGCCTCTTTGTCTCTCCTAGTTCAGCATCTATCTTTCTCTTTCTTTTGTGATTCGGCTTGTCAGGATGGTCTTCCGTATCCCGAATATCTACAAGATAGTATGATCCATTTTTCATAGCTTTGCTAATGACGAATGGTCCTTCTCATACTGGGGCCAATTTGTGCTTTCTTTGTTGTACCAATCTTAGCACTAGGTCACCTTCTTTAAAAGAACGATGCCTGATTTTCCGACTATGGTAACATCGTAAACCTTGCTGGTAAATGGCGGATCTTTGAAGCACAAGCTCGCGTTCCTCTTCTAGGTGATCGACGGTATCCTGTCGTGCTTTTTCGGCATCCGAGTTGTCGAAATCTTGCACTCTTGGGCTATCATGGATCATGTCCGTTGGAAGAATTGCTTCGGCACCATAAACTCGGAAAAACGGGGTTTGACCAGTTGACCTATTTGGTGTTGTTCGAATACTCCAAAGCACGGAAGGTAGCTCTTCTACCCATGCTCCAGCTGCTCTATGAAGAGGAGATTCGAGTCTTGGGCGTATTCCTTGTAAGATTGAACTATTCATTCTTTCAACCTGTCCGTTGGATTGCGGGTGTGCCACAGATGCGAGATCTAGGCGAATTCCCATTTGTCGGCAATATTTTGCCAACTCTCCAATGGAGAAATTTGTCCCATTGTCGGTTATTATGCTGTGTGGAACGCCATATCTCATGATTACGTCAATGATGAAATTTCTGGCAGTTACACCGTCAAGATTTTTGATGGGTTTAGCCTCCACCCACTTGGTATATTTATCCACAGCTACGAGTAGATGTGTAAGTCCGCCTTGTGCAGTTTTGAATGGTCCCATCATATCTAGCCCCCAGACCGCAAACGACCATGTAATGGGGATAGTTTTGAGTGCTTGGGCTGGCATATTTGTCTGTTTGGCGTAATATTGACACCCTGCACACGTATTAACTATGTGCTCAACGTCTGTCTTGGCTGTTAGCCAGAAAAACCCAGCGCGGAATGCTTTTTTGATTGAGCATGATGTCCACAATCTCCGGCATGGATTTCTTGCAGGATTTCCCGTCCTTCTTCTGGTGAGATACATCGCAGAAAAATTCCGGTAGTACTGTGTTTATATAGGCAATTGTTAATTATCGTGTATCCTTTGCATCGACGTTGAATCTGTCTCTGCAAGACTTCATCTGCTCCATCCGGGTACTTCTGGTCAACTAAGAAGTTTAAATATGGAATTGTCCAATCCGGGTTAACGAGCATGACCTCAATTGACTCGGAAGCCAGAGGATAATCAACATCTCCACCTTTTATCGATGGTTCGTACAAATGTTGGACGAATACACCTGGTGGTAGGATTTTTACCCTTTCTGATCTCATGCGGGCTAATGCATCCGCGTTCCAATTTTCCTCCCTTTTAACATGGAGCACTTCAAATCCGAAGAAATAGATTGCAAATTCATCCACCGTTCTCCGGTATTCGGCCATTACAGGGCTTTTGGCATCCCAAGTTTGGTTGAGCTGGTGCTGTACCAAATCTGAGTCGCCATAGCATAAGATGCATTTGACACCTATTTCCTTTGCGATATGCAAGCCGTGAAACAGAGCTTCGTATTCTGCCACATTATTACTGGCGTTGAAGTGTATTTGTAATACATACACCATTGTATCTCCTTTAGGGGATTTTAGGACTACACCAGCTCCAGCGCCCTCCTTCATCTTGGATCCGTCAAAGTGCATGATCCAGTACTCGGACTCTGGCATCGGTGTTTTTTCCATTGCTTCCGTCCAGTCGGCAACAAAATCTGCCAGAACCTGGGATTTTATTGCCGTCCTAGGCTGGTACTTAATGTCGAATGCTGCTAGCTCGATGCCCCATTTGGCTACTCGACCAGTCGCCTCCGCATTGTTTATTATATCCCCTAGTGGCACTTTGCATACCACTGTTATGGAATGTCCTTGGAAGTAATGGCGAAGTTTTCTAGATGCAAAAAATACGCCATATGCTAGTTTTTGATAGTGTGGATACCTTTGTTTGGACTCGGAGAAAACTTCACTTACATAATATACCGGATGCTGATCTGGTATGCTTTGTTTGTCTTTCTTCCTTTCCATAACAATTACTGCACTAATAACCCGATTTGTAGCCATGAGGTACAATAGCATAGGTTCTTCGTCTTTTGGGGATGCCAAAATCGGAGCTTTCATCAAGGTTTCCTTCAACTGGGTTAATGCTGCATCTGCCTCTCTGTCCACTCGAATTTGTCGGATTTTTTCAATAACTTATAAAGTGGCAAGGCTTTGTCCCCCAGCCGGCTAATAAACCTGCTGACGGCTGCAGCGGAACCCGTCAATCTTTGCACATCTTTTACGCACGTAGGCTTGGAGATGTTTAAGATTTCTTTGATCTTTTCTGAGTTTACTTCTATTCCTCTACGAGAAACGATGAAACCCAGAAATTTTTCTGAGGGAACCCCGAATACTCACTTTAAAGGCTTTAACTTCATTTTATAAGTGCGCAAATTTTCGAAGGTTTCTCGCAAATCCTCAAGGAGCGTGTGTTTTTCCTTGGTAACGACAGCAATGTCGTCCATGTAAACGTGGACATTTTTGCCAATCTGACTATGCAAACATCGTTGCATGCAACGCTGGTAAGTTGCACCTGCGTTCTTCAGGCCAAATGGCATGGTTATGTAATAGTACGTCCCATATGGGGTTATGAAAGAAGTTTTGATTTGATCTTCCATCTTCATGCGTATTTGATGATACCCGGAATATGCATCCAAAAAGCATAAAAGCTCAGAGCCTGCAGTGGCATCTATTATTTGATCGATTCGCGGTAACGCAAACCTATCTTTTGGACACAGTTTGTTCAAGCCGGTGTAATCTATACACATCCTAAGGGTAGTAGTATCTTTCTTCGGGACTAATACTGGATTTGCAGACCATTCAGTATGTATAACTTCCCGGATAAAATCTGCTGTCAAAAGCCGGATAATCTCCTTGCCAATAGCCTTCCGTCTTCTTCCGTCAAATCGACGGAGACCTTGTTTGACGGGTTTGGATCCTGGAATTACCTTGAGTTGATGCTCAGCAAGTTCCCTGGGTATGCCTGGCATGTCCGCTGGACACCAAGCAAAAATATCCCAGTTCTCACGGAGGAACTTGATGAGATTGCTTTCCTATTTGTCGGTCATCCCAGTTCCTACTACGACAAATTTTGCCGGATCTTTGGGATCTAGGATTACCTGTCTTGTGTTCTCGGAAACCTTGAAGCTATCTGCTGGCTTCCGGCTTTCTTTTCCTGCCGGCATTTCTGTCGGCGATACCTCTTTGGCCAGCTCTTTCAACTCTTCCTTTGCTATGACTTTCTCCGTGCAAAGGGCGTTTTCTTTTTCCAGCTCGTTTGCCAATTTGAAGTCTCCAGATATGGTGATTACTCCTCCTTTGGGCCCTGGCATCTTCAGCTTGTTATAGATATAACATGATCTTACCATGAATTTGGCGAAAGCTAGACGTCCGAGTATCGCGTGATAGACGCTTTCGAACGGCACCACTTCGAAGGATACTTTTTCTTGACGGAAATGATCTTTTTCTCCGAAAGTGACATCTAGGGAAATTTCTCCTAGGGATCGTGCTTGCCTGCCAGGAACGATGCCGTGAAAACGTATGTTGTTGTGGTTGAGCTGGGTCTCGGAAATTTTCAGATGCTTCAGTGTATCCAGGTACATTATGTTGATACTGGATCCTCCATCCATCAGCACTCTTTTTAGCCTAGTGTTTTGGACAATAGGGTTTACAACCAGAGCTTGCGTGCCGGGTTCAGTGATGTTTCCGGGATGATCAGACTGATCCCAGGTGATTGGTGTGTTTGAATACTTCAAGAATTTCGGGGTTGCCGGAACAACCGCGTTTATTTCTCGAAGCGTTATTTTTGCCACCTTTGCTGAGGGAGTTGTCAGGAAAGTCAGGTTACATTCTCCATCAACTCTCGGAAACTTGGGCTCGCCTTTTCGCTGTTGTTTCTGGATTTTTTCGTCGGTGTCCGATTCACTGTCTTCTTTCTCAGCTTCTGGCTTTTGCTTGGAAAATTTCCTCTTGGAATTCTTCCCTTTGTTTCCGGATCCTGCACTGCCTTTCATATGCTTGTTCAGCCGGCATTGTGCGTTAGTGTGGGTGGGTTTCCCAAATTGCGAGTGGTGGACGCAGTTTTCCGATTTTATCTTTTCCCACTCTTCCTTGGTGTAATTAATCGGTTCCGTACTGCGTCCTTTCTACCTGTTCCCATTTTCCCTTCCAAAGGCTATGTTAACCTCTTTGGGCTTTTGTGTTGCATCTGGAGTTCCTTTTTTCTCAGGGCAAGGGTTCTTTTTGGCCTGTATCAGTGTATCAATATTGCCTCCTCTTGCTCTGATGTCGTCCTCGGCTGCTGCATGTTCATTAGCGGTTGTAAGCATAGATCCGAGATCTTTGTGCTTTTTGGAACCGATCGTGAACGGTACAAGTCCGGGTTTTAGGCCATTGACAAAAGCATGCATTGCTTGGACGTCAGTTACTCCAGAACAACTATTCTTCATTGCTGTCCATCTTGAGATGAAATCCACGTATGGTTCGTCCTCAAATTGGGTGCAACGGTTTAGCTGGTTGATGCTATTCGGGCGTTTATAGGTTCCCCAGAAATGCTGAGTAAATACTCGAGCCATATCATCCCAGCTGTCGACTGTTCTGGAGGATAATGCATTGATCCAGTCTCTGGCTTCATCCAATAACATTAGGGGAAGAAACTTTACAGCTTCCAAGTCTGTCCCGTTGTTGATCTGGACGGCTGTATGGTAGTCTGAGAGACAGGTATCCGGGTTTGTACTACCGGTATATTTTTGGTACGTTGGACCAACTTTGGCAAAGCCAGAATGCAGAGTTATCCTTCGGATCCTATCTGTGAAGCACTTAGGTCCAAGGTATAAATCATCTCTTTCCGCTCTATCCATATGTGCGGAGTACCTGCCGGCTGAATGGACAGAAGGGGATCTGCTCCTTTCTTTTCCATTGTGGCGCGAATGCGCTTTTCCGGGATCCTCTCTATTTCTTCCGAGGTCATGCCCCTTTGGATAAGGTGGAGTTCTACTCATGTGCCTTTCCTTATTCCTGGGGGGTGTCCGGGATCTCTCACGGCTGTGAGGTATATCCTGTCTTCCAGCTTTTTCAGCTGGGCGTCTCGGAGGCGGCATTGCTTTTCCGTCATTCCTGTTCTTTTCTTCCCGATCGCGAGGATTAAGTCCATCTTTCGGGAGATGGAATCCGGTTCTAGATGCTTCATCCTTATTGTCGGTATTTTCTTGTCTTTTCTCGGATCTGCTTTCTTCTCTTTTGAATTGCTTGAATCTCCAGGTTCTTCCGGCCCAGGTGCTCCAGCGGTGCATGTAGCTGTTTTGCATAGGGCTGAGTCGTCGTGCAACTTTCCTGATCGCTGCTGCCCTCGCTGTTGTTGTTGCAATGCTTTTCCTAAGAAAGCATACACCCCTTGAAGTTTTTCACCATTGGAGTACATATCATTGTTGAGGATGGCGAACGCCGCTTCCGTGTTTTCTGCTGCGGTTTTGTATATTGGCTCGCCTCTGGCATCTTTGCCGTTTACCTGCTTTTGCCAAGATGGGTTGTGGAACCTTTCTTTTGGCGGCAGTACTTCCGGTTTTGAGATTCCGGGTAACCGCGTGGGTTTAATGCCAGATCTATTCTTTCTCTCGTATTCCTCGATTTCTTCCCGTCTGAGTTTGATGTCAGCCTGGGTTTTTTAGAGGTGTTCTCGAGTTCGAAATAGATGTTGCTGTTGCCTTTGGAGGGCCTGCCTCCGGGCTTCCAGCACTTCAGGAGGCTCGTGTGGTCCTACTGGTGTTTGGAGTAATTCCTGTTCTTCCTGTTCTGTCATTGGCGGAACAAGGATTTCTTTTGTTTTCTTCTCCGCAGGTTTTATTCCGCTTGCATCCCCTACTTCCGGGCTTTCATTGGCCGGATCAGCCGATTTCTTCTTCCGGAGTTTATACTGGAGCTTTTTAGCGGCCTTGTGCTTTTTCTTGGAAGAGCGAGGTTTTTTGCTCGGTTCTTCCTCTGTCAGTTCTTTGACATCGGGGTATCTTGGAGAAGTTTCTCGGTATTCTCTCTCTTCCTCTGGCGGAGGAGTTCTAGGGCTTTCCTGGCTGTCGGCATCCGTGTTTTCAGCCGGTTTTGCCATCAGCACTTCATGGAATCCCTCTTGAAAAGATTTAACCTTTCTTTCGAAGGCGTCCTCGTCTTCGTCTTCGGAATCAAAGTGTTTTCAGCCGGTTTCTGACTCCAATCTCACCTCAATGGCGGCTAACACGGAATCAACTTCCGAGTTCATCACTGTGTTGACGGATGTCGGATCTTCCACCTCAGTTGTGGGTTTGCTGTTTTCTGCCTCTTGTACGGGATTGCCTTCATCCGTGTTTTCGGCGATCTCGTATTGCATCATACCGACAAAGTGTGATTCACTTGTATGTCGGCGATCTGAGCAAAACCCGGTATCGTAGTCATCTTCGACTGGGTATAGGGTGCGTGGGATAAATCTACTTCCACCGCAAAACCCCATGGCCTCTGCAGTTAATCCGATAAAGATGTTTGCAGATCCAATCGGTAACACGCAGGCACTTACCAGATGATTTTGCGTCGGTATGTAAGATCCATTGTCGAGGAACCGTCCAACGTCGTTGTCGAATTCCAAGCTTCCGACAGTTATGGAACTGCCGATTCCGCCGAGTATCCCAGATCGAAACTTAACGCCTGACGTTGCCGGCCCCACGGTGGGCGCCAACTGTCGAGACATCGTAGTAGATTTCATAGACGGGGGTGCCATGAGACTACTGATAGAGATGTGGGGGGACGTGATTGTGAGAAGGACAATGACACAGGGTTTTACCCAGGTTCGGTACGACGCAGTAATGCGACGTTTCTACTCCTGCAATCTCACTATTCAGGACTAAAGCCTGTCAATACAGAGTACAATGTGAGGTTCTATTAGCTGCTCGTCAAGGATCAACCTCTTGGCGAGTTAGCCTTTAGCTTCTCGTCTTTTTATCATATCTCCCGTACGACTTTATAAAATAGCCGGATTAGGGCATACAAAGTAGGAAACCTAGAAGACTACGGTAACTATTAACTTGAAAAGTAAGGAATCCGCCTTCTACTCCAAGCCAGATCACGTGGGCCGTGATCCGGGTTCTTCTAGAATCCGGCTTCTGTGCTTCAGCTTACTGGGCCGCCCAATGGACCGTAGCCCACTACCATTTGGGCCACCCGGGTAATCCGACACTTTGGACTGCCACCTGATATACCCCTATTCGGTATATATCCGACAACATCCGTGCCAATTGCGTGTGCTGCTTTTGGCGGATCGGTCACCTCGTCTCCATCGTTTCTTTCCGAGGACGACGGCTCGACACGTCTTACCAGTGCGACGAAGAGTACATAGGGGTTAGCCGGGTAAGAGTACTCGGGGCTTGCTTCCTCGAGCGAGAGTGACGAGAATTCCGGCACGGTCTCCTCCTCCAGTTAGACTCGAAAGGAATCTTCCAGGCGTAACACTCCTGTGCGGCCCACGCGAAAGTTCATGTCACCGATCTTTAGATCGATGCTTGTGTCGAGACAGTCGAATACCGGGCGCGATGCCGGCGAGTGCTTGGTGAAGTCGATCGACCTGAAGTGGATCGAGTCCACCCAGATCGTTGAGTCGTAGTTTGTTGACGATGAAGTCTAAGGAGTCGCGGATCCAGCGCCCCAGATTCCCTCAGATGGCGCCAATGTCAAGGGGGTGACCTCAACAATCCCCATGGTGAGAGACCTGTGGTTTCGTCAGAGAGAAAAAGGCGATGGTGAACTACTCGACTCGACAGGTTACTGCCCGCCGGCATTTATTTCGATGGGGTGAAAGATATAAATTACAGGGGGTGCTGTTTACAGATTGAATCTGGCGCAACTCTGAATCTAGGATTGTCTGTCCCGTTCGTGACCCCCTCCCGTTCTTTATATAGGTAGAAGGGTCTCAAGGGTCGTACATGAGATGGACTCGACTTTGAGTCAGTCACAATTCTTTCCTATTCTTGCTGCTTAAGTTTTTCCTTCGACTTCGCGTAGGTCTCCCCAATGAGCCTTTGTGTAGTTACTCACGGAGCCTGCTAGGTTACCCCTCCCAATGGGTCGCACCGGGTATCCCTATAGTGGAGGGTCTTTCGGGTACCCCCACGTCACTACCGAAAAAGATAATTATGCATATGTATCGTTCATATGCTAGTGGTTTGGTGTAAGTATCGTATAGGTCGAACTTAAACTTAGAATAACAGTATTCATCTCATCACAACTAATGAATGACTTAGCCAAGCAATATAAAAGATAATTATTTATTTTAGGGACTGAAAAATACTTTGGATCTCTATGTATAGATAAATAAATGGGATACAAATCTTATGTTTGACCGATCCATTAGTCGAAACGACCAAGCACATCGTCTATTTTCTCCATGTTGTTTGATTTTTAACTTGTGTGTTCTCGCTTCAACTCTTTGTTTCCTATTGCTTCTCGCATTGCTCAATGAAGACTTGCTTTATTCACCTCTGGCATTCCTTCTCCTTCATCACACATCCTCCTCCATGGAGCTATTCTCCTCCGCAGTCCATCCTCCACCCCAACGGATTTTGTGGAGCTCTCTCCATGCATAGACTCACGTTGAGTCGAAACTAGATTTCTTCGCATAGTAAAGCTCAAGAGATGTTGCAATGGGTGGATAAATCTAGGTTCATTAAGTCAAGTGGGGTGGGGCTCCGACGAGCCACATTCGTTGCTGGCGATCCCGGAGCGGCAAGACATATGCCTCAAACATTGTTGGTTAGAGGTTAGTCATTTGGAGATTTTTTTAATGCTACATTAGTTATTCCAACATGTTGTAAGCTTGTATATTGTTTCATGCATATATGTTGCAGTGATTGTGGGTGTGTGTTGCAAATAATTTTTTTCATTCATGAAAAGAGTCTTACTTTGTTTTGCATGCATCTTTCCGCAATGTTGCAAGCATTGAGCTTTATGTTGCACATGATGTGGACATTATCAAATCTTTATTGCAATAATTGGATTATTAGGTATATGTTTTTTTTGCGGTATGCACATGTTGGATATATTTATCCTTTTTTTGGATGGTTTTGTGAGTCCGTGGGAGCATATGTTCTTATGATGTTGTATATGTTGCATGTGAAATTTATATACGAAGATTTGGCGAAACATATCTTCTCTCTTGTGATTACAATAGCTACCGAGGAGATGCCAATCCAAAAAAATCAGCCTGCTCCACCATCAACGTCCCCTTATAGAAAATACATTTTCGGAAGATAATTCATATTGAAAACTTGAAACTAAAAAAAACATAAACGCCTCAACGTAGAGAAGTCACCTTCATAAGCTTTGTAGCAGCTTACTCGTGCATGCGGTATGTTTTTAGTAGAGCACCCAGAGATGGCATATACTTAATTAGAGATGTAAACAATAAGAATAATTTCCTGCTCTGAGTCCACACCAATGCCTTTTTAAGATATGATATGCAATTATAGGAATCCATCAGATATGGTTATGGATAAGATTTAGGTTAGTCATATAGCTGGAGGGTATGGTAACAAATATGGTATTGCCGTTTGCATGGATTACCTGAAATTCTCAATTAGAATTATTCGACTAAATTTTTCAAACCGGCCAACCAAATGTCCAATTATTCAATTGATCAAATAACCATCTCTACATATAATATAACCCCGGCAATTTATAGTGCTATTATGCTATTTTAGAAGATATTATGTTCAAACTTTGGATGAAAGGTTGTTCTAAATTTATTATCATATTGCTTATCTTCCAATTGGTGTTCGTCCACTTGCTATGTTGATTTTCAAAAAAAAAAGACATTAGTATTGTATTATTTTTGTATTAGAACTAAATGTTTATGTGATCATGAGGAACTTACATGTATAAGAGAGGTGCTATGCGTACGATAGATTTTGTATGATATGTGCACGATGCCCTCCTCTAACCATCCATATGTGAGGCCAAAGCACAGGAAACCACCAGATTACATGTCGTACATACAACAGACATAAAATTCGTATGCACAGCAATTCCGCATGTATAATGTCTTGTTATCTCTATGCTTGTTAATTTCATAATAGTTCCGCTGGTCAAACTTTGTTGTTGATGTGAGTTGTAATTTTCAACGCTAGGTCAATGTCTAGTGTTATGCGTTTGAAAAATACTTGTATTCATATTGTTTCCATGGTAGAAGTAAAATTGCATCTCTATGCGCATATTTATTCGTTATTCGTGTCAGTTTGAATATACTTATTTTCTAATATAAATATTTAGTCAGGTATAGTGCACATTTGAATCTGTATCCAGTCATCATCCACTGTGCTTAAAATTGGGTAAAATAATACTCCCTCCGTTCCAGAATGTAAGATGTTTTAGATGTTTCACATGTTGTGTAGATTCAAACTAAATGAGTGTACACATATACTAAAAATATGTCTAGATACATGTGTATATTTGTGAACGTGGAAAAAGGTCTAAAACATTTTATATTGTGGAACACGCGGAGAGAGTGTTATCCCATCTAATCCGTTACACCTTGGCTACAAGATGTTTTTTTTTAATACCTTGGCTACAAGAGTACAGCCTTCGCTGTGTTAACAACCAGCCAGTCCAATGGACTCCAAGCCCACGTAGTATGGGATTAGGCTTATTAATGGAAAGTCAAGACTTATAGGCCTGGAGAGGGCCAGAATTTCAGGCCCACCGTAAATCGAGCACAAGACCCTCACTTCTCTCATTCTCCCGTTTCCTTCTCTGCCCGCACTTGCCTTCCAGACAGCGGGTCGCTGCCGCCAAAGCGAGCGGCCACCGCCCCCGAGAAGGAGAGGCCTCAACGCACGCCGCCGTCCACCGAGCCAACATTTTTGCACAAAAAAGTGAATAGGTTTCGTATCCCGGCGCTGCGGTGATGGATGAGGAGGAGGAGAGATCACCGCGAACTCCGTCGCCCCCGGCCTCACGGAGGAGATGACGCGAGCGCGGCCGCCTCGTCCTTCTCCGACATCGCACGATCCCTCGAAGGTTCGTGACATCCCCTCTGCTCCGCTCTGACCCCAGCCCATCTAGCTCCACTTGTTGATTCCGATTAGACGGCCGGATGCCAGTTTGGGATTTGTTAGGTGCTTTTTTTTGTGGCGATTAGTAAGGTGTGAGGTCATTGGAGACGGTGAATTCGGTGCGGAATATGCTAATTTGGTGGGTTCGTGGCTGGAGTTTTGTGCGGCTTTGTGCACGAAGTCGGCGAATCAAAGGCGTCCGGGTGTTTGGTTTGGGCTG
Source organism: Alopecurus myosuroides (assembly GCA_028641055.1). NCBI lineage: Eukaryota > Viridiplantae > Streptophyta > Magnoliopsida > Poales > Poaceae > Alopecurus > Alopecurus myosuroides. The sequence goes on from CM054060.1 coordinate 271,448,076, forward strand.
TACACTTGCGTGCGGCTTCGTTGCGATCATTTGACACCTTGACCTCTCGATTTGGGGATCCATCACGATCGTTTGATTTCGCAAGCTGTACTACTTGCTTTGGACTGTGTTTTGGAGTGATACACCGGAATACCAAATAAACAAATTGTTGCTTCATGGTTTTATGCTTCTCTGTCGCCTTGCAATGGAATGTGAAACTTTTAAATATATGAAGACAATATAATCTGATGGTTTACAATGCATGGCGTTTTATTTTAGCACTATCTACGGCTTGGAACTTCCTTCTTGGTGAGATCATGCATGCCGCGCTCCTGCGATTCGTGAGTCAATTGCAATTTCTTACATACAACCGTAGACAAATTTCTGGGATAAAGTTGTATACATGTGGATCCTCCGAGGGAGTCCTGGACTTACGCCGTGTAGTTTCAGTGGCTAGTTCTGTTGCTGAATTACATCAAGAACCTTCCATTTTTCGTTGGATTGACGAATTCATTTGAACCCACATGTCCGATATGTCACACTGTAGAGTTCATGGCCTCATGCTTGTTGGTTGTACCATCAGTAGTTTCTATATTGATGAATAAGTGCAATACAAACTGCTGTGCTTTCTATGAATTATGAACAATCTGGTATTTTTTTTAAATGCACAAATAAAAAACATTTCCCTTCTTGTACAATCCATGATGTTGAGAGTGCTGACTATCAACTAATGTATTATAACTGAGTTTCATTTTTATTTATTTTTTCATGCAGATTCAGTGTAGGATTTTTTTCTAGAAAAAAACAGTTTATGATGAAATAGTGTTATAATCCGACCATTACTTCACATTTTTGTCAGAACAAACAGCCAACAAAGGAAATTTAGTTGCATATATCTTCCTTAAGGGAAATAAGAGGATGAGATAAGAATAGAGAGGCTATGTGGTTCGTTAGAGGAGTGGAGCAGCCAAAGGTGGGAGATGGAGGCAAAGTGGAAATGATGATGAGAGAGGAGAATTGAAGCTTGACTGGAGCCTAGGAAGGAGATGCAGGGGCTGTCTGTCCCTGTTTGCAGTGCATATGGGCCGAGCATTGTTTACAGTTTAAGCTACAGCTTGTTCTGAAGTAAAAGCAGTGGGGGTACAGTTTTGGCCACTATGTGCGGGAAGATGATAACACCTGGTCAAGTTACGAGAGTTGGTGACTTGTTCTAGTTGTTCTTTTACCCTTACTAGGTCTGGAGATTTCGGTGTAGTTTTTCGGATCTTTAGTTTGACGCGGATCTTTTTTTTTTGCAAGGTAATACGTATTGACGCGGACGCGGATCTATACTGCACTGTTTTTCTACTCCCTCCATGTATCTAGTACTAGAATACATGTAGATACATCCATCTCAATGACACTTATTTTGAGACGGAGGGAGTACGTGCTATGTTTTCTAAGTCAGATAGGTTATTATACGATCTTATTTACAGCTATTGGTGCTTGTATAAGTGTTTCCATTGAGTTTGAGTTCCTTCTAGTTCCTATTTAGCAGTTGCTCCTTGCTAATATAGGAAGGCGATCATAAGAAGAAGAAAAATGAAGCCATATAGTGTATTATGAATACAAATTCAGAAGCTTAGCTACCCTGCTGTTATTGTTGCACATGCCTATATGTTTTGAAGAAATAAACCTATAACGTGCTATTAACACCGATGAATGAAGGCGGATTGATGGTTAGGAAAATGTAAGTCTATCGGGAACTTGGGTAGATAATGCCACAATAGGTTTATGTCAAAATGGTGAAAATCAGCTTATTATTGACCAAAAGGTTACATAGATGTTTTTTTTTGATATATATAAATCCTGCTGAAGTGCCAGAATTTGTAAATTTTGAATTTTATTTTATAATATCTAGTAAAGCTTGTACTTATCCACTCAAAGAAAGCGATGTTGTTGAAGACTTTAAGAGGTGGACTGCAAACCAGCGGTGGCAATCTCACCATTCTGTATGTTGGTCTCTGGTTGTACTAGATTCTAGATGGATTGTGTATCTCTTCTTGTATTAACTGAAGTTGATTTTGCTCGAATCAATTTTCAGCACTCGAAATCATAGTAGAACTTGTGTTTTTAATCAGCATACTATGGCCTCTATTAACTGAATACCATTTTGCTTAGAAGCTGACACTACACATAAATTTGGTCTATGCAAGTCAGCATGATTGTAGATCGTCCTGTTGATAAACACATTGCGAGGTAGACTTCTAGAGAACTATTTACTCTCCTCAATAGTACTACCCTAGTAAAGTTTGTCCCATGGGAAGCCATGCGAGTCAATCGTCAGTTTGTATGATTATTTGGGGCTTCACGCTCTCCAACTAGTTTCTTTGATTCTAGAATACTTCGTAGCATTGGCCTACTCAGTTTAGCCTCTCTCAAGTTAACCAGCCGAGTTCTGTAAGATTTGCTCTTGTCAAATACAGCTGGTATATATGGCCCAATCTGAGAATGCAACAATTAACCCATATCATAGAATCATAGGGGGGATGGACCAGGCGTGTACATGTAGGTCCTGAGAGAAATTATGGTGTGGCACACTGAACTTGACTTTGACCACTTGTCTGTGCAGCAGTAGCATTTGGCGCATGTAGGTTCCATGGGGCACTCAGCGAGATGCAATCTTCACGTGACATTTTGCTGGAACTTTTATTGTGGATCGCTGGTTAGTGTCCTTACCCATGCTCCTCTTGCCGGTGGTCCTAGCTTATTGTGGATCGAAGTTCAGTGCATTGTCAAAAAGGTTGTCCTTCTGAATGGAGGTGGGAAAATTTTGTAAAAGTAAAAAGTTTTAGGTGTCAACAAATTGTGTCTCCGTGGAAAAGAGGGGTCAGACTAAATCAGTGGCGTTGGCAGGGTATTTGCAAAGCTGGCTTTTCCTTTGGTTAATAGTGCTTCATGTTTCAATGTCAGGTTACAACGCTTGTCCTGCTTTCTTTCCCTGACCTGACTGGTCAGTCGGCCACGTACTGATCTGACAAGCTATTAGATGCAACATAGTGCTTTGTTCTCTTATCTGTTTGCTTTATCGACTATGATCGAAGAAAGAGTTATCACCGCACGCATAATGCATGGTCACCTTGCATCTATTCTCTTCTGAAAACAGGTCGCGTGTCAAAGCATGTATGGTTTATTTGTTTAATTAGCACTAGAAGCATATACATACCTGGTTATCATCTTGTTCAAATCTGTTCTAGATGGCATAGGATGACTGTAAATTGATATAATGGCTCTTTACTACCAGATTGGCCCCACAGTGCTATCTCAGTCACATCTGCCACAACTTTACAGTCACAGGTTATAAGCATCACGCAGGTGATCGAACCCCACCCATGCGAGGAAGCTATATATCTATTTCGGGCAGTTGTTGGAACTTAACACATAACTCTTGAGTGCTGCAGTTACCCAGAATCTCATAAAGCTATTCCAGACACAAAAAGTAATTGTTTGGGATAAAACTTGGTGATCGGTAGATAGTGATAATTGAACGTTCTGCCATTAACCTAAAGATGTTGGGCAACTAGCTACCGCACTGTCTGCACACATGTGATTAAAGATGGTTCTGGGACTGAACACGAGATGCATGTATCACTGTTTCACAACAGTGCTAGCTGCATAGATTGTTTCGCTAGGATAACTGCAACAAGACATGGCACCTCAACTGATATAAAGCTTGACTTTTCACTTCCCGGATTGTTCAAGTCTTGCCGATGTGCCATCTATTCGGCCATATCACACTGTTGCATAATTAACGAGTTAAAACGAACAGGGCTCCATTTGGCATTGTAGCAGAGTTCTTAGTAGGTGCATAATTTTATATTACGACCATTTTTATTTCTGCAAACTAATTGGTGGGCACTTTGCTAAAACATAAATTGCACAGGGTGTTCTGATGATAATAGCTGTTTAGTGCGAACTGTGTCTACCTGTCTTTGTTGGAAATATAAATTAAATAGCTTTACCATTTAGGTGCTCTGTAATTTAGAGATTTTTTTTTTGTAAATTGACCCAAACTCTAGTTATCCTATTTTTGTACTTAATTAGTTCACTCAATTATATTTTAGCTCTTACAAAAAAAAAAAATTCGTGATTCTTAGTTTTGTTCTTAGATTGAAATGAAAACAAAGGAAATCCGTTCAAGTCATTATTATTTTTCTTGCATGTGGCTTTGATATGAAGCTAAATCAAGACTCCAAACTGAAAAGTATTTATTACTTGATCTTCCATCAGCTTTTCGCTAGTGCTTGAAATTTCTATTTATCGAATAATTCTTGTTTCTCTCTTGACCTAGTTAAATGTAATACTCAGACTGGTCTACGACGAGAGGATACCAAGGTTTCAACTTCCAAGTGTTTATCAAGTTGTTATTTCTCCCAGGTATGTACTTTGGCTAATTTGACTTTTGCTTCATATTGCATCCGGGTGCAGTATCAGTTTTGGAGTTCTGCATATATAATGTTGTCAACGAAATCTTAAAGGCAGCTACACTATGGAGGTGTCATCCTAGTACTTATTTGCGCTTAAGTATAGATAAGTACCTAGGAGCTGTCAGCGTCATTTATGGCTGCTATGGTTGCATCAAAACATAGTACTTAGTACATGCATCCACAATTTTACCCACAGAAACATTGACACGTACTTGCACATCCAGTCTCGATCAATGGGGCAAAATCTATGACATCAACTTGATCTAGATCACCCTGACCGCTAGGTTTGATATAACCTTTTTAAACTTTACTCCGACGTCTAATGAACACGCACGGCTTGCTCTTTTCGATGTAGAGAGAAGATTCCTCACAAAATAATAACAGGAGAGAATCTCTATACTTGAAAGTATATTCAGATGCGGTGTGATCTTGATCTGGATGTACTTGTCATAGTACTCAAATTATCCGAGGTTTAGTTCTTGCATAATTTTTTGCGGGATAGTTGTGCTATAATTTAGGCTTGAAGGAATTAGTCCAGTTCTGTAGCGAGAGCTAGCAAATTGCAAACCATCTGAAGAAGTATGATCCCCAGTCCAGTTTATGCACCCCAGTCGGCCATTATATTTCAACTGTTCACTTACTGTATCTAACTGTTTCGAGAAGTGAGATGACATCAATTTGGACTAGGAGGCTGTTTGCATGATTTTCTAAAATGAAGTGACTGAAAACCTCGTGTCCCAAACATGCTGGTAGTTGATACGTTCAGACATGTAGGTTACAGTTTAGCCAGGGAGTTCTTTGGGAATATCAATTTTAAGGGGTATGGTTGTAGATATTTCGTACAAACAGACATAGCTGTACTGCGTGCACTCTACCCGCCATGGTGCGCTGCCCAGGACGAGGCTCCAAGCCTCAGGGACACCGGCTAGCAGGTACAACCCACCTCGGACCACTCGAACGTAGCCACGTAAGGCACCCAAGGCTGTGGGCCCACCGTGGGCACGGCCAATCAGTGCTCGACAAATCTCTCCGACACGGCCCGCTGTTTGCGATTATCATTGCCGCCGGTCACCTCGAGAACGAGACGCAGAGGAAATTACCTTTTCGTTTTGTACATATTTTAAGGAGGTTTTTTCTCCCTCCCACACACCTTTCGTTTTTACTTTTCCGTGCCGGATTCTTTGCTCGAAAGGGGAAGCCGAGGACGCGTGCACCTTTCACGGCCGTGGGCTGCTGAAAATGGCTGCTCCTATTGGATGATGGAGAAAGGCAACACAAGATAACGTCTGGGGCCCTACAGCGGGCGACCACATCGGGGCAGGTCTTCGATACCATGCTCATGACTGCTACAGCACTAGTGCAAGTTGTGCCACTTCCTAGCAACTAAGCATTTACATTAAGGTAACCTCTTTTTCTTCCCCTCGTCTGGTTCTGTGCGTGCGTGTCTTTTTTCTGTGTAAGAAATGATGAAAGCCATTTTCTGTCCTTTTCAAGATGTAACATTAACCTTTTCTAGTTTCTCCGAGATCAATTGTCTAAGCCTTGTTTAACCCATGTTTAGTACACGTCCTAATCAACTGGTCACAGGTGACTACGACTAAACATGGAGCGGAGCAGGGGCCGTGATGTATGTTCAAATTGTGGAGGGCCCTATGCGAGCTTAGCACATTATTAAATAGTGAGTTGCTATACTCTACTAAGCACTTTGTTCCATTGAATTTCCGACCTTTGCGCTTGCTTGAAGATTCATGTCACTCTGTCCAACATCCGGCGAGCTCGCATGTATGTTTTTCGGCCTCCACCTCTATTATTTCAATTCACAAAAGGCACAACCAATGCTGCCTCTGCAGAGACTAACTTGCCACCGCCGTCCAACGAATGACACTTTGTTTTTATTATACTAGATAAAGTTTACATGGTGAAGGCAATGGCCGGCCGCGGTTGGGAGTGGATAGAGATGTGGCAAAAGACCGAGGTGTCTCGACGATGTTAGCACTGGCTTGCAAGTGATATTACCGGTGTCAAAGTTAAAAGTTCTGATTGGCTAAGTATGTATCCATCTTCCCGAAAAATTGCTTGACCCAATAATTATTAAGTTGATTTGGTCATGCACAAATCCAGTATTATTAATAAAGAAAGGAAAATGTACACGCTAATTTGGAAAGGGGAGGCTATGGGTAAAGTTTTCCCTTTTTTTTTTCTTATTTGTCGATGATAACCACGGAAGTTGGTGTCTCCTCTAGTTGTCATGGATTGTAATAGAGGGAGAATTTTCCAACTTGCAGCTGGAAGTGGAGGTGAAAGGTGCTTATTTGTTGTATCTTTGAATCGTGACACTTGTACCTTTGGTCATGATGGGTTTGTGCTGATTATTCTCCCATTCGTTCCATATTCTTAGTTTTTTTTTCTTACAAATGGTTTCTTATTTGCAGCATGGTGCGGCCATATCATGATCATATACAGGAGATGGATTGTCACCGTCGTATCTGTGAGTTTAGGTAATGGTATGCATATCCTAATTAAGTCGACGTCAGCCGTGAACTAGTGTACGTGGAGTAGTGAACATCCATCGATCCACCGGAAGATCAAGACATGCATGCAAACAGAATATATGGCCAATTTCTTTCATCCTTGGGGTATAACTGAACAGATGCATCACCTTTCAGCTGTGCATGTGTTTAGACATAATTGCAGTTGCGTTTCCATCCAATCTGAATTATTTCTGTTTGTAATATGGCAAATATGTAACATGTTTTAAATAAATACGTAAATATGTAATATTGCCATGTTTTTATATTTGCTGACTAGTGTGCTTGATATGTACATATATCTTACAACATTAGTTTCTTGCATTGATATAGGGGTGGTTGAGATCGGCAGATTTTTCCGTGTAATAATATAAGAACATCAGGGAGTTTGCAGCAAAACCAAACAGCCGAGAGGCCATCATTGCTGCTTGCATGGGTGCAGGACAGTTGAGGTGAGCATCCTTTGTATATTCTACAGTATAAACGGTAGCTATCCACGGGACCATGGTATTTGGCGCCCAATTTAATGTGTAAATTGGCTGGCCTAAGGAAGATTTGATTATTTAGAACTCTGAAGTTAAAAAAAATGATATGCAATGTGCATGGAAAAACTGAAATAATGAACCAACCATAAAATAATAAAGCCTCCTTGGAGATGCTAGCTAGCTGGAACGTTGTCGTACTCCTATGAACAGTGCTAGGTTTAACCCATTTTTGGCTGGGATATTTGTACTATGTACCACTCCCAATAGAATATAATATAACTAACAATTAAGTAGAGATGCAGACTATGTAGTGTCAACTGTTGCTGATTGGAACTACTACTACTTGGCAGCAGCAGCAGCAGGGGTACTAGTGCTACTCCGAGTAGTACTTAAAACCTTGCGAGGTCTCAGCACTGGGAGGTACGACCACCCATCCCATCCATCTCCTCTGCTCCAAAAACCAAACACCAAGTGAGAAGGGGGAGAGAGCCCTTTCTCTCACCACCTCTCCTTTCAGTTCCATTCCAGTACGGCGGCCGCTCACCGGATCCCAAGAAGAAAAAACCTCCCCCGTTTCCTGCTGTGTTCTGAGGTTTTATTTGGGTTTTCTTTCGGTTTTTGCAACTTTTGTGCTGTGTTTTGGTGGTTGTTCTTCGATTGTGAAATCTGTGAAGTGAGGTCAGCTCCTGGTGTGTGGAGAGGCCCTCGAGAGATTGACAGAAGAGAGTGAGCACACGGCGTGATGTCCGGCATAACATGTATACCGGCTTCGCCGCGTGCTCACTCCTCTTTCTGTCAGCCTCTTTCTCTCAGGAGTTTACCTTACATTCAGATCCACCGGTGGGTTTGTAGAGCCAATTCGATTCAATTTCAATAGTTCATATTTTTTCCTCACAGGAAAGAAGGTTAAACCCTTCTTTTAAGAGAGAAACTCAGCCATAAAAGACAGACCACGCATGCGGCAAGTACTCTGGCTTTTCTCCCACTTTACCATGCTACTTCCGTATGTCTTAGATGTGTGCGCACCTTTTTTTTTTTTTCTCTGGTGTTTTGATCTTTCCAGTCAAGTTGCCTTTGGGAGCTACCACCGAGGAGAGTGATACGGATGCTAGTGGTAATTGTAAGGAGTAGCAGCTGTAGGCTTGCGGTACTGGAATAAATGATTGGATTTGTTACTTGTTTTCCTCATCCCCAAAATGTTTTTTCTTCTCCTTTTGCAGTGTACTCGCCTTGGGAGCTGAATCATGGAGATGCTGCCGGTACACTGGGTCTCTGTGGTAATTTAATAACATGTGTCCTCTCTCTTCCTCGCCCTAACAACCCCCTTCTTCTTTCCTGTTGCCTTGTTTCTCATGGAGGTATCTAGGTTTTGGCTATGGTGGTGGGGTTTGATCAAGTTCTTGTTGGGGTAAAAATGGAGCATGGAGTAAGCTAAGAGATGACCCATATTTGGCAAGGAAGGTGGCCTCACTTTACTTTTGCCAGATCTAGTTTGAATCTTAGGTTAGGCCCCTTGTCTTTCTCTCACTTTCTCTCTCTCCCTCCTATCCCTCAGACGCATACACACACTGTAAAAGGGTGCACTGTAACTCCTGCGGCTACAGTTTTACAGATGGGGGGTTGCTTATCTGTGCAGGTCTCTGTTCCTTTATGATGATGAAAGTTATTGTTATAATTTGATTGCACCTTCCTTGTGGTCTTCACTGCTACTCACTGGTGATATTATTCCTTTTATTTTCAGGACAAGAGCATCATGATTTAATGGCCAATAGCTACACCATCAATTCGCACGAGGTATTAGTCTCATGATTTCTTTAGCTCCATTTTCTTGGTTAACTAGCTTATCTGGTGCTTCCTTCTGAGGTGTGAATTGTTGTCACTTTTGCTGTGTGTCAGGTGTGTTATTGGTTGCATTTCTGTACCATTTATTTTCCTTCCTTTGACATGCATGGTGTGTTTTAATAAGTCTGAAGTTCATAGAAATAAGTTTCGAGGTGACTGATATGTGTGTGTGCTAGGTTAAATGAAGCTGTACTGCTATTTGAGTAAAAAAAAATCTTGAAAAATAATAACCATAAGACCGTCTTTTGTAGATGAGGCAGGCTGAAAAGGATCTGAATTGAGTCGACTAGCTAGTAAGTACGCAAAAGCTAGATCTATTTGTGTGGAGAAATGAGTGACACGTAGTAAAAGCTAGCTTCATGAATGATCTGGTTGATGTGATTCGTGATGGAGGCCTTAGACAGGTTCCTAGCCAGCATATATGTATATAGACCCCTTAGGAATGTGTGTGGTAAATTATTATTAGCTTATTGAATTCTCAACATCCTCTTGCTAAGTTTATTTGTGATGACTATTTCTCTAGCTAGCTTACACGTGTTAGTTTTCCTTGCGGTTGTGGTTCAGTACAATTTTTTTGTGTGGTTCCACTGTGTAGATGTGATCTATGAGTTGTCATTTCTTGATGTGCACCAAGAAATTTTTATTATTTTATCACTTTTGTGGTTCCATTGTGTAGATGTGATATATGAGTTGTCATTTCTTGATGTGCACCATGAAAGTTTTATTATTTTATCACTTTTTAGACAATCTTCTTTCTTTTAAGTGCTTAGATATTAGGTTAACCTTGCTTCAGTTTTTTAGCTACCTAGTTACTCCATATTTTCATCTAATCATTCTTCACAAGTTTCAACCAGCATGTTCTCTTTCATCATCCTTTTTCCTAGATGTACACATGGAAAAGCGTATGATAACACAACAAATGCACAAAACACATGTGATGTGTCCAAATTAATAAAATTCGCACAACAAATGCACAAAACACATGTGATGTGTCCAAATTAATAAAATTCGCACAAACTGCGATAGATCGAGGCGCAAATATGTTGAGTAAGTAATTTTGTTTTGTAATCCCAATATATTAATTATCATGCTAGATTCGGTTTGACATTAACTCTCAGTTTTATGTGGCAAAGTTTATATCCTAGTGTTCACTTTACTTGAAAATAAATTCAAAATCAGTATGAGGCTGATTTTCTTTTATTTTATACCGTATTTTTAGTTCTTACAGAGGGAAAGAGATGGAAAAGTAATCGCTCGTGGTTTTTCCCCTTGTAATTGTGTTGATAACTCTACATGTAGATATGTGTGCATGATTAAAAACTATAAAGGTGGATTTCTATATAACATCCATTTTATGTTATATTGAGCTTTTAAAGTTTAGATAAAGCTTCTTTAGAATACATATTACTTTCTAATGAACTGACTTGTAGATTATAACATCCATTTTATGTTATCAATCTTCTAAACTTTAGCTAAAGCTTCTTTAGAGTACATATTATTTTCCAGTGAACTGACTTGTAGATTATAGCTTGGATATCTGACATACATAACATAAGATAATTATCAAATTAGTTTAGCAAGCATTTACCGATCTGCCCTACATGTTCAAACAGATTAATCATCAGTCATTTTCATGGTTGTATGTATGTAGTTTGCACCTGTGTGAATGATTGCACCAATGTGATACACGGCTAGTTTGGTGAATACTCACTAATTCTAGAGATGAATAAGAGTTTTCAAAAGCTAAATGTGGATGCCTTAATCACAAGGATCTATCAAATCTAACATTGATTAATGGGCCTAGTTTACAACGAAACGGTTGTTCCCTCCACTTCCTTTTTTTGTATAAAGCTCATTTCCTTTGCAATCTTATTCACAATCGTAATGTGTGTGCATTCATATATATATTTTATGACGTTCCTCTATTGTGCCCTTATTTAGGCTCAGTGTGCATTTGCCGATTTGTGTCGTGCTTATTTTGTAAGACATTGTGGGAGAATATCCACAAAAACAGACAAGAGTCAGTTAGCCAAACAGAAAAACAGGCCTCAGTTCATTATCATCTTTAGGACATTCTTGAGGATGTAGATGGCTACCCAGAAAATACTATTTTGTTGGTGAGTAACACTGAAGTAATTTTAGTCAATCGCGCCTTGGTCACTCTTTATTATCTTAGATCATCTATGGCTTAATTTGGTCAGAATACGCTTTATATAAGTGGTGTATATTTAGAGAGGAGTATAGTTGTGCACATAGTAGAAAGGGAATATATGCATGTCACACTATTGTAACCAACTCTGGATAAGTTATGTAACATGGGATTTGCATGTTGAGTGCTTGTTCTTGTCCATTGTCGTTCACCTGTACATATTATCTTCTATGTAAAGCATGGGTTCGTGATGTAGAGTAGTACTACAATTAATAGACCCGTGATGTCCTAATTAGTCGAGGAATATAAAAATAGGTAGATTAGCAGGACGTCTACGAGAAACTAGATATATTTGGTGTTAAAGAAAACATGGATTTGAAACCATGACATGATTTAGAAAGAACAAGACATCTATCGACTACCACAATCTTGTATTTCCATCAGTATACTAGACTCTATGTGGCTGTTCCCAGTTGGATAGTCTAGCCTATCCTGTGGCCATCTTTGGATTAGTAAAAAAAAGTGACTAAATGGGGACGGATTCCTCCCTTAACTGTGCATTGGTATGTTGTAGAAGATAAGATATCTCCGCAAGTTTTCACATGGATAGCACCCTGTTTGATTCAAACACCCGCAACCCACGAAGCCAGCACTTGGTTCCCGTCATCTTTTGATTACTGTTTCTCATGTCCTATTGTAATTGTGTCATGCAAACAAGATCGAAAAGATGCACCTAACTCTGTTCCATTTGTGACAGAATATATTAACCCCTAAATTGAATAAATGGAACAAGCTAAGCTACATCCAGAATGGAGAGGAAAACTAACAAAGAAAACCTGCATTTGTTCGGCTTTGCGTCACTAAATGAAATTTCAAATTGAACCTCACATCTGACTTCAGTACATACCCAATGCATGCCTTCCAAGCTATTGGGAACATACACCTAGGATTTACAGCTTATAACATGCATTATCGCTGCTAAAGCAATCCGGCACACACAAGGGAACTTATTAGTTTCCAGCAAATAGCCGGTCGTTTTTAGCTAATTTTGTTGGAACTTAATTAATTTATAGTCTTCTTCGTGTGATTTTTTTTTCAAGTACAGTGAGAACATTTATATTCATGGCTTAGAAATGCTCAAATTGAAGTAGTTAGCCAGTAGATTTATCCTGGTGTGGTTATGTTATGTGCGTACAGATTTTGTACAAATTTGTAGAGCAAAATAAAGCATCATGCCGTGTAAAACCATGTATATAGTGAACATATGTATGGTTTTATTAATTTAAAGTCAGGCATATAATTTATTTTATTAAAAACCATGTAGTATATACTAGTTATGCAATATTTCTTGATATGATATATTGACCTTGCGGCTAGGATACTTCCTTCATTTTTTTTTCTTTAATTTTATTTACTTTCCCTTTTCTGGGTATAGTTGATGGCTTCGGTTTAAGTCATTAAATTTAAAATGTGATGTGTTTTGCTCATAATGTATATGTGATTTAGGAATCACCAATTTATGCATTGCTATCAAACTTGGAGAAGCTACACGTGTAAATTATCACGGGAAGTTCCAAAAATACGTTTTTAGTTTGATAGTGTATTCATAAAATCAAGCATCATGCAAGAAAAAAAAACTAAAACTGAAATGTATACTGATCGAGATAGAAATAAAATGATTAATTAATGGATCCTCTTTCATTTGTATATTTCCTTTGAAGCACATTTTTTTCCTGGTGCACGCTGTAGATGGAATTTACTAGTACTCCATTTGCATTAATGCGCAATTTTTCTGGGGATTTTTTTATAATGAAAGCACACCACATTTTCAGATCAGGAGCATAGGCACAGTACCATATTACGGCAGCACACGTTATGCTCTCGTGTTTGCAGTATTGTGGCAGGTCACAGATGGTCTTTTTGCTTTGATTGTGTCATTAGAAAGGGTGCCTGCAGGTCCGAAGTGTCAACCCATGTTTGTTTTTTTTCTTAATCACCTTATCATGTTCTGGTGTTGGCGCCAAGAATGCGACGTGATAGTACATTTTGTCTTACCTGTCACACCTCATGAGGCATCGCACGGAGTGTCATAGCCCCGTAGGCTGTCCTGCCTCTAGGCATGCGCTGTCGATCCTTCCACGCATGCATCGTACTACCCTGCCGTACATGTACGTACCTAATACGGCTTATGTTCATGATGGAGACTAGTTGGATCGAGGGAATACAGTCGGCAGGAGTAGGACAAGAACATACGCATGCTAGTCACACACACCACATGCTACGAGCTCGTTTAAAGAGCCAGACAAAAATGGAATTGAATGTGGCAATCTAGAAATCATTACTTGTTTAAACGTGTCAAGCTTGATTTTATGTAGGAGTATTAAGCAAGAAAACGCTTGCTTCACACTGTATCTTTGTTGTAAGATTGAATGACATGCAAGTCATTTTCTTCTAAGTTTTGGATGGTTTACTTCTTTTCTGTGCATGTGTAGTCTACTTGTGCCACGCATAGTAGATTTTACAATTATATTTTTCTACAGTTTGTATTATTTTGTGGTCTCGAAGAACTGCTCGGCATGCAGCACCTACCAAGATGATGGAATCATGGAATGATCTACCAAAAGGTAGATAACACTCATCCAACTATGCTAGTCATCCTCCACATGCAAAACAAAGCACAGCTTAAAGAACGATCTTCATCTGTCTATGTTGCATAGTTGATTCTTCATCCAACTGGAATCCACCCATGTATACGCAGGACTGGGTATACACAAAGATCAGTATGAACAAGATCATGACGAACAGGCCAAACAGTATGGCTGTACAAACGAGACTTCCTTCAATACACTCCTCATATCAATGAAATTGCTCTACAGCCCGTACTGGTGGTAGGCAATAGTGCAGGTCTAACAGGGTGCTGCTACACAATGTTGGTAGTTCGCCACGCAAAGAACAGGCTAAATGAATCGCTAGGCTAGTGACTGTGAAACCGCAGTGTTTATTGTGCAGAAACATGTCAAAGTTTCGACATGAACATGGGCACCATTGAGTCTTGAGGCGGCGCACCCCTACCAGCAAGCACCTGCAACCACAAATTGGTGGTAGAATTAGGACCGATACATCTGTGATATCTATTCAGAAGTGCACAACAGAAAGAAACATCAAGTCATGTTATCAGTATTGACACTATCACTAACAGCCTGGCAATATATGTGTGATATCTCTCATCAGAAAGAAACCAAAGTCAATTTCAATTTTAATGCTATAATAATATTGTTTTGTGCTTGTTTGCTCCACTTATTATCTGAAGAAGCTTTGAGATATCTGAATTACAACATGTCTGTTCAGATGGTTTGTACTACATGGTGCCGTGGTTTGTACCTTGGTGTCAGAAGCCTTCTTTATGAATCCTTTCTCTTGCAGGGATGTCACTGCTTCATGGAGGTATTCATGCACCGGGGTGAACTTCATGCCCAGGTCCTTCAGGGGCTGGTTTGTGAACTTGTAACCCTTCTTTGGTGGATTTACCTCATCTCTGCATCTGCACAAGTTAGTGAACGATTAGAACGGTCACTACCCAAATATGCCACCTAGTGTTGAGTAAGTTTGAATAGTCCGGAAAGCCTTGATGTCATGTCTCGGAAAAGTTGGAAGCAAAGTAAGAGTGGTTGATGATGAAAACTCTGAACAATTCGCTTTCGCTTCTAGGCGAAGCGAATCTGTTTGCTTTCCTTCTACGAAATTCAGACAACCAGAAACCACTTCTTTTCTATCAACTCAGCATTTGCAATAGCAGCTAATCATGCATAGCATAGAGATACGGTAAACACACTCGTGGAAAGAGTTATTCTTAATTTAATGTTAGGATACTTGGATACTCCATATGGAACACTACTGACTGCGTGATGGAGTTCGAAATTTGGAGGATTTGTTTGAAGAATGATGAAGGAGAACGCTATTGCACCTTGTGGGAATCGGGTACTCTGGGAAGAGTCCGGCGAGGATCCGGCAGAGCTCGCCGCGGTGCAGCGTCCTCTCGGCGCAGACGTAGCGGCGTCCACTGGCGTCCGGCGCCTCGAGCACCCTGACGTGCGCCTCGGCGGCGTCCCTGACGTGCACGTAGGCGTGCGACTCGTTGATGTATGTCTTGGCCCCGCCGGTGAGGTACTTGAGTATGTGCAATGTGCTGGTGTTCATGCTTGGCTGCAGCAGCTGGCCGAGCGTCACCACCGGGATGACCACCGCCAGGTCCAGCCCCCGCGCCCGCGCCGCCTCCCACGCGCCCTGCTCCGCGATCGTCTTCGCGTAGCAGTACCAGTTCTGCCGTTGTTCCGTTCATGCGCAATGCACGGGCGTCGTCAGCGGCGATTCACGTGGCAGGCGAGATAGGGGGTAGGTAGAGAAAAATGGAGGACGCGGACAGCAACCTTGGTTTTCTTGCAGTATTCGAGGTCGCTCCAGCAGGAGTCGTCGAGGGGCGCCTCGGGATCGCGGTGGGGGTTCATGTACATGGTGCCGATGGTGGAGGACAGCACGACGCGCCGGACGCCGGCGTCGGCGGCCACCTCCACGACGTTGCGCGTCCCGGTGATCACTGGCTCGATGATCTCCTCCTGCAAACCACATAACGCAGGAGCCAAAAACGTGTGAATGATCCTCTTCCGGCGGAGATTCCGATCGAGCTCGGCTGGAGCGGCGCGGGGGCACTTACGGGGGTGTCGTGCATCGGGGAGGCGGTGTGGATGACGCCGTCGCAGCCGTCGAAGGCGGCGCGGAGGGTGGCCCGGTCGAGCAGGTCCACCCGCACCATCGTCAGCCGCTCCGCGGCGCCGTCGAGCGCCCACAGGTGCGCGTTCTTGGGGTCATCTGCCAACAAAAAAGCCGTCAGCCGAACCCAATCCATCCATTCCCTGAGAGTAGAGTACAGCGTCGAGAGAGGAACCGTACCGGCGCGGCGGGAGGTGCCGCGGACGGCGTAGCCGCGCGCGAGGAGGAGCTTGACGATCCAGGACCCGATGAAGCCGCCGGCGCCGGTGACGCAGACGACGGCTGCCATGGCCACGGGCACGGGCAGGGGGTGACGGGTGTTGAGCGGCCGACCGGAGTCTCCTGAGTTGTAGGTGGGGAGAATGGAGGAGGCGTAATTAATCGATGAGCAAATCTTGGGCCAGAGGATCCAAGATGGGCAGAGGATTTTATTAGCTGGTCCGTCCGTTAGTCGGCACACTCGCTGAAACCGAGCGGCAATTCCCGTGAACTAACTATAGCCGTGGGTGGCGTCGCGGGCAGGTCATGTGAACCAACCGCCCCGCGCGGGACGGGAGAGAGCTTGACGGTGACCAGACCACCGTGTGAATTTGCGAGGTCGCGCGGTGGAGACTGCAGACCAGACCCGACCCGCGGCGGGGAACGAACGGGAGAGTGATCGATACGTATAGTAATAAATAAAGAAAGAAAAAGGAGACCGGTGATCAACGTGTTTCCGGACGGCCCTTTTTCGTTGTTAATTCAGGGTCTCTCTCTTCTTGGTGGAGCTTCCACTGTGGTTTTGATTAAGCATTTTGGGGGTGTGTGGGCCCGCGAGTGTGACTGTATCTGTGTGGCTCCATGCAATGTCTTTTTCTAGAGCGACGCTCCGCTCGATGCAGCAGGAATCGTGTGTGTCCGGATAGCGCCGAGGCCCTTGGACGAGCACGTGAATGTCGTTGGAACTGGCACTGTTGTCCGGAAGCAACCGGAGTTGGTGAGAGGACTGACAGCTCGGAGTTGGAGGGGACGACGCCTGCTTTTCTGCTTTCCCACCCGTACCGCTACCAACTTGCGTCGCCGGATGCCGTCTAGCCTAAACGCCAGATGCCCTTTGCTAACTTCCACGTACCACTCGCAGTCGCTTTATTGAGCTTGGGTGAAGTTTTACGTAAATGACTTTTTCTTAATAAAAGGTAAGTTTTATCGGCCGACTTAGCTTAGCTGAAAGAAACGAACAACAAAACATCAACTCAAATAGATGGCGACATTCCAGACTGTCGCGGCTGAGGGCGACACGACTCGTGCACCTCCTTAGACTTGTCGATAAGCCATCTAGCGTCCACCTGGTCCAGTGGCCAGAGGAGCGCAGCCACGCCTGTAAGAAGAGCATAGTTTCAAAAGTAATGTCAGCGGGGTTGTTAATTCATTTCTTTTCAATAGAAATTTATTGCGCACGTTCCAAAGCGCCCAAGGCTGCGCTAAGAACAAAATTCATATCGGTCGCCGAGCCCTCCCGGTAACTGATGTAAAAAAGCAATAAAATTGCGCAAAGTTGGCGGGGTTTCAATCCCTCCCTAGGGTTTGTCTAAGCACCGCCCAAGCGAAAGCTGCCACGGAACATGTGAAGAACATGTGTGAGACGTTTTCCGTTTGACCACAGAGCGCACAAGAGCCATCTGAAGGCCCCTGCCTAGTAGCTAGCTGTGCGTCCGAGGGCAATCGGTCAATAACGAGCTGCCACGAGAACACCTTGATTTTTAGGGGGATCGTGGCCTTCGAAATATCTTGGAAGTACGCCACCGAAGCCCCGCTGGACAACGCTTTGTACATAGAGCTGACGGAGAATATTCCCGAGGGTTCCAACGCCCAAGTCACCTTGTCTTGCTCCTCCGAGATGTGGACCTCTGCCAGAATTGCGTCGAGACGTGCCCACTGGATCGCGCCCTCAGCGTCCAGTGTCCCGCGGAATCTGCAGTCTTCGGACACCGCGGAAGCCATCGAGATATGTGCATCGTCGCAGATACTAAAGAGAAGGGGAAAGCTACCTTTTAGAGGGGGCCCTCCCCATACCACCAATCTAGCCAAAACTACGTTCTTTGACCATTACAGAGGACGTGCTTCGCCCCCAACTTGAATAGGTGCTTGATCTTATGTAAACTTCTCCAGAATTCCGAACCCCCGTCCATACTAGCAAAAATGTCTCCGGAGGACGTGTACTTAGCTCTAATGACGGAAGCCCAAATCGAGGGCTCCGTCGAGTATAACTTCCAAATCCACTTCAGCATCAAGGCCTTGTTCATGTGTCTGGAATTGACAATGCCGAGACCCCCACTCTCCCTGGGGCGACAAACAGACGGCCAGTTCACCTATGTGATATTTACATTTTGGGCCAGCCTCTTCCCAAAAGAACTTGGCCCTATGAGTATCAAAATGTGCATGGACCCCCTCAAGCAGCAGGAAGAGACCCATGGCATATGTTGGGAGGCTCGCCAGACAGGAGTTGGAGAGGATAAGTCTACCCCCAGAGGAAAGAAACCGTCCAATCCAGGGCTCGACTCGGTCCGCTAACTTTTGGACCAGGAACGACCACTGATTGATGGAGAGTTTCCTATCCGCAATCGGAAGGCCCGGGTAAAAGAACGACAGAGATCCTAACTTGCAGTTCAATTGCCTGGCCACAACTACTTGGGCTTCAGGAGGTTGATAAGAAACGAACACCTTACTTTTGTGGTAGTTAATCTTGAGCCCAGACATATCTTCGAAACACATCAGGAGGAATTTGAGGTGAGCTATTCCTTGAGGAGAATACTGGATCATGATGATAGTGTCGTCTGCGTACTGAAGGTGAGAAATGCCCCCGGGCACAAGATGTGGCACCACTCCACTAATGTGACCAGCAGCACATGATGCCGAGAGAATGGCAGAGAGGCCATCAGCGACATAGTTGAAAAGTAAGGGCGAAAGTGGGTCACCCTGACGCACTCCGCGGAGGTTACGTAAGAAAGGACCCATCTCCCCATTGATGGAGATCGTCATCTGCCCCCAGCAACTAACTGCGAAATCCGGTGCACAAAACCCGCATCGAAGCCCTTTCTACGAAGCACCTCTAGCAGAAAGTACCAGTTTACACTATCGTAAGCTTTTTCGAAGTCAACATAACCTTTTGGCGCATCAAATTCATGAACTGACCCCAATTTAAAAAGAAAATCATTAAATAAACCTTTTATCATAACACCTTCTATGAGGCGTCATGCTCTCCCATATAACATCGGGTCGAAAGCCTTATTGACAAGTACCATGTCAACGTAGGCACCCACGGGGCGTTATGCCTATTGACTTAACCGCTGTGCACGGACCCTCCCGATTCCAAAATTCCCATATTCGTCTCTCTGTTTTACATGAAGAACAGAGACCACCCCCGCCGCTTCTCCCCCTCCTCTATCAAATCCCTCATTCATTTGTCCAGATCGAAAGCGTATTGCATTGGTTTTGGTTCCCCTTTGAGTTCTCTAGGTATGCCCCTATTTCCCTCCTCTTTTTGTTGGTTAAAATCCTAGCACTTGATTCTCTATATACTTCGATACATAATTCATCTATTTTCTTGGCGTTTTAAGTTGTTAGTATTAGGTATATAATAGTATATTAGTAGTTTATTTGGTTACATTTGTTAGCTTGTTAGATGGGAAACCCTAGAATGTAGTAGTAGAGTTTTTAGTGGTCAATTTTGATTGGTTAGTATGATGTTGTTAGTATTAAGTTGCTATTACTAGTTGTTGTTTTGGTAGATTCAAAACCCTGGATTGGAAACCCTAGATTGTTAGTATGGTCAATTTTGTAAATAATAGTTATTTCTAGATTATAGCTCATTACCAATAAGTATTTTAATTATGTTTTTGACGCCTTAATAAATCTAAATGATAAATGTTTTCTACAAATATTAGTAATTTGAATAAATTTATTGTTAAGTTATTTACCGAGTATAATTAAGTTTCTTCTTTTTTAGTACAATAAGTTGCTTCTTTTGACACTAATGGTTATTTTCAAATATATCATCCAAAATTAACTAAATGGTCTATTGTTAACAAGATCTTCACAAAGACTCAACGGTAAAAATGGATAGTAATTTTGGGTTTTTTCTTTGTTTGTAGGAAGATATTTTTTTTCCTAAAAACGGGTTAAATTGCATGTGATGTAAGATCCTAAAAGACCATGAGACCTCCTATCTGATCACTTGGAGACCAGCAAGCTCAAGCTCCACTCCAAATATTCCAAATGGATATTTATCAGTTTCTAAAAAAAATGAGATACAAATCCTACATGTAGATACAGTCTAAGATCTCTAAGTGCGTGAATTTTTGATCGAGAATTCATACTATTCTAGGCTACATAGAAAACGTAAATCTGGCCAAATTGCACCACCTAGATCCAACAATTTGTCATTTTTTCCTAGTTTAAAAACAAGAAATGGTGAATTAAAAGTTTGCGCACTTGTAGATCTATCACCATTTAGATTTTCCCCTGAATTTTTTGAAATTTACATGCATATTTGATTTTTTAGTAAGAAATGTTACATGGAGCTAAGCTACATAAGGGTTTCATGTTATTTCATCGATTCAGTATTCCTCTTTTTTTAATCTCTATTTCCAATTCGGTCTTGATTAGTCCACAAGGTTGAATGGTCAAGTCATGGAAAATTCATTATTGGAATGTTTTAGAGAGAATGTTGAGTTGGTAGTATGTAAGTTCAGCGATGTACGAACAAGGACTAATTTTACTTCCACATATAGGTTGCGGAGTATGTGAAGGTGCGGATTCTATTTAGGAATAATAAGTAAGAGGTATAGAATCCCATCCATGCGTTCATGCTAATACAAGAGTGGATCCAATGCACATAATACTTTTCGATATTGAGGGAGTTCGAGTGATGAATTTTGGATGTCATGCCCTCTACTTTTTTTTTTGTATTAGTAGATACCCCAAAATTCATAAATGATGTATTTCCTTTATGAATTTTTAATCGTTACTTACGAATTTTTATTTCTTCCTCTGCCCCACCAATTATTTTCCCTCACAACCATGGTAGAGCTCCCTGTGGGCGCGGAGGCCGCAGAACCAAGAATAACGAAGCAGAAGATTCTACCAGCTGTTGAAAGATCATCTTCCGTTTAGATAATTAATGACAACATAGCTATTGGACTAATTTCTATTTGATAGTACTTGCATGTCCTATTTGATATATATGAAAATGCCCAGGTTCAACAAGTATACAATCTCAATGGGTTACAAAAATGTTTCGAATGGAAAGAGCTCGAAGAAACAAAGCTGGAGTGCCATTTTTGCAAGTAGCGGAGTCTCCGGTGAAGCCACCGGAACCTCCGCCCCATGCATTTCCCATCTCATCCAGGCGTTGGCCTCCGGTGGTGGATCCAGTGTGGCCTCCGCTAAAAACACCTTCGGGTGCATAAGAGCGGAGGCCGCAGCGGAGCCTCCGGTGAAACCACCGGAGCCCCCGCTGGCTCCACTGACCCACTGTGGGGCTAGCCTCCGGTGTGGCCTCCGCCAAAAACACCTTCGGGTGCATAAGAGCGGAGGCTGCAGCGGAGCCTCCGGTGGACCTCCGGTGGGTGGAGCCTCCGCCAAAACCACCGGAGCCTCCGTCCTGCAGAATCCAGTTTGAACAAAATGTGTTGCGCATGTGTGCGTATGTGAAGACCACCGGAGCCTCGGCGGAAACACCGGAGCCTCCGGTGCTGCGTGGACTGCACAACGGCCACTTCGGGGAAGGGGTATTTAAAGCCTTCCCCCTACCTCATAAATGCTCAAGATTTTCCCACTCTCTCTCCTAGCCATTAATGAAAGATTCAACCTCTTAGATCTCCCCCTCCAACCACCCAAACACTCCCAAACTTTGTGGAGAGCTAGAGGAGACCTAGATCCGTGATTCCACCAAAGGAATTTAAAATCCATCCACCACATCTTAGTAGATCTAGAATCCTACTTGAGGCCTAGAAACCTTAGTAGATCTTGTGCTTGTAGCTTCCACCTTGTTGCAAGAAGCTTCGGATTGCTTGACAGCCTCCATCCATCTTGTGGAGTGACCTCAAGCTCGTGTAAAGGTTTGGTCAACGCCTTCAAGTCGACCTCATAGTGGAAACAAGAATCTCCCTCACCGGAGAAGCTTAAGGAGAATAAGTTGTGCACAACCGTGCTATTGAGGAGCGCCTAGGTGGCTCCCCATCTCTCCAACGTAGACGTAATTCTCTTGAGAAGGAACTACTGGAAACATATCTTTGTCTCCTTGTTTTACACTTGTGGTTTATCTTGTTACCTTTCGTTTTACTTCCGTTGTGTATCTTATCTTGTTCACATAGGTTGCTCACCTAGTTGCACATCTAGAGAACCTTATCTTATGTTTCTCAGCCCTACTCAAAGGAAAAGAACAGTAAAATCGCTAGTTAACCTATTCACCCCCCTCTAGTTGACCATAGTGCACTTTCAATTGGTATCAGAGGCTCGGCTCTTGCTAAGAGCTTAACCGCCTAAGAGTATAATGGTCAATGAAAATGAGCCCGACGGTTCTAGTGCGGAAATCGCCAAAATGGCCGACACTATAACTAACCTACAAGAAACGGTTGGAACCATCCAAACCGAATTGTCCAAGGCTAGCTCTAGTGTTGGTTCGGAGGTTTCTAGCATAAAGAAGATGTTGGAGGCCATGATGGGGAAAACCAAGGAGTCCGAGGAACCACCTCTCACCGTCGATGATGTTAGCTCGGATAATGATTCCATTCCGTACATCGCCGAAATGGAAGCTAACATTGGTTTAGCCAAGCCGAAAGCCAACGCAAAAGCCGATAAAAAGGCTAAGAGCGGTGGGAGCTCCGAAGGCTCCAAGTCTCAATCGGCTAATGGTTCGGGGTCTAACTCAAAATTTCCACCACCTCCCAATTATGACTCTATCCATCCCATTGCCACAATGCCACACATGGTTAATGTTGGAGTTCCTCCCATGCTTAACACTAATGAATTTCTTCTTGGAAGTTTGATATGGAGTCTCATATTTCAGGACCTTGCACCGCTTTGTGGAGAAGCATACTCCATGGATTTCACCCTCATGATGCAAGCAACTTGACTCCAAGAGAAGATGTTGAATTTCAACTCAACAAGACCGCTCTTGTCACTATTCAAAAGGCTCTCCCAAGAGAATATATTGAACACATCCGCGGTATCAAGACCGCCAAGAAGGCTTGGGATAAACTTGACACCTTGTTCCAAGGCAATGCTAGCATCCAATCATCCAAGTATGATGTTGCTCTTGACAAGTCTGAGAACTTTGTTATGCTTCAAGATGAAAGTCCCGAGGAGCTATATAGAAGAGTTGTCACCCTTGGCAATCAATTGAGGGACTTTGGGAAAGAGGAAATCTACGATGAGTGGATCAAGAGGAAGTTTGTCAAGGCCATAACTCCTTTCGAGAAGAACCTCTCCACTAGCATTCGAACAGGATCGTACTACAACTCCCTCAACTCCATTGGTGTTCTTAGTGAGTGATGACCCACAAGTATAGGGGGTGTATCGTAGTACTTCCGATAAATAAGAGTGTCGAACCCAACGAGGAGAAGAAGGTGCTGACAAGCAGTTTCGATGAAGGAATAACTGTAAATACTGGAAAATAGATTTGTAGGTTTTTTTTATATTGCAGATAAATAAAATGCGAGTAAATAAAATGCAGTAGTAATAATTGCAGCAAGTGGCCCAATCCTTTCTTCAGCAAATGATAAACCGGTGAGTTTACTTATGATTAACAAACGTTCTCGAGGACACACGGGAAGTTTCTGTCAAGTGCTTTTGTTCCATGCAGTTGAATAATTTTAGGTGTTTTGATAAGTGGTGTGTGTGTGAATCTATGCTAATTTACCGTCCCATCCAAGACTAATACATACTTTTGATTATACCCCTTGCAAGCATCCGCAACTAAAAGAAAGTAATTAAGAAATAAATCTAACCAAAACTTTAAACTCCGGGATCCTACGCTCCCTCGTGTAATGGTTTCTTAAAGTGGGTTTAGGTTTCTGTCACTCCGACAACCCCACAATTAGTAGCCAAATACACGATGCATTTCCCTAGGCCAATAAATGGTGAAGTATCATGTAGTCTACGTTCAGAAGAATAACACCACAACTTAAATATCAAACATTAAATATTACTCAACATTACTTCACTACTAACAACTTGACTTCTCCCATGTCCTCAAGAACAACATGAACTACTCACAAGACATCATATGGATCGTGATCAGAGCTGATATAATGGATGATAACAATCTGGTCATAAAGTGCAAACACCGATAAATCTCACAAGCATCAACTACTAACAAGTAATCCACATCGGGAGAGAGATCTAATGCAAAACGACGATAGAGGCCCCTGATTGTTACAGCGGGATGAAGGTGGATGATGAGGGCGATGGTGCTGGTGCTGATGACGATGATGATGACGATCTTGATGATGCCCGGAGTGATGACGGTGACGATGGTGGTGATTTCCCCTCTCCGGAGAGGAATTTCCCCGGCAGATTTCTCCCTTCGAGAGAGCTTTTCTCTCTCGGGTGTTTTTCGCCCCGAGTCGCCGGTGGAATAATTCTTCGACGATGGAATGAGGCTTAGGGTTTCCTGGGGCAGACACGCAGAAAATATCCCCCAGAGGTGGGCTAGGGTGGCCACACCTATAGGTGGCACGACCAGGGGGCGCCACCCCATGGTGTGGGCCCATGGTGGCCCCCCTCTGGCTCTCCTTCTGGCTGTGTTAATCCTCTGAACTTGTAGGACACCTCCGGTGTCCCACTTCCTCTTCTGATATTCTGAAATATGGTATCCCGACAGTGCTTTTTCCATCAGATTCCCGGTCCCTGTGTTTATTCTCCAAAAAATATAAAACATGCAAAATAAGATAAAATAACATAAGAGATGCATCATAACATTAAATATTTCGATGAATAACAGAAAATTATGATATAAAATAGTGATGCAAAATGGACGTATCGGTGAGTTCATAGCCATATCCCTATCTCACAAGATCACGGATGATGCTCTCGCTCGCTCAAGAGGAGTTGGAAAGTCTCAAACCTCGCCTTGAAGTCTAAGGCAGTTGCTCGAATAGAAGAAGTGGATGAGGATGATGAGTATGATGAGGACTACGAAGACACATACAAGGGTGTTCATAAGTGCATCGCTCTTGGCATGCATGGTTATTGGAAGAGATGGGAGGCTCACAAGGCCGGTGCTCCTAGACCTTCAAGAAACAAGATCTACAAGAAGAAGGGGAGCAGCCAAGGACATGCTTCAATTGTGGAAGTGCAAATCACTTCATCAAGGAGTGTCCGTTTGAGCGAAGAGAAGAGAATGAAGGGAAGCTTGCTCACAAGGACAATAACAAAGCTCCACAAAACAATAGTCTTGCTAGGAGAGTCCCACGGGCTTTATATGTCCAAGAAGGCCCCACATTGGAAACATAATACTCCAGAGATGAAGGATAAGATGAATTCGTAGGTGTTGCCCATGTCACCATAGCTATGACTTCCTCTTCATCGGTCTCTCTATTTGAATCCCCCAATGAGAAGGCATCGATCCGACCTACATGTCTCATGGCAAAAGCCACCGCGGTAATATCTTCCACCTCCAAGTCTATTGCTACTTGTTCTCCCTCATTATTGGATTGTGTTGAAAACATTGTTGATGATGAGGAGGCCAAGAATCTAGGCTCTTGGTTATGTAGTATTGAAGGTGAAACCAAAGAAAAGGTAAAGGCCCTTTTTAGGCAACTTGATGATGCTAACTCTCTCATAGATGAGAAGGAGGAAATCATCATGACTTTGGAAAGCCATGGTGCTCTCCATGAGAACAATGAAAATGAGCTTGTAGAAGATCTTGAGAAAGAGAGATCCATGAGGGCCTCTCTTGAAGAGAGACTATCTAGTCTAGAGGAGACTTATGCTATTAGTGTTTCCAAACTTAGGAAAGATAATGAAAAATATCTTGCTTTACTTAAAATCTTTGAAGAAGAATAGTTGAAGCTAGGAATAGCTCATGAGTAACTTGTTGAGCGTCATGAAAAACTAGAAATGGAGTTCACGTCTCTTAAAGAAATTCATGACAAACTCACCAAGTCTCTAAATAAGCTTCTAGATCAATAATATAATAAGCAAGTGATATCTTCTTCTAATAGCATTGCTATCATACCTAGCTCTTGCACTACGACTAACATTGTAGGAAAAGAGAAAATTCTTAATGACGCCATAAGCTCTCAAGCAGCTAAGAAAGGGAAGCAAGGACTTGGCCTTGTTGCCAAGTCGAATCCAAGAATGTCACCTCCTCCTCTAAAAACGTTGTCTTTGTGAAAGAGGGAGAGGTGACCAAGGAGAAGGATACCAACGCCATTGTGGGTGGTGATACCTCTAAGGGGAGCATCACTCACAATGATATCGCCGGAAAATATAACTCATCTTATGTCCTCATTAAATCTAGAGATGGTCATGTTTATGCTAAATACGTTGGTACTTATTATGGTGATGATTCTCATTGGAATATTTGGGTTCCTAAGACCCTTGTTACTAACAAAAGAAGACACATTGAAGGATGGGTACCTAAATCAAGAAATTGATATCTTGTAGGGAAATGCTTCCGGGTCAAGTAGATGGACGGTGGATAGCAGTGCATCCCAACATATGACCAGAAGCAATGATGCAATGAGTAATATTGAACCTCCATTATCTCATCTCAATTGCATCACGATTGGTGACAACTCCGAGCTTAAGGTATTGGGACGAGGCAAGGTGGCTATCTCAAATGATTTATCTATTGAGAATGTTATCCTTGTTGAGTCCCTTGGTTATAACTTGATGTCCATTCTTCAACTTGCAAATTGTGGCTTTAACTCTTTGTTCAATAAAGAGAATGTGATTGTCACTCGAGAAACAACTCTTAAAGTAGCCTTTGTTGGTTTTGTCGAGAACGGCATGTATGTAGTGGACTTCTCTAAAGAATACATGTGTGTCGCGACATGCCTAATGGCTAAAGTTGATGTGGGTTGGCTTTGGCATCGCCGGTTAGCCCACACCAATATGAGGATGTTGAATGGCCTTCAAAGTGGCAATCATGTTTTAGGACTAACCAAGGCTAAGTTTTCTAAAGATCGTGTGTGTAGATCTTGTGCCTTTGGGAAGCAACATGGAGAACTTCACCCAACCAAGACTACTATCTCCACCACAAGAATTCTCGAGCTCATTCACTTAGATCTCTTTGGTCCGCTATCTTATGATAGTCTCGAAGGAAATAAGTATTGCTTGGTGATAGTGGATGATTATTCAAGATATTGTTGGGTGTATTTCTTCAAGAGGAAAAGTGAAACTCAAAAGAGAGTCATCGAGTTCATCACTCTAGTGGAGCGCCAACACAATGCTTCCATATTAGCCATCCGGAGAGATAATGGCTCGGAGTTCAAGAACTATACCGTTGAGAGTTTTCTTAGTGGGCATTGCTCATCAATATTCCACTCCTTATACCCCTCAACAAAATGGTGTTGAGGAGAGAAAGAACCTTACTTTGATGGATGCGGCTAGGACCATGATTGCGGAGTTGTCTTCTCCCTATAACTTTTGGGCCGAAGCCGTTTCCACCGCGTGTCATGCTACCAACCGGTTATATCTTTGCAAGATCTTTAATAAGACTCCCTATGAGATTCTCACGGGAAAGAAACCGTATGTATCTTACTTCAAGGTCTTCGGTTGCAAGTGCTTCATTCGCAAGAAAGGTAAACGTTTGTAAAAATTTAAGACCAAATCTTATGAGGGTATCTTTGTTGGCTATGCCACAAACGCTCACTCCTATAGAGTCTACAACAAGTCCACCGGACAAGTTGAAGAATCTACAGACGTGGTGTTTGATGAGGATAACGGCTCCCAAGGGGGGGCGTATAGATCATGGTGTTGTAGGAGATGCAATTCCTCCCATCTTCATAAGAAGAATGGGGATTGGTGAAATAATCTCCATTGAGGGTTACCGGATGACGGAGGGAGAAGGACTATGCCCCACTCAAGTGGAGCCATTGACTACACCCATTGATGCACAAACTACTCAACAATATGCACCAAGCCCTCAAGCTAATGATCAAGGTCAAACGAGTAATCAAAGCCAAGCTAATGATCAAGGTCAAACAAGTGAAAAGGCCAAGATATTCATCCTAATCATGATCAAGGTCCTATCATTGTGGAGAGAGCTCAACCTAGTGGTGATCCTTCACCCATTGTTGATCAAGGACGAGATGAAGATGGACAAGTCTCCGATGAAGAAGGTGATTCTCAAGCTATATCCAAGGAATCTTTGGAGGAGATGCTAGCTCGTAGAGCAAAGAGAAGTCTAGGGAATCTTGAACGAGCGGGTCACACGGAGGAGAAGATACTTGGGCAAGTTCGTGTAAGGGTTGTCACTAGGAGGAAATTGGCGGATTTTAGTAAGGCTCATGCTTTTGTCTCTTTCATTGAACCCAAGAAGGTCTATGAAGCTCTCGAAGACCAAGATTGGCTTGAAGCCATGCATGATGAACTCAATAACTTCGAGCGCAACAAAGTGTGGAAGTTAGTGACAAGACCCAAGGATTGCAAGAATGTTATTAGCACCAAATGGGTGTTCCAGAACAAGCAAGACAAAGATGATATTGTCATTCGCAACAAGGCAAGATTGGTGGCTCAAGGGTTTTCTCAAGTCGAAGGTGTTGATTTCGGTGAAACCTTTGCCCCCGTAACTCGTCCCGAATCCATTCGCATCTTACTTGCTTATGCATCTCATCATAATTTTAAGTTGCAAAAAATGGATGTGAAGAGTGCTTTCCTAAATGGTCCCATTAGTGAGTTAGTATATGTTAAGCAACCTCCGGGAGGATCCCAACCACCCCGATTATGTCTATAAACTCGATAAGGCACTCTATGGACTTAAACAAGCTCCACGTGCGTGGTACGAGTACCATAAATAGTTTCTAGTGGATCGTGGGTTTAATGTTGGTTTTAGCGATCCCACCCGCTATACCAAGACGGTTGGAGGTGACTTATTCATATGCCAACTCTATGTGGATGACATCATTTTTGGGTCTACTAACACTTTGTTCAATGAGGAGTTTTGCAAGCTTATGACCGATAGGTTTGAGATGTCTATGATGGGAGAACTGGAGTTTTTCCTTGGCTTTGAAGTGTCACGCCCCGAGATCGGGCACTATGCAGATTTCAGCATTTCCGCCAAAATCCACATAATAACCGATTCCAGGTTGCCACTTGTGATAACATTACAACAGTTCACGAATATTCCACAACAACAGAAGAGATATATACAAGATGACTCAAACGAGTCAAGGATACAACTGGTACAATACAAAGATCCAAATAACAGCGGAAGAAGCGACATAGTGTCCGACTACGGACAAGATACAAATTGGACTAAGAGTCCTGAAGATAACCGATGGCGTCCAATCCCTGCCCAGGCCAAGCCGGAGGGATTCCCAAGCTAACGTCGTCAGACTTCAAACCTGTTGACTGCAATGTGGAATATGCAGCCACGAAATGGATTCGTGGGTCAGTACTATTAAGTATTGGCAAGTGGATAAACCATACTCACAAGATACCAGCGTAACCAATCATAACAAGATACAAATACTTTGGGTACAACGGAAGGAAGGGATTAGTGCAAAGAAACGGCAGCGGGAAGCACCAACAACTAGAGAGACACGCTACAACTTCCGGCTAAAAGAAAGGGATGAGATAGCGCGACAAAACCAACTATAACTACTCACCAAACAATACCCATCCAGTGTTACCCCCTACTAAGGAAGCAACCCAAGGAAACTCACACTGTTGATTAAGGTGACATTTATTTTTATGGTGGAGGTAATCTATATTACTAGTCAAGTTATCATCGTTAAGTGTAACTTGTCTGAGTACTTGTTAGCCAGCACTTTCACCAAGTCATCCATAACCGCGGACAACACGGCTTCTCGAGAAGATTTAACCCTGCAGGGATGCACCAATTTGCCCGTACACGTAAGAATAACCCGCCAGGCGGGGAGCAAACCCACCAAGCAGGCCACTCAACACAACCCAACTCTTCTTCGCATCAAGCCCAAAGAACCACGTGCTGTGCGTGCGCGGCTAATCGAGCCCCCACGAAGAAAAGGGGGACCCTCATAGCACTGGAAGACCACGCCGCCCTAAATGCCGACTACAAAAGTTCCACCCTGGCGCCAAGGGTTCGCACCTGCATATGCATGCATCAAATGGAAAGCCCGAACTAAGTGCGGCGATTTGGACGAGATGCGAATCGAATCAGAATTGCGGGGGGGCGCCCATACTCGCTTCCCACATGCGGTTAGTGCGCTCATCATGGATCGGAGGACAAGACCCTTTTCCTAATTAAGTTCGACACTAGCAGGCCTCAAAACCACGCCGGGCCTCCTGCCGGTGCCTTATCATCAGATTATTATTACCCCAAACATTAACATGTTGTTGATTAAATTGAAACCCAACTATCAACTAAACAGGTGATACGACGAAGGAAAACAAGACTCGAGCACAAACAAATCTAAGCATGCAACTACGACACGAGGGCCAACAAGGTAAACAAACAACAGTTGATAGGAAGTGGAAGGAAGGCTATATCATGGCTGCAAGGTAAACATATGATAGGATCGAGACACAAGCATCGAATCATAAGGCTAGCATAAAGACAATGGAAAGAATCGGTAACAAGTGAGGAAAGGCAACATGGGTAGCAAGTGAGTATACTTGCCTGGAATCCAGAAGTAGAGGTACATCCGCAGAACTTGTCGTTGCTCACATCATCTCAACGTCCTATCCACGAAGAAGCAACAAACTAGAACAAACACCGGATGCAACACTTACTACTACGGTAAAAGATCCGGCATGATCCTAATTTTATATGCATGACATGCGAGATGCAACGCAAAAATGCAATTAAATCAATTTAAATTGAGCCGGAAGACCAACATTTAATTTAGGAGGTTCACGTTATTTATCTACCCATCAAGATTAAATGTTGTTTAACATGGCGAGATAATATAAAGATGAGCTATGCAATTTTAAATGGAACCGGGACAATATTTAGTTATCCCAACTCATTCCATATTTAATTATTAGGTGACATTACTATTACCCGCACCCACAAGATGCAATGCAACACATGAATGATTTAATATGCACGATATAGATGACATTTAGAAAAAGATGGTATTTAGAAAATACGCATATAGAGGTTAGGGTTTGGGTTCGCACGTTGGAAGAGAGGGTCTTCGGATTCGAAGGTAGCATCTTCGGACGTAGAGGAAGTAGTGGAAGTAGTCGACGTCGAGGAAGTAGTCGTACTCGTTCTGTAGCCGAAGTAGTCGAAGCCGGACGCATCATAACCTTCGGTGTTGGGTAGCAGTGGAAGTAGACGTTCTCGGGTCGTCGAGAGACTAGTCATGAACGAACCGCAACATCCCTGTCTTCGACGTTGATGGCGAACTTTGCGGTTCCGATCTTCGTGGGGACGGAGTTCACGACAACGTGGTCTCACAAACACGCACGAAGGCGGTCAGCACAAACAAAATGGACATGGATAGAACTCGGCGGTGTAGATATCAACATGTCATTGCGGTACTTGTCGGCGGAGATCTCGGTGTGCTCGACTCGGCGGTGTACGGACCATAGCTGACGGGGTCGTTCTTGTCGTTGCCGTTCGGGTACCGATGGCAAGTGACGCGCGGTGTAGGATCACCGATGAGTGCACGGCGCTGCGGAAAGGGTCCACGGGACGCAAGGGGCACGACAGCCTCTACCACGACAAACATCGCACGGGCATGAACAAAGTGCCTCTTGTGGACATTCCACCGAGCACCTAGCGGCGTCGCGGACGGAGGCCGGAGCGGAGTCGAACAAGCTGCAACTGCAACGGGAAACGCCGGCGCGGGGGTTAAGGAGGAGGCGAGGTAGGCCGATGAGAGACGGCAGGGTCGGCGACCTGAGCTAGAGGAGATGCCTCGATGCAGTTCATCGGGGCGGAGCAGAGGCAGGCCGGGGCGACTCTCGGCCGCACAAGGCGGACAATGGAAAGCGACGGCGTGGGCTCTTGCGGTGTGGTGTCGGGGACGCGTAGGACTGGGAGGGCGAGAGGCTCGGACGGAGGCGCGCAGCTCATGGAGCAGCAGCAGCTGCCGACGTCTGCAGGCGCGACTGCCAGGAGGAAGACGGGGAACAGGGACTCGGACCGTGAAGTGTCCGTCGGGGACGAGCAGAGGTGTGGCTGGCGGCGCCGCCATGTGGAGCCTCCAGGGCCTGCTCGGGTTGTGGTCGGGAGGAGCTCGAGGCAGCGTCGGTGTGCCTGTCGCCGGGAGGAAGCAAGGGGCGACGGGAGGCCGGCTTGTGGAGGAAGGACGGAGCAGGGGTCTGGGGCTCGGGACCGGAGGCGAGCGTGAGCGTGGGTAGGAGAGGAGGGGCACCGGAATGGAGAGGTGGCGCAGCCAAGGCGACGAGCGAGAGGGAGCGGCGGCCTCATCTTCTATCGAGGAGGAAGGAGGCAGAGAGCGAGAGGAGCATGCAGGCGGCGCTGGGTGTAGGGGATCGATCGATCGGGTTGGGGAGAGGGCCTCGCCCGTGTGTGATGCGTGCGTTCTGTCTGGATAGGGGTGGTGGGAGGACCTAGTTGTGAAAACGAGAAAAGGAAGGAGGGTGGCTGCAAGATCCTAGGGGTGGGAGAGCAAAACTGCTAGGGTTTCGGTCTGGCTAGGCCATGGGCCTCTAGTAGGCCTGGCCGGCTGGGCTCTCTCTCTCCCTCTTAAAACCTTTTTTTTCCAGAAATTGGTTAGGTACTATTAAAAAAATAGTTTTATGTACCAAACAAATTCTAGAAAGTTGTAGAAAATAGGACTTGATGAATTTAATAAAGTTTGCAAGTTTTAGATGCACGATGATGTAGGAGGATGCCATGCGATGCAAAAAGAAAAATGACAATAAATTCTATTTGGGGAAAAGCCCCGGGCGTTACAGCCGACACCACTAACAAGGGATTGCGCCCTCGCAATCCGCTCCAAGCCGGTAAGAGAGAGAAGAAGTTGGAGCTATCGAGTCTTCATTCTTCAAGGTGATCTCCTCGACACCACTAACAAGCTTCTCGACACCACTAACAAGAGATTCTTGCTCGTTGTTGTTGATGATGATGCTCTTCCAGTGAGAATCTTCTGAAGTTCGAACCTATTAGGTTAAAAGGCTAAGAGACGTCCAACCCTCATAGGATCCTAAACTTTGAAAGATAGATAAGAGAGGAGACTCCAAAACAAATAAGATGAGAGGAGAAATAGAATAGAGATAAGGAGAAAACAAGAATCCTATTGAGATGTTTCCAAAATAGTTTAGCAGAAATAGTTTTTGACACTCTAGAAACAACGACCGTTAGCGAGGTTATCCTACAGGCTTTGCGGACCCGTTGCTTCGATAACCATTCGTATCGAAACCACTTTGGGAATTGGAAACCATGCTCTGATACCATTTGTGACGCCCTGAGATCGGGCACTATGCAGATTTCAGCATTTCCGCCAAAATCCACATAATAACCGATTCCAGGTTGCCACTTGTGATAACATTACAACAGTTCACGAATATTCCACAACAACAGAAGAGATATATACAAGATGACTCAAACGAGTCAAGGATACAACTGGTACAATACAAAGATCCAAATAACAGCGGAAGAAGCAACATAGTGTCCGACTACGGACAAGATACAAATTGGACTAAGAGTCCTGAAGATAACCGATGGCGTCCAATCCCTGCCCAGGCCAAGCCGGAGGGATTCCCAAGCTAACGTCGTCAGACTTCAAACCTGTTGACTGCAATGTGGAATATGCAGCCACGAAATGGATTTGTGGGTCAGTACTATTAAGTACTGGCAAGTGGATAAACCATACTCACAAGATACCAGCGTAACCAATCATCACAAGATACAAATACTTTGGGTACAACGGAAGGAAGGGATTAGTGCAAAGAAACGGCAGCGGGCAGCACCAACAACTAGAGAGACACGCTACAACTTCCGGCTAAAAGAAAGGGATGAGATAGCGCGACAAAACCAACTATAACTACTCACCAAACAATACCCATCCAGTGTTACCCCCTACTAAGGAAGCAACCCAAGGAAACTCACACTGTTGATTAAGGTGACATTCATTTTTATGGTGGAGGTAATCTATATTACTAGTCAAGTTATCATCGTTAAGTGTAAGTTGTCTGAGTACTTGTTAGCCAGCACTTTCACCAAGTCATCCATAACCGTGGACAACACGGCTTCTCGAGAAGATTTAACCCTGCAGGGATGCACCAATTTGGCCGTACACGTAAGAATAACCCGCCAGGCGGGGAGCAAACCCACCAAGCAGGCCACTCAACACAACCCAACTCTTCTTCGCATCAAGCCCAAAGAACCACATGTTGTGCGTGCGCGGCTAATCGAGCCCCCACGAAGAAAAGGGGGACCCTCATAGCACTGGAAGACCACGCCGCCCTAAATGCCGACTACAAAAGTTCCACCCTGGCGCCAAGGGTTCGCACCTGCATATGCATGCATCAAATGGAAAGCCCGAACTAAGTGTGGCGATTTGGACGAGATGCGAATCGAATCAGAATTGCGGGGGGCGCCCATACTCGCTTCCCACATGCGGTTAGTGCGCTCATCATGGATCGGAGGACAAGACCCTTTCCTAATTAAGTTCGACACTAGCAGGCCTCAAAACCACGCCGGGACTCCTACCGGTGCCTTATCATCAGATTATTATTACCCCAAACATTAACATGTTGTTGATTAAATTGAAACCCAACTATCAACTAAACAGGTGATACGACGAAGGACAACAAGACTCGAGCACAAACAAATCTAAGCATGCAACTACGACACGAGGGCCAACAAGGTAAACAAACAACAGTTGATAGGAAGTGGAAGGAAGGCTATATCATGGCTGCAAGGTAAACATATGATAGGATCGAGACACAAGCATCGAATCATAAGGCTAGCATAAAGACAACGGAAAGAATCGGTAACAAGTGAGGAAAGGCAACATGGGTAGCAAGTGAGTATACTTGCCTGGAATCCAGCAAGTAGAGGTACATCCGCAGAACTTGTCGTTGCTCACATCATCTCAACGTCCTATCCGCGAAGAAGCAACGAACTAGAACAAACACCGGATGCAACAATTACTACTACGGTAAAAGATCCAGCATGATCCTAATTTTATATGCATGACATGCGAGATACAACGCAAAAATGCAATTAAATCAATTTAAATTGAGCCGGAAGACCAACATTTAATTTAGGAGGTTCACGTTATTTATCTACCCATCAAGATTAAATGTTGTTTAACATGGCTAGATAATATAAAGATGAGCTATGCAATTTCAAATGGAACCGGGACAATATTTAGTTATCCCAACTCATTCCATATTTAATTATTAGGTGACATTACTATTACCCGCACCCACAAGATGCAATGCAACACATGAATGATTTAATATGCACGATATAGATGACATTTAGAAAAAGATGGTATTTAGAAAATACGCATATAGAGGTTAGGGTTTGGGTTCGCACGTTGGAAGAGAGGGTCTTCGGATTCGAAGGTAGCATCTTCGGACGTAGAGGAAGTAGTGGATGTAGTCGACGTCGAGGAAGTAGTCGTACTCGTTCTGTAGCCGAAGTAGTCGAAGCCGGACGCATCATAACCTTCGGTGTTGGGTAGCAGTGGAAGTAGACGTTCTCGGGTCGTCGAGAGACTAGTCATGAACGAACCGCAACATCCCTGTCTTCGACGTTGATGGCGAACTTTGCGGTTCCGATCTTCGTGGAGACGGAGTTCACGACAACGTGGTCTCACAAACACGCACGAAGGCGGTCAGCACAAACAAAATGGACATGGATAGAACTCGGCGGTGTAGATATCGACATGTCATTGCGGTACTTGTCGGCGGAGATCTCGGTGTGCTCGACTCGGCGGTGTACGGACCATAGCTGACGGGGTCGTTCTTGTCGTTGCCGTTCGGGTACCGATGGCAAGTGACGCGCGGTGTAGGATCACCGATGAGTGCACGGCGCTGCGGAAAGGGTCCACGGGACGCAAGGGGCACGACAGCCTCGACCACGACAAACATCGCACGGGCATGAACAAAGTGCCTCTTGTGGACATTCCACCGAGCACCTAGCGGCGTCGCGGACGGAGGCCGGAGCGGAGTCGAACAAGCTGCAGCTGCAACGGGAAACGCCGGCACGGGGGTTAAGGAGAAGGCGAGGTAGGCCGATGAGAGACGGCAGGGTCGGCGACCTGAGCTAGAGGAGATGCCTCGATGCAGTTCATCGGGGCGGAGCAGAGGCAGGCCGGGGCGACTCTCGGCCGCACAAGGCGGACAATGGAAAGCGACGGCGTGGGCTCTTGCGGTGTGGTGTCGGGGACGCGTAGGACTGGGAGGGCGAGAGGCTCGGCCGGAGGCGCGCAGCTCATGGAGCAGCAGCAGCTGCCGACGTCTGCAGGCGCGACTGCCAGGAGGAAGACGGGGAACAGGGACTCGGACCGTGAGGTGTCCGTCGGGGACGAGCAGAGGTGTGGCTGGCGGCGCCGCCATGTGGAGCCTCCAGGGCCTGCTCGGGTCGTGGTCGGGAGGAGCTCGAAGCAGCGCCGGTGTGCCTGTCGCCGGGAGGAAGCAAGGGGCGACGGGAGGCCGGCTTGTGGAAGAAGGACGGAGCAGGGGTCTGGGGCTCGGGACCGGAGGCGAGCGTGAGCGTGGGTAGGAGAGGAGGGGCGCCGGAATGGAGAGGTATCGCAGCCAAGGCGACGAGCGAGAGGGAGCGGCGGCCTCATCTTCTATCGAGGAGGAAGGAGGCAGAGAGCGAGAGGAGCATGCATGCGGCGCTGGGTGTAGGGGATCGATCGATCGGGTTGGGGAGAGGGCCTCGCCCGTGTGTGATGCGTGCGTTCTGTCTGGATAGGGGTGGTGGGAGGACCTAGTTGTGAAAACGAGAAAAGGAAGGAGGGTGGCTGCAAGATCCTAGGGGTGGGAGAGCAAAACTGCTAGGGTTTCGGTCTGGCTAGGCCATGGGCCTCTAGTAGGCCTGGCCGGCTAGGCTCTCTCTCTCCCTCTTAAAACCTTTTTTTTCCAGAAATTGGTTAGGTACTATTAAAAAATAGTTTTATGTACCAAACAAATTCTAGAAAGTTATAGAAAATAGGACTTGATGAATTTAATAAAGTTTGCAAGTTTTAGATGCACGATGATGTAGGAGGATGCCATGCGATGCAAAAAGAAAAACGACAATCAATTCTATTTGGGGAAAAGCCCCGGGCGTTACAGCCGACACCACTAACAAGGGATTGCGCCCTCGCAATCCGCTCCAAGCCGGTAAGAGAGAGAAGAAGTTGGAGCTATCGAGTCTTCATTCTTCAAGGTGATCTCCTCGACACCACTAACAAGCTTTTCGACACCACTAACAAGAGATTCTTGCTCGTTGTTGATGATGATGCTCTTCCAGTGAGAATCTTCCGAAGTTCGAACCTATTAGGTTAAAAGGCTAAGAGACGTCCAACCCTCATAGGATCCTAAACTTTGAAAGATAGATAAGAGAGGAGACTCCAAAACAAATAAGATGAGAGGAGAAATAGAATAGAGATAAGGAGAAAACAAGAATCCTATTGAGATGTTTCCAAAATAGTTTAGCAGAAATAGTTTTTGACACTCTAGAAACAACGACCGTTAGCGAGGTTATCCTACAAGCTTTGCGGACCCGTTGCTTCGATAACCATTCGTATCGAAACAACTTTGGGAATCGGAAACCATGCTCTGATACCATTTGTGACGCCCCGAGATCGGGCACTATGCAGATTTCAGCATTTCCGCCAAAATCCACATAATAACCGATTCCAGGTTGCCACTTGTGATAACATTACAACAGTTCACGAATATTCCACAACAACAGAAGAGATATATACAAGATGACTCAAACGAGTCAAGGATACAACTGGTACAGTACAAAGATCCAAATAACAGCGGAAGAAGCAACATAGTGTCCGACTACGGACAAGATACAAATTGGACTAAGAGTCCTGAAGATAACCGATGGCGTCCAATCCCTGCCCAGGCCAAGCCGGAGGGATTCCCAAGCTAACGTCGTCAGACTTCAAACCTGTTGACTGCAATGTGGAATATGCAGCCACGAAATGGATTCGTGGGTCAGTACTATTAAGTACTGGCAAGTGGATAAACCATACTCACAAGATACCAGCGTAACCAATCATCACAAGATACAAATACTTTGGGTACAACGGAAGGACGGGATTAGTGCAAAGAAACGGCAGCGGGCAGCACCAACAACTAGAGAGACACGCTACAACTTCCGGCTAAAAGAAAGGGATGAGATAGCGCGACAAAACCAACTATAACTACTCACCAAACAATACCCATCCAGTGTTACCCCCTACTAAGGAAGCAACCCAAGGAAACTCACACTGTTGATTAAGGTGACATTCATTTTTATGGTGGAGCTAATCTATATTACTAGTCAAGTTATCATCGTTAAGTGTAAGTTGTCTGAGTACTTGTTAGCCAGCACTTTCACCAAGTCATCCATAACCGCGGACAACACGGCTTCTCGAGAAGATTTAACCCTGCAGGGATGCACCAATTTGGCCGTACACGTAAGAATAACCCGCCAGGCGGGGAGCAAACCCACCAAGCAGGCCACTCAACACAACCCAACTCTTCTTCGCATCAAGCCCAAAGAACCACGTGTTGTGCGTGCGCGGCTAATCGAGCCCCCACGAAGAAAAGG
Organism: Alopecurus myosuroides; assembly: GCA_028641055.1. NCBI lineage: Eukaryota > Viridiplantae > Streptophyta > Magnoliopsida > Poales > Poaceae > Alopecurus > Alopecurus myosuroides. The sequence goes on from CM054060.1 coordinate 271,487,171, forward strand.
GGGACCCTCATAGCACTGGAAGACCACGCCGCCCTAAATGCCGACTACAAAAGTTCCACCCTGGCGCCAAGGGTTCGCACCTGCATATGCATGCATCAAATGGAAAGCCCGAACTAAGTGTGGCGATTTGGACAAAATGCGAATCGAATCAGAATTGCGGGGGGCGCCCATACTCGCTTCCCACATGCGGTTAGTGCTCTCATCATGGATCGGAGGACAAGACCCTTTTCCTAATGAAGTTCGACACTAGCAGGCCTCAAAACCACGCCGGGACTCCTACCGGTGCCTTATCATCAGATTATTATTACCCCAAACATTAACATGTTGTTGATTAAATTGAAACCCAACTATCAACTAAACAGGTGATACGACGAAGGACAACAAGAATCGAGCACAAACAAATCTAAGCATGCAACTACGACACGAGGGCCAACAAGGTAAACAAACAACAGTTGATAGGAAGTGGAAGGAAGGCTATATCATGTCTGCAAGGTAAACATATGATAGGATCGAGACACAAGCATCGAATCATAAGGCTAGCATAAAGACAACGGAAAGAATCGGTAACAAGTGAGGAAAGGCAACATGGGTAGCAAGTGAGTATACTTGCCTGGAATCCAGCAAGTAGAGGTACATCCGCAGAACTTGTCGTTGCTCACATCATCTCAACGTCCTATCCGCGAAGAAGCAACGAACTAGAACAAACACCGGATGCAACAATTACTACTACGGTAAAAGATCCAGCATGATCCTAATTTTATATGCATGACATGCGAGATGCAACGCAAAAATGCAATTAATTCAATTTAAATTGAGCCGGAAGACCAACATTTAATTTAGGAGGTTCACGTTATTTATCTACCCATCAAGATTAAATGTTGTTTAACATGGCGAGATAATATAAAGATGAGCTATGCAATTTTAAATGGAACCGGGACAATATTTAGTTATCCCAACTCATTCCATATTTAATTATTAGGTGACATTACTATTACCCGCACCCACAAGATGCAATGCAACACATGAATGATTTAATATGCACGATATAGATGACATTTAGAAAAAGATGGTATTTAGAAAATACGCATATAGAGGTTAGGGTTTGGGTTCGCACGTTGGAAGAGAGGGTCTTCGGATTCGAAGGTAGCATCTTCGGACGTAGAGGAAGTAGTGGAAGTAGTCGACGTCGAGGAAGTAGTCGTACTCGTTCTGTAGCCGAAGTAGTCGAAGCCGGACGCATCATAACCTTCGGTGTTGGGTAGCAGTGGAAGTAGACGTTCTCGGGTCGTCGAGAGACTAGTCATGAACGAACCGCAACATCCCTGTCTTCGACGTTGATGGCGAACTTTGCGGTTCCGATCTTCGTGGAGACGGAGTTCACGACAACGTGGTCTCACAAACACGCACGAAGGCGGTCAGCACAAACAAAATGGACATGGATAGAACTCGGCGGTGTAGATATCGACATGTCATTGCGGTACTTGTCGGCGGAGATCTCGGTGTGCTCGACTCGGCGGTGTACGGACCATAGCTGACGGGGTCGTTCTTGTCGTTGCCGTTCGGGTACCGATGGCAAGTGACGCGCGGTGTAGGATCACCGATGAGTGAACAGCGCTGCGGAATGGGTCCACGGGATGCACGGGGCACGACAGCCTCGACCACGACAAACATCGCACGGGCATGAACAAAGTGCCTCTTGTGGACATTCCACCGAGCACCTAGCGGCGTCGCGGACGGAGGCCGGAGCGGAGTCGAACAAGCTGCAGCTGCAACAGGAAACGCCGGCGCGGGGGTTAAGGAGGAGGCGAGGTAGGCCGATGAGAGACGGCAGGGTCGGCGACCTGAGGTAGAGGAGATGCCTCGATGCAGTTCATCGGGGCGGAGCAGAGGCAGGCCGGGGCGACTCTCGGCCGCACAAGGCGGACAATGGAAAGCGACGGCGTGGGCTCTTGCGGTGTGGTGTCGGGGACGCGTAGGACTGGGAGGGCGAGAGGCTCGGCCGGAGGCGCGCAGCTCATGGAGCAGCAGCTGCTGCCGACGTCTGCAGGCGCGACTGCCAGGAGGAAGACGGGGAACAGGGACTCGGACCGTGAGGTGTCCGTCGGGGACGAGCAGAGGTGTGGCTGGCGGCGCCGCCATGTGGAGCCTCCAGGGCCTGCTCGGGTCGTGGTCGGGAGGAGCTCGAAGCAGCGCCGGTGTGCCTGTCGCCGGGAGGAAGCAAGGGGCGACGGGAGGCCGGCTTGTGGAGGAAGGACGGAGCAGGGGTCTGGGGCTCGGGACCGGAGGCGAGCGTGAGCGTGGGTAGGAGAGGAGGGGCGCCGGAATGGATAGGTGGCGCAGCCAAGGCGACGAGCGAGAGGGAGTGGCGGCCTCATCTTCTATCGAGGAGGAAGGAGGCAGAGAGCGAGAGGAGCATGCAGGCGGCGCTGGGTGTAGGGGATCGATCGATCGGGTTGGGGAGAGGGCCTCGCCTGTGTGTGATGCGTGCGTTCTGTCTGGATAGGGGTGGTGGGAGGACCTAGTTGTGAAAACGAGAAAAGGAAGGAGGGTGGCTGCAAGATCCTAGGGGTGGGAGAGCAAAACTGCTAGGGTTTCGGTCTGGCTAGGCCATGGGCCTCTAGTAGGCCTGGCCGGCTGGGCTCTCTCTCTCCCTCTTAAAACCTTTTTTTTCCAGAAATTGGTTAGGTACTATTAAAAAAATAGTTTTATGTACCAAACAAATTATAGAAAGTTATAGAAAATAGGACTTGATGAATTTAATAAAGTTTGCAAGTTTTAGATGCACGATGATGTAGGAGGATGCCATGCGATGCAAAAAGAAAAACGACAATCAATTCTATTTGGGGAAAAGCCCCGGGCGTTACATGAAGTGAATCAATATCATGAAGGAACTTTGATCAAACAAGAAAAATACACTCAAGACATGCTCAATAGATTCAATATGCATGATGCCAAGCCTATGAAGACTCCCATGTCCACAACCACTAACTTGAAACCCGACCCCAATGGTAAAGAGGTATATCAAAAGGTATACCGCTCCATGATTGACTCTTTGCGCTACCTTTGTGCATCTAGACCGAATATCATGTATAGTGTAGGTAAATGTGCAAGGTTTCAAGCCTCTCCGAGGAAAAGTCATTTGGAAGCGGTTAAACGAATATTTCGATATTTGGTTCATAACCCAAATTTTGGTCTTTGGTATCCCAAGGGTTCAAGTTTTCAGCTTATTGGGTATTCGGATGCGGATTATGAGGGAGAGAAGACCAGATAGGAAGTCCACATCCGGGGGTTGCCAATTCCTTGGTTGCTCCTTAGTGTGTTGGTCTTCAAAGAAGCAAAACTGCATTGCTCTCTCCACCACCGAGGCCGAGTATATCTCCGCGGAAAGTTGTTGTGCCCAATTGCTTTGGATGAGGCAATCCTTGAAGGATTATGGTATTCACTTTGACAAGGTGCCTCTTCTTTGTGACAATGAGAGTGCTATCAAGATCTCCTACAACCCCTTTCTTCATTCCAAGACGAAGCACATTGAGATCCGTCATCATTTCATTCGGGATCATGTTGAGAAGGGTGATATTGATCTCTCATATGTGTCCACCGAGGATCAACTTGCTGATATCTTCACGAAGGCCGTTGATGAACCAAGATTTCGAGGTTTGAGGAATGAACTAAATGTCATCGATTCATCCACCTTCACTTGAAACCTTTCATATGTACCTTAATTATATGTGTTATTAGGTTTGGATGTAGGCATGGACATAGGGGGAGCCTTACTCAACTCATGAGTATACACTCCTCTTATTATGCGAAAATCAATACTTCATTTCATATCTAGTCATTTTGTGACCCATTGTGCTTAATTGTGAGTGGTATTCTTGGACCCAAGATACATCTTCTCGGTGCCAAAGTACACACTCAAACACGGTGGCCACGGCCACCAACCTCCTACTGATGGAGTTGTTTTTTATTTTTGTCTCTTTCACGCACATACTATTCCCCCTTGACCACTTGCGCGGGTTCGGTTTTTATTCCTTTGCATCTTGTGAACCCGCATCGAGTAATGTCTCTCGTATGACAGTTACAATCTTCCAACCCAAGCTTGCTTTGCCCAAAATACTATTTCTATCCGAATGTTCTTGTTTTCTGATCTCAGTGTGCTCACACTAGGTCTGGCGGAGGCTCCGGTGAAACCACCGGAGGCTCCGCTGCGCCTGTCCACCGGAGCCCACTAGTACCTCCGCTGGTGCGAAATTCGCCCAGCGGATCTGTACTGCACAACGCCTCGTGGACAGAAGGCGGAACCTCCGGTGAAACCACTGGAGGCTCCGCCCGCTGCGGTTCTGCGGGATAAGACCTAGGGCGGGCGGGGTCAACAAGATCCAAATCTTATTTCCCCCACTCTCCCTCCCTCTTCCTCCTCCAAACCGCCGCCGCCTCCCACGTCTCTGCCACCGGGAAGAGTGCTCCACTGCCGGGAGGCCCTCCTTCTTTCTTGGACTGCTCCGGGATCTCCTTCCTCCCTCTACTTCCACCATGGATGCGGGTATGTATCCTCTCTCTCTCCCATCTAGTTGATAGATGGGGAAGCACTAGGAGCCACATGTTCTTCACATCTAGATGCGTGGATTTAGGTTTGGGAGTAGAAAATCATGAGTACGAACCCTAGAAACCTAGATTGTGAGTATTAGGCATGAATCACTTTGGTTCTTAGGGTGGATTTGTCATGTTCCCTAATCCATTGTTATTCATTCCTAATATTCCTCATCTCTTGGTTTCTAGGATTTGTGCGTCATATAAACTTGAACATTTACCTCTTCTTCATGCTTTTCTTGCTATATCTCTTTCATAGGTGCCTCCGGTTCCAAGGGCAAGGGCACTCGTTCCAAGAGCGTGGCTAGCCGCAAGGCAACACATGCAGAGCGTTAGTTTCGTCGTGATGGTGGCGAATATGTGGAGTCCCCGGTGCAAGATAGCATCACCAACTGGGACATGTGACAAGCCAAGGATTCCAAGGCCAAGATCATCGAGTGATCTGATGAAGAACCAGGAGAAGATGTCACCAGCTCTCGCCGTCGCGCCCGTCCCTCTAGCATGGATAACTCCTCCGAGTGATCATAGGGACATTAGCATCGGTCTCCTCCCTCTTTTGGTATTTTGATGCCAAAGGGGAGAGATATCTACTTAGGGGCGGGCATTTTCATGGGTTCTCTCTCAAGCGTGTTTTTCGATTTGCATCTTTTGTCTTGCTTGCGAGAGTTGGCTATTTGGAAACTTCGTTTGTTCAATTATTGTGCGTTGTGAACCTCATTATGCATTATGTCATCTTGTGAACTTAGTACCTTAATTATATCACTTGTTGTGTGATCACTATTATATATGTGTTTAGCTATCCATATTGTTTAAATTCTCTCAACATGAAGGGAGCATATCTCTAGGGGGATCTCCGTTCATGTTGTGTGTGTTATAGTTATGCAAATAGGGATGTTGTCATCAATTACCAAAAAGGGGGAGAATGAAAGATCATCTTCTGTTTTGATAATTAATGACAACATAACCATTGGACTAATGTATATTTGAGAGTACTTGCAGTTCCTATTTGATATATATATAAATGCCCAGGTTCAACAAGTATACAATCTCAATGGGTTTTACAAATGTTTCGAATGGAAAGAGCTCGAAGAAACAAAGCTGGAGTGCCATTTTTGCATGTAGCGGAGGCTCCGGTGAAACCACCGGAACCTCCGCCCCATGCATTTCCCAGCTCATCCAGGCGCTGGCCTCCGGTGGTGGATCCAGTGTGGCCTCCGCTAAAAACAACTTCGGGTGCTTAAGAGCGCAGGCAGTAGCGGAGCCTCCGGTGAAACCACCAGAGCCTCCGCTGGCTCCACTGCCCCACTGTGGGGCTAGCCTCAGGTGGCGCCTCCGCCAAAAACACCTTCGGGTGCATAAGACCGGAGGCTGCAGCGGAGCCTCCGCCAAAACCACCGGAGCCTCCGCCCTGCAGAATCCAGTTTGAAGAAAATGCGCTGCGCATGTGTGCATATTTGAAGACCACTGGAGCCTTCGGTAGAAACACCGGAGCCTCTAGTGCTGCATGGACTGCACAACGGACACTTTGGGGAAGGGGTATTTAAAGCCTTCCCCTACCTCATAAATGCTCAAGATTTTCCCACTCTCTCTCCTAGCCATTAATGAAAGCTTCAACCTCCTCGACCTACCTCTCCAACCACCCAAACACTCCCAAACTTTGTGGAGAGCTAGAGGAGACCTAGATCCGCGATTCCACCAAAGAAATTTCAAATCCATCCACCACATCCTAGTAGATCTAGAATCCTACTTGAGGCCTAGAAACCTTAGTAGATCTTGTGCTTGTAGCTTCCACCTTGTTACAAGAAGCTTCGGATTGCTTAAGAGCCTCCATCCATCTTGTGGAGTGACCTGAAGCTCGCGTAAAGGTTTGGTCAACGCCTTCAAGTCGACCTCATAGTGGAAACGAGAATCTCCCTCACCGGAGAAGCTCAAGGAGAATAAGGTGTGCACAACCGTGCTATTGAGGAGCGCCTAGGTGGCTCCCCACCTCTCCAACGTATACGTACTTCTCTTGAGAAAGAACTACGGTAAGCATATCCCTGTCTCCTTGTTTTACACTTGTGGTTTATCTTGTTACCTTTTGTTTTACTTCCGTTGCGTATCTTATCTTGTTCACATAGGTTGCTCACCTAGTTGCACATCTAGAGAACATTATCTTATCTTACTCAGCCCTACTAAAAGGAAAAGAAAAGAAAATTGGTAGTCAACCTATTCACCCCCCTCTAGTTGACCATAGTGCACTTTCAACCGTGGCGCGCACCACGTGGGCGTGGAGGCCATGGGGCAAGAATAACGAATAGGAAGGTTCTACCAGCTGTGGGTGTCCACCGCGTGGGCGTGCTTCCCATGGTCGTGCACCGCGTGGGTGTGCACTGCGTGAGGACAACGGCCATGGCGCAGTGGCGGATGGTATCGTACTAGCCTGATGGGGTTCATAGCAGAATAACAAAAAAAATCGTACTGATAAATTCCATAAACTAGCCATGATATATCTACTAGTAATGCGGTAACGATTACGGCGTCTCGGTGACATGCCTCTTGTAGACCGAAGCGCGGGGATTACACTCATGCACAATCTTTGCTGAGGAAGACAACATAGACGACCTCAAGGTCATGAAGAACTTGGCGAGTTGATGACAACCCTGTTACAACGATGATACGTCTCAAACATATCTATAATTTTTTATGTTCCATGTTGTTATTATATCAATTGCCACATATTTTGTTTATACTTCATAGTGTTTTTATGCATTTTCCTGGACTAACCTATTAACAAGATGCCACAGTGCCAGTTCGTGTTTTCTGCCTTTTTCTCTGTCAAAAAAGCTAGTCGCAAAATATTCACGAAATTGGACGAAAATTGGCGCACGCACATAATACACCAGAAGCTCGAAGGGGAGGAGCAACCGACCCAGGAGGTGTCCACGCCACACCAGGGTGCGGCCCACCCCTGGCCGACGCCCTCCTGTGGCGTGGGCCCCTCGGGTGGCCACCGATGACACCCTTTTTCCTATATATATCTTCTGCCCAAAAAAACCTAAATACCTGGTCGAGAAACCACGAAACATCCAGACACCATCGTCGTCGTCAACCCTAGTTTGGGAGAGTTCTGAAGCTCTTTCCGACACCCTCCCGGAGAGGGGAATCATCACCAGAGGGCTATACAGCCCCATGCCTGCCTCCGGAGTGATGTGTGAGAGTTCATCCTTGGACTACGGGTGCGTAACACTAGCTATATGGTAGTCTCTCCACTTTTTGCTATCATGTTTAGATCTTGTGAGCTGCCCTACATGATCAAGATCATCGTTATGTAATGATACATGTTGTGCTTATTGGGATCCGATGAATATTGATACTATGAGCAAGTTGTTTATTTAACCATATTCTTATGTTGTTTATATCTTGCAAGATCTCTGTTTCTATTAGATGCTTTGGCCAAGTAGATGCTTGTGACTCCAAGAGGGAGTATTTATGCTTGATAGTGGGTTCATGCCTCCAGAAATCAGCATTCGAGTGGTTGAAACATGCGCGGTTGTGGATATGTTGTTGCCACTAGGGATAAAATAATGATCCTTAATATCCGTGTATTTTGCATTGTTTAATTACACACAATACTTCATGCACTATCCTGTTGTTTGCAACTTAATACTGGAAGTGATGCGGATGCTGGCCCGAAGGTGGATTATTTAGGCATAGATGCACTGGATAGCAAGTCTATGTACTTTTTTTGTAATGACTTGTTAAATATCATAGTGGACATCTTGTCATATATTGCATTGTGATGCCCTCATTATTTGTCAATTGCCCAGCTGTAATTTGTTTACCCGATATACTAGAAATATTCATGGAGAGACATCGGTAGTGAACTGTGGACCCTAGACCATTTTCTTCATACTGTTAAACCAACTACTGCAATCATGTTGTTCTCTACTACTTCCTACAATCATCACTGTTTTCTACGCCATACGTTTAATCTCTTTGTTTTCTGTAAGACCGGAGAGATTGACAACCTATCTGTTTCGTTGGGGCAAAGTAGTGTGTTTGCTTGTGTGCAGAATCCACGTCAGTTGCGCCGCTGACAACCTTCTGAGTAACCTCCGTGTCCTCCTAAAAATAAAATGATACTAAATAATGCAAACCGAAATAGGCAAGACAATAAAAAAACAAAATAAAATTATTTGAAGGTAAAGATGGATAAGATGATGCTCACGTAGGTGCAACCTCCCCAAGCTTAGGTGTTTGCACAAGTTGGTGATGAAGTTGACTTTGTTGTGAGATACTCTTCTACTAGTCCTTAGGCAATGGAACCATAAAGTGTGATGCGTGGCTTGAAACTAGCTGGACAAATCTTTACAGCAATTATTCCCCGGCAACGTCACGAGAAAACATTTTGATACCCGATGGTGTAGTTACCTGCGTCAAAAGAATATGGGTTAGGTTGAGACGCCAAGTGCAGCGTGTAAAGTATAGGAAAGACTGTTTTCCCCACGAGGGATGACTCGAGGGTTTATATCGAACTCTCGGGGAACCATTAGTGAAAGATTTATCTTCTTATCCTTCTCTTGAGAACCTACAAAACAAAGTAAATTGTTTTGTGCCCTCAACCTTACCAAGTGCCTGTCAAGCACAAGGTGTGAGTATGTTATCAAAAGATAATAAATGCAAAACAATAAGTAAATATGCAACGATGATAAATAAATATGCATGGATGGTGGAAACAATAATGGATAATATTTTTGGGTTTTGTATTGTGAATGCAAGATGTAAAAGTGTTTTTGTATTTTCGGATTTTTAAATGGCAGAAAATGGAAAATGCTTAAATGTTGTTAGTAAGGTGTTTCTTATGATTTAAAATGGACCAGGGTTCATGGTTTCACAAATGCACTCTCTCTTTAATAAAGTGGTAGATAATGGAATACTAGAATTGACATATCGGATCGCAACAAAAAGTTTTCATGAAAAGTTACTAATTATGGGCATCACGTCCTAACATTGAGATATTTTGTTTATTAATCTCTCTTATACTCCACTAAGATGGGAATTAAATCGAGTCATCCTAGTATTAAGATAAATCATAGTATAGCATTAAGTTCTATGACATGAAGTATAAGAACATGCTAGATCTAGTCATGGAGAAGTGGCAAGGTCACCCCCACATCTCCAGTAGCAAGCTATTTTTCTTTATCCCTAGTGAGGTAACAAAATAAGGTAAAGTACCCAAGTGGATCGCAGAACTTCTATCACTTTCACCTCACTAGCGACCCCCTGTTACTCCATCTAATGCACATGTTCCCCCTCACATGCTCTCATACACATGTTTGATCAGAACAAGTAAACAAGAACGAGGTACATAATATGCATCTACTTTCATAACTGAAAGAAAACTATGGCAATCTCAAACATATATTAACTCATAAAAAGATCCACCGCAAAGGTATTACATAGATGACCGTAATCATGTTCTGCAGCTCATACTGTGCTAATTAGTGAAGCTCAAAGAGAGGAGAGATACATAAGTTACTTCCACAAACCCGTAGTACATGGGTGGACTACTCCTTCTTCATCATGGAGACAGTGGAGAAGTCGTTGGAGAAGATGGAGACCACGCCGGCAGGGCCCTACCGGAGTTTTACCCCTCCAATCTGCAGCTCTGGGTCTCTGTTTTGCGGTTTTGTGTTTCTACGGTGCTCTCTTCCAAAAGTCGTCTGGGGACTATTTTTATAGTTGTTTGTAGGTCAAGAGGAAGGAACGGAGATGAAAAAGGATGACATCGGAGCAAAGAGGGGGGGAGAGAGGTGCTCTCATGCGGCCAGGGAATAAGGCCGCGTGGGAACCCCCAAAATCGTCCTCGTACTTCCTTTCGTGCGCTTACTTGGCTCCTACGCTTTGTTCCATCCAAAAAATGAACCCCGCAAAATATTAGGTCATTTGTACGTCGTTTGGGTCCCTAAAACATCGAAATATAGGAAATAGGATTTTCTGCCACTTCAGGGTTAATTCTTGAAAAATAGGGAAACTGTGAAATATTCCCAAAATCAATATAAAACAATGATATAACCCTTATATGATGCAAATATGATGCAAAAGGGATTGAACTATAAGTAATACAATGCAAAGTTAATGGATGCATTTTACATGCATCACCACCAAACATGAAAATATAATAAAGCAATTACTGCTTCCTCATGAGCTAAAACAGGAACACAAAATAGTTCTAATAATTTTGAAGGTTTAAAGGTAGCAGGAAATTTACTTGGAGGGGCGGTGAAATACCACATATAGGTTGATATGGTGTACACATTGGAAAACTTTGGTTTTTGAGAGTTGGATGCACGAGTAGAGCTCATATTCAGTACAAGGTGAAGGCTAGCAAAAGAGTGGGAGCGACCAACTAAAGAGCAATAACGGCCATAATCATGCATAGCGACAAAACATCATTAATTAAAAAAATGAAGTGATATTACAATTCAAACACTATAAATGATCATCAAGGCTAGATGTGACCTTTTTTATACTCATAATATGGTGTGAGCATGCGCCAATTCTATCTAAATAAACCATTCAAAGGAGAATACCACAATACCATGCTTCTATATGAGGGAACAACACATGATTTAATTTAAATGACACATTAAGCACTCTCAGCTATTTGAGACTAGTCATGATACATCATATACTACTAAGCACACAATTAAAATAACATCTAACATGACAAGTCAAAGCCTCAACCACAGTTAAAAGAAGCTTCCTATTTCACCACTATAAGCATGAAATATTTTACTCTTCTCCAACACCAATAAACTTATTTGAAACAATTCTCAAAGCAAGTAATAATAAAATACAAGAGATCTAATTATATATAACTCAAGAAAAAACAGCAAACTCCTGAAAAGATTTTGAGTGAAAAAAAGAGCTAAACGCAGTATAAGCAAAAACTGAACACTCACAGAACAAAAAGAGTGAAAACTAGAGTGTTATAGGCAATAAAAAGGAGCGTGTCTCTCCAAAATAAAAAGTTCTAGGATACAGCCATAAACTACAGCAAAGAAAACAACTAAAATAAAAATAAAAATGACGCTTCAAGAATAACACATATCATGTGAAGCAATAAAAATATAGTGTTTTGAAAGAAACCTGATATTTTTGTTGATGGAGAAGAGGATGCCTTGGGCACCCACAAGATTTCACGCTTGTACTTTTTTGATATGTTGTGGGGTGACATGGGCATCCTAAAGCTTGAGCTTTTGTCCATCCTTCATATCCTCGTATCATCCTTCTCTCCCTACACTTGAAAACTTACTCCACATAAAACTTCTCACAATCTTCCTTCGAAACGTTAGTGCATCAAAATAATAAATCTACTAGGTTTAGTTTCAACAGAAGTCTAACACTCCATTTAAAACATTAGCTACTGTAACAAAAAAAATTAAGGCTCTTCCCTCCGAAAGAATCACAAAATAAGAAAATTAAGAGCTAAATGCACATATTCGTAGAAATCTGTCAAAACAGAACAACAAGTAAAGCTAATTTTTTTCGAGGACCTTCTGTTGCTCCAATAAAAAAGTGTGAAACTAATGAAAGTTAGATATCAAACTGGGGCAGGTTCCCAGAAAATATAAAAAAATCCTCGTGTTCTAGCTGAGAGAAACAAGGTTTTTGGTGAAGCGCAGAAACTTGGACAGAAAACAACAATTTCCCCAAATCACACTACCTCTCTATTAGAGGTTTGTCTTGGAACAAAAACAAAATAAAAAGGATACAAAGCGGTTGTTGCAGAGGTAAAAACTTCAAAGACACAAATAAAACAAAGGGATATTTAATTATGTGCCCCTGATTCTTATTCTTGCTCGTTCTTCCCCGCACTCTAAACTTTTGCTCACTTTCTCTTAGCTCAAACTCTTGCAAAAGTTGATAACTGGCGTTTGCCGTCCAGTCAATGCATTGACCTTTAACTTATGAGTTTGTGCTGACGAGTGGGGCTGGGTTCTTCTTTGACCGTTGCGTGCCTAGTGGGACCGCAAGGAGATACGTAAGCAAGCTTGTCTGAAGCTGAAACAAATCAACATCGCCTCATCGCGCAGCCTCTCCCCCTCTGCCGCCACCCCATCCCCTTCGCCGCCGTTGTGCCGCGTTCGCCGCCGCCTCATCCCCTCCGCCGCGGTCTTTGCCTCATCTACCCCACCTCAGCATCTCTGAAGCCATGTTGACCCAGGACCCCAAGAATGTACTCAGTCATTGAGACGCTTGGATCAAATCAACGATAGATACTTCATGGATTAGACCCGGTAAGAAACGTTTCCCCTTGAATTGGTGTTCTAGCTTGTAAGTAAGGCTGTATTTGACATTTTTTAGCTTGAATCGTTCCAATTTCTCTCCTCTGTCCTGTGCCTAACTGGAGCCCTATGTTTGAACTAAGTAGGATTGATCATGCACTGGCTTTCCGGTTGTCGGTTAGAATGGAAACTAGTGTGTTGCGTGGTACTAAACCGCATTTTCTTCATTTGTTTTTATATCCGGTAGTGATAGAAACAAACATTTGCTTCAGAGATTTTCTCACTACCCTCTGTTCAGCCTATCCGTGGAGCGATGCCGATGCTGTTGAATCGAGTTACTTCAGGAGTACCGAGCAAAGATTTCTCCCACTAACTTGCGCCGAGCATCTCAGGTTGTTTTTTACTCTGAATGCTAGCAGTCGTTTTGGTAAACTTCATATCAACGTGCTTCAGCCATGCGGAGAACTAGTCAAGAGGAAGGGTGTTCGGGAATCATTTGTCTCTGCTAATATCCAGCACCTCGGGACTCCTTGTAGGTCGAGACCAAATAAAGTGAGTGGTTCGTGGAGCCACAACATGTCTGTGCTGAATCTGCTGCCAGTAGTGTTGTTGCTTCTCCTGTACCTGCTATGGTCGATGTAGAAGAAGATGCAGAACCCGACGAGAAAGTGCCTCAAAATGATGATGAAGACGAGATGATGTACCCTGAACTGGTAGATAGAGCCAGTCAGCAAGAAGTGGATTATGAATATCCGGAGGAGCCCATGAGCCGAGCTAGGTTTGATGACACCGACGATGAAGAGGATGCAGAGAACAATGACAATTGAATTTTGGATGAATACGATGGTGATGACGTGCCAACAATTGAATGGAAGAGGGAGAATCCTGAGCTTACTGAAGGCACTATATTCCAATCGATGGTGGACTCTCGGAATGCAGTAACTACATATTGCATTCTTACTGAAAGCTCCTATAAGATTAAAAGGAGTGAGCCAAGGAGGTTCACAGTTTATTGTCCTTATGATAGGTTTATGTGGAGGGTGCATGCATCACGTATGCTAAAGAGCAAACTAATTCAGGTATTCCAAGCCGATTGATTATTTTATTTCAGTTTATTGAGTAATGTTTCTTATCCCTTATTTTGTTTCATATAAATAAAAACCCACACAAGCACACATGTCCACATGGAGGGGGAGGAGGGAAGGCAAAATCCAAACTTGCAAAAACTCGATGGGTGGGAGATGCAATAATGGATTGGCTGAGGGAAAAACCTGGTCTTGGTCCAACAACGCTCCAAGGGAAGCTTTTTGAGAAGTATAAGATTGTAATTCCTTACATGAGGATTTTCAATGCTAAAGACATGGATCTTGACAGGATTAATGGTCAATGGAATGAAAGTTTTCAGTTTCTTTACACCTTGAAAGCTGAAGTGGAGATGGCTAGTCTAGGTAGTGTTGTAGAAATTGACAAGCATACAGTTCAATTCAAAATAAAAGGGAAGTCATTTGAGAAGGAGTGCTTCGGAAGGGCTTTTGTATGTTTAAAGGCTTGTTGGCAGGGTTTTCTTGATACATGTGATGCATGTAAAATGCATAGATGAATTTTGCATATTTTCACATGGTTTTCTATTACATATTGCATCATATAAGGGTATAATTCAATGTTTTATAGTATTTTGGGGTTAAATTACAAAGTCCCCCAACTTTTATGGAATTAACCCTGCCTGTCAGAAACCCCGTTTTCCATATTTTTGACGTTTCAGGGGGCAAACTTCCGCGAAATCACCTGAAAATCTACGGGGGTCATTTTCTTGGAAGGAGAAGACTTGCGGGCGAAGGATCCACGAGAATTGGGCAAGGAGGCCGAAAAGAGGACCCTCCACGCGGCCAGATTCCTTGGCCGCGTGAGAGGCCCCCTTTTGGCCCCTATGGCCCCAATTCCTTCCATCTTCGACTTACCGACTCCGTCTTGACCTAAAACCGACTATAAAAAGGGTCCCCCGTACCCTTACGGAGAAGAGCGCCGCCGAAACACCGAAACACATAAACAGAGACCTGAAGTCCCAGATTGGAGGGGGAAAACTCCGGCGGGGCGCCGCCGATGTGATCTCCTACCCCTCCAACGTCATCTCCATCGACATCTCCATGAAGAGGGAGTAGTCCACCCCAGGGCTATGGGTTTGTGGAAGTAGCACTTGTATCTCTCTATCTATGTGCTTCACTAATTAGATCCGTATGAGCTGCCTCACATGATTACGGGCACCGTTGTAATTCCTATGTGGTGGATCTTTTCTATGAGTTATTGAATCTGAGA
Organism: Alopecurus myosuroides; assembly: GCA_028641055.1. NCBI lineage: Eukaryota > Viridiplantae > Streptophyta > Magnoliopsida > Poales > Poaceae > Alopecurus > Alopecurus myosuroides. The sequence continues at coordinate 271,502,347 of CM054060.1, forward strand.
TTGCAATTGTTTCTCTTGAGTTATTTGAGTAGATGTATCTTATGTACCCCGTTCTTATTTGCTAGCTTTGATCAATCTAATTCTTGAGAGCGTGTGTGGGGTGATGGGTGCATTAGTTGGAGTAACGGGGGGTGGCTAGTGCTGTAAAAGTGACAGAAGTTCAGCGATCCACTTAGGTTTTGTTAAACCTTTCTTAGTTACCTCACTAGGGATAAAAACGAGTACCTTGTTACCGGGGATTTGAAGTGACACTAATCAATCTCCATGACTAGATCTAGCAAGTTCTTACTTCAACTTCATGTCACATTGCTTAAAGCTATACTCTGGTTTTTCCTTAATTATCGAGGTGTTATGATTTATTTCGCATCTTGGTGGAGTATAAGAGGGATCAATATGACCGTAGAGATCTCTATGCTATGACGTGATGCCCATATTAAAGTACTCAATGTTAAACATGTTATTATAATCTCACATGTAATTCTTTATGTCCACCGTCTACCACTTTATTTGAGAGAATGCAAATGTGAAACCATGAACCCCGGTCCTATTTTAATTATAAGAAAACACTCTAGTTACTTTGCTGCAATTTACTTTACTTGCACTTTACTTTACTTGCATCTCCATTTCGAATTTACATTATCTCCATCACCACTTGCATCACAAAAATACAAAAACAATCCATTGCATATTTATTTTCTCATTTGAATTTAGTAGTAGATTTAATTATTGCACATTTACTTTCAGTTTTGCATTGCAATTTAGAAGTCTCACACCTTGTCCTTGACAACCACTTGGTGAGGTTGAGGGCACAAAATTCTCTACTTGTTTGCAGGATCCTGGAGGAAGCTTGGAAGACAACTGCTGAAATACTGGCTCCCCAAGAGTTTGATATAAACCCTCGAGTCACCCTCGTGGGGAAGAAGGCTTGCCACTAGCTACACACTCTGCACTTGGAGTCTCAACCTAGCCATCAAGCGTTTTTCTGGCGCCGTTGCCGGGGAGCCATAGGTGAAGGAGTTGTCTAAGGGAGCTCACAAGAAGTCTTCATCACCAACAAGGTGTGCAAACACCTAAGCTCGGGGAGGTTTCACCTACGTGAGTACCGTCCTTTCTATCTCCACCTTCTTTCAAGTAGATTGTTTTGTTTCTTGTCTTGTTTTTGTTTTTGTTTTGTTTTTGTTCTTGTTTTTGTTTTGTCTTGCATATTTTATTTTAGTTTGCATTTTAGCTTTGCATTTAGTTATCTAGTTTATTTTAGTATTTCGAATTTGCCTAGTTACTTTACTTTTCAGTTTTGCATAAAAAATTAAAAACTACATAAAAACTGTTAAAATGGGTGATAGAACTAATTAAGTGACTACACAAATACACCCAATGACCAATTCATTGCTAGGCCAATTACTACACCTGAATACAAGATGAAATCTATGAAGTAAGTCCTAGTTTATTGAATTTAATTACTAGAGAGCAATTTGGTGGTAGTGCTATGGAGGATGCCTCTATGCATCTTCATGATTTCATGGAAATATGTGATATGCAAAAATTTAAAAATGTGGAAAGTAGTGTTTTAAAACTGAAATTATTTCCTTTTTCACTTAGAGGAAAGGCTAAAGAATGGTTACTTTCACTACCTACAGCTAGTATAAAGTCTTGGGATGATTTAAAAGAAGCTTTCATTAAAAAATATTATCCTCCCGTTAAAATTTTGCAAAATAGGAATAATACCCTCTCATTTAGGCAAAATGATAATGAACATGTAGCCATGGCATGGGATAGAATTAAATTAATGCTTAGAACATTCCCATCACATGGAGTAAATGAATGGACCATACTACACTCTTTTTATAATGGTCTAAACTACATGTCTAGAAATATACTTGATTCTGCTGCTGGAGGTGCCTTTATGAGTAAAACTGTAGGAGAGGCTAAGAGCATATTAGAAAGAATATTGCAAAATTATGGTCAATGGAATACTGAAAGAGCACCCAATCCCACTAGAAAATAAACTCAATTGAAGAAACCAATGATTTGTCTTCTAAAATGGACACTATTCTTGCTTTTATTAATAAACAAAATATGGAGAATGTGCCTTTGCAGGAGCTAGTTGGTAGTAATTCTGAAAGTGTGGATGTTAATTTTGTTAGGAATTATGGTAGCAATGGTTTTGGTAATGCTTACAATTCATATAGTAAACCTCCTTATGTGCCAAATAAACCTTTTGTTCCATATCCTAATGCTAATGAAAATAAGTGGAAGCCTTCTAGTGAAATTTCTGAATTTAATAAATTTCTTATGGAACAAGTTGCTAGTAACAATGCTATGATACATGAGTTAAATAAGTCTATTGCATCCATTAGTAGTGATATTAAAGGATTGCAACTTCAATCTTCGAATTTAGATAAAGCATTGTCAAAAGTAGGTGATAATCAAGCAACTCTATTAAGCATGTCAGCAGGAAAGCCACAAGCACAACCTAGTGTAGGAATGAATTCTATTACTACTGCTGCTCCTATTATTGAAAATATTGATCATATTGCTGAGAATACAAGTGAGCATGTCCCTAATATCTTAGAAGAAACTTTGAATGAAATAGTGAAGTACCCTGAATATTTACTTCCATATATGTCTTATCTTGCTAGCAAAGATGAAATTAGTCCTCATGAATCAAGCATGCTAACTAAATTAGAGAGTAAAGTAGAGGAAATTATGATGCTTACTGAAATTAAGGATCCATTGCTTGATTTAGAAAAAAATTCTAGTGATCCCACTATAAATGGTAATCAACCTGGCTTTGGATCTTATATTGCTAATCATGTCTTGCAAGAAAAAATTGCTAGGTACAAGAATGAGGCCATGATACCTCCTAAGCTTGGGGATGCATGGATCCCCAAGGTGCTAGTTTCAATTGGAAAAGAAATTCACCATGCTATGTTAGATCTAGGTTCTAGTGTATCGGTACTCTCTAAAGAATTATATGAATTGCTAGAACTAGAAAATTTAGAAAAGTGCTGAAGTGAATTTGTCCTTGCTGATAACTCTACCAAACATGCTGTAGGACAAGTAAAAGATGTTATGATTGAATTGCACATGACTTTCGTACCCGTTGATTTCATTATTATGGATATGGGGGATAAATCCCCTAGTCCTATTATTTTGGGTAGACCTTTTCTTCGTACCACAGGTGCAATCATAGACTCCAAGGAAGGGAATGTCAAGTTTCAGTTCCCTCACAAGAAAAGCATGGAGAACTTCCCAAGTAAGAGGGGCACGCTGAAGAACAATCTCCCTCATGAGCTTTATCCCTCTTGATTATCAAGTAAGTAAAGCCTAGCTATATGGCTATAAAGAAAGCGCTTTACGGGAGGCAACCCGGTTGTTTTTGTTTGGATTTTCCTAGTGTCCTCTTGCTGTCTCAAGAGATTAGTTTTTTTGTTTTAATTCTGGAGTTTTCAATAAAGAGTCAAGTCAAACCCATTTGGACTTATAAGTTGCTATCCTAATGCATGAAATTTCTGTTTCAGTACGAGTCTGCTCACCGTATGATTTTACGTTTTTTATTGGTATGTTGGATTGAGCTAATTTTTTAGTGTGTTCTGCAACTTTTCGTCCTCTGTAAGCACAAAAATTGGCTTAATTTTTTGACGAGTCTAGCTTAGGGAAAAACGTTCGTTTTGCTGCTGCTGCTTTTCTGGACAGATTCTGCCTTCTTTTGTTTTATGCACTCTTTGGGCTTGGGAATCGAATTTCCATGATTCTTTCAAGCAAAAGATTGAACATAGAACATAATGAACCTTATTATCTATCTAATGGAGCATTTTATTTGGAATTTTTCACAGCAAGCATATGATTTGTTTGTCCTTGCTAATCTCACCCCACAGAAAAAGAATGGGAGAAACATGTTTTGTGAAGTTTTTTCACAGGGAATAGAGGAGCTGCGCCTCAAGACATCCAAGAATGGTGAAATCCATAAGCTTGGGGATGTTATGAACACCCCACTGGAGCTACACTCTTTTGTTTAGCACACGTCTACTTTCTGTTTTTCTAAGCAAAGCATTTATCGTAGATACTTGAAGCATCTAGTTTTTGTTTTTATTTTTGTTTTGATAAGACCACCACCATCATTTTATATGAGATTGATCTACTGGAGTTTGGGGTTGGAATGTATTGAATGCTAGTATTATGACTTGGAATAGGGATGCCATGGTTGATTTGAAGAGCTACATATGTTTGCATGATTTATAGGCTTTTTATGTGTAGAAATTTGCAATAATGTTGTCTTGAGCTATCTCTTATTCATGTCCTTGATGTTAATTGCTGGTTTATTTAGTTTGTCATGAAATGAGTAGTTCTATGGACATATGCATGCATAGTAGCTGGTCAACTATCTCCCTCTTGCTAGCCCAAAAATTTAAAATTTTCAACAAGTAAAAACTTGTTTCCAACACTCCTTAGCCAAGTATTTCCAGTGAGTCCACCATATCTTCCCATTAGCTTCATTGCTATTCCGAGTATGTTCACCATGTTATTGTGTTATTTATGTTCTAAATTAAGATATTCACTTTATTAATTGTCATGGGTTGAACTTGGGATAGGACTCTCACGAACTTTTGAAGGCACACTTTACTTTTTATGCATCTAATAAACATGACCCAATAATGGGAGCCACAAGTTTTGCATTTGACAAGTGTGTGGTTGGGATCTAGCTATAAATGTGTATCACCGGAAAGCTTTCAACATTGCACAAAAAATTTACATTTGGTTGATATCATGTACTTTTGTTTTGGACTCCTGCCATGCCGAAATGAAATAGAGGAATAGTAAGTTTTGATGAGTAAGTATCTATATGACTAGAGAAACACATTGGGCCGCTTATTATGATTGTACTTATTATGATTGTACAAAGCTTATTAGGAATCTTAAGTTGAGTAATCATGGAGTAGGTTTTCACACTCACGGGGCATGAGGCTTTCAACCACCTTGTCATTCTCATTACTTCAATACTCACAATTTTAAGATGCTAGTGATAAAGGGGCAATGAGAGTCCTAGATCAATGGATACCACATTTCAATTAGTAATTTTAGTTGAATAATTTAGAGGCTAAATAAGACTTGATCATGTTTTACCTCTACTCAATTTTCTCCAAAGTGTCCACTATATTTTCTATTCTCCATTGTGCTATTCTTTGACCAATATAGGATTTTATGTTTCATTTTGTGTATGCATTTGGTTCATAGTGCTTTTATTTCATTATACACTTTGTGAACTTTCATGAAGCATCTTTTCTTGCATATTTGATATTTCTTACAACATGAATTGTATATTGCTACTCATTTCTAGTATTAATCATTTGATTATATGTAGCATGAATAATCCTCCTTGATATCCCATGATTGTTTCAGTATGCAAAACCCACCTTAGTTTTATCACCTTCATACTCGAGGACGAGCATGGGTTAAGCTTGGGGATGTTGATGCATGTAAAATGCATAGATGAATTTTGCATATTTTCACATGGTTTTCTATTACATATTGCATCATATAAGGGTATAATTCAATGTTTTATAGTATTTTGGGGTTAAATGACAAAGTCCCCCAACTTTTATGGAATTAACCCTGCCTGTCAGAAACCCCGTTTTCTATATTTTTGACGTTTCAGGGGGCAAACTTCCGCGAAATCACCTGAAAATCTGTGGGGTTCATTTTCTTGGAAGGAGAAGACTTGCAGGCAAAGAATCCACGAGAATTGGGCAAGGAGGCCAAAAGAGGACCCTCCACACGGCCAGATTCCTTGGCCGCGTGAGAGGCCCCCTTTTGGCCCCTGTGGCCCCAATTCCTTCCATCTTCGACTTACCGACTCCGTCTTGACCTAAAACCGACTATAAAAAGGGTCCCTCGTACCCTTACGGAGAAGAGCGCCGCCGAAACACCAAAACAAAGACCTGAAGTTCCAGATTGGAGGGGGAAAACTCCGGCGGGGCGCCGCCGGTGTGATCTCCTACCCCTCCAACGTCATCTCCATCGACATCTCCATGAAGAGGGAGTAGTCCACCCCAGGGCTATGGGTTTGTGGAAGTAGCACTTGTATCTCTCTCTCTATGTGCTTCACTAATTAGATCCGTATGAGCTGCCTCACATGATTACGGGCACCGTTGTAATTCCTATGTGGTGGATCTTTTCTATGAGTTATTGAATCTGAGATTGCAATTGTTTCTCTTGAGTTATTTGAGTAGATGTATCTTATGTACCACGTTCTTATTTGCTAGATTTGATCAATCTAGTTCTTGAGAGCGTGTGTGGGGTGATGGGTGCATTAGTTGGAGTAACGGGGGGTGGCTAGTGCTGTGAAAGTGACAGAAGTTTAGCGATCCACTTAGGTTTTGTTAAACCTTTCTTAGTTACCTCACTAGGGATAAAAAGGAGTACCTTGTTACCGGGGATTTGAAGTGACAGTAATCAATCTCCATGACTAGATCTAGCAAGTTCTTACTTCAACTTCATGTCACATTGCTTAAAGCTATACTCTGGGTTTTCCTTAATTATCGAGGTGTTATGATTTATTTTGCATCTTGGTGGAGTATAAGAGGGATCAATATGACCGTACAGATCTCTATGCTAGGATGTGATGCCCATATGAAAGTACTCAATGTTAAACATGTTTTTGTAATCTCACATGTAATTCTTTATGTCCACCGTCTACCACTTTATTTGAAAGAATGCAAGTGTGAAATCATGAACCCCGGTCCTATTTTAATTATAAGAAAACACTCTAGTTACTTTGCTGCAATTTACTTTACTTGCACTTTACTTTACTTGCATCTCCAATTCGAATTTACATTATCTCCATCACCACTTGCATCACAAAAATACAAAAACAATCCATTGCATATTTATTTTCTCATTTGCATTTAGTAGTAGATTTAATTATTGCACATTTACTTTCAGTTTTGCATTGCAATTTAGAAGTCTCACACCTTGTGCTTGACAACCACTTGGTGAGGTTGAGGGCACAAAATTCTCTACTTGTTTGCAGGATCCTGGAGGAAGGTTGGAAGACAACTGCTGAAATACTGGCTCCCCAAGAGTTCGATATAAACCCTCGAGTCACCCTCGTGGGGAAGAAGGCTTGCCACTAGCTACACACTCTGCACTTGGAGTCTCAACCTAGCCATCACCGCCCAACTAGGACTAATACATACTTGTGATTATACCCCTTGCAAGCATCCACAACTAAAAGAAGTAATTAAGATAAATCGAACCAAAACCTTAAACTCTGGGATCCTACACTCCCTCGTGCATCGATTTCCTAATGGGGGTTTAGGTCGTTTTCACTCCGGAAACACAACAATAAGTAGCCAAATACACAATGCATCCTCCTAGTCCCATAAAGATGAAGTATCATGTAGTCGACATTCACATGACACCACTATAAGAATAACACCACAACTTAAATATCAAACCACTAGATATTACTTCAACATAATTCCAGTACTAACATCTTGACTTCTCCCATGTCCTCAAGAACTAAACGAGGTACTCACAAGACATCATATGGATCATAATCAGAGGTGATATAATGATGAATAACAATCTGGTCATAAAGTTCAAACAACGATAAATCTCGTAAGCATCAACTACTAACAAGTAATCCATAACGGGAGAGAGATCTAGTGGAAAACAACGATATAAAACCCTAATTGTTACATAGGGGTGGAGGTGGACGGTGAGGATGATGGTGCTGGTGTTGAGGACGATGACGATCTTGATGATGCCCGGAGCGATGACGGCAACGATGGCGACGATTTCCCCTCTCCGGGGAGTAATTTCACCTACAGATTTCTTCCTGCCGGAGAGTTTTTCTCTCAGTGTTGTTTTCCGCCCCGAGGAGGCGGCGGAATATTTCCTCGATGGTTTTGTAGGGCTTAGGGTTCTCTCGGGAAGAAGTACGCAAAAGTAGGTGGCCAGTGGTGGGCCAGGGTGGCCACACCACGTGGTGGCGCGACCAGGGGGTGCCACCATGTGGTGTGGGACCCTGGTGGCCCTCCTCTGGCTCTCCTCGTGGATGGCTCCCTCTTATGACCTTCTAAGACTCCTCCGATGTCCCCCTTCTTCTTCTGGTCTTCAGAAATAGGGTGTCTTCATGGTTCTTTTTCCCGCTGATTTTAGGTCCGGTGATTATTCTCCATTAATTATTAAACATGCAAAATAAGATGAAATCACATAAGTAATGCATCATAATTTGAAATATATCGATGAATAATAGAAAATTACAATATAAAATAGTGATGCAAAATGGACGTATCAACTCCATCAAACTTAGACCTCGCTTGTCCCACAAGTACTCAGGACAACTTAAACCTAATGATTCATAATTTCACACCCCATGATTATCAATTTGACTAGTAATAGGATTATTGTCACAATAACTTGATTCATATTAATCCAACTGTGTGAGTTATCCTCGGATTGCTTCTTTGGATAAGGGGCGAGATCCAGGATGGGTTTGTTTGATGTTATCTTTCAGTTGGTTACAACACTCGATCTTATCCCCTTTCTAATAGTTGGAAGTGATAGAATCTCTGTAGTTGGTTAGCGCAGCCAGTTGCAGCATCTTATATACCCCTTCTTTCCGTTGAACCCAAGTCATCTGTGCTTGTGTTGACGGGCTATACTTTGGTGAACTGTGAGTCTTGCTTGCCAGTACTTGGATGTACTGACCCCGTTGGGGCTGTGGTTTACGCAGACTACGACTACGGCTACGATGACCACCAGGATGGCTACTTCGTGGAGTTTGACGAGACTGCAGACGAGTAGTTAGCTGGACCAGGGCTGGATCCAGGACCTACGTGGATGGGCTTCGTCTTCTTTATTTTCTCCGGCTTCTTAAGCCTGTTGGATTTGTCTGTACTCAGACACCTTTGATTGCTTCCGCTGATGTAATGGATGCTATGTTGGGACATGTGTCCTCTGGATGATTGTATTTGCTATTTCTGCCTTAGTGAAGGCCATTTGCAACCTTATTTCAATCTTTTGTGTCTTAGAGATAAGTTGTGATCATCATTCGTTCAAAGCTGTTGGCGTACAGTGCGTGATTGATATGAAGTACGTCGACAGTAGTGCCTACGACTTCTAGTGGATAGTTTACATCGACGGTGGAATAGCAGGGCTTGTGTTGTCGCGCATAAGCGCAGGCCTACCAGGAAGCTGGGACGTGGGAGCAGTTATGCCCCATAATCCAAGCACCTGCTATCCAGTTCGTACGATGAGTATCCCTTAGAAGCCAGGGTGCGACAAATGGTATCAGAGCCTGTCTGCCTGTAGGATCCCTTTTTACTGGTCGCAGTTGAGTCTAGAAACTATTTTGTAGCTATATAGGAAAAATGAAACGTGAGAGTAGGAATTCTGCCATTTTTCTTCTTTCCCCACCCACCCACCCTTTTCTGGTAAGGAAGTGCAACGTTGTTTTCTGTTCTCACCTAAACTTTCAAGTTAGGATTTCACGTGTTTTGGGTTCTCCTTAGTACCTCAGGACTTTTGGTCTAGAGTTTCCCGATGTTGCTTCAATATCCTGTTCTTTTCAACATCCTTTTCGTCCGTTGAACCTTGTTGTTGTTTTCCACATCCTTTTTCTTCTACCGGAGTCTAATTTGAAACTTCCCCGATCATCTGCAGATGGATCTCAGGTTCTACCCGCAGGTGGTTCGGATGACTCGCTGTGAGAGCACCGCCGGTTATCCGGAGATGCTGAGGGACATGGTTACCTATCTGGGGTTCCGTTGGGCACCAGAGTACCAGGTCTATGAGCAGCAGCGAGAGTTTGACCAGACCTGCTACCGGGCTATCGTCTACATTCTGTCGGATGATGGCAGGAGCATTGCCCACCGCTACGAGGCAGTAGGTTCCACAGTGGATATGGCCGTGCAGCAGGCAGCGTACGTGAGTCTCACCGTTCTCTGTGCTGACTACTGGGGGTTTGATGATTCCATCTATCGTCACATCCCCCGTGGTTACATCACGGCAGCGGGAGTTCACTTCACCCTCCACAGCAACCTGGATACCTACGAGTCTGATAGCTCCAGGCTGCACACCACTGCTTAGTTCGTGAGGCACAGTGACGCAGTTGCTTCCGCACTTTCTCAGGAGTTAGCCTCAGTCAGGGAGCAGCTCCACCTTGCTCTCACCCGTCTGGCGACGTACACCACAGACTTTGTTGGAGACGAGCGCTTTGCACGTATCGTTCAGACAGCTGGGTTACCGCTGCCAGATGCTGGAGGTTACGAGCCGATCAGAGGCCCACTTCTCGACCTCGGAGCTGGTTACACAGGGATTCCCCGCTATGGAGCACAGGGAGACGATGCTTTCTACTTCACCACACCAAGGGTTGCTCTCAGGGCAGTCCCGCTCTACGTGGATCGTCGTCATACCTACTTCCGTGGGATTCCTCCGCACCGTATCTCTCGTCGTACTACTCACCGCCGTCCTGCGTGATGAGCATGGGAGTACCGATGTATCCATTTATAGCTATGTTTAGTTATCCTTTGTCTTTCGAACCATGTGTTGGTCTGTTGGATATTCTGATGTATTTGAACATGCGATGATGTACCTGTTGGTTATCTATTCATGCGTCGGAATAATCTATCTTTCGGTCACCAAGTCTATCCTTTTCTGTTGTTGTGCTAAAATGAATTTCTGTTCAGGATGCCTCCAACCAGGAACAACCCGCCTCCGCCACCACCAATGGGGGAACTGTTAGCTCAGATGACCCAAGTGGTGACACAGATGGCCCAGATCCAGGCTAACCAGCACCACAACCAGAATGCTCCGCGAGTCAGCATTAAGGAGTTTCTGAGCGTGGGGCCGAGAGCTTTCGTGGCAACACGTGAGCCTCTGGATGCTGATGACTGGATCAGGGAGATCAACAGGGCTCTGGAGATTGCTCATGTTGCTGAGGAAGATAAGGTCAAGTATGCCACCTACCTGCTGAAGGGTCAGACAGCTACTTGGTGGGAGAACTACCAGACCATGAGAGCTGGCTTTCCTATCACCTGGGGATGTTTCAAGGATGCCTTCCTGAAGCACCACATCCCGGATGGTCTCATGGAAAGGATGCGTGAGGAATTCTGCTCTCTCAGACAGGGCAAGTTGGACGTCCTCGGCTACCAGAACGAGTTCAATCGTCTCGCTCGGTACGCTGGTGACGAAGTATCCACTGAAGCCAAGAAGATGGCAAGATTCCGCCGAGGTTTTAACCCGGAACTGAAGTACGCTCTCACCAACATCAAGTGCAAGGACTTTGTGGAGCTCGTGAACACCGCGCTCAATGAGGAGAATGGGCGCAAGGCGTTCAAAGAGTCCCGCAAGCACTCACGCGAGGGTGGTTCCTCCTCCAACATGACCACCCCTCCGCAGAAGCGCCGCATCTGGGTGCCAAATGGTGCTGTCACTCGGGCTCCAAATGCCCAAGCTTCTCCAGGCTTTGGTCCCCGCCCACCCAACCCATCTCAGATGTAGGGTCATAGGACTCTAATGGGGCAGCCAAGGCCAGGTCCTCCTCGTGTCGTCACTTGCTTCAAGTGCAAGGAGACTGGGCACTACGCTGATAAGTGCACTCAGAAGCAGCTACCTCTACCTCCTCGCCCCAACAACAACCAGGCTATGGTTCGTGCTCCCCCGGCTAAAGCCTTCAACTCCAACAACAGGCCTGTCGGGAGGACCGCGAGGGTGAACCATATCAAGGCCGACAAAGCTGAGGAAGCTGCTGACATCGTTCTCGGTATATTACCCGTAAACTCTATTCCAGCTAAAGTGTTGTTTGATACTGGAGCATTGCATTCGTTTGTGTCAAAGATTTTTGCAAAAGCATACAACCTAGTTCTGGTTCCGCTAAGCAATCAAATGACTGTTCACTCTCCGGGACCGCAAATGTTGACTTCCAAGATAAGCATGGACAATCAGATCCTAATTGGAGGTCGCATATTCCTTGCTTCACTCATGTTGCTGGGAAATTCTGATATTGATGTCATTCTGGGTATGGATTGGTTGAAGACCCACAAAGCTAAAATTGACTGTGCTCAAAAGTCAATAACTCTCTCCCACACTTCAGGCCAGATAGTCTATTCTCCATATGGATCAAGTTCTGTTCAGCTGTTCAACCTCGATGCTAAACCCCTTCCTGCAATTGAAAATGTTCCGGTGGTTTGTGAATTCCCTGACGTCTTTCCAGAAGAGTTGCCAGGGATGCCCCCGGACAGAGCAGTTGAGTTCGTGATCGAGCTTGAGCCAGGTACTGCTCCAATCTCTAAGCATCCATACAAGATAGCTCCTCCTGAACTGAAATTGTTGAAGGAGCAAATCGATATGTACATGGAGAAAGGTTACATTCAGCCTAGTTCCTCCGCTTGGGGTTGCCCAACTCTGTTTGTTGCCAAGAAGGATCAAACAAAAAGACTCGTGGTTGACTATCGTCCTCTCAACGAGAAAACCATCAAGAACAAGTATCCAATTCCTCGTATCGATGATCTTTTTGATCAACTTGCTGGAGCCTCAATATTCTCAAAGTTGGACTTGAGGATGGGTTACCATCAGATAAAGATCAGAAAGGAAGATATTCCTAAGACAGCTTTCACCACTCGTTACGGTCTATATGAATACACCGTCATGTCCTTTGGTCTCACCAATGCACCGGCAACGTTCTCAAGACTCATGAATTCTGTCTTCCATGAATACCTCGACAAGTTCGTTGTGGTATATCTTGATGACATTCTAGTCTATTCAAAATCCGAGGAAGAGCATGGAGAACACCTTCGTCTCACTCTCATGAAACTTCGCGAGCATCGTCTGTATGCCAAGTTTTCCAAATGTGAGTTCTGGATTCCAGAAGTTGCATATCTTGGTCATATCATCTCTGCCAAAGGCATAGCCATTGATCCTGAAAAGGTTAAGGCAATTGTTGATTGGAAACCCCCTAAGACGGTGAAGCAAGTCAGAAGTTTTCTTGGCTTGGCTAGCTATTGCCGTCGTTTCGTCCAAAACTTCTCCAAGATTGCTAAACCTCTCACTGATCTCACAAAGAAGGACAAAAAGTTCGTTTGGACTCCACAATGTGATGAGAGTTTCAACCTCCTGAAGACTAAACTCACCTCTACACCTGTTCTAGTTGGCCCAGATACCACCAAACCTTTCCAGATATTCTGTGATGCATCTCTCCAATGCCTAGGAGCAGTTCTTATGCAAGAACGTCAAGTTGTGGCTTATGCTTCACGTCAGTTGAACCCACATGAGCAAAACTATCCCACTCATGATCTTGAACTTGCAGCAGTTGTGTTTGCCCTCAAGAAATGGAGACAATACTTGTTGGGTAACAAAACTGAAATCTTTTCCGATCATAAGAGTCTGAAATACATCTTCACTCAGCCAGATCTGAACCTCAGGCAAAGGAGATGGATTGAGAAGATTAAAGACTTTGATCTCACCATTTCTTACACTCCAGGCAAGGCTAATGTTATGGCCGATGCTCTCAGTCGCAAATCCTATTGCAATAATCTCATGATCATGGAAAGCCAACCTCCACTTCATGAAGAATTCCAGAAGCTGAATCTTGGTCTTGTCCCTGAAGGATACCTTGCTAGCTTGACAGCCAGTCCAACTCTCGAGGACAAGATTCGTTCTGAACAACTTCGTGATACTGAAATCAAGAAGATTGTAGAGCACATCAAGGAAGGCAGTGATAAATTCAAGTCCTTCTCAATTGATGACAAGGGAACTGTGTTCTTCGAAGGACGCATTGCAGTTCCTCAGATTTAAAGTCTCAAGGATATCATTCTCAAGGAGGCTCATGAAACTCCTCTATCCATTCACCCTGGAAGTACAAAGATGTACCAGGATCTCAAGACTCTGTATTGGTGGCCTGGCATGAAACGTGAAATTGCTCAATACGTTTCTGAATGCGACGTTTGTCAACGTGTTAAGGTAGTCCATCAGAAAACAGCCGGTCTACTCCAACCTCTGAAAATTCCTGAGTGGAAGTGGGACATGATTGAAATGGACTTCGTTACTGGGTTTCCAAAGTCCAAGAAGGGCAACGATGCAATCTTCGTTGTTATTGATCGTCTCACTAAGGTAGCTCACTTCTATGCTGTAAAGGAAACTATCTCAGCTAGCCAGTTAGCAGAGCTCTACACAGCAAAGGTTGTTCCTCTTCATGGTGTTCCATTGGAAATAAGCTCAGACCGTGGAAGTATTTTCACTTCTCATTTCTGGAAGAGCTTTCAAGAAGCATTGGGCACCAAACTTCTGTTCAGCACAGCTTATCACCCTCAGTCTCAGGGGCAAGTCGAAAGAGTCAATCAGATTCTCGAGGATATGCTCAGAGCATGTGGTCTCTCCTTTGGCATGAAATGGGAGGATTGCCTTCCATATGCTGAATTCTCCTACAACAACAGCTACCAGGCAAGCCTAGGCATGGCACCATTTGAGGCACTGTATGGTCGTAGATGCAGGAGTCCAATCAATTGGTCTGGAGCTGGTGAACGTTCACTCTTGGGCCCTGACATTGTTAAGGAAGCCGAGGAGAAAGTTCGTATCATTCGTGACAATCTCAGGATTGCTCAGTCTCGTCAGAAGAGCTATTATGATAGCAAGCACAGGGATATGATCTATGCACCTGGTGATAAGGCATATCTCCGTGTAACTCCCCTCAGAGGAACTCATCGTTTTGGTGTGAAAGGAAAACTTGCACCAAGATACATTGGTCCTTTCAACATCCTCTCAAGACGTGCAGAGAATGCTTATCGTCTTGAACTTCCAGAAAAACTATCCAACTGCACGATGTGTTCCACGTGTCACAACTCAAGAAGTGTTTCAAAGATCCAGATCGTGCAGTTGATCATGATTCCATTGAACTGCAAGATGATCTATCTTATGAGGAGCACCCTATTCGTATTCTCGATGAGACCGAGCGTAAGACTCGCAACAAGAGCACCAAGTTCTTGAAAGTCCAATGGTCGCATCATTCTGATAAAGAGGCAACGTGGGAGACCGAAGAGGATCTTCGCAAGAAGTATCCGGACCTTTTCATTTCTCAGTAGGGAATCTCGGGGCGCGATTCCTTCAAGGGGGGGCGTTTTGTAACATCCAAGTATGAAAACTACCTAGTGTTTCTGTTCCTTGTTTAATTTATGCAATGCATCATGGCATCATCCTCATTTTTATTTCTGTTTGCATTGTTTTCATAATAAAAGTCAAACTTAATCAACCCTTGTTTTCACACTTGTCTGTTACAATCTTTTCAAATAAAGAATTGCAAAATCAAAAACATCAATTGCTTCCAATTATTTCATATTGGATCAACTATTAAATTGTTGCTTAATTCAATCAATCACTTTAATCAATTAATTTCAAATCATTTCCAAACTCAAGCCATTTCTCAAAATCTTTAATCCTTTGAATCCATGAAGTTCACCACTAATTTGAATTCCTTAAATCACTTTTAAACCCTAAAGAAAACCCTATTGAAAAATACCTTGTTTTTCTAATATTAACTAATATTGGAAATTTCAATTAAATTGGTTTAATTTTTAAACAGCAAGCAAACAATTAAGTTTTTGAAAACAAAAACTACCAAGTGGTTGCATTTCAACTAAGAAATTTATCATAATTTTCTCAAATTTTTCTATAAACAAAAACCCATGTTTTTATTCCAAAAGCAAAGCTACAAAGAAAAAATAAAACAGAAAAAATTAAAAAAGCAGCTAACTAGCGCGCGCAGCAGCACCTAATCTACCCGCGGCCCAACCCACCTATCCAGCCCAATACCGCTTCGCCCTTACCTGTCGTCGTCAACTTGTACGGCGGAGCATCGGGCGCATCCACGTCTGCATGGTGAGGAGCAGACGGCCAGCACCGCGCGCCCTAGCCCTTATAAGCTACACCCCCGAGCGGCAGCAAGCCCTAACCCTAGCTCCACCCACCTCCTTCTCTATCGCCGCCGCGGCGCCATCCTCCCGCTCTGCCATGGCCTCCCACTCTGTATCACTCCCCCCGACCCAAGCCCTCTGAACCGGAGCCGATCGCCGCCGGTGGGTTCTAGCTAACCCCGTGCTGACAACGGGAACGAAGCGCCCGTGCCTCCCTCTACCTCCGCGACACCGCCACCGAGCCGTAGACGCCTCCGATCGCCGCCGCCATCCACGCCAACGTCGCCGTCGATCTCTGCCCCGGACCTCTGTATCCCCTGCACCGCCGGTGAGCATCCGCTCCATCCGCTACCTTCCCTCTCCCACTGCATCGCAAGCGGGCACCCTAGTACACGCGCACGTCCCCGCAGTGCACCGTAGCGACGGGCCTTGCTGCTGATCGCCGCCGGCGTCGCGCCACCGTCAGGTTCAGTTGGCAGAAAAACTGCAGCTTCAGTTAATCGAGCAGAAGCTGAACGTAAAAACCCGCGGACTCTGTACCTGTCAAGAACGAATGCTTACCCCAGTGGCAAACCCCACCGCGCGCAGCCTGGAGGGCGCGGGGTCGATCCCCCCGCGGCGCACCTTTTTGCTGGGATTAATCCCCGAGCCACTGGCCCACCTGGCTGTGGCTGTGTGGCCACGCGAGCTGCCACGTGCGCTGCCACGCTGGGTTGGGCCCGCTGGCAGTGGCTGGGGTTAGCCCCAGTGACGGTAACCAAAAGATTAAAACGCATCTGTTTGTTTTCTATTTCCTTTAAAATGGCAGAATAAACACCACACTTTAAAAATCAATAACTTTTAATATATAAGTCTAATAAATAAAACTTGTATATGTTTTCTGTTCAAAATTTTATAATCTTTCTAATTATTCCATTTGTGCACTGTTTTGAACTTTCCAAATACATTTAAAATTCAAATTGGAATAATTCAAATGCTAGTTTATAAAATCAATAACTAATTATTTATTAATCCAATAAATACAAATAAAATATGTTTTTCATACCATTTTAAATAACCTAATCAAATATAAATTTTGTTTCCTGGTTGGAATAATTTAAAATGCCTAAACATTTTAAATCTTGTTTAATTCAATTAAAACTTGTTTAATATTGTTTAATTCATAATTAAATAATCCTCAATCCAATTTCAAAATGTGAAACATGTAATCCAACTAAAATTTGATAACCTTTTCAAATTTCAACTTTGTTAATTGTTTTGGGCACTTTAACTTGTTGAAAACAACCACTACTTGTTTAACACCATTAAGTAACCAAAATCTCCAACCTTAATAACTGTTTTCTTAACTTGTTAACCCTCATTCCAATTGCAATTAATATTGTTATGTTATTGTTCTTCATCATGCATGCATCATGATAACAACTATCACATAATAAATAATTGTAAATCATTTGTTTCACTTATTTCAATGGATCCTTTTCCATATGCAACCCTTGCATATGGGTCCATTTAATTTGTGCTATCATGTTAGTCAGTTTATTTTGATGCAACTATTAACTTGTCATGCATCATCTTGATTGTGCACAATGCCATGGCAATGATTGTTTACATTCCTGCTTTGTTTGTTTGCCTCTTCTCGAATAGACGACGACGTTGAGGCAGACGACCTTTACAGCACCCCTTCTGAGGATCTAGCTCAGTACCCAGCTGTTGAGTTTGCAGGCAAGTTATCACTCACATGAAACATTGTGTTCCTTTCAACCCTGGTTACCGATACTTTCCGTTGTCTATATCTTGCTAGCCTTAGTGGTAGATGTTCTGTTACGAACCTATCACATGAATCCTTTAACCCTGATATTGCCTCACCACCCCTCCTACAACCCTGTTGATTGAGCCAGTGTCTTACTAGCATGCTTAGGTTGTTTGCTCGAGTCTGTTACCCGTTACTTTCAGTTACTATATTTCTTTATGTTCTGGGGACTCGATGTTAATCAATCAATCAATCATGCTAATGTTATTACTGTTAATAATAATTTGATGATAAGGCACCGGCAGGAGGCCCTGTGTGGTTTTGAGGCCTGCTAGTGTCGACCCTAATAGGAAAAGGGTCTTGTCTACTGATCCATGATGAGCGCACTACCCGCATGTGGGAAGCGAGTATGGGCGCCCCCCTCAATTTGATTCGATTCGCATCTCGTCCAAATCATCTCATTTAGTTCGTGCTTTCTATTTGCCGCATGCATGTTTTTGCGAGCCCAGCGCAGGGTGGAACTTTTGTAGTCGGCATATAGGTGGACACGTTCTTAGAGTGCTATGAGGGTCTATTTTCTTCTGGGCTCGATTAGCCGTGCGCCCAAGGTGCTTTGGGCTTGATGCGGAGAAGAGTTGAGTTGTGTTGAGTGCCCCGCTTGGTGGGAGGCATCCCATCTGGCGGGTTATTCATACGTGTACGGCCAAATTGGTGCAACCCTGCAGGGATAATCTTCTCGAGAAGCCGTGTTTTCCGCGGTTATGGATTACTTGGTGAAAGTACTGGCTAACAAGTACTCAGGACAACTTAAACCTAATGATTCATAATTTCACACCCCATGATTATCAATTTGACTAGTAATAGGATTATTGTCACAATAACTTGATTCATATTAATCCAACTGTGTGAGTTATCCTCGGATTGCTTCTTTGGATAAGGGGCGAGATCCAGGATGGGTTTGTTTGATGTTATCTTTCAGTTGGTTACAACACTCGATCTTATCCCCTTTCTAATAGTTGGAAGTGATAGAATCTCTGTAGTTGGTTAGCGCAGCCAGTTGCAGCATCTTATATACCCCTTCTTTCCGTTGAACCCAAGTCATCTGTGCTTGTGTTGACGGGCTATACTTTGGTGAACTGTGAGTCTTGCTTGCCAGTACTTGGATGTACTGACCCCGTTGGGGCTGTGGTTTACGCAGACTACGACTACGGCTACGATGACCACCAGGATGGCTACTTCGTGGAGTTTGACGAGACTGCAGACGAGTAGTTAGCTGGACCAGGGCTGGATCCAGGACCTACGTGGATGGGCTTCGTCTTCTTTATTTTCTCCGGCTTCTTAAGCCTGTTGGATTTGTCTGTACTCAGACACCTTTGATTGCTTCCGCTGATGTAATGGATGCTATGTTGGGACATGTGTCCTCTGGATGATTGTATTTGCTATTTCTGCCTTAGTGAAGGCCATTTGCAACCTTATTTCAATCTTTTGTGTCTTAGAGATAAGTTGTGATCATCATTCGTTCAAAGCTGTTGGCGTACAGTGCGTGATTGATATGAAGTACGTCGACAGTAGTGCCTACGACTTCTAGTGGATAGTTTACATCGACGGTGGAATAGCAGGGCTTGTGTTGTCGCGCATAAGCGCAGGCCTACCAGGAAGCTGGGACGTGGGAGCAGTTATGCCCCATAATCCAAGCACCTGCTATCCAGTTCGTACGATGAGTATCCCTTAGCAGCCAGGGTGCGACAGTTCATCTTGTCATTGTAACATGGGCTTGTTTCCATGTCATGGGGAAAGAGGTACCTCTTTGCGTTTCTCTATGATGTCATTAATACTTATTATGATTGTACAAAGCTTATTAGGAATCTTAAGTTGAGTAATCATGGAGTAGGTTTTCACACTCACAGGGCATGAGGCTTTCAACCACCTTGTCATTCTCATTACTTCAATACTCACAATTTTAAGATGCTAGTGATAAAGGGGCAATGAGAGTCCTAGATCAATGGATACCACATTTCAATTAGTAATTTTAGTTGAATAATTTAGAGGCTAAATAAGACTTGATCATGTTTTACCTCTACTCAATTTTCTCCAAAGTGTCCACTATATTTTCTGTTCTCCATTGTGCTATTCTTTGACCAATATAGGATTTTATGTTTCATTTTGTGTATGCATTTGGTCCATAGTGCTTTTATTTCATTATACACTTTGTGAACTTTCATGAAGCATCTTTTCTTGCATATTTGATATTTCTTACAACATGAATTGTATATTGCTACTCATTTTCTAGTATTAATCATTTGATTATATGCAGCATGAATAATCCTCCTTGATATCCCATGATTGTTTCAATATGCAAAACCCACCTTAGTTTTATCACCTTCATACTCGAGGACGAGCATGGGTTAAGCTTGGGGATGTTGATGCATGTAAAATGCATAGATGAATTTTGCATATTTTCACATGGTTTTCTATTACATATTGCATCATATAAGGGTATAATTCAATGTTTTATAGTATTTTGGGGTTAAATGACAAAGTCCCCCAACTTTTATGGAATTAACCCTGCCTGTCAGAAACCCCGTTTTCTATATTTTTGACGTTTCAGGGGGCAAACTTCCGCGAAATCACCTGAAAATCTGCGGGGGTCATTTTCTTGGTGTAACATCCCAAGTATGAAAACTTCCATTTAGAATGTTTGATTCTTGTTTAATTAAAGTTTTGCATCATGTCATCATACTCATTACTTTGTTTTCATTTGGTTTGCATCTGTTTTCCTTTGTTTTCACAATTGAAATTCAAACATTATTTCAAATGCTTTGTTCATACTTGTTATGTTACAACTTTCCAAATAAAAGGTTCAAATAAAACATCCAATTGTTTCCATGAAAAATAAAAAGATCAATTATTTATTTGTTCTTTAATATTCCACTGAATTCATATGGCATTCAAAATTCAAATCACAACTTCCCAACAGCAACCTTTTTGAATTAATGAAAATTACCAAAACAATTCTAATCATTGTTTCCATTTAAATTATAGGGTTCACCCTATTTAAATTCTTGTTTTCAATAAGTCACTTAATCCAAAATTCTTTCAAATTTGAATCAATTACTAACAGCACTTTTATTTTGAACTTTTGGAAAACAAAAGTTGTCAAATGGGTGCTGACACAATAAATACTCAACACAATTTTTCCTAGAATTTTTCCTAACCCAAAAATCTTTCTTTTCATCCTATTTCAAATCAGCAAAAAAAAAGTAACAGAACAAATTTATTAAAAAGGAAAAAACGCTCACAGAGGGAGGGAGCAGCACAGGCCCAGCCCACTTTTCCTTCCCCTCGGCCTAGTACCGTTTCGCTCCCCCCCTCTTTTCTTTCCCGCGTACGGCAGGAGATCCGCCGGCGCCACGTCGACGGCGCGCACAGGCAACGGCCAGCAGAGCTCCCTAGCGCCTATAAAACCTACCTCTCGAGCCCCCCGATGCTTCCCTAGCCACCTACCTACCTTCCCTCTCGAGCACCGCCGCCAATTCCCCTCTCTCTGCCACGATCCTCTCCGTTTCTGAATCTCCGAGCGCCGCCGTGTCTGAAACCATGGTGGTCACCGTCGTTGCCGTGCTCCTCCATCCTGGCTAACTACGGGAACGAGATCCCCGTAGTCTCCTCGAGCTGGTGGACACCTCTGCGAGCACGGGAGCAGCTTGGATCTCCGCCGCCATCTTCGCAGCTGTCGGCGACGTCCACCTCGCCGTCGAGCTCCTCCCTCTGCAAATCCTCCCGGTGATCACCTCCTCCTCACCCCTCTCCTCCTATCTCTCTGTCCGCGAGCACGCACGGCACACCAGCAGCACACGCACCACACCAGCATGCGCGAGCAGCACAGCTGCAGCTCGCCGCCGGCCGTCGTTTTCTGTCAAGGTTCAGACAAATGCGCGCGCAGTTAAAATTCAGTTAACCTAACTGAACTATTTCCTCACTGCAACCCCTCTTCTGTCAAAACTGAAAACGTATCGCAGTGGTAGCGCTCCACTGCGCGCTCGTCCGCGGCCTGGGTTCGAGCCCTGCGCCCGCGGAATAAACCCCAATTTTTGTGCAAGGCACTGACAGGCGTGGCCCACCTGTAAGTGGCCTCTGCTTCCACCTGTGCTGCCACGCAGCCCAGGGGCCCTCTGTCAGTGGCAGTGGCTAGCCACTACGGAGTAACAAACGTTTTTTTGCCTTTTCTTTTTAAATTAAATCTTATTTCTTTTACAGATTGGTCCTCAAATTTAAAATGTGAATAACTTTTAAATTACAAATCCAAATAATAAAAGTAAAATATGTTTGTTGAACCAAATTTAATTCTCTACCTGTTTATAACATTTGTATTCTGTTTTGAATAATTCAAATGCATTCAAATTTCCAATTCAAACAATTTATTTGAAATTTGAATAGTTGCATAACTAATTCATACTTAATTCAAATAACCCAAATGAAATATGTTTTCCATGCTATTTTGAACCATCTTTCCAAATATAAATTTTGTTTCATGATTTGAATAATTAAAATTGCTTAAATAATTTAAACCTTGTTTAAATCATTTAATATTGCTAAATTCATAACTTGCTCAAATTAAAATATTTTTGAACATGTAAAATATGTTTTCAAACTAGAAAAGTATAAAATTTTGAAATATGAATTTGAATTTATGTTTGGAACAAATAATATTCAAACTTGTTTTAAATTCATTTAAAACTTGTTTAATCTTGTTTAATTCATAATAAATTCATCCTAATTCCTTTTTCAATATTTGAAACATGTAATCCACCTAAAATTGTGTGTTCTTTTCAAATATGAACTTTGTTATCTATTTTGGACAATTTAAATTGCTGAAAACAACAAATGCTTGTGTAACACCTTTAAGGAACCAAAATTTCTTAACTTAATCAATAAAATTCCAAAATTGGTAAACCTTATTTTAAATTGTTTCTATTGTTGTTATTTTTCTGTTTTCCTCATCCATGCATCATGCTAATTCACTTACACCTGTTGGTTAGTTGTAAAACAATTGTTTCAACCATAATTCATGGACCTTTTCCATATGAAATCCAAATTGCATATGGGTCCATTTAAACATGTTACCATGTCAACTAGTTTATTTCTATGCATCAATTAAATGGACATGCATCATCCCATGATTGTGCACTATGCCATGTTATTGATTGTTTGTTCTCTGCGTTGTTTGTTTGCTTCTTCTCGAATAGACGACGACGTTGAGACAGACGATACTTACGACACCCCTTCTGAGGATCTAGCTCAGTACCAGGCTGCTGAGTTTGCAGGCAAGTATTCACTCACATGAACCATTATGTTCCTTTCAACATTGGATACCGATACTTTCCGTTGTCTATTTCTGCTAGCCTTTTGAATCGTTGCTTCTGTTACAAACCTATCACATGTTACCTTTAACCCTGATACAGCCTCACCTCCCAACCTATACCCCATTGCTTGTTGCCCGTGTCTTACTAGCATGCTTAGGGTTGTTTTGCTCGAGTCTGTTACCCGTTACTTTCTGTTGCTATAATTCTATTATGTCCGGGGGCTCGATGTTAAACAACAACCTGTTAATTTTGAGGTAATGCTAAATTGATGATAAGGCACCGGCAGGAGGCCCGGCGTGGTTTTGAGGCCTGCTAGTGTCGACCCTAATTAGGAAAAGGGTCTTGTCTACTGATCCATGATGAGCGCACTATCCGCATGTGGGAAGCGTGTATGGGCGCCCCCCTCAATTTGATTCGATTCGCATCTCGTCCAAATCACCACACTTAGTTCGGGTTTTCCATTTGATGCACTCATATGCAGGTACGAACCCGAGGCCAGGGTGGAACTTTTGTAGTCGGCATTTAGGGCGGCGTGGTCTTAGAGTGCTATGAGGGTCCCCTTTTCTTCGTGGGGCTCGATTAGCCGCGCACGCACAGCACGTGGTGCTTTGGGCTTGATGCGAAGAAGAGTTGAGTTGTGTTGAGTGCCTCGCTTGGTGGGTTTGATTCCCATCTGGCGGGATATTCTTACGTGTACGGCCAAATTGGTGCACCCCTGCAGGGATAAATCTTCTCGAGAAGCCGTGTTTTCCGCGGTTATGGTTGACTTGGTGAAAGTACTGGCTAAGAAGTACTCAGAACAACTTACACCTAACTAATGTTAACCTGACTAGTAATAGTCTTATCGACACAATAACTTGACCCATCATTAATTCCACGGTGTGAGTTATCCTCGGATTGCTTCTTTGGATAAGGGGCGAGATCTAGGATGGGTTTGTTTGGAGTTAGTTATAGTTGGTTACGATACGCTATCTTATCTTCTTTCTGTTAGCCGGAAGTTGTATCATGTTCTGTAGTTGGTTAGTGCAGCCAGCTGCCGCATCTTTTGTATCACCCTTTCTTCCGTTGAACCCAAAGCATCTGTGCTTGGTGTTGACGGGTTACACTTTGGTGAACTGTGAGTCTTGCTTGCCAGTACGTTTATGTACTGACCCCTTTGGGGTTGTGGTTTCCGCAGACTACGCTTACGAGGATCCCCGTGACGGCTACTACGTGGAGTTTGACGAGGCTGCTGACGAGTAGATAGCGGACCTGGGCAGGATCCGAGACATCGTGGATGGGCTCCGTTTTCCTTTCATTCCCGGCTTCTTAAGCCTATTTGGATTTGTCTGTACTCAGACCCTTTGAATGCTTCCGCTGAGATGTAATGATGATATGTTGGGACATGTGTCCTCTGGATGATTGTATTTGCTATCTCTGCTCTAGTGAGAGCTATTTGCAACTTATTTCTATTTATTTGTGTCTTAGAGATATGTTGTGTTATCATCTTGTTAAGCGCCGTTGACGTACCATGTGTGTATGGTATGAAGTACGTCAATGGTAGTATCCTAATTTCTATGGGATGGTTTACGTAGACGATGAACAGTAGGGGTTGGTTGTCACACATACGTGTGTTGGCCTACTCGTAAGAGATGCGGGCGCCGGTAAGCCCCGTAATCCAATCAACTACTGTTCAACGGAACTGCGAGTATCCTCTAGAAGTCCGGGTGCGACAAATGGTATCAGAGTCTGTCTGCCTGTAGGATCCCTTTTACTGGTCGCAGTTGAGTCTAGAAACTATTTTGTAGCTACATAGGAAAAATGAAACGTGAGAGTAGGAATTCTGCCATTTTATTTCTTTCCCCACCCACCCTCCCTTTTTCTGGTAAGGAAGTGCAACGTTGTTTTCTCTTCTCATCTAAACTTTCAAGTTAGGTTTTCACGTATCCTGGTTTCTCTAGGATAGTTATATCTACTAGACCATAGGAATGGAGGTGGTTGTGACATGATTTATCATGTTGCCTACTCACGATTGAGAACGGAGGCGTGTAAGCCCCGGAAGCAAATCCTCTATTCCTTAAGCAGTAGATATTGATCCTTTAGAAGCCCGGATGGGTTTTCCGTAGTACCTCAGGAGTTTTGGTCTCGTGTTTCCCGTTGTTGCTTCAATATCCTGTTCTTCTCAACATCCTTTTCGTCCGTTGAAACCTTGTTGTTGCTTTCCACGTCAGTTCTTCTACCGGCATCTAATCAAAACTTCCCCAATCATCTGCAGATGGATCTCAGGTTCTACCCGCAGGTGGTTCGGATGACTCGTTGTGAGAGCACCGCCGGTTATCCGGAGATGCTGAGAGACATGGTCACTTATCTGGGGTTCCGTTGGGCACCAGAGTACCAGGTCTATGAGCAGCAGCGAGAGTTTGACCAGACCTACTACCAGGCTATCGTCTACATTCTGTCAGATGATGGCATGAGCGTTGTCCACCGCTACGAGGCAGTAGGTTCCACAGTGGATATGGCTGTGTAGCAGGCAGCTTATGTGAGTCTCACCGTCCTTCGTGCTGACTACTGGGGGTTTGACGAGTCTATCTATCGCCACATCCCCCGTGGTTACATCACTTCGGAGGGAGCTCACTTCACTCTCTACGACAACCTGGATGTCTACGAGCATGATAACTCCAGGCTGCACACCACCGCTCAGTTTGTGAGGCACAGTGACGCACTTGCCAGCACACTATCTCAGGAGTTGGCTTCAGTCAGGGAGCAGCTCTACCTTGCTTTGACTCGTCTGGCGACTTACACCACAGACTTTGTTGGAGACGAGCGCTTTGCACGTTTCGATCAGCCAGTTGGTCGTCGTCTGCCAGATGCTGGAGGTTACGAGCCGATCAGAGGTCCACTCCTCAACCTCGGTGCTGGTTACACTGGGATTCCACGCTTTGGAGCACAGGGAGTCGACGCTATGTACTTCACCACACCTAGAGTCGCTCTCAGACCACGTCAGATCTATGTGGATCGTCGTTCTACCTACTTTCGTGGGCGTGCTCCTCACCGTACCTCTCGCCGTACTACTCACCGCCGTCCTGCGTGATGAGCATGGGAGTACCAATGTATCCAGTCTTAGCTATGTTTAGTTATCCTTTGGCTTTCGAACCGTTCGTGGTGTGTTGGATATTCTGATGTATTTGAACATGTGATGATGTACCTGTTGGTTATCTATTCATGCGTCGGAATAATCTCTCTTTCGGTTACCAAGTCTATCCTTTTCTGTTGTTGTGCTAAAATGCATTTCCATTCAGGATGCCGCCAACAAGGAACACCCCGCCTGAGCCACCGCCAATCACGGAGCTGTTGACTCAGATGACTCAAGTCATGGCACAGATGGCCCAGTTCCAGACTAACCAGCACAACAACCAGAATGCTCCACGAGTCAGTATCAAAGAGTTTCTGAGTCTGGGCCCGAGAGCTTTCGTGGCAACACGCGAGCCTCTGGATGCTGATGACTGGATCCGTGAGATAGCTAGGGCTCTGGAGATTGCTCACGTTGCTGAGGAAGACAAGGTCAAGTATGCCTCCTACCTGCTGAAGGGTCAGACAGCTACTTGGTGGGAGAACTACCAGACCATGAGAGCTGGCTACCCAATCACCTGGGGTTGTTTCAAGGAAGCTTTCCTGAAGCACCACATTCCAGATGGTCTCATGGAAAGGATGCGTGAAGAGTTTTGCTCACTCAAGCAGGGTAAGCTGGACGTCATTGGCTATCAGAGTGAGTTCAATCGCCTCGCTCGTTACGCTGGTGATGAGGTGTCCACTGAGGCTAAGAAGATGGCAAGGTTCCGCAAAGGTTTTAACCCGGAACTCAAGTACGCCCTCACCAACATCAAGGCCAAAGACTTCGAGGAGCTCGTGAACACCGCGCTCAATGAGGAAAATGGGCGCAAGGCGTTTGAGGAGTCTCGAAAGCACTCGCGTGAGGGTGGTTCCTCCTCCAACATGACCACCCCTCCGCAGAAGCGTCGCATCTGGGTGCCAAATGGTGCTGTCACTCGGGCTCCACATGCCCAAGCTTCTCCAGGCTTTGCTCCCCGCCCACCCAACCCAGCTCACATGCAAGGTCAGAGGTTTTCAATGGGGCAGCCAAGGCCAGATACTCCTCGTGTCGTCACTTGCTACAAGTGCAAGCAGACGGGGCACTACGCTGACAAGTGCACGCAGAGGCAGCTACCTCCACCACCACCTCGTCCCAACACAAACCAAGCAATGGTGCGTGCTCCCCCGGCTAAAGCCTTCAACTCCAACAACAGGCCTGTCGGGAGGACCGCGAGGGTGAATCATGTCAAGGCCGACAAAGCTGAGGAAGCTGCTGACGTCGTTCTCGGTACATTCCCCGTAAACTCTTTTCCAGCTAAAGTGTTGTTTGATACCAGAGCATCGCATTCTTTCGTATCAAAGATCTTTGCGACAGCAGTTAAACTCCCTTTTGTTGGTTTGGGTTCCCCGCTAGTAGTAAACTCCCCTGGAGCAACTATGCAAACGTCTAAGATCAGTCACAGAAATCAAATCCTAATTGGAGGCCACATATTCCATGCTTCTCTCATACTGCTTGGCAATTCTGACATTGATGTCATTCTTGGCATGGATTGGTTGAAGGCCAATAAAGCTACGATTGACTGTGCTCACAAGTCAATAACTCTGTTCCACCCTTCTGGCCAGATAGTCTATTCTCCGAATGAATCAAGTTCAGTTCAGATATACACCCTCGATGCAAAACCTCTTCCTGCAATTGAAAATGTTCCGGTGGTTTGCGAATTCCCTGACGTCTTTCCAGAAGAGTTGCCAGGGATGCCTCCGGACAGAGCAGTTGAGTTCGTGATCGAGCTTGAACCAGGTACTGCTCCAATCTCTAAGCATCCATACAAGATAGCTCCTCCTGAACTGAAATTGTTGAAGGAGCAAATCGATATGTACATGGAGAAAGGTTACATTCAACCTAGTTCCTCCGCTTGGGGTTGCCCAACTCTGTTCGTTGCGAAGAAGGATCACACAAAGAGACTCGTTGTTGACTATCGTCCTCTTAACGAGAAAACCATCAAAAACAAGTATCCAATTCCTCGTATCGATGATCTTTTTGATCAACTTGCTGGAGCCTCAATATTCTCCAAGTTGGACTTGAGAATGGGTTACCATCAAATAAAGATCAGAAAAGAAGATATTCCAAAGACAGCCTTCACCACTCGGTACGGTCTATATGAATACACCGTCATGTCCTTTGGTCTCACCAATGCACCGGCGACATTCTCTCGACTCATGAATTCTGTCTTCCACGAATACCTCGACAAGTTCGTTGTGGTATATCTTGATGACATCCTTGTCTACTCCAAATCTGAGGAAGAGCATGGAGAACATCTTCGTCTCACTCTCATGAAGCTTCGCGAGCATCGTCTATATGCCAAGTTCTCCAAATGTGAGTTCTGGATTCCAGAAGTTGCTTACCTTGGTCATGTCATCTCTGCCAAGGGCATAACCATTGATCCAGAAAAGGTTAAAGCAATTGTTGATTGGAAACCTCCTAAGACGGTGAAGCAAGTTAGAAGTTTTCTTGGCTTGGCTAGCTATTGCCGTCGTTTCGTCCAAAACTTTTCCAAGATTGCCAAACCTCTCACTGATCTCACAAAGAAGGACAGGAAGTTCGTTTGGTCTCCACAATGTGATGAAAGTTTCAATCTCCTGAAGGCTAAACTCACTTCTACCCCAGTTCTGGTTGGCCCAGATACTACAAAACCTTTCCAGATATTCTGCGATGCATCTCTCCAAGGTCTAGGTGCAGTTCTTATGCAAGAACGTCAAGTTGTGGCTTATGCTTCACGTCAGTTGAACGCACATGAGCAAAATTATCCCACACATGACCTAGAACTTGCAGCAGTTGTGTTTGCCCTCAAGAAATGGAGGCAATACTTGTTGGGTAATCGCACTGAAATCTTTTCCGATCATAAGAGTCTGAAATACATCTTCACTCAACCAGATCTAAACCTCAGGCAAAAGAGATGGATTGAAAAGATTAAAGACTTTGATCTCACCATTTCTTACACTCTAGGAAAGGCTAATGTTATGGCCGATGCTCTCAGTCGCAAGTCGTATTGCAATAATCTCATGATCATGGAAAGCCAACCTCCACTTCATGAAGAATTCCAGAAGCTCAACCTTGGTCTTGTTCCTCAAGGCTATCTTGCTAGCTTGACAGCCAGTCCAACTCTCGAGGACAAGATTCGTTCTGAACAACTTCGTGATGCTGAAATCAAGAAGATGGTAGAACACATCAAAGAAGGCAAGGAGAAATTTAAGTCCTTCTCAATTGATGACAAAGGAACTGTGTTCTTCGAAGGACGCATTGCAGTTCCTCAAATTCAAAGTCTCAAAGATGTCATTCTCAAGGAGGCTCATGAAACTCCCCTCTCCATTCACCCTGGAAGTACAAAGATGTACCAGGATCTCAAGACACTGTATTGGTGGCCTGGCATGAAACGTGAAATTGCTCAATATGTTTCTGAATGCGATGTTTGTCAACGTGTTAAGGCAGTCCATCAGAAAACAGCCGGTCTACTCCAACCTCTGAAAATCCCTGAGTGGAAGTGGGACATGATTGAAATGGACTTCGTCACTGGTTTTCCAAAGTCCAAGAAGGGCAACGATGCAATCTTCGTTGTCATTGATCGTCTCACTAAAGTAGCTCACTTCTTTCCTGTCAAAGAAACAATCTCAGCTAGCCAGTTAGCAGAGCTCTACACAGCAAAGATTGTTCCTCTTCATGGTGTTCCATTGGAAATAAGCTCAGACCGTGGAAGTATCTTCACTTCTCATTTCTGGAAAAGCTTTCAAGAAGCATTGGGCACCAAACTTCTGTTCAGCACAGCTTACCACCCTCAGTCTCAGGGGCAAGTCGAAAGAGTCAATCAGATTCTCGAGGATATGCTCAGAGCATGTGGTCTATCCTTTGGCATGAAATGGGAGGATTGCCTTCCATATGCTGAATTCTCCTACAACAACAGCTTCCAGGCAAGCCTAGGCATGGCACCATTTGAAGCTCTCTATGGCCGCAGATGCAGGAGTCCAATCAATTGGTCTGGAGCTGGTGAACGTTCACTCTTAGGCCCTGACATTGTTAAGGAAGCCGAGGAGAAAGTTCGTATCATTCGTGACAATCTCAAGATTGCTCAGTCTCGTCAGAAAAACTACTATGACAGCAAGCACAGGGATATGATCTATGCACCTGGTGACAAGGCATATCTCCGTGTAACTCCCCTCAGAGGCACTCATCGTTTTGGTGTGAAAGGAAAGCTTGCACCAAGATACATTGGTCCTTTCAACATTCTCTCAAGGCGTGCTGAAAATGCCTATCGTCTTGAACTTCCAGAAAAACTATCCAAGGTGCACGATGTGTTTCACGTGTCACAGCTCAAGAGGTGTTTCAAAGATCCAGATCGTGCAGTTGATCATGATTCCATTGAACTACAAGATGATCTCTCTTATGAGGAGCACCCTGTTCGTATTCTCGATGAGACCGAGCGTAAGACTCGCAACAAGAGCACCAAGTTCTTGAAAGTGCAGTGGTCCCATCATTCCGATAAAGAGGCAACGTGGGAGACCGAAGAGGATCTTCGCAAGAAGTATCCGGACCTTTTCCTTTCTCAGTAGGAATCTCGGGGCGCGATTCCTTCAAGGGGGGGCGTTTTGTAACATCCCAAGTATGAAAACTTCCATTTAGAATGTTTGATTCTTGTTTAATTAAAGTTTTGCATCATGTCATCATACTCATTACTTTGTTTGCATTTGTTTTCATTTGGTTTGCATATGTTTTCCTTTGTTTTCACAATTGAAATTCAAACATTATTTCAAATGCTTTGTTCATACTTGTTATGTTACAACTTTCCAAATAAAAGGTTCAAATAAAACATCCAATTGTTTCCATGAAAAATAAAAAGCTCAATTATTTATTTGTTCTTTAATATTCCACTGAATTCATATGGCATTCAAAATTCAAATCACAACTTCCCAACAGCAACCTTTTTGAATTAATGAAAATTACCAAAACAATTCTAATCATTGTTTCCATTTAAACTATAGGGTTCACCCTATTTAAATTCTTGTTTTCAATAAGTCACTTAATCCAAAATTCTTTCAAATTTGAATCAATTACTAACAGCACTTTTATTTTGAACTTTTGGAAAACAAAAGTTGTCAAATGGGTGCTGACACAATAAATACTCAACACAATTTTTCCTAGAATTTTTCCTAACCCAAAAATCTTTCTTTTCATCCTATTTCAAATCAGCAAAAAAAAAGTAACAGAACAAATTTATTAAAAAGGAAAAAACGCTCACAGAGGGAGGGAGCAGCACAGGCCCAGCCCACTTTTCCTTCCCCTCGGCCTGGTACCGTTTCGCTCCCCCCCCTCTTTTTTTCCCCGCGTACGGCAGGAGATCCGCCGGCGCCACGTCGACGGCGCGCACAGGCAACGGCCAGCAGAGCTCCCTAGCGCCTATAAAACCTACCTCTCGAGCCCCCCGATGCTGCCCTAGCCACCTACCTACCTTCCCCCTCGAGCACCGCCGCCAATTCCCCTCTCTCTGCCACGATCCCCTCCGTTTCTGAATCTCCGAGCGCCGCCGTGTCTGAAAACATGGTGGTCACCGTCGTTGCCGTGCTCCTCCGTCCTGGCTAACTACGGGAACGAGATCCCCGTAGTCTCCTCGAGCTGGTGGACACCTCTGCGAGCACGGGAGCAGCTTGGATCTCTGCCGCCATCTTCGCAGCTGTCGGCGACGTCCACCTCGCCGTCGAGCTCCTCCCTCTGCAAATCCTCCCGATGATCACCTCCTCCTCACCCCTCTCCTCCTATCTCTCTGTCCGCGAGCACGCACGGCACACCAGCAGCACACGCACCACACCAGCACGCGCGAGCAGCACGGCTGAAGCTCGCCGCCGGCCGTCGTTTTCTGTCAAGGTTCAGACAAACGCGTGCGCAGTTAAAATTCAGTTAACCTAACTGAACTATTTCCTCACTGCAACCCCTCTTCTGTCAAAACTGAAAACGTATCGTAGTGGGAGCGCTCCACAGCGCGCTCGTCCGCGGCCTGGGTTCGAGCCCTGCGCCCGCGGAATAAACCCCAATTTTTGCGCAAGGCACTGACAGGCGTGGCCCACCTGTAAGTTGCCTCTGCTGCCACCTGTGCTGCCACGCAGCCCAGGGGCCCTCTGTCAGTGGCAGTGGCTAGCCACTGTGGAGTAACAAACGTTTTTCTGCCTTTTCTTTTTAAATTAAATCTTATTTCTTTTACAGATTGGTCCTCAAATTTAAAATGTGAATAACTTTTAAATTACAAACCCAAATAATAAAAGTAAAATATGTTTGTTGAACCAAATTTAATTCTCTACCTGTTTATAACATTTGTATTCTGTTTTGAATAATTCAAATGCATTCAAATTTCCAATTCAAACAATTTATTTGAAATTTGAATAGTTGCATAACTAATTCATACTTAATTCAAATAACCCAAATGAAATATGTTTTCCATGCTATTTTGAACCATCTTTCCAAATATAAATTTTGTTTCATGTTTTGAATAATTAAAATTGCTTAAATAATTTAAACCTTGTTTAAATCATTTAATATTGCTAAATTCATAACTTGCTCAAATTAAAATATTTTTGAACATGTAAAATATGTTTTCAAACTAGAAAAGTATAAACTTTTCAAATATGAATTTGAATTTATGTTTGGAACAAATAAAATTCAAATAATATTCAAACTTGTTTTAAATTCATTTAAAACTTGTTTAATCTTGTTTAATTCATAATAAATTCATCCTAATTCCTTTTTCAATATTTGAAACATGTAATCCACCTAAAATTGTGTGTTCTTTTCAAATATGAACTTTGTTATCTATTTTGGACAATTTAAATTGCTGAAAACAACAAATGCTTGTGTAACACCTTTAAGGAACCAAAATTTCTTAACTTAATCAATAAAATTCCAAAATTGGTAAACCTTATTTTAAATTGTTTCTATTGTTGTTATTTTTCTGTTTTCCTCATCCATGCATCATGCTAATTCACTTACACCTGTTGGTTAGTTGTAAAACAATTGTTTCAACCATAATTCATGGACCTTTTCCATATGCAATCCAAATTGCATATGGGTCCATTTAAACATGTTACCATGTCAACTAGTTTATTTCTATGCATCAATTAAATGGACATGCATCATCCCATGATTGTGCACTATGCCATGTTATTGATTGTTTGTTCTCTGCGTTGTTTGTTTGCTTCTTCTCGAATAGACGACGACGTTGAGACAGACGATACTTACGACACCCCTTCTGAGGATCTAGCTCAGTACCAGGCTGCTGAGTTTGCAGGCAAGTATTCACTCACATGAACCATTGTGTTCCTTTCAACATTGGATACCGATACTTTCCGTTGTCTATTTCTGCTAGCCTTTTGAATCGTTGCTTCTGTTACGAACCTATCACATGTTACCTTTAACCCTGATACAGCCTCACCTCCCAACCTATACCCCATTGCTTGTTGCCCGTGTCTTACTAGCATGCTTAGGGTTGTTTTGCTCGATTCTGTTACCCGTTACTTTCTGTTGCTATAATTCTATTATGTTCGGGGGCTCGATGTTAAACAACAACCTGTTAATTTTGAGGTAATGCTAAATTGATGATAAGGCACCGGCAGGAGGCCCGGCGTGGTTTTGAGGCCTGCTAGTGTCGACCCTAATTAGGAAAAGGGTCTTGTCTACTGATCCATGATGAGCGCACTATCCGCATGTGGGAAGCGTGTATGGGCGCCCCCCTCAATTTGATTCGATTCGCATCTCGTCCAAATCGCCACACTTAGTTCGGGTTTTCCATTTGATGCACTCATATGCAGGTACGAACCCGAGGCCAGGGTGGAACTTTTTGTCGTGGGATAATCACGGCAGACGTTACCGGGGGTAACTGATCTTGGGGCAAGACGACACAGGCGTTTGGGAGAGGGTTTAGCTCAGAGGAAAACATAATGCAACTCGATCTGGCAGCCGGCAATCAAAGTCGTCGAGTCTCCGATCTTGATATAATAACTCAACTCTGGGATTACACTAGATGCTCGATATCAGGCGATATTGCTAGGGTTCTTAGATCTCTTCCTAAACTAGACCTGGGGGTCGGTTTATAAAGCACCCGTACCCCCTGGCTTACCCTCCAAGACACACCCTGAATCCTACCCGGACACTGCATACAAACCCTAACTTTCCTTTACCGTAGCCCACAATCCGGGTCACGAGGCCTGCAAACTGGGGCCTTCTAGAAGTCTCTCTATCCTTAGCCGGATCTTGCGCAGCGTCCTTTGGGCCGGGTTACACCTTGGAGTTGGCCTACCGGGTGATTATCCCTCCATCAGTAGTCCCCAGAATAGCTTGGGCTTCACGGATCCATCCTTGAAGCGCTCGCTATTCCCTGCAAAGATATCAAACTCACAGGTATACAGAGGCCGGGTTAAGATGCTTTGATAGATGGCTAGGCCTTACTCCATGGTGGCCATATAGTAACCCGGCTCTTCCCCAATTACTTTGGTTTGACTTTCCAGGTCTAAACCCCAAAATGTCAAGATTCTATACTTGATAATTGACCTGATATCACGGGATGGATCTCTTTCTCCTTTTCGCTCGGATACCCTGCTCAATATTTAAAGCGCATCTCGCAAAAATTCAAACAGATAGCCGTTTACTCCGCAACTCCCGGCTCCCGCTCGCTGAACCGGGCTTATCCACTCGCGCTATAAATAGGCCCCTTGGGGGTAACCCGAACCCTAACGGCTCATTTCCCCCCACTCTGCTTCCTTTCTCCCTCCACGCTCATCCTCACTGAGCGCCACCACGGAAATCCCGCGCGCATCACCGGAGCTCGTTGGCCGGAGGCTGCGCTCCGCCACAGCTCACCCCGCGCCGCCGCCAAGATCCACCGGCAAATCTCCATCCGGCCCGTCAGGAACTGCGAAAGGACACCAGGCTTGCGCCATTTGCCTCCGCAAAGCTTCACTCAGATCTTCTCCAGTAAGCCTTTTGCACCCATTAATTTGCCCTTGCAATTTCTTGATTTCACCTCAGTTTAGATCCAAATCAACCCGCCAATGATTTCTCGACCATGCCAAATTAGGTTGCTAATATTCTTTCTAGCTCGCCCAATAGATAAGATATAGGCTCCAATCCACCCTCCTACTACCTGCAATTATTAATTTCGCCACAAATCTGAAGATGGAATTCCCAATCTGGGCTCGAACCACTCAAAATTTCCGCCTTTGCCTCAATCACCCGGCTAGTCCTCCCCTTTCCAGTTCCTTTTATTCGCGCTAAGTGCCTGTGCAGCCATCCATCGTCCTCAAAAGTTCCTTCAACGCTTAGATCCCCATAATTTTCGCTATAACACTTGATACCCGGATAGTTCGAACTTCACTCTGCAAACTGACACCCGGATAATACACAATTTTCATGTCTAAATATTACCTTGCCGATACTTGGCCGGCTCACAGCTTCCGTGTCTTATTCCTTTTGTCCTCCTACCTTGTGCTTTGCAGGTCAACCACATGGCTCCCAAGAAGCAGGGAAAAACTCCGACTAAAGCCAAAGCCACCAATTCCATATCCGCCAACTGGGCGCGGTCTACGGTCACCAAGGCCAAGTTGGAGGAGCTGGTCGAGCTAGGAGTTCTTCCCCCTCAAGAGGATATCCAGTGGAGGGTGCCGGGCAAGGAGACCCGACCTACCCCGACGAAAGACGAGGTAATCTGTTTCGTGGAACATGTGACCCGGGGCTTCCGTCCGCCGGGTCACCCTTTTTTCCGTGATGTCCTAATCCATTACGGCCTTCGCGTTTTTGACATCGGGCCTAACTCCATATTAAACATCTCCCATTTCATCGTCCTTTCCGAGTCATACTTGTGCACTCCGCCAAGTCTGGCTCTTTTCGTTGAACTTTTTCAGTGCAAACCGTGCCGCGAAAGCGGTGACGGGGCGCTTCTCGCTTGCGGCGGGGTTTCTATCCAGCGCCGCAAGAATTCTATGATGCCACCCCTCGCTCTTAACTCCCATGTCAAGCACTGGCAGCTCTCATACTTTTACTGCCAAGACACCTCCCCACCCGGCCAAAAGAAACTGCCGGGTTACTCCGAGGGCCTTCTTGACATCTCCGAAAAGTTTAGTGCCTTTTCCCCTGACTCGGACAGGGAGGCCATTCAATCTCTGCTAGCCAAAATCACCACTCTCACGGCCCAAGGTCTCATCGGGCTCAACCTGGTGAAGACTTGGGTCGACTTCCGGATCCAACCCAATTCCATCCGCACAAAGTTGATGTGCGAGTATTCGGGGCAATCTACAGACCCACTCCGGTACTCTGACAACATCTTCGCGGCTGGTGACACTCATAAAACTATCAAGGGTTTTCTGACGGAAAAGCTTGAGGTAATCCGGAACATATCCGGATTAGAGCCCTTTACACTCGAGAACCCAGCCCCCAAGGTGAAAACCTAATTCTGATGTCTTTACCTTTGCTCTTTCCACTCGATACAGTTGATGACCCTTATACTGATACTTTTCAGGCTGATGATGATTTTTGGAAGACCAACACTTCTCCTAGCTCCGAAAGTCCAGAGGAGCAAGAAGAAGCCGTTAATTCGGACGAAGGTGCTCCCCGGCTTTTACTTGGTTCCCTTAAGCTCATCATAACCCCTCCATTTTCCAACTATAACTTTGATGATATCCAGAGCAAGAAGATGACGAAGAAGAAAACTCCGACGGCAAAGTAGAATCCGCCAGCGACGAGGAGGAACTGGAGCCGACAGTCAAAGTCGGATCAAAGAGAAAGACTCAAGAGGCCACCTCCAAGGTTTCATATCACCTCCTCGCGTTCAATTCGCATTCCTTTAATGATATACATGAGCTACCTTGACTTTGTTCCACTGGCCATGCTTGAAGGAGTCGCCCATGACCAAGCGCAGGTCAACTCGAAATCACCCGGGTGATGGTGCCCTTAACCCGGGTATTTCATCGACTCCGACTCGGCGGGCGGGTATTTACCCTATCCTTTATCGAACGAAACATTCACCTTGAACCATTCCTTTATGGAATCTTACTTGATACTTTCCAGCCTCTCCCGGGTCCAGCGATGGATTTCCTGTGGATTTCGCGGTGAATACCGAGTAAAATCCCTTTCCTGA
Source organism: Alopecurus myosuroides (assembly GCA_028641055.1). Lineage (NCBI taxonomy): Eukaryota > Viridiplantae > Streptophyta > Magnoliopsida > Poales > Poaceae > Alopecurus > Alopecurus myosuroides. Next base: position 271,539,605 of record CM054060.1, read on the forward strand.
TGCTCTACCATGCTTCATCATCCTTTCCTGATTGTATACTAGCTGCTTACTCATAACATCTATAGGTCCACGGTCGTTACCAGCGACCAAGAGGATATGGAAACCGAGAGCCCGGGTAAGGGAAACCCGGCTAACAAGACTACAGCCGCGTCTAGTGACGAAGGGCAAGCGTCGCCGATAAACCCGGACATGCAAGAAGCCGAGTATCCGATTGCCTCCCATGCAAGCAAGAAGAACAGAGCCACAACCTTGGGTGCAGAAGAAGGAGCATCGGATTCCGATATACAAATGACCCGGGTGCCGCCTCCCACTAGGAAGAAAGCTCCTTCTCGGGATTTCCAAGGCCCCGGGTCCTCTGATACGGGTAAGGACACTTTTGATCAGTTGATGAACACTCTCCTCACTATGAAGACTTCGGAGAGCAAGATCTTGGAGCGCATGGCTGCGGAGCACCAGGTAGTGACACTTGATATCTCATAGTGCATACCTAGTCCCCAAGTTCCGAGCATAACTTGCTAAAGTTATGCTTGGTACTTTACGCAATATTCAGCTTACCATAATATCCAACTGATACTTGCGTTCCTTGCTGCTTACAGGCGCAGATAACCCGGTCTGATGAAACTTTACTTAAGACCGAACAACTTCTTCTTGCCGAGGTAAAACGAAGGGAAATCCTTGAGGATGACATGAAAACTTTGAAGAAGGATGTTTCCAAATACAAGAAGAAGTGCAATGCCGCTCAGACCGCACTGAAGAAACTATCGGACCAAGTCGCCGATACTTATCAGATCTTGCTTAGTAAGTTTTTGCTGCCGATTGGCTTCATGTCTTTGCTTTATTATATGATACTCGGGATTACTAATACGTTCCTCCTTTTGTTTCAACTGTAGGTGCCAACCTTGCGGCCCCAGAGGAGGATGCCCTTGTGAAGGCTAGAACCCTAAAGACCGTGCTCCGGACTTTCTTTACCGGCACAAAATTTATACTGGATGCCATAAAGTGGCCTACGGAGGTATATCCGGGTGAAGAAAATCTCATTCAAGCCTGCTCCACGGTGCCTGGCTGGATTGAAATCTGGAAACGTTCGTCATGCCGGATCAGTATGACCCGGGCCTTTACCCTGGCCAAGGCTTTCTTTCCGAAGCTTGACCCGGCGAAGGTAATATCCGGGTTTCCCGAATTCAAGGCGGACGGTTCCAAATTTACACCCAAGGATTTCAAGGCCATACAATCCGCAGTGCGTCCCTCGGCTACCACTTTGGCCGATAGTTTGGATCTAAACACGATTATGAGTGCATACGACGCGGATGGCAAAATTGTTACGGAGGAAGCACCCCCGCCCTTTGATATCTTGGAGAAGTGGGTTGCTAACTCGGCCAGGAAGAGGGAGGCAACTGCGAAGAGAGAGGCCGAGTTAGGATCAGGGCCGTCTGCTTCTACACCAGCTGTCCCTCCACCTGTTCGCCCTGGTGCGGTGAGTCCGGGTAATGCTGCCGGGAAAGCTAAGCAGCTAGCCCAGGACCAAGACCCGTAAGACCGTACTCAGGAGGCCGAATAGGTCAGTGCCATCATAGTATCTTGATCACGTGATGCTTTGTATTCAAACTAGCATGCTTTGGATGGTGCGCCTGTGCACCCCTGATACTGATGTCGTAATTTGTAACGTACTTTTAGTCCGTGATATATTTTGCGGCTTTCCTGGCCTTTTGATAATCGTGCTATTTGTCTATTCTTTGAACTTGTTCTCGATACCCGACTCTCTTTTTGGCTCCCTTCGTAAGACTCGGTTTTCCGAGTGTCGGGGGCTTTGATAAGTGGACTTTTCTTTAAGTCCCCAAGACTCGGATGGTAGGGTCTTTCGAACTTCGATAGCCAAGTAGTTTGTTTCTGTTTCGAAGTCCCCAGTCCCCATGACCCAAAGTCCGAGTCATGGGGGTGTGGCCTTTCTCAGAGAACAAATTGTTTTTTACCGAGTCGAAAACCTAAGGCCATTCTGTGTAAGTACTGAAGTTATGCTTGATAGTCATTGAGTTTCCGGCTATTAGCCTTGTACTCTGCATAAACTTGTGGTTTAGATGACCCTTTTGACTATCTTGTACTGTAAGCCGGCTTTCGCGTGGATACCATGTTGTTACATCCATACGAAAACAGGGTCAGACAAGTCCCATTGGGCTTCATGGCTGATTGTAATCGTAAGCAAACAAATCATGCCACTTTAGTGCGAGTCACATCGAGCTTAAGTAAGAAAAGTCAAGAAAATTTGGCTCCTTTGTCCAGTTATAAGATTGCAGCCGTACTCGTTTGCGAATAATCGGCCCTTATAACTTATAGGCATCAAGGCCGGGTCTTTCGGGTTTGTGGCTGGGCTACTTGAGTAACCAGCCCCCGAGACCTATATATACTCAACGTTCTTAATGATACTGAAATATTGATGTCACATGGATACTACTTACTTGTAATCAGGCTGTAACGAAATAGGACTTGATAACCATCTCTTTATTGATGCGAGAAAGTTTGGATCAGCAGGCCGCCTCATTAAAAACCTTCCAGTCCCCTTAGGTACCCTGGGTAGGAAAAGAGCGCGTCTGAAACCTGCTGCCCGTTACATTGTTTAGTTCTTCATGGGGACCGGTCCTGGACTGGCGTGACCGATGCACATTCTCCACATGTTGGACTTTTTCATGATGAGTACCGGGTTTACTAGCCAACCCGGGTGAGGTGTTTCCATGACGTGGCTGGTTGTGAGCGGCCGTGCAGCTTCTTTCTTTATAGCGGATTGCTTGGGGGAGTCATCCTCGATAAAAGCCACCATTTTAGCATCTTGTGCTACCTTGGATTTTGCTCTTTCGCCTTCAGTACTCGGCCTTTTTGATGTGGTTCTGTCCTCCGGGTCTGCTTGAGACCGGTAATGCTTGAGTTCTTCTTTTCTACAGGCCTGCTCGGCCATTGCTGCGTCTCCTTCATCACATTCAGCTGCTATGTCTCGATTTCCATGTATGGTAATGGTCTTCTTGGGACCCGGGATTTTTAGCTGTAGATACACGTAACACGGCCTAGCCATGAATTTGGCGTAAGCCGGCCTTCCAAATAACGCGTGATAAGGGCTGCGCAATTTGACTACCTCAAAGGTAAGCCACTCAACTCGATAGTTGTCCTTTGACTCCCCAAAGGCTACCTCCAATGCGATTTTTCCCTCGGGGCACGCTGAATGACCCGGCACTATCCCATGAAAAACTGTTGAGTTTTTTTGTAGCTGAGACTCCTTGAGGCCCATGCGTAGGAAAATTTCCCAATACAGTATATTGATGCAGCTCCCACCATCCATCAAAACCTTTTTCAGCTCATACCCATTGACCTGCGGTGCGACTACTAATGCCAAGACTCCCGGACGTTCCACTCTTTCTGGGTGATCCCTTCTGCTCCATGTTACCTCCTGTTCTGACCATCTCAAGTATCTCGGGACAGCTGACGAAACTGAGTTGACCGCTTGCTTCAGTATCTTTTTGTCTTTGTTAGAGCCTCCTGTGGTATGCACATGATATTGACCCAATTGTTTGGGGTTAGCCTGGAAACCTCCTGCCCCCCCCTTGGTTATTACCTTGATTCCCAGCCGCCGGGTTACCAGCTGGGGGTGGGCCGTTGCCCGGGTTTCCCCTGGACCCGGTCCTCCTCCCCGTCCTGCACCTCGCATAGCTCTATTCACTTCCTCATTTTTCCATCTTTGTAAGTCGGCGCACTGCTCCAAGGAGTGGTTAGCTGGCCTGCCGTTCCTGCTGTGCTTTGGGCATGCCATCCTGAATATGTCCCAATTGTTACCCGGCCTTGGTGGTCCTTGATAGTTTCCTCCATTGTGATTACCTCCGTTGAAATTTCCTTCTGCTCTGGGCCTCGAAGACCCGGCTTCTGTGTTGGCGACAAACTCGGAACCTCCTTCAAACGGGCGCTTGTTCTGGCTATTTCCGTTATTACCCGGTGCTGATCCATTGCCGGTTCTTCCGTTATTACTTGTGTTTGCTTTTACCTTCTTGTCATCAACTTCCTCTTCTGTAGTATCTGTCGCAGCGTGTTTGTTGCACGCATCCATCAATTCTCCCATTGTAACTTCCGACGCATTTCGACTAGACTTCATGCGAGTTAACTTTTGCACTAAAGGTATATACTTGCATGTTTTTGCCATGGCTTGTAGTGCATCCTTGGGCTGAATATCCGTGGACGAGTGAAGTATCTTCATAACCCGGCGCACCCAACTGCGCGCCGATTCTCTTTTCTTCTGGACGCATCGCTCTAGATCATCAATAGTGAACAATTTCATGCACGTCCCATGAAAGTGCTTGACAAACGCTGTCTTCAATTCCTCCCAGGATTTGATCGATCCTTCCGGCAAATTGGTGAACCACAACTTTGCTGCTCCTTCTGACATCATCAAGTACATGAACTTGGCTTGGAGATTCTCGGATGCGTTGCGAATCGACATTGCCATCTCATAACTACTTAGCCATGTTTCTGGATCCATAGTGGGCTCGTAATTCACTACTTTCCCTGGCTCTTTGAATTTTTCCGGGTAAGGTTCAGCTCTGATATTGTCCGAGAGACACTTGGGCCCCGCAAGAACGGTCGAGGCCGGCCTTGTCCTAGAAACGTGTGATACAGCGAGGGGCGCGGCTGGGCGCGGTGCTGCGGGAAGCCCATGCGCTGCAGACCCGGCCGCGGCCCTCCGAGCTCTGGAACTGTCCACAACAGCCTGTGCTGCTGATGCTGCCTGAACGCGGGGAGGAGGCGGCATTTGCTGCTGCTCTTCCCTCCGCCGTGCTGAACTTGTTTGGATATTCCCTTGTTGTTGAGTGACGTATGGCGTCCCGTGCATACCGCTTCTATGATCCGGATAATTGGCTTGCTGCGCCACCGCAGTGTGCAACAGATCGATGGCTTGCCGGGTCTTCTCTGCATGGGGTGACTCTCCCACAGGGATTTGATTTAACGCGAGTGTCGCCGCATACACATTGTCCATGGGATTATTGTAGTGACCGGCTGGTGTGCGAAATCGTGATGGTGGTGGTGGTGGTAGATCGTTGCCGGTTGTGGCTCTAGTCTGTGGTGGGGGTAACCCGGCCCGTTCACTTGCCGGGTGTGTCCCTGCTGTCGCCGGCTGGGGTGCGGTTCCCTGGTTCACCACTGGTATCGGCTGATCCTGAGGTGTGATAAATAAACTAGCCGGATTAATAACCCCGCCCGTTGCTGGTAACCTAGTTTGATGCCTTTGATGTACTCTAGATGTTTCCTCCCGGAGCCGAGTTTCCAGCGCATCCAGTTCACGCTGCCGCGCGGCCATCCCTTGCCTTTCTGCCTCTACTTGCCTTCTTTGCTGTTCCAGCGCACGGCGAGCCACATCCAGATCCCTGACACGTTCCGCTGCGTTTTCTGGGGTGATAACCGTTGCAAGAACCGTGGGGTCTAGAATCAGATTATTATCGAATAATGCCGGGTGACGCGGGTTTGAAGGACCCGCCCCTGGTGTCCGGTTTCCCAGGAATCCAAACGTATTTGCGTGCAACTCCTCGTCTGCTGCGCGGCTGGTCACTGATGCCGACTCTCCATCAACCCGGGCCAGAACCGGGTCTCCGTTAGCCGCGCCCTGCTGCTGGGCCAATGCCTGAGCCGTCCCGACTGCTGCCGCGGTTGCGTTCCCTTGGTTGAGATTGGCCGCGGGAGCCGCATAGACTGCAACTCGGCGTACGATACTCGGTGTAAATTCATGTTGTTCTTCCTCGCCTTTATCCTCCTCATACCGGTTTTCCAGCAGATCCAGGATAGACCCGGTATCATCTTCTCTTTCGACCCGGTCGCGCGGGGTCCATGCCGGCTCCTCCGGCTGTTCCCACTTCGCGATGGGTTCTTCTGCCGGATGTGTCGTTCCAATCGATTCTTCATCATCTGATCGGGTAGAAGTGGCTTCTCCTGGCACAGAATCAGATCCAATATTGTCAGGGATCGAACCGGAAGTACATACCATACCAATGAAGACGCTGATCCGGCCGATTGTCACGACGGATCCGGATTCGAGGTGATCCGATTCTGGCCCCCAACCGGAATCTTCCACCGTCTTTTCTCCTTTGTGGTCGATGTAGATCTCGCCGACGACAAGATTCTCCATGTTCTTCCGAGCTTCTCCCGTGATGTAAACACCTTTGGACGCAGGCCCCACGGTGGGTGCCAACTGTCGTGGGATAATCACGGCAGACGTTACCGGGGGTAACTGATCTTGGGGCAAGACGACACAGGCGTTTGGGAGAGGGTTTAGCTCAGAGGAAAACATAATGCAACTCGATCTGGCAGCCGGCAATCAAAGTCGCCGAGTCTCCGATCTTGATATAATAACTCAACTCTGGGATTACACTAGATGCTCGATATCAGGCGATATTGCTAGGGTTCTTAGATCTCTGCCTAAACTAGACCTGGGGGTCGGTTTATAAAGCACCCGTACCCCCTGGCTTACCCTCCAAGACACACCCTGAATCCTACCCGGACACTGCATACAAACCCTAACTTTCCTTTACCGTAGCCCACAATCCGGGTCATGAGGCCTGCAAACTGGGGCCTTCCAGAAGTCTCTCTATCCTTAGCCGGATCTTGCGCAGCGTCCTTTGGGCCGGGTTACACCTTGGAGTTGGCCTACCGGGTGATTATCCCTCCATCACTTTTGTAGTCGGCATTTAGGGCGGCGTGGTCTTAGAGTGCTATGAGGGTCCCCTTTTCTTCGTGGGGCTCGATTAGCCGCGCACGCACAACACGTGGTGCTTTGGGCTTGATGCGAAGAAGAGTTGAGTTGTGTTGAGTGCCTCGCTTGGTGGGTTTGATTCCCATCTGGCGGGATATTCTTACGTGTACGGCCAAATTGGTGCACCCCTGCAGGGATAAATCTTCTCGAGAAGCCGTGTTTTCCGCGGTTATGGTTGACTTGGTGAAAGTACTGGCTAACAAGTACTCAGAACAACTTACACCTAACTAATGTTAACCTGACTAGTAATAGTATTATCGACACAATAACTTGACCCATCATTAATTCCACGGTGTGAGTTATCCTCGGATTGCTTCTTTGGATAAGGGGCGAGATCCAGGATGGGTTTTTTTGGAGTTAGTTATAGTTGGTTACGATACTCTATCTTATCTTCTTTCTGTTAGCCGGAAGTTGTATCATGTTCTGTAGTTGGTTAGTGCAGCGAGCTGCCGCATATTTTGTATCACCCTTTCTTCCGTTGAACCCAAAGCATCTGTGCTTGGTGTTGACGGGTTACACTTTGGTGAACTGTGAGTCTTGCTTGCCAGTACGTTTATGTACTGACCCCTTTGGGGCTGTGGTTTCCGCAGACTACGCTTACGAGGATCCCCGTGACGGCTACTACGTGGAGTTTGACGAGGCTGCTGACGAGTAGATAGCGGACCTCGGCAGGATCCGAGACATCGTGGATGGGCTCCGTTTTCCTTTCATTCCCGGCTTCTTAAGCCTATTTGGATTTGTCTGTACTCAGACCCTTTGAATGCTTCCGCTGAGATGTAATGATGATATGTTGGGACATGTGTCCTCTGGATGATTGTATTTGCTATCTCTGCTCTAGTGAGAGCTATTTGCAACTTATTTCTATTTATTTGTGTCTTAGAGATATGTTGTGTTATCATCTTGTTAAGCGCCGTTGACGTACCATGTGTGTATGGTATGAAGTACGTCAATGGTAGTATCCTGATTTCTATGGGATGGTTTACGTAGACGATGAACAGTAGGGGTTGGTTGTCACACATACGTGTGTTGGCCTACTCGTAAGAGATGCGGGTGCCGGTAAGCCCCGTAATCCAATCAACTACTGTTCAACGGAACTGCGAGTATCCTCTAGAAGTCCGGGTGCGACACTTGGAAGGAGAAGACTTGCAGGCAAAGAATCCACGAGAATTGGGCAAGGAGGCCAAAAGAGGACCCTCCACGCGGCCAGATTCCTTGGCCGCGTGAGAGGCCCCCTTTTGGCCCCTGTGGCCCAAATTCCTTCCATCTTCGACTTACCGACTCCGTCTTGACCTAAAACCGACTATAAAAAGGGTCCCCCGTACCCTTACGGAGAAGAGCGCCGCCGAAACACCGAAACAGAGACCTGAAGTTCCAGATTGGAGGGGAAAACTCCGGCGGGGCGCCGCCGGTGTGATCTCCTACCCCTCCAACGTCATGTCCATCGACATCTCCATGAAGAGGGAGTAGTCCACCCCAGGGCTATGGGTTTGTGGAATTAGCACTTGTATCTCTCTCTCTATGTGCTTCACTAATTAGATCCGTATGAGCTGCCTCACATGATTACGGGCACCGTTGTAATTCCTATGTGGTGGATCTTTTCTACGAGTTATTGAATCTGAGATTGCAATTGTTTCTCTTGAGTTATTTGAGTAGATGTATCTTATGTACCACGTTCTTATTTGCTAGCTTTGATCAATCTAGTTCTTGAGAGCGTGTGTGGGGTGATGGGTGCATTAGTTGGAGTAACGGGGGGTGGCTAGTGCTGTGAAAGTGACAGAAGTTTAGCAATCCACTTAGGTTTTGTTAAACCTTTCTTAGTTACCTCACTAGGGATAAAAAGGAGTACCTTGTTACCGGGGTTTTGAAGTGACACTAATCAATCTCCATGACTAGATCTAGCAAGTTCTTACTTCAACTTCATGTCACATTGCTTAAAGCTATACTCTGGGTTTTCCTTAATTATCGAGGTGTTATGATTTATTTTGCATCTTGGTGGAGTATAAGAGGGATCAATATGACCGTAGAGATCTCTATGCTAGGATGTGATGCCCATATGAAAGTACTCAATGTTAAACATGTTATTGTAATCTCACATGTAATTCTTTATGTCCACCGTTTACCACTTTATTTGAGAGAATGCAAGTGTGAAATCATGAACCCCGGTCCTATTTTAATTATAAGAAAACACTCTAGTTACTTTGCTGCAATTTACTTTACTTGCACTTTACTTTACTTGCATCTCCAATTCGAATTTACATTATCTCCATCACCACTTGTATCACAAAAATACAAAAACAATCCATTGCATATTTATTTTCTCATTTGCATTTAGTAGTAGATTTAATTATTGCACATTTACTTTTAGTTTTGCATTGCAATTTAGAAGTCTCACACCTTGTGCTTGACAACCACTTGGTGAGGTTGAGGGCACAAAATTCTCTACTTGTTTGCAGGATCCTGGAGGAAGGTTGGAAGACAACTGCTGAAATACTGGCTCCCCAAGAGTTCGATATAAACCCTCGAGTCACCGTCGTGGGGAAGAAGGCTTGCCACTAGCTACACACTCTGCACTTGGAGTCTCAACCTAGCCATCACCGCCCAACTAGGACTAATACATACTTGTGATTATACCCCTTGCAAGCATCCACAACTAAAAGAAGTAATTAAGATAAATCGAACCAAAACCTTAAACTCTGGGATCCTACACTCCCTCGTGCATCGATTTCCTAATGGGGGTTTAGGTTGTTTTCACTCCGGAAACACAACAATAAGTAGCCAAATACACAATGCATCCTCCTAGTCCCATAAAGATGAAGTATCATGTAGTCGACGTTCACATGACACCACTATAAGAATAACACCACAACTTAAATATCAAACCACTAGATATTACTTCAACATAATTCCAGTACTAACATCTTGACTTCTCCCATGTCCTCAAGAACTAAACGAGGTACTCACAAGACATCATATGGATCATAATCAGAGGTGATATAAAGATGAATAACAATCTGGTAATAAAGTTCAAACAACGATAAATCTCGTAAGCATCAACTACTAACAAGTAATCCATAACGGGAGAGAGATCTAGTGGAAAACAACGATATAAAACCCTAATTGTTACATAGGGGTGGAGGTGGACGGTGAGGATGATGGTGCTGGTGTTGAGGACGATGACGATCTTGATGATGCCCGGAGCGATGACGGCGACGATGGCGACGATTTCCCCTCTCCGGGGAGTAATTTCACCTACAGATTTCTTCCTGCCGGAGAGTTTTTCTCTCAGTGTTGTTTTCCGCCCCGAGGAGGCGGCGGAATATTTCCTCGATGGTTTTGTAGGGCTTAGGGTTCTCTCGGGAAGAAGTACGCAAAAGTAGGTGGCCAGTGGTGGGCCAGGGTGGCCACACCACGTGGTGGCGCGACCAGGGGGTGCCACCAGGTGGTGTGGGACCCTGGTGGCCCTCCTCTGGCTCTCCTCGTGGATGGCTCCCTCTTATGACCTTCTAAGACTCCTCCGATGTCCCCCTTCTTCTTCTGGTCTTCAGAAATAGGGTGTCTTCATGGTGCTTTTTCCCGCTGATTTTAGGTCCGGTGATTATTCTCCATTAATTATTAAACATGCAAAATAAGATGAAATCACATAAGTAATGCATCATAATTTGAAATATATCGATGAATAATAGAAAATTAGAATATAAAATAGTGATGCAAAATGGACGTATCAACTCCATCAAGCTTAGACCTCGCTTGTCCCCAAGCAAAACTGAACTCGGTAAACATGACCACAGGTTTATGGAGTGAGGTGTCGATGAATAAAATATGGACAAGAATCATCACATATATCAATACACGAGTCATTCTAAACAGAAACTTCCTCTCATATAATTTAACTTGAAACAAGTAGAGGGAATCACAATAGATGTGTAGAAAGGAAATCATAATTCGTGAAGGCAAACTTTATTCTTGGTCAGAGAACAAGTAACAGATTGTACTTGTATTTTGATCAGAGTCTTTATATTAGAGCTTATATTGCAGAGTTTAACATGCTCATCATAACAATTTCTTAACAGTCATTGATAACTTTCAAAGTAATATTCATTCAGATAATAATATTTTTACTAAACAAGGAATATAAAGGACATGATATAGTAAATCAACATATAGATGGATGGATCACACCAACTCAAATGCTTCTTAAGACAGAAAGGAGTAGGTTTGTTGACTCAACATAAAGGTAAAAGATAGGTCCTTCATGGAGGGAAGCAGGGATTAACTCATGTTCTAGAGCTTTTTATTTGATAAACAGAGGTGTTGAAAACAATTTTGAGAGATTTTTATGTTTCTGTCAACAAAAGGCAAACAGACAATACAGTACGCCACAATACAACTAGACCATACAAGAGCGGCTCCCATTGAAGAACGCTCACTAAAATCAGCAGATCATCCCTCCTCTTTTGTTTTACACAATCGTGCTTTGGCTGATAAATCAGGGGCAAAAATAGTGAAGAGAATTTTGTAGTGATTAAGTTTGGAGCAGCTCTTCTAGCGATTGGATAAGCGGATGAGGCCACTAGTCCAGGTGTGTAAATTCTAATCATCAAGTGATATAAAGATTCTCAATTTGCGTCCTCATGAGCTAAAACAGGAGCACACAACAGGTGTAATTTTGAAGGTATAAAGGTAGCACACAAGCAATTTACTTCGAGTGGCGGTTAAATACCACATATAGGTAGGTATGGTGGACACAAGTGGCACGGTTTTGGGGCTCAAGGTTTGGATGCTCGAAAAGCATTCCCTCTCAGTAAAGGTTTTTGGCTAGCAAGGCTGGGTAGCAATCATAAGAGTTGAGGGAATAAACAATCTTAGCTTGAGAATACTAAGCTTATGAGCCAACAAAAAAAAGATCATGGAATAATATTTCTACATGCAACTCCCTCTTTTCTACTTAAGCCTCAAAGTATTGTTGCTACTGACCAGTGCTAAGTTTGCCAAAACCAACTAGATTAACTTGATGCTCAAATATTAATACCAATACTAATAACAAGACCAACCATATGATAGAAATTGGAAACTAAAATAAAGTGTAGAAAGTAAATGATGAAACTTCTCATTAATATTCCATAGAGGCAAATCAAACCAAGGGATACATCGATAACAAACTAAAGCGGATATACTTCCATACTGCAAACCATACTATATGATAACTTCTCTACTCATGATATGACTCTACTAAAAAGTAAAAGTTGAAAGATAAAGGTGTGATACCGCGACACTCCCCCAAGCTTGGAACAAACCAAGGGGATGCCAATACCAATGACGAATTAATTCTTTGGTGGTGGTGTGAACTCTTCTCGGTAAGCTTATCAATTAAATCCTTCAAATCATAATTGTGTAGGTGAGTATGCGCATCATCTTTGTATTGTGCTCAATACGGTTCGCGAACTTGTCATACGGCAAGCTTCCTCCGCCAACTAGCGAATTATTGCTCTCTGTTCGTTGGGTGAATGAACCCCAACTCACTCACTACCTATACCTTGACTACCATGCGGGGTAGAGATAACTGATAGTTATTAACCACCGGCTGGCCGGCGGCTAGGGTTTTCTTCCGGTCGGGCTTACAACTTGTTTTCTTTGTACACGAGATTGTGCTCTACTGCTTTCCGGTTGCCTCTAACTTCACTACAACCTTGTCGGGATTCTGCTAACTCATATTTTGCACATCCGGTCCCTTCCTCCTGGCACAGTTTGCACTGACCAAACACTATTGTTGATGTCGAGAAGCACTTCCAATCAAGGAAGCACCATTGAGATTTTTTCCCCAACACTTCCTCGGAACGGGCTTTCCTTTCCTTCATTGTTTGACGATCCATATCCCATCAAGAAGGCAACTTTGCCTCAGGTACCCTCTTAGATTGATACTCATGGATTAAAGCATGGAAAGGTTTTTGATGCCTGGAGGTGGTGTCCTTGAAGCTAAACAGTGACGTGGGGCCTTCCCTCCAGTGCCCATCCTTGTAGTTTGTTTCAAGGGTTTTCCTACCCCTCCAATGCTTGCGATAGTTGCGTGTGGGTACACGCGCGAGTATTCGTCTACATCTCCTTCTCGAGATTGAAGTCTTGGAAATCATCTTCATAGTTTACTTCCCCTTGTTGTTGTTGGCGGAGACCATGGTGGTTCTAAAACTGAAAACGATCCTGGCAGAAACAAGTCGAAACGAAAAAACGATGAGAAGACGATATACGAACCTCGGGGGGGTCCGGGGGGTTATGTAGCAAAAATTTACATAAGGAAAGAAAAGCGCAGGTCGAAAACGGGTCGGAGACGGGCTCCGAGGCGCCCACACCATGGGCTGGCACGGCCAGGGGTGGGCCCGCGCCCCCAGGTGTGTGGTGCCCTCACGCACCGACTCCCACCCTTCTTCAGCTCAATATTTTTCATATTTTCCATAAACAACAGAAATTTAAGTTGGAAAGTAATACACGAAATTTTTCTCAACAGAACTATTACCTATTCGAAAACGGATTCTGCAGTTTCTGGAATTTTCTCCTTTATAAACTCTTCTGGGGTAACCACTTGAATAGTATCAACATCTTCATCATAAGAATCTCTGGAAATATAATGTTCGAGTCTTTGCCCATTCACCACTTGCGTAGTGTTATCTTTAAGGGAGGCAATTTTAATTGCACCCGAACAATACACTTCTTCAATAATAAAAGGTCCTTCCCATCTTAAGAGTAATTTTCCTGCAAAAAAATCTGAGACGAGACCTATACAATAGAACTTCCTCAGCAGTATGAAACTCTCTTTTAAGGATTCTCCTATCATGCCATTGTTTAACTTTCTCTTTAAAGAGTCTAGCATTTTCATAAGCTTCACTTCTCCATTCATCTAAAGAACTCAAGTCAAGCATTCTTTTCTTACCAGCAAGTTTAAAATCTTTATTAAAGTTCTTTCTCTTCCTAATAAGCCTCGTGTTCTAATTCTAAGCAAAGCGACAAGGTTTTTCATAAAACATTTTATAAGGAGACATACCCATAGGATTTTTATAAGTAGTTCTATAAGCCCATAAAGCATCATTCAACTTACTAGCCCATTTTTTATAGATTTATTAACAGTCTTTTGCAAGATAGATTTAATTTCTCTATTCGATAATTCTACTTACCCACTGGTTTGGGAATGATAAGCTGAAGCAATTATATGATTAACATCATATTTAGCAAGGTTTTTTCTAAAACCACCATGAATAAAGCGAAAACCTCCATTAGTCATAAGATATCTAGGCACACCAAACTTTAGAAAAATAACATCTTTAAGCATTTTTAAAGAGGTTTCACCATCAGCACTCTTTGTAGGTATAACTTCTAACCATTTAGTAACATAATCAACATCAAAAATAATATGAGTATAACCATTTGAAGGAGTAAATGGACCCATAAAGTAAAATCCCCAACAATCAAAAGGTTCAATAACAAGAGAATTATTCATAGGCATTTCATTACGGCTAGAAATCTTACCAACTCTTTGACATTCATCACAAGATAATTTTTTTTGTATCTTTAAAGAGAGTAGGCCAATAGAAACCCGATTGTAGAACATTTTGTGCGGTTCTTCTCCAGCATGATGTCCTCTGTAAGCACTACCGTGACATTTTCTCCATATTTCTCGTTGTTCATATTATGGAACACATCTTCGCGTAATACCATCTACTCCTTCTTTATATAAGTGTGGATCATCACAAAAATAATACCTAAAATCATAAAAGAATTTCCTTCTTTGTAGAGTTGTAAATGTTGGAGGCAAATACTTGGAAACAATAAAGTTACCATAATCTGCATACCAAGGACTATCTTACGAACTTACTTTTATTGCAGCCAGCTGTTCATTTGGAAAACTATCATTAATATTAGTAGGATCATAAGAAATATTTTCCAATCTAGAAAAATTATCAGCAACAGGATTTTCAGCGCCCTTCCTATCCACAATATGCAAATCAAACTCTTGTAAAATCAGCACCCATCTAATAAGACTAGGCTTAGCATCTTTCTTTTCCATAAGGTATCTAATAGCAGCATGATCAATATGAAAAGTGACTTTTGAATCAACAATATATGGTCTAAATTTATCACAAGAAAAAACTACAACTAAGAACTCTTTTTTAGTGGTAGCATAATTATTTTGAGCAACATCAAGATTCTTAGTATCATAATGAATAACATTCAATTTCTTATCTACTCGCTGTCCAAGAACATCACCTACAGGAAAATCACTAGCATCACACATAATTTCAAAAGGCAAATTCCAATGAGGTGGTTGAACAATAGGAGCAGTAGTTAAAGCCTTCTTTAAAGTTTCGAAAGCTTCCTTGCAATCATCATCGAAAACAGGATCCTCCTTGGATGGTAACGTGGTACCCAAATCTTCCACATGTAGACTGTGTTTCAGCATCACTAGTTGACGAAGAAGAATATCGTCAATCTCATTTCTTTCTTCCATAAAGACCTCACTTTCGTGGCCCTCCATGTATTGCTGCAAAGCATTGTTAGGGGAAAGAGCAATAGAGGCAAGTTGTTGAACTCTATAGTTTTCATTAGGAAATTCAGTTTCATAAGGAGCTCTAGCAAATTTAGAAAAGTTAAACTCATAGGATTTTCCATCAAATTTAGTCAATATTTTCTCCTTCTTACAATCTATAACATCACCACAAGTGTTCAAGAAGGGTCTACCAAAAATGATAGGACAAGTTTTACTAGCAGCTTTACCCAGTACTAGAAAATCAGTAGGATATTTAGTTTTACCACATAAAACTTCTACATCTCTAACAATACCAATCGGAAAGATAATTTCTCTATTAGCAAGATGAATAACCACATAAATTTCTTCAAGTTCATAAGAACCAATTTGTGATTTATTTATAGAGCTCATAAGGAATAGCCCTAGAACTTGCACCAATATCACAGAAACCATAATAGCAATGATCACCAATCCTAAGAGAAAGCACATGAACACTAGTTTTCCTAGGTCTACTAGGATGTGAAACAATATTAGAAGCATCCTCCCAGAACATAATGTGTCCATCTCCTACATTTTTAGAGACAAGGTCTTTAAATATAGGTACAGTAGGTTCTATAGTTATTTGTTCATCAGGTTCTATAGATTTCTTTATACTTTTGTTAACCACACTAGCTATAATAGAATGTTCCTTTACCTTAGTAGGGATAGGCATTTTCTCAATATAAGGTTCAGGCACAACAGGAATAACAGTATGAACTTCTATGTTTCTAGCAGGAACACAATTAACGATATATTTATAAGGTGCATGATACTTGTTCAATTCCTTTTTGGGAATATCAAGATAGGAGGCAAAAGCTTTTAAACAGTTTGCAAAGATTTGAGCGTCAAGACCACAAACAACACTAACTTTATTGAAATCATCGGTTCCCATAAAATCTTTAATGCATCCATAATCGTAATTTATACCTGACTTTCTACCTTTGTCATTCTCCCATCATTTAGTATTTTCCTGAATACGGTCAAGAAGATCCCATTTACCTTCTTCTTTCATACATGTGAATGATCTAGAACAACAAGCATCCAATAAATCCTTATCATGAAGAGAAAGCCTTGCATAAAAATTATTGATAACAATATTACTCGGGAGCTCATGAATGATCCATTTAAGCATTAATAACTTCATTCTTCCCAAGCTTGGGAAATACTCTCTCCATCACGAGGCCAGAAATTATGTATTTGATTCTCGTCTTTACGAATATCACTTGGAGGATAGAATTTAAAATAAAAGAGAGGTACAATTTCCTCCCATCCAATAGATTGACCATTCTTTAGCATTTTAAACAATTGGAAGCTCTTCCCTTCAGTGATATCTAGCCCCCATACCACAAACGGCAAATACTAACATCTTAGGACCATACACAATGCATCCTCCTAGGCTCATATAGGTGAAGTGTCATGTAGTCGACGTTCACATGACACCACTATAATAATAACACCACAACTTAAATATCAAACCACTAGATATTACTTCAACATAATTCCACTACTAACATCTTGACTTCTCCCATGTCCTCAAGAACTAAACGAACTACTCACAAGACATCATATGGATCATAATCGGAGGTAATATAATGATGAATAACAATATGGCCAGAAAGTACAAACACTGACAATTCTCGTAAGCATTAACTACTAACAAGTAATCCATACCGGGAGAGAGATCTAGTGGAAAACAACGATATAGAATTTAATTCTTACAATAGGATGGAGGTGGACGGTGAGGATGATGGTGCTGGTGGTGAGGACGATGACGATGATGATCTTGATTATGCCCGGAGCGATGGCGGCGACGATGGTGACGATTTCCCCTCTCTGAGGAGGAATTTCTCCGGCAGATTTCTCCCTGCCGGAGAGCTTTTCTCTCTCTGTTGTTTTCTACCCCGAGGAGGCGGAGAAATATTTCCTCGATGTTTTTTAGGGCTTAAGGTTCCCTAGAGAAGGAGTACGCAAAAGGAGGCGGCCAGTGGTGGGCCAGGGTGGCCACACCACGTGGCGGCACGACCAAGGGGGCGCCACCTGGTGGTGTGGGCTCCTGGTGGCTCCGCTCCGGCTCTCGTTGTGCCTTTCTCCCTCTTATGACCTTCTAAGACTCCTCCGATGTCCCCCTTCTTCTTCTGGACTTCAGAAATAGAGTGTCTTGACGCTGCTTTTCCCCGCTGATTTCAGGTCCCGGTGATTATTCTCCAACAATTATTAAACATGAAAAATAAGATGCAATAACATAAGTAATGCATCATAATATGAAAACATCGATGAATAACAGAAATTACAATATAAAACAGTGATGTAAAATGGACGTATCACAGTTCTCTACAAGGTGATCTCCAAAATGATAGCTTCTCGGTTAAAGGCAGTCCTTGATGAAGTTATTTCACCGGCACAAAGTGCATTTGTTTCGGGCGAGCTGATTACGGATAATATTCTAATTGCATATGAATGCTTCCACAAAATAAAAAACTCCAAAGTTGGTAATAAATGTTATTGTCTAGTTAAGTTAGATATGCATAAAGCTTTTGATAGATCGAATGGTGTTTTCTTCAAAAAATGATGATTTGATTAGGCTTTGATTCTAACTTTGTTGACCTTCTAATGGTTTGTGTTACATATGTGAAGTACAAATTCAGATTCAATGTCCAGGAGATGGAGAAGTTTACACCATCAAGGAGGTTGAGACAAGGTGATCCATTATCATCTTTTTTTTTTGCTCCGTGCATAAGGTTTATCGAGTTTGCTTGCTCATGAAGAGGAGGTCCGTGGTATTGAAGGGATACGGGTGTCAAACCATCACCGTCACATCTTTTATTTGCTGATGATTCCTTAATCCTTATGAAGGATGATTTGACTAATGCAACCTAAGTGAGACGAGTACTTGATGAATATTGTGAAAATTCGGGATAATTGGTAAGTGAAGAAAAGTGCAGTATATTTTTTTAGCCCAAATGTGTAGGTAGAGGACAAAGCCCAGATTTGCACTGAACTTAATATAATGACAAAATCCTTGTGTGACAAAATATTTGGGGCGATCTACAATTGTGGGGGCTGATCGATGAGATAACTTACAATATTTGGTAGAAAGAGTCATCTCAAGGTTGAAGGGGTGGAAGGAGAATATTCTATCGACACGTGGAAAGAAATTTTGCTAAATGGAGTGATTCAATCAATCCCAGCTTTTGCTATGGGTTTATTGAAATATTCCAAAGAGAATTTGGGAGAAAATCATAGATGCCATGGCTGCCTTTTGGTGGGGTGATGGTGAAAATACAAAGCGTATGCATTGGGTCGCGTGGTGGCTTATGTCTGTGCCAAAGAAGAAAGGGGGAATGGGTTTTCGTGATCTTCACACTTTCAATTTGGCAATTCTCGCAAAATAGGTATGGAAGTTAATTGCTAATCAAAACGCTTTATATGCAAGAATTTTGAAAGCCAAGTATTATCCAAACACAAGCATTGTCGAGTGTTGATAGTATGGATCATGGCAGGGGGTGCCATAAGCCGGAAGTAGAAGGTAGGGCAGACGGTAGGGATTTTCGATGGCGGAAATATCGTGTAACAAAGGTTCGGTACGCCGCAGCGGTGGCGACGTCCTACTCCCGCAATCTCATAAAATCAGGGCTGAAGCCTAAAGTACACAAAGTACACGTGAGTATGAGGTTTCTGTCCTTGCCCCTTGAGCGGCTCCTGTATGACTTTATATAGATAGCCGGACTAGGACTTACATAAGGGGAATCTATCTCTAATTTGGAAACAAATCCTCCAACTTCTTCTCCAAGACGGATGCCGGATTGCACCGACTTTTGGGTCTTCTAGAATCTGTCTCTTTTGCGCGTCGGTCTACTGGGCCGCCCAAAGAAGCCTCCTGCTTCTCCATCGATGGGCCACCCTGGCAGGCCAGCTTTCACCCAATGTCGGGTTATCCCCTTATTGGGCATAACTTTGATAGTAGCCCCAAGGGAGAATCAGACGTTTTCGGTTCCTTCTTATCTTCTTCATGAAATAGAGAAAAGTCGGCATTCTGATGTCTTAAATCTTCCTTTACATGAAAAGTATACCAAATCCGTCTTTTGCTAACCTGGATAAATCTTAAGATCGCGTTCCATATGAGCAAATGCAAAAGCCTTTAAGGAACCAACTAAAATTGGACGATCAACTGGAGTCTGGAACAGAAGAACCGAAGCCGTGTTGAAAGTGCAGGATCCTTGTAACATTTGCAAGCTAAATTGCTTAATTTATCTAAAAAAACACCAAATGCTCGAAAAGAGCATCCCTAGACTTAATAATATATTTAAAACCAGAATTTATCAAAGCCTCTAAGCGTAGCTTCACTCCTTTCTTGCCAGGACTCTCGTTGCCAAGCTACAAACTCAGACTTCTAGTGCGGACCTCCACTACCCCAAAGATTAAAATAACATTCGAATTGTTTGCAAGAGAATGACTTGAGATCGTATACCTTGAACTCTACTTGTTTGTTTGCAACATGAAACACAAAATCCCTATCACTGATATGCGAAACAAGGAGATTAACGGAGTATTCAGCATAAAACCACCACTTTACTACCAAATGTTCGAAATACCACCACTCTACGATTTAATCGCAAAAAACCACCTCTCTACTACTGACATTTTCCAAATCGAGCTAAGCGCGAATTAAGCGTGGATTGACGCTGGAACTGACTGGTGGGACCAACGGCGGATGCTGACGTGGCAATGACGGACACCACTTTGATGATGTGGCACTACGATGTTGTGGGACCCACATGTCATTGACACAATAATTACAGCTACATAAATAATTTTTAAAAAATCGAATTTATTTTTTCGAAAGTGTGAGACCCGTGCAAATTTCGGGAAAATAAA
Source organism: Alopecurus myosuroides (assembly GCA_028641055.1). Taxonomy (NCBI): domain Eukaryota; kingdom Viridiplantae; phylum Streptophyta; class Magnoliopsida; order Poales; family Poaceae; genus Alopecurus; species Alopecurus myosuroides. Next base: position 271,559,806 of record CM054060.1, read on the forward strand.
AAAATAGAAAAATGTTTTAGACAATTCCGAAAAAAAACACAGGCAAAAATTAGTATGTTTCGCACATCCGTGCAAATTTTTGCAAAGAAGTAACTTTTCTGCTGGCCTGTGCAAAATAGACAAATTCACAGATCTAGCCTGCAAATCGTGTGCGAATTTTCGAGAAAATAAAAAAATGGAAAAATGATTTATAAAATTTCGAGAAAAATCATAGGCAAAGATGTTTATGGTTTGTATAGCCGTGCAGAATTTCATACCGAAATGAATTTTGTACTGGCCTGTGCAAAAAGACAAATTTCTAACAAAAACTATATCTGAAAATTTGAATCTCAGATCTGTGAATTTGTCTATTTTGCATAGGCCAGCAGAGAAGTCACTTCGTTGCAAAAATTTGCAGGATCTGCGAAACATACTAATCTTTGCCTGTGATTTTTTTCGGAATTTTATAAAACATTTTTCTATTTTTTTATTTTTCCGAAATTTGCACGGGCCGCACACTTTTGAAAAAAGATCGATTTTTTTAAAAGGTTTTATTTTTAATTATTTTTGTAGCTGTAATTATTGTGTCCATGACATGTGGGTCCCATAACATCGTAGTGGTGTCCGCCCCTTGCCACGCGTGGGTCCCACCGGTTAGAAACGTTGTCAATCGACGTTCAATTCCCGATTTGTCTGAATTGCAAACTGTTAGTAGTAGAGTGGTTGTTTTTTGCGATTAAATCGTAAAGTGGTGGTTTTTCGAACATTTGGCAGTAAAGTGGTGGTTTTATGCTAAATACTTATATTATCATAATACCCTCCAAGAGCAGTTTCAAGAGCTAAGCCAGCGCTATCATGTAGGGTTTTGGGTGTCTAGGGAGAGAATGGCTGTAGAGGAAGTGGGTTTTGCCGGCCGAAGAACAAGATTTCCGACGGCTAGGTTAACGTGGGGAGGGGGAGAGGGTGGCGGTTTCTCCATTCTCGGCGGATGTCACATCCTGATTTGGGAGTAACATGTTGAAAAGAGAGAAACCACAAAATGTAGGACCACCAAAAACTTTTTTGTTGATCTTGTAATCATATGGATATTTGGTCCCTGTGTAATCTCTAATGCATATCCAATATGAGACTTGGCAATGTTGTTATTTCTATTGTTCCATTTCGCTAATATCAAATCTCTCATGTTCTTCTCAAGTAATCTTAGTCATGATTTTATTCCATGGAAATTCTCCAAAGAAATATGACCAAGTCATTCTCTTCATTTCCGCTATTTCTTTCACTTTTGAACCAATCAAAATTTTATGTTATCAAATTCCAATCCTTGTTATTTCAGATGCCATTTAACCTTGTGATATGGACTAGTCATACATACCCTAGAAATTATTTTTGTGATGGCTTAAACCATCTTTTCAACTTTGTTTTCTTGCCGTGTTGACAAAACAGAAACTAGGAAAACAGATAAAACAAAAGCATGCTCTTTTTCTCTCTTGTTATCACTTCCTTTGGCATTTTCTAAAAAATATTAAAAACGGGTTTATGAAAATAGATGGCATGATATACCATCTCCAATTTGAAATTTGAAAATTTGAATCCATTTGATAATTCTTTCTGGTCCAAACATATTTTTGTTTCCAACTAAAACTAAGGACTTAGAAATTATTTGCTAAGTCATTTATACTGAACTTTCTGAAACTGTTTGTTTGACACTTTTTGAAGTCACTCAAACAATTTCCTTGATTTCAAATTAGAGGGGAAGATCGCTGGTTTACACTCTACAAAACCTTGCCTTTGGATCCTCAAGTGATCATCTAGAGAAGGAGAGAGGATGATGCCAAGGTGAGGTGGCACTAGGCCGGGATGGCAGCCACCCGAGGCCAAAACTCGCCCGACCATCCTTGTCTTCTTTCCTCCTCTGTCTTGGCTGCTTCTCCACTACCGTGGCGAGCTCGAAATGCAGCTCCACGTCCAGGCCTTTGCCTGGCAACCATTCCACGTCGCCTGGTGACACCCGATGAGCTCGAGGTGAAACCACCGATGCACCCCCTCCGTTTTAACATCCACCTCGGCATCTCCAATTTCCCCTCCACTCATTATCACCCCTCTCCTCCACCTCGAGAGGGTCACTGCTCTGCTCTCTCCCTATAAGCCATACACGGCGAGGAAACCTCGCCAGAGACCGACATAGAGAGAAAAAAGGTTGAGCTCATTGTCGGCATTCCCTCGCCACCATTCTTTTCTCTCAGTCCTCTCCATTCTTGAGCACACCTCCCTGACTCAACGACATGGTCGTTTCCTTGCAGGAGCGTCGCCGCCGTGCACGACATCATCTCAGGGCACCAACGCAGCTGCGCCGGGCTCTGGCGCCATTGAATCTCCTGCAACCACCCTTGCACTGCCTCGACTCTCCTCCGTCGTCACTCAACCTCTCCATCGAGCCGCGACGCCCCTAGGTGAGCCCCTCTGGCCTCCCGAGCTCGCGGTGAGCGCAACGCCGACCTTCTGCCGTTTGATCCGATCCAACGGATCAACTTGAACGTGGCCATTCCCACGTAGCCAAAAAATCACAGTGACACATTCCTGTTGTTTTAATCATATGCAAATGGTAGATCTGGATTTTCTCCTTTTATGAACCCTAGGGAAAATGGCAAGTGCTATATTAAAATATCTTTTTATCATAACTTTTATATTAAGGATCCACATGCTACGAGGTTAATTTCTATGGATAGATATAAATGGTATCTAACTATAGCACTTGGCCTTGCATGCACTTGAGCTCCCTATTTTAAATGGTTTGTAAATTGATAAATTACCAGAGAGCCACTAATTGATTTTTGTGATTTTTCTATGATGTTTTTTAGATGAGTCCAATTGTATGATCTTCTGTATGCCTAGGGCTACCTAATCCTAGCTTTGCATGATTTTTGGAGTCTTATATATGTTTTGGCATGCATTGCAAGTTTAGAGTCTTTTCTACCATTTTTTTCAATTGTTCAATTATTATTGTTTATTGTTTTAACTATTGTTTTTGTGAATACTATCATGTATAGGTTGTGCATTCTCTGTTATTATGTTGTTATCTTGATTAACTAGCATGTTAGAATAATTCTTGTTTGAAGCGTTGCCATGGTTATGTTTGTTTTCATGTGTATATGCTTGTTTTCTAGTTTAGTCTTTTATTGTTATGGTTGATTCTTGTTATCATTATGCCTTGTGTTATGTCATGGCATGTTTTTAAAGTTTTGCTTCTGTTAGTATGTCATGTTACCTCTGTTTGCATCAATATCTTGTGTTTAGAAAATCCTGTTACAATTAAGACTTGTGGTAATGCTTGTTATTGCTTCACTATGCCTATCTAGGTGTTTTTTGTGTTGTTTTATTGCTTTATTAAAAATCGTCACGAGTGACCAGAGGGTCATTTAGATTTTCTATGTCACGATATGAGAGTGGCACGCCCACTAAACTCATGGCATTTTGGTTGAGGATCTTTAGTTCTTGTCTAGTATTATTCCAATGCTTTGGAAATGCATGTTGGCTTGATTGTGCGTATCTCTAGTATTAATATTTGGAGTATGCTTGATTTGTGAAATGCTTGCTGTATGATTACTTCGGTAGCAAGTGCTTGCCTTTGATTGGTTCTGGTTGTGTGTTTTCCTTTTCTTTTTACGATGTTAGATAACAGAGAAGGCGATACTATTGTCGAGGAGGTTTATTGTCACTCTTGTTTATTTCAATACTAGGTACAAGATCGGTATCAAGGAAAGCCATTCTAAATGCTTGCTGTTTTTTAATTATCATTATCTTTGATGCATTGTTTACTACTAAAGTTTTACAAAACTTGTTCCGAAATTATTTTGTAAATGTGTGTTGTTACTAGTATTACTACCACTGTTCCAAATATCATCCGATATGCCGATTTATCAGCCAATTTATCGCTTATCGGGTAGTGACCGATATGATAAATGAATATCGGTGGAGTTTATTATTTGGGCTATTTTATCGGTCTTACAATCGGTTTATCAGTCGATATGCCGATAAATCGGACGATATATCGATTTTCCAGCACTGGAACATATGATAGATGACATTCATAATAGAATTTTTAGAATTATTGAATAAAATATATTTATATATCATAATTTAGAGTTTTTAATGCCAATATGATATATTTGAATATCATATTTTAGTGCTACAATTTGGGATTTACAAGAAAAATGTCTGATAAACAGTTGACCGATAAAATCGATTTATCGGCCGATAAGCCGATATATCTCTTATCATGGTCTGACCGATAAGTTAACGATAAGCGATATCCTGAACATTGATTACTACTACTCTTTAATATTATTGCCACTTGTTAAATCTTGGTGATACCAAGCCCTTAGCCACTATAATGTATTATTTACCACCTTCACTTAAAATCCTAAGTCCCATAGTGGGCAAATTTAATTTTTGTTTTTGGTGGAAGAACAAATGTTTTACGAAACCCTAGTGGAAAGGTGGGACCTTGTCCATAGGAGGTGAAGAGAAATTGTTTTCGAAAGTGTTCTTTCTGAAAACGACACATACCCTAGTCTTCGCTGGACAACCAAAGTCGTACTGCCACATTACCTCAAAATGGGAACGAGGTCTATCTTGATACTTGTTTGTGTTAGTCTGTGGTCTACCTCAATGTCCTATAGGGGTTCGAGTCCCCTGAACTAAATTGTCGCCAGGAGAGTGAAACGTGGCATGCAAAGTGTGGGATTCATTTTCCTCGGTTGCAACCGTGGCGGAGTGTTGTCAGGGGAATCCGGATCGATATGGCTAACTCGCTCAGGTGCCGGGGAGAACAAACCCAGTTGAAGAGGTAGTCATTTACTAGCATAGACATAGTTGATAGTTAGGACCAGTTATGTGATGTTTGCATTTTGTCACGGATATTCCGTGGTTTTTCACGGAGGATGTACTGCATCTTGTGGATTGTGTACACCTCTGTAGAGTAAAACTATTCAGAATATCCACGTCCTTGGATATGGACAGTTGAATGGCCATGTTGCTAGTGTTGTGTAGATGTTTTCTTAAAAATAGTTGTGAAATTGGTGAAGTACCTGGGAGGTGCTTGGAAATGAAGTTTTGTACCTAAGAGGTAACGGATGATCATGAAGTTGAAAGATAATTTCCTTACTAAGAAGTTTTAGAAAGGACACCCCCTTCTCTATATTTGGTCTTTACTAAAACCTTGTGGATATGCGATATCTACAAGAGAAACATTATTTATCTTTCGAAGTATCTTCTTCAACAAAGATCTAAAACTTGTGCAACCATGGTGGGTTTTCTATTCATCATGGCTAGATAAATCCTAAGTATAGCCCTCCTACATACACTTGGCATACTTGCATGTTTTAGCTTTCGTTTGGGGTGACTTGCAAGTACAATCAAACGTACTCACACCGGTTTCGTCCCTCGCTATTTACCTTGTCAGACTTCAAAGAGCAGCCTCAGGAAGATCACTTCGAGTAGGAAAACCACAATGACTCTGCGAATTAGGCACATCCCGCGGTCAGCAGTCTATGGTGTTAAGGCTTGACATGGGTTCTACTACGCTATGTTTTGCTTCCGCTACTAAGTGTGTGTGTGTGTTTTCTGCCTTGCTTGGCAGTTGTCTAATACTTGGTCATGTGACCTTTGTAAGACACGTGTATTCGTGTAATGTATGTTGTACAATGAACCACCAGCTCTAAATATGTTGCTCACGGTTGTTTGATCCGGGATTGTGAGTATGCATATTGGAGATCTTAGAGCATGTCTAACAGACCCCTTATGTTTTCGCCCCCTAAAACGCGTGTAGAGGGCCCTGTAAGCACTTTTCGCCGGCCGAAAACTCGTGCGAGCTAGCAGACCCCGTACCCCCACCCCGTAAAACTGTTTCCCCGGTTTGCTCTGCCGCGCAGCAGCCGCCTCGACCTCAACCACGTCGTCGTTCGCCTCTTCGTCGGCCTCTTCATCCTCGGCATAATCAGCATAGTCGTCGTCGAACGCACCAATGCCCGCCTCCAAATCCACCGCTGAATCATTGAGCATGGCCATGTAGGTTGTTGCAACGGGCGGCGTGGGAACTTCGTCGAGCACCTCGCGGGCGTCAGCAGAGGAAGGCGTGGGCGCAGGAGGAACGGGCGGCGCGGGAACTTCGTCGAGCACCTGCGTGGGCGGAACGGCCGCTGCTGGCGTCGCGGCCTTCTTCGCCTTTGGCGGCGGCCCCCTCATCGCAGACTTCTTCACCCGGCCCCCCTTTGGCGGGAGCAGTAGTGGTCGCCGCCGCCGCCGCTACCGCCGCCGGTGTGTCGAAGAAGATCTTCGGGGTCCTCTTCCTCTTCATCGGCATGGTGGCGGAGATGACGGCCGCGACTTCGGCGGAGGCCGGCTGACCACTCACGATGTCGACGGGGACATTATTCACCACCTCAGACATGGGTGGTGCATCGCCGGTGGTCGGAGGGGCTTGTGAGAGGTCCATGCCGGCGAGATCTGGCCACGCGGTGGCCGGGGAGGGCGAGGCGGCGGAGATCCGGCGGCGGCGGCGGCGGCGGTTGGGAGGGCTGAAACGGGTTCGCGCGCAGTTGGGGAAATGGTGAGGGGTTGGCCCTCTACATCTCCTCCCGACCCGCACATGTAGGGGTCGACGGGCCGCCCCCTACCGAAACTTGTAAAAATTCGTCCGGTGTGGTCGATTTAGGGGGTCTGCTAGATGGCCGGGTAGAGCCCAAACCCGTATATCAGCGGTTATTATAAGGGTTTGGGCCATTTAGGGGGTCTGTTAGACATGCTCTTAGACTGCTAGTCTGGGTCCCCACAGTGGAGTGTTGTTCCCACCTTCTTTTAAAAAGGATAAAACTTTGGTATAAATCTTGGTTTGTGTAGTTTTATTCTTAAGAGAAGTCCTTTCTTTCTTGTGCGCGACCAGCACTCCCGATGGGATTAGTCCCTGAGGCTATGTTCTACTATGAGTAGTGGAGCATAGGCTCATTGCTTGTTGTAGCTAACTCTCACTTGTTTTTTCGCAGCCCTTTATCGTGCCCCTTGCCAACTTCAGCCAACAACACATCAATATGGAGAGGCAGAATTGCCGGTTGTCAAGCAAAATCCCAGAAGTCATGGTACTAGCCATTTAAACTCTTTACGTAGTACCTTTTTACTTTCAATTCAAAAATTTAAATGGTTCCCATGCTTGTCTACTTAGGACTCGCATCTAAGTCTGTCTCTGAGAGGGACGAGGCTATGATCCACACTACCAAATTGGAGAAACTGGTTGAGATTATTTAGAAATAAGCTCAAGCCACACTCGACAAAATCAGGGTCGAGAACACCAAACGTGAGGAGGCAAAGGCAGCAACCACAGAGCGGGAGGAACAATTGACAAGTCGACTCCATTCTTTAGCAGAGACCCTGGTCGGTAAATAATTTATTCATAATCCACCTTAGCGCAGCTATTATAGTTTGGACCTTATTGTATTATCCTTATAGAGATGCTCAGATCACTAGTAGATGTCACCTATCAGCTCCGCGGGGATGTTCTGGCCAATGCTGAGTCGAAGACTATGGTGGTCGGACTAAGGCAGTTGTGGACAAAGTTTTGACTATGGCATCTTCCATGTCACGCGCCTGCATCCTGATGCTGAAGCCGTGCCACCCCTCAATGAGCTGATACGGCGCCACTCGAACGGTAAGATGCGCTGAAACCACTCTTATGCTGACACTCGCCCACGGCCTCCATGGAGATCTTGATAGGGAAACCATGGAGTATCCATAGGGAAGCCGCAAGCCCTTCAAGAAGCGAGCGAGTTGGCTAAGCGGCCCATGCTTATACTGAAGAAGCGCAAGTTGGCTGCTCATGCCGCCGCAAAAGTTGCTCTTGCCGAAGAGGCTCCTAAACTTAGGCTATTCCATAGGCATGTAGAACAAACTTTTCTCCTTTTAATGTCGATCGTAACCTGCAATGAACCATATTTAGCATCGTCTATTGGGCTAACAACATGAATTCACCTTTTGCTGGATAGTGCCTATTGTTTGGAAGTTATAATTGAATAGCTGCTTGAGTCCTCCTGATGGGAGTAGCTCCCGAGTACAAGGATGGACTCGTAAATTCCAGCACGTATTTGAGTTGAACTACCCGCTTTTGACTACGTGATGAATGGTTATGGACAAACTCGCGAAGCTGGTCGTTGGGGTTCTTCTTCTTGTTAAGATAAGTCTTTTTGATGTAATCCGAACCAATGCATTATAAGTTGGTTTGGTTAGATAGGCATCTCCCCTTGATCTTCGGGTGTAAAACCGGCATGTGCTGCCCCCTATATTAACACGCAAACGATACCGAAACAAAGGTATCGCTTCTGCCTATTGTTGATATGGTATCAGAGCTAGTCTCTCTTCCATGACATCGTAGCAAAGCCCTCGACAGAACACCCGAAAAACCAATCTCAGATCAAACCTCCGATCAACACCCGATCTACCCAAACCCAAGCACCAGATTACCTCCTCAATACCCAAACACCCGATCCCAAACACCGATTCCAAACACTCCAAACACCTGAACACCAGATCACCTCAAACACCTAGCAAAAAAAAAAAAACCTAGATCCGATCACCATACCACCGAAACCCTCATGGCCTCCTCGATCACCACCCCTCAAGCCCTCGGCAACCCACCAGCGGAGAAGCTCAAAAGGACCAACCATCTGCTCTGGAAGGCGCAGGTGCTGCCCACTTTGCGAGGCGCGCGAGTGATGGGGCTGCTCGAAGGGAAGGATCCGGCGCCGTCGGAGTTCATCATCACCAAGGAGAACGACAAGGAGGTGCAACACCCCAATCCGGCGTACGACATCTGGATCCAAAAGGATCAACAGGTATTGAGTTACTTGCTCAATTCCTTGTCTGTTGAAATTCTTGCGCAGACGGTTGGATTGGAGCATGCAGCAGAAGTGTGGGCGTTGATCACGTCCCTCTTCTCGTCACGTTCCAAGGCGAACGTGGCTCATCTTCGCGGCGAACTCGCCAACACCAAGAAGGAGACGATGACTGCTGACCAGTATATTGGCAAGATGAAGGGCTACGCCACCGAGCTGGTGGCTGCTGGCCGCACGGTGGACGAGGATGAACTCGTGGAGTTCATCTTAAACGGGCTCGACGACGACTACACTTCGCTCGTGTCCTCCGTCAACGTCATGCCTAGCTGCTCCGTGAGTGAGCTCCACTCGATGATCGCTGCTTTTGATATGAGGCAGATGCGGTTGTCGGGTGGAGGCAAGACCTTCGAGTCCTCGGCAAACGCAGCACGCCGGGGCGGCTTCACCAAGCACTACTCTGTAAAACCTAAAGATTGGTTTGGTTGTGGTTGCACGTACTAGATTGTACGGCCCCCTGGACATATATATTGATCAATACAAGAGTTACAATTGTACACGGTTAGGTTAGGTAGAGTCCTATACAAACACAACTGTCTAACACCCTCCCTCAATCTTAGCCACTGTCAAGTAGTCTAAGATTGCGCCTACAAGCTTCGAACAAAGGCAAAGGCAACGGCTTGGTGAAGATGTCAGCAAGTTGTTCTTTGGAAGATATGAATCTTATCTGTAGAAGCTTCTGTGCAACTCGTTCTCTGACGAAGTGATAGTCAACTTCAATATGCTTTGTACGGGCATGGAACACAGGGTTAGAGGACAGGTAAGTGGCACCAATATTGTCACACCATAGAACAGGTGGACAACCCTGTGAGACTCCAAGCTCCCGAAGCAAAGACTGCACCCAGATAAGCTCAGCAGTGGCATTGGCAAGAGCCTTATACTCAGACTCCGTACTCGACCGAGACACTGTTTGCTGTTTCCGAGCACTCCAGGCGATCAAATTAGGACCATAGAAGATGGCATAGCCCCCCGTGGATCGCCGATCATCAGAATTACCAGCCCAATCTGCATCAGAAAATGCTGAGAGAAGACCAGTAGGAGCTCGCTGTAGGTGAACTCCATGTGAGATGGTCGCATGAACGTAGCGAAGAATACGTTTAACAGCAGACCAGTGTGGATGACGAGGAGTCTGCATATACTGGCAGACCTTGTTGACAGCAAAGGACAGATCAGGCCGAGTAACAAGTAAATACTGGAGGCCACCAACCATACTGCGATACAGAGTAGCATTATCAGAAGACAGCGGATCACCATCAGTGGCAGTGAGGCGCTCGGTGGTGGTCATAGGCGTGGCCGATCCTTTACACTTGAGCATCCCAGCTCGACGGAGAAGATCAAGTGCATATTTCTTCTGGGTAAGAACAAGACCCGAAGACAGAGTAGCAACCTCAAGACCCAAGAAATAATGGAGTGGGCCAAGATCCTTCACAGCAAACTCAGAACGCAATCCTGCCACAAGACGATCTGTAGCAGTGGAAGAAGAACTAACCACAATGATATCATCGACATATACCAAGAGATACATGGTGAGTCCCGGTCGACGAAGCATGAAGAGTGAAGTATCCGCTGTGGAGGGAATAAAGCCGTGGGCCTTGAGAGCACTCCCAAGACGTGCATGCCAAGCACGAGGAGCCTGTTTGAGGCCATAGAGAGCCTTCACAAGCCGACACAAATGCTGAGGCTGAGCTGAATCAACAAAACCTGGAGGCTGGCGCATATAAACCTCCTCCTCAAGAACACCATGGAGAAACGCATTCTGAACATCAAGCTGACGAAGATGCCAGCCATGAGTGACAGCCAAGGACAGCAGCAACCGAATAGTAGTGGGCTTGACAACCGGAGAGAAAGTGTCCTCATAGTCAAGTCCATAGCGCTGCTTGAATCCTTTCGCCACAAGACGCGCCTTATAGCGCTCAACAGATCCATCAGAACGACGTTTGACCTTGAACACCCATCTGCAATCGATGATGTTGATGCCTGGACGGGGTGGAACAAGAGACCAAGTCTCATTGCTGAGAAGAGCTCGGTACTCAGCCTCCATAGCCTCACGCCAGTGAGGAACACGAAGAGCATCCTGATGATTAGCAGGCTCGAGAGAGGTGTCAGAAACACCATGAGTAGTGCATGCAGCAAGCCAAGCCACAGAGCCGTCAGTCCAGACTTTGGGCCGCGAATTCCCAGTCAGACTGCGCGTAGTGGGCCGTACTGGCACATCAAACGGCTGCGCTGGCGGTGAAGAGCTGGTCGATGCCGAGGCGGGAGACGAACCAGGCGACGACGCGGGCGACACGCTATCCGCCGCACTGGGCGGAGACGTGCGAGCTGGAGAGGGCGACTCGGAGGAGTCAGCCGGCCCATGGGCCGACCGGGGCGTGGACGGGGAGGCCGGCCGATGCGGAGACGCACGCGGACCAGAAGAAGCCGGGCCGGGCGACGCTGGCCGATCCGGAGAGGCCCGTGCATGCTCCTGCATGGGGGCGCCGATCGACGTACTGCCCTGATCGACGTGATCAGGTGCAGCAGCATCATCCAAAACCTCGAGCCGTGCGCCGCGTCCAGTACCTGCACCATGGTTAGGAAGAAGAACAGGAGCATACGCAATATCTGCAAATTGGTCAAGAGAAGTGGTGGTGGAATTAACAGGAGTAGTGTTAGATGGAGATGGCAATTTGGCAAAGGGAAAAACACTCTCATCGAAGACAACATCCCTAGAGATATAGACTCGATTAGTTGGAACATGCAAGCACTTGTACCCCTTGTGAAGCGAACTATACCCAAGGAAAACACACTTTTTGGAACGAAACTCTAGTTTATGATTGTTGTAAGGGCGAAGATGAGGCCAACATGCACAACCAAAAACTTTAAGAAAGGTGTAATCAGGAGTTTCATGGAGTAATTTTTCTAGAGGGGTGTTCATCTCAAGAACACGTGTAGGCACTCTATTAATAAGAAAGCACGCTGTGGTAAACGCATCACTCCAAAAGTGAAAAGGTACAGAGGCATGTGCAAGGAGAGTAAGGCCAGTCTCAACTATATGACGGTGTTTACGTTCAGCAGCCCCATTTTGCTGGTGAGTATGGGGACACGCAACACGGTGAGAGATACCAAGTTTCTGAAAGAAAGTGTTGAGATTGCGATATTCGCCACCCCAATCTGTTTGAACATGCAAGATTTTATGCTGCAGTAATCGTTCCACATGTGTTTGAAATTGTACAAAGACATCAAAAACATCAGACTTGCGTTTGAGCAAATAAAGCCATGTGAAGCGACTAAAAGCATCAATAAAACTTACATAATAGTTATGACCACTAACAGAAGTTTGGGCAGGACCCCAGACATCAGAATAGATAAGCTCCAAAGGAGCTTTGATTACATGTGTAGACGATGAAAACGGCAACTGGTGACTTTTGCCTTGCTGACAGGCATCACACACATGAATATCTTTATTACTAGACTCAATAGGGAGAGCATGCTTATGAATAACATGCTGAACAACTGGAGCAGCAGGATGACCTAGACGACAGTGCCATTTGGAAGATGACACTCTAACACCAGTGTAGACTTGTTTATTTGAAGAAGCAGCAACAGGATAAAGACCACCATGCGCCCGACCTCTAAGAATTGTTGCCCTCGTAACGCGGTCCTTCACAAGACAATCAAAGGGATGAATTTCCACAAAAACATTATTATCTAATGCAAGCTTGTGAGCGGAAAGGAGATTACGCGTGACTTGGGGAACATATAGAACATTTTTAAGATGAAGTGGTCTATTGGAAGGAGTAGCAAGGGTAGATTGACCAATATGAGATATGCGCATACCTGTACCATTAGCAGTATGCACATGGTCTTTCCCTTGGTACGGCTCCTTGGTATGGAGCTTGTCGGCGTCGCCCGTGAGGTGGTCGGTGGCGCCTGAATCCATGTACCAGGCCGGGTCGATCTGGTACGACGTGGTGGGAGCATGACCGTGGTTGCCACCGTGGCTCACCATGGCCACCTGGCGCTCCATGTTGGCGCCGTCATTGCCGACGCCGAGAAAATCCTTGTCGAAGCGCTTCCAGCAGCGCGCCGCGACATGACCAACTGTGTTACACAGCTGGCAGATGGGACGGTTCCCATCTTGTGTGTTCCAGCGGCGGCCACCACCGCCACCAGACCCACCAGGAGGCGCGCCCCCACTGTTGTTGTTGGAGTGTGGGAGCTGCGCGGACGACGGCTTGGAGGTAGAAGCCGGCTTGGAGTAGCCAGGAGGAGCGCCGTAGACCGGCTTGGAGGGAGTACCACGTCCTGTGCCCTTGAACGCCGCATTGGCAGAAGAGTTTGGGAAGCCAGCACCAGCCTTGGCGCGTCGAGCCTCCACCCTTTGCTCGGTGAAGATGAGGCGGGAGTGCAGATCGCGAGCAGAGATGGGCGTCTCACGTCCATTGACGTTTTCGGCGAGGTTGTCGTAGTCCTCGTCGAGCCCCTTGAGCACGTACGCAGAGAATTCTTCTGGACGGAGGGGCTGTCCCAGCGCCGTAAGCTGGTCAGAGAGGTTCTTCACCTTGTTGAAGTAGGCGGAGACAGAGGAGTTGAGCTTCTGGACCTCGCCTAACTGAGTACGAATCTGCACAGATTGTGCAGTAGACTGCTGGGAGAAGCTCTCCGCCAGCGTAACCCATGCTTCTTCCGCAGTTGCGGCGAACATGATGAGGCCGCCAACCTGCGGCATTAAGGAGGAGACGATCCCGGAGAGAATCGCCTGGTCCTGCATCACCCACGAGCGATGCTCAGGGTTTGGGACGGAGATGACGCGGCCGCCTTCCATCTGCTGTTGGAGGCGCTCCGGTGGGCACGGGTATGACCCGTCGACGTACCCCATGAGGAAGCGAGAGCGGAGCAGCGGGAGGATCGCCGCACGCCAGAGGAGATAGTTCTCTCCTCCGCTCAGCTTGATGGTCATCAGGTTGCTGAAGTTGAAGGGATCTCCGCCATGGGTTGAGGACGACGAGGACGCCATGGGCGCAGAGAAGAGGCTCCCGACTTGGCGAGAGGTGGTCTGGCCCATGGTCGAGGCGGAGAACATGGATGCCGTGGACGCCAGCACCGTTGAGGCGGTAAGCGTGCCAGAGGTCGCGCTCGTGAGAGCTCCGATGGTGGCATCGGCGAGGGCGCCGAGAGTGGCGTCGGTGAGGGCGCCGAGAGTGGCGTCGAGAGAGGCAGCGGAAGTCGTCATGGAGAGGCGGCGGCGCTAGACGGCGCAGCAGCGACTTGGAGCGGCGGCGGCGGCACGAACCCTAGATAAGTTCGGCGGCTGCTGCGGGCTCTGATACCATGTAAAACCTAAAGATTGGTTTGGTTGTGGTTGCACGTACTAGATTGTACGGCCCCCTGGACATATATATTGATCAATACAAGAGTTACAATTGTACACGGTTAGGTTAGGTAGAGTCCTATACAAACACAACTGTCTAACATACTCCGACACCCGCTACAACGACAATCGCTACAACGACAATCGCGGTCAGTACCGCGATGCACGCACACGAGATGATGCCCACGGTCGGTACTACGACCGGGGAGATGACACGCGACGCGGTCGACCTGATGACCGCGACGGAGGAGGACGTGGTTACTATGACCGCGACACCAGCGGTGACCGCGGTCACCGCGGCACTGGTGGCGCGCACCGTGGCGGGCGTGGGCGCGGTCCCGGCGGCCGAGCTCCCACTCCGTTTCAGGACGTACACTGCCAGATATGTAAGAAGCACGGCCATCCGGCGGGCGACTGCTGGTGGCGCTACGAGGAAAGTCGTGACAGCGGCCATCGTGATCGCGACTACGACAACCGTGACAGAGGTGCCAATGCCGCCTATGGGGTGGATACCAACTGGTATCCAGACTCCGGGGCGACTGATCACATCACCGCCAACTTGGAGAAGCTTATGCACCGTGACCAATACCGCGGCAACGACAAAATACACACCGCTAATGGTGAAGGTATGATGATTAGTCATATTGGTAATTCATCAATTCAAACCCCTTCCTATGATCTCAAACTCAACAATGTTCTTTATGTTCCTAGTGCTACAAAGAATTTGCTCTCAGTTCATAGACTTACCACTGATAATGACGTCTTTATTGAATTTCATCCTTGGCATTTTTTGATTAAGGACCGAGAAACGAGGGAAACTCTTCTTAGAGGACGGTGTGAAGGTGGCCTATATCCCATCATCTCCTCATCATCACCCAAGATCAAGCAAGTCAACACCATCTCCAAGCCCACCTCTTCAAGGTGGCATAGTCGCCTAGGCCATCCAAATAAAGTGGTAGTTCAATATATTCTGAATAAATTTAGTCTTCCCCATTCCAAGGATTCTAGTCTTGAAACTATTTGTGATTCATGTCAGAAAGCAAAAAGTCATCAATTACCATACCCTGTTTCTTCAAGTGTATCCACTGTTCCACTGCAACAAATCTTTTCTGATGTTTGGGGTCCTGCAAACACTTCTGTAGGTCGTCACAACTATTATGTTAGTTTCATTGATGACTTTAGCAAATTCACCTGGATATATCTTCTCAAAAAGAAATCTGATGTTTTTGATGTCTTTCATAACTTTATGAATCTTGTTGAACGCAAATTTGCAAGGAAAATTATCACCATGCAAACAGATTGGGGAGGAGAATATGAGAAACTAAACCCATTCTTTCAAAAACTTGGCATATCCCATCATGTTTCCTGTCCTTATGCTCACCAACAAAATGGATCTGCTGAAAGAAAACACCGTCATATAGTTGAAATTGGTCTTGCTCTTTTAGCTAATGCATCCATGCCTCTTAAGTTTTGGGATGAAGCCTTCCTCACCGCCACCTATCTCATTAATCTCATGCCAAGTAGAGTTATTGATAACATCAGTCCCTCAGAAAAACTCCTAGGTGTCACACCAAATTATCTCTCTCTTCGTGTTTTTGGATGTGCATGTTGGCCAAACTTGCGTCCTTACAACAATAAGAAACTATCTTATCGATCAAAACAATGTGTGTTCATTGGATACAGTCCAAAACACAAAGGAGTTAAGTGCCTAGACATTCCCACGGGTCGTGTTTACATCTCTAGAGACGTTGTCTTTGATGAAGAAATTTTTCCCTTTGCATCCCTTCATCCCAACGCCGGTGCTCTTCTTAGACAAGAAATCCTCCTCCTTCCAAAACACTTGATTCCACAAAGTAGGGGTGCGAATGATGATGAACCATTGACTAACCATACCTCACAAATGTCTTCTTTTAGTCCTCTACAGGTTACTGCAGGAAATTTGGAAGAAAACGGTGAAAATCCGAGCCAAAACAGTGAAGAAATGACCTCTGATTTCATGTCACAAGGTGACAATGGAGACAGCACGGAATCCAGTGCTGATACCGTATCGGGTGGCAATCCCAGTGCAGATTCTGCCCCTGACGCCAATCATTGGGCGTCAGAATCACCTGACCCTGCGGCGTCCTCAGATGCGTCCCCGACCACCTCCGTCAACAGCACCGAGCCGCACCAATCCGAGGCCTCCACGCAGGCCCCGTCATCATCACCAGGTGGGCCGAGCCCCACTACGCGACACCCGAGCGCGCAGTCTGCCCCCACGCGGCAGCACTGCGTTGGACGCTCGCGCCAGCCGCCAGCTGTGCAGCGGGATCCGCCCCAGGCGCCAGGATCCTCTGCGGCTACCGATCCTGCGCCCCCACCTGCACACAGCACCCGGTTGCAAAAAGGCATAGTAAAACCCAGAGTTTGGAAAGATGGTTGTGTTAGATACAATTTTTTGTGCACTACAGGTGAACCCAACACTCTGCAGGAAGCACTTGATCACCCGGACTGGCGCCAGGCTATGGATGAGGAATTTGCTGCACTTCAGAAAAATAACACCTGGCATCTAGTACCCCCACATCATGGTAATACTAACATTATTGATTGCAAATGGGTCTACAGAATTAAAAGACATGCTGATGGTTCCATTGATCGTTATAAGGCTCGGTTAGTAGCAAAAGGATTTAAACAACGTTATGGCATTGACTACGAAGATACCTTTAGTCCTGTTGTTAAAGCTGCCACTATTCGTCTTGTTCTGGCTATATCTGTTTCCAGGAATTGGGCTATTAGGCAACTCGATGTCAAGAATGCGTTTTTGCATGGCGTTCTGGAAGAGGAAGTATACATGAAGCAACCTCCTGGGTATGCAGATGCTCATCACCCTCATCACATATGTAAACTTGATAAGGCTTTGTATGGTCTCAAACAGGCGCCGAGAGCATGGTATTCACGTTTGAGCACCAAACTTCAGCAACTGGGCTTTAAACCATCACAGGGAGACACTTCTCTTTTTATTTATCATCAGTCAGATATCACAGTTTTTGTGCTTGTTTATGTGGATGATATCATAGTTACAAGCACCTCAAACTCAGCAATTTCAACTCTAGTAGATGATCTGAATAAACATTTTGCTATTAAGGACCTTGGAGAACTTAGTTACTTTTTGGGTATTGAAGTAAGAAAGATCAGTGATGGGTTAGTTCTTACTCAAGAAAAATATGCTTTGGAGTTATTAGCAAAAGTTGGTATGAAAGACTGCAAACCCTCCAACACACCATTGTCTTCCACAGAAAAACTCTCAGCTCATGAAGGAGAACCACTTGGTATTGATGATATTACTAGATACAGGAGTATAGTTGGTGGTTTACAGTATTTAACATTGACAAGACCAGATATTTCCTTCTCAGTAAATAAAGTCTGTCAGTTTCTTCATGCTCCCACCACAGTACATTGGACTGCAGTGAAAAGAATATTGCGTTATGTGCAGAGCTCTCTTGCCCTTGGACTTACTTTTCAGAAATCTAGCTCCACACTTATTAGTGCTTTCTCAGATGCTGATTGGGCAGGATGTGTTGATGATAGAAGATCCACTGGAGGATTTGCTATATTCCTTGGTCCAAATCTTATATCATGGAGTGCTAGAAAACAAGCAACTGTCTCAAGATCAAGCACAGAAGCAGAATACAAGTCACTAGCAAATGCTACAGCTGAAGTCATTTGGGTTGAAACTCTTCTCAAGGAACTTGGTATTAAACTTCATGAAAAACCATGCTTGTGGTGTGATAACATGGGAGCCACATATCTTTCTGCTAATCCCGTGTTTCATGCAAGGACCAAACACATAGAGATTGACTTTCATTTTGTGAGAGAACGGGTTGCACAAAATTTACTTGACATCAGGTTCATATCAACCAATGATCAGGTTGCTGATGGCTTCACTAAACCATTGGCTTATAGAGACTTAGAAGAGTTCAAACGTAATCTAAACTTGTACAAGTTTTGATTAAGGGGGGATGTTAAGATAAGTCTTTTTGATGTAATCCGAACCAATGCATTATAAGTTGGTTTGGTTAGATAGGCATCTCCCCTTGATCTTCGGGTGTAAAACCGGCATGTGCTGCCCCCTATATTAACACGCAAACGATACCGAAACAAAGGTATCGCTTCTGCCTATTGTTGATACTTCTCGCGCTGGTTTTGATTCCCAAGGGGAGGCGACAGGCGCAACTTCTGTTGCCTCTACCACGTGTCCACCTGCTATCCAGACAGACGCTAAACTGGCCAACTTTCTCCGTTCCCAACTGGCAGACAAAAAACCAACAGGTTAAGAAACTGCAATCAAGACATAAGCTCGCTACGAAGCGATAAGACTTCCTCATGACACAACTGTTGAATGCGAAGAAGGATCTTGTATATAATTGAGCCCCACGGACCTTTCCGTTCCAGCAGGTACCGAATCAGCATCTCCTAAAAAAAATACATGACCAACGATGTGCCACTGAAAACATGGGGTGAACGAACCAAATCATACAGTTGCTCTCTCTCTCTCTCTCGGCGAGTTGAGCTCTCTAGGCGAGTCCGGGCAACCGCCGCTGGCCACTCCGGCCACGGCGTCCACCTAAAACACATTGACGTCGCTGATCACTCCGACCAGTACGTCCCCAACTTCTTCCACCTTATCGTTCGCTGTGTTATCATGGCTCTCTCGGACCTCAAGTTTGAAGAAGGAATTGATTTTCACAAGGGTATTCTCAGAAGATTTGGCACCGGCACCAACCATATTGCTGGCAGATGATCAAAGGAATTTTATCTGGTTGTGGACTTCTCAAGATCTAAAATCAGGCTAAATGAAGATTCTATGGGATTGATCCTACAATCATGTTTCGGAGGTGAAGCCAAGTTATTCAAGGTTAAATGTCTACAAAACTGGTCTTTCAAATTCTCAGTTGCTTCCAAAGAGGTTGGCTTCCATATCTTCAAAGGAGGTAACATTTTCAACAACAACTTTTGCATGAGTTTTTAGCTTTGGGGCAGAGGTGGACCAGATTTTCAAAAGGAATATGAACTTTACCTCAAAGAACAAGAGAATGCATGGACCACGGTTACATACGGTAAATTTCCAAAATCATATGCCCAAGCTACACAGAAACCACGTTTTTTCGAAGATCATCGCAAGGTTCTAGCATCAAACGGAATTACAGCATCGCGGTCAAACAGTTTCAAACCGTCCATGAATGCAGATAAAACATATTCAAGACAGGCACTTAATACGTCACGTATTAATGGGCCAAGTTATTGTAGTCGTTGCCTCTCGGTAGAGCACTCTAGGCCCAACTGCAGAAATAGGATCCGTTGTCATGCATGTAAGAGATGGGGGCATATAGGAGATAACTGCCGTTTCAATTCTGATATCGATGGAAGGCCCATCAAAGGAAAAAATACGGCGACATTACAGGACTCTTTGATGGCAGTTCCTCGTTTGACGCGCGCGGGATTAGACGTTGCAGAGGAAAATTCGGAGAGAGACAGAAGAGAACTTATTGCGTCCCAAAACAGAGCGATTCAGTCTAGACTCCGAGGCCCACTTGTAAACGACTCACTAGCGAAAAAGACTACGCTGGTCTCCTCATCTTCTTCTTCCCCTGCTCGAACAGTACGGATTTTCTCCACCGCTCTGACTCAAGGAGGGATATCCCCTAATCCAATGGCGAATTTCCCCTTCGATCCTACTCCATTCCTACCACCAAATCGACAGGCATTGGTGATTGAAGGAAGACCGGCCAGAGTCAGAGTGATCCATGGTGAACACAGACTCACCAATGAAGACCTGGCAATTGTCACCATCATGCCGATGCCTCAAGGGGAAGTGGCTTTTCAGAACATCCATGAGATACTTGGAGAATTCTTTGTGGAGAAACAGGTACAAATCAGAACCATCACCGAATGCCCTTTTGGACAGGCTTTTGTCAGATTTATCAGTATTGAAGATAGGGATTGGTTTGTTACCAATGGGCCTCATGCATGTGATGATGTTCAGCTGATTTTCCAAAGGCACAATGAAGGGCTCAACTGGAGAAGCTTTAATCTTAATAGGGAAGCATGGATTCAGATTATTGGTTTTCCTGCAGACTTGCGATGCATGCATGAGCTCGCCAACTCTGTTAAGAGTTTTGGTAAACTTCTGGTGTGGGACAGGACTAAATCTACAGATGCTTATGTACTTCTCAAGATTGGAGTTGTTTCCCTCGCTGATATTCCTATTAGCACTGTTGTATCAGGTGCTGACAGGTTTAGTGGGGAGTCTTGGACCTGCCCCATTAATATTCTACAGGACCAATTGATCAATGATGGACCACCTGCAGAGGAAGAGGTGCCTGCTGATGGGGACCCACACCCAATGCCTCCTGAAGAATTCCATCATCCAAATCAGGACAATGTACTCATTGGTCCCCTGCCATTACATGCAGTTGAAGTACAAGCAAACCCTGCAGGAAACCCTCCTATTCCTGCCAATCAAGTTGGCAATCACCCAATACAGATGGCTATTGATAATCAACTGGCTGCTAATGCAGTTGATTGGGACATTTGGGCTATGCCTCCTGCTAATGACATTGTTGACATGGAACTACAAGCAGGTGAATTCTTGGAATTAAATGATCTTATGGGGCCTGCCATTGAAGGTGAAAGACAGAATGATGATGATGCAAATATTAGTAGTGATCTCACACTCTCCTTGCAATCATCTGATGATAATACCTTGTCAGATAATTCTATACATGGGCCACCAAATCAAGTTGTTCCACCACCACACCCACTGGACCTCAACTTACCAGTCCAAGATATGGGCCTCCTGCCTATGGAGGTGGCCCATCCTCAACACATAGATCCACCTGCATTAAATCTTTTTCCAGTGCAGGAGGAGGTTCAGTACCAGGTGCAAGAAATTGATTTCTTGGCCATCAATAATCAGGCTAGCTTACTGGACATATCAGAGATGGCAAACTTAGTTCTTGATACTGAGATATCAAACAACAATGTGACTTCAGTGCATTCTATCTCTCCTGGACCTGCACTCAATGATGGAACAACTCTGTCAGAAAAGACTAAGAAGGCACCTGCAGAATATGACACTATCCAAGAGGATAAGCAGAAGGCATTACAGATTGCTCCAAAGGTGCATAACACTACTGAAGTTCACATGATTGACTACCAGCAGGAAAATAATCTAGAATATCTCAGTGAGGAGGATACAGGTACATCAAGTCAAGATGCTCCCCCTGGTTTTCCTATTGCTCTTTTCAAACCAAATAACAACACCTTGGTCATTTCAGACAAGAAAGAATCTATGACACAGATTATGCTTGAATCATGCCATTTTTCAGATGACAAACTGCTTGGGGAAGAAGGAGCTGCACTTTGGGGGAAACACTTTGCTCCTAGAAACAGTGATGATAACATTACTCAGGTACCTTTGGAATGGATGAATTTCTTCACAGCAGCCTTACTATCTCAGGATAAATTTATTTGAGCAAAACATTTTCTTGCCACACAACTATGGAAATATATAGTGCAAGGCACAGATCCATCATCACTTAGACCATTTATAATTCCAGATGAATGCCCTATCTCTGATATATCTGTTTGTCTTGATAATATGGGACATGATCTGCAATTTGAGTCACCTAAGGAGACAGGATGTGTTAACAAAGGAAATGCCACCACATCAGCTCTCCATGCTAAGAACAAGAAAAGGAAAGAGAAAGCTCCCCTTGTGGAGACTGAGGTAAGAAGAAGCACTAGACTACAACAGAACAATAATGGTTTTAAGGCTAGAACATGCAAGAATAGACAATGTGTGAGCTGTTCTGCCAAACCACCTATTATTCCAGCCAAAGTTGTGAGAAATCTCTCTGTTACTTTTTGTAAGGTGGAACCTGCTGCTTGCTCAGAGGAGGAGCTACACAAAATGGAGAGGAAAAAGAAGAAGTTTCAGAAGGACTCATCCTCCAATGTAGTGAAAGGAGCAGAGGAGGAAGAAGCTGCATAGCTTTACCTTGCTTAGGCTTCTTAGATATAGTCTACCTAGATTATCTATGTTTCCCAAGAAGTTTGCTTTTGGTCATTTTGTGACTCTTGATCATCAAGATAATATGGCTTTCCAATTCTCATATGTAATAACTATGATGCTGCCTGGAGTATTTTGCTATGTGTGTATTAAGGCAACAGCTTATGAGTCAGTTGTTTCAAGACTTTTTTTATTTCAATGGATAGAACCTGGATAGTACTGAATTGGAATATTAGAGGGATCAATGATCCAAATAAATGGTTGGCACTGAATAACAAGATACTAGAATCAGATTGTCATATCATCTGTCTTCAAGAAACTAAGAGAGATACCTTTGACTCCTCTTATATTAGGAACTTCTGTCCTAAAAGATTCAACAAATTCTGCTATTATCCATCTGTTGGGCACTCTGGAGGAATTATTATCATTTGGAATGGGGATTTTTTTAATGGAGATCATATTGAATCCAATCCACATTCTATCACAGTCAAGTTTACTACCAATTATAACAATAAGGAATGTTATTTAACAAATATATATGGTCCATGTGAATATAATGCAAGACAAAGTTTTATATCCTGGTTTCATGATCTGGAATATGCAGAAGACAATAATTGGCTAGTTGTGGGAGATTTTAACTATATCAGATATCCTGACAATAGAAGTAGACCAGGAGGAAATGTAAATGATATGTTAGTTTTTAATGAAGCTATATCCAAGCTGGCACTTGTGGATATACCCATCAAAGGTAGAAGCTATACTTGGAGTAATATGCAAGCTGCCCCACTTCTGGAAAAGATTGATTGGATCTTCACTTCTGAGGAATGGACAATATCATACCCCAACACCATGGTTCTTCCACTATCTAAACCAATCTCAGACCACACTCCTCTCATGATCAAAATAGGTACTGACATTCCCAAGACTAGGATCTTCAGATTTGAAAATTTCTGGTTAAAACAACATGAATTTAAAGACACTGTTAAACATATCTGGGAGCAAGATGTCAATATAAATGATAGTGCCAAGCAAATTACAGCTAAATTTAAGAGATTGAGAAAAGGTAACAGAATCTGGTCCAAAAATAAATCTAGACTGGCTACTTACATCACAAATTGCAATGACATGATTGGACTACTGGACATGATTGAAGAATTTAGGGATCTGACAATATGGGAAAGAAATGGCAGAGATATCATAAAGGAGCACATTCTTCATCTGCTTAAATGTCAAAATGACTACTGGAGACAAAGAGCTACAGTCAGATGGGCAACTCTAGGAGAAACAAACACCAAATTCTTCCATATCAAAGCAACAATTAAATACAGAAGGAACTTCATTGCTTCAATCCAAGATGAAAATGGTTTTGAACATACTGAACATGCAGCAAAAGCTGCAGTTTTTGAGAGAGCTTTTAAACAGAGAATGGGCACCACTGTCCACTGCACAGATAACTTTCAGTTGCTTTCTCTTATTAAAAGAGTTGAGGGCCTGGAAAATCTGGAGATCCCCTTCACTAGGAAAGAAATTGAGGATGTGATTAAAGATTTACCTGCTGATAAAACCCCAGGCCCTGATGGTTTCAATACAAATTTCATCAAAGCATGCTGGCCCATTATTGCTGAAGATTTCTTTTATCTTATTGATGACTTTTATCATGGAAGGGTTAATCTTCAAAGTATCAACAGCTCATACATCACTCTGATTCCAAAGGTTGACAACCCTTCTACTCCTGCAGATTTCAGACCCATATCACTATTGAACTGTTCCATCAAGATTATTACTAAACTCTTAGCAAACAGACTTCAGAAGATTATGCATAGTCTTATTCATGAAAATCAATATGGATTCCTTAAAGCTAAATCTATACAGGACTGTATGCCTTGGATTTATGAGTATATACATAAATGTTCTCAGACAAATCAGGAATCTATCATGCTGAAATTGGATTTTGAAAAAGCTTTTGATCTCTTGGATCATAATGCTATTATAGATATTCTTAAAGCCAAAGGTTTTGGTTATAGATGGATCAGATGGATTGAAATGATTTACTCTTCAGGATACTCATCAGTTCTTCTTAATGGAGTCCCTGGTAACCAATTCAAATGTAAGAGAGGTGTCAGACAAGGAGATCCACTATCACCTTTGATATTTGTGATTGCTGCTGATCTCCTACAAGATGTTCTTAATGAAGCTATGATAAATGATTTGATCCAGCCTGTCTTCACATCATTGGCATGTCCTGATTTCCCACTCTTACAGTATGCAGATGATACAATAATTATCATGAGAGCTGATATCATACAGGTCCAGCACATTAAAAGTCTGCTATCCCACTTTGAAGCATTTACTGGCCTGAAGATAAATTACCACAAGTCTAGACTAATCCCAATTAAGGTAAGAGACATTTTATGTCACAGGTTACAGTACATTATGGGATGTACCATTGAATACATGCCAATCAGCTATCTTGGACTTCCTTTATCCATTGATAGACCTAAAGTGGATGACTTTTGGCCACTGATTAAAAGAGTGAATGAGAGACTTCATGGATGCAATACCTTTTTATCATATGGAGAGAAATTGGTACTGATTAAGGCTGTATTTACTTCACTCCCAATGTTCTACATGAGTACACTGCAGATACCTAAGACTGTTTTGGACCATATTAACAAGAGTATTAGACACTGTTTCTGGAGGAAATATGGCATGGAAGATAGAGGAGCTGCACTTATATCTTGGAACAAAGTTTGCAAACCCCAGGAACAGGCTGGCCTGGGTGTGCTTGATCTTGGTATTCAGAACAAAGCTTTGCTTCTGAAGCATCTTCACAATTTTTTTAATCAAGTGAATCTCCCTTGGATCAAATTGATCACAGAAAATCACTATCAAGACTGCATGATTGATTTTAGGAAGATTGGATCCTTCTGGTGGAGAGATATGGTCAAGCTGATACCTGAATATAAGAAAATTGCAGTATGTGAGATTGGTAATGGAAAGACTGTTTCCTTGTGGTCTGATAAGTGGTGTGCATTCATATGCAAGGATGAATTTCCACAACTTCATTCCTTTAGACAAAGAACAGATATTACAGTTAGAGAATTCATAAATTCTCAGGATAGCAGTGCTCATTTCCATCTTCCATTGTCTTATATTGCATACCAGCAACTTATGCAGCTGCAACAACAGATACAAGATTTTCAGACAAATGATGACACAGATAGATGGTCATTTAAAGGCAGATATGATAATTTCAAAGTCTCTGCTGCATACAAGGAATTCATCCAAGGTCCTATTGCTCACACACTATTTCCCTGGACATGGAAAAGTGCTGCTATTTTAAGATACAAGATCTTCTTCTGGCTAATATTACATGATAGAATTAATTCCAGAAACCTTCTTAGAAGAAAACAATTTCATCTCCAAAGTTATGACTGTGAAAGCTGTCAAGAATGCATGGAAGAAACTATACTGCACCTTTTTTTCGACTGTCCTTTTGCTATTAGATGCTGGGATTATCTTGGAAGTAACAGAAAGAGAGGGATCTCCATATACGATGAAATCATGCTATTAATGAATATCATACCACAAGAATTTGCTTTGGAAGTGATCATCATGGGATGTTGGAATATTTGGAAACAAAGAAATGATAAGGTCTTTAATAGTATTGCTCCATGTCATAGATCATGGAAATTCAACTTATTCAAGGACCTTCAGATCATCATCCTACGCATCAAACCAAGTCATGCAGAATCACTTAAGCACTGGATTGATTCAGTACTTAACAATGGTGTATAGTTCTTAGTGGTCTTTATTTTTTCCTGATGTTTGAGAAAACCGGTATCGGTTGATTTTTAGGGGCTTGGATGTTTTGTACATAATTTAATATATATATAACGTAGAACATTTTGTTCTACGGTTCTTTGCCTCTAAAAAAATCTTGTATATAATTAAGTTGCTACCTATCAGCTCGAGTCATTTGCACAACTTATTTTTTACGGTCAATGTAATCTTGTTGCTCCTTTTTTGCAGGTATCCAACTTAACCCTACATACGAGCGTCGACGAGTCAACAGCCAACAAAGAGCACTTGCTGGTAGTGTTGGATCTGATGTTTCTTCCTTCTGGTCCGAGAGAGGCAGGGCAATATTCTGGCGATTTTGCAGACCGCATTAGCCAAGTTGGCGGGTTTGTAGAGTCTCGTCGTACCGTGCTAGAAAATGTGCACACGGCAATTCCCCTCCCCCCCACAACAAATAGCTGGATAGACTCTTCAACGTAGTAAAGAGGTTTAGAGACTTGGCTCGAGTGAAAAAATTTGTACTGCACGATGGCGTGTGAACACACCTTCGTTGGAAGAGCCCAAGAAAAAAGGTATGATGAGTACATCAGCAAGTTTTTCCCTCAGTAAGAAACCAAGATTTAATCAGACTAGTAGAAAAAAAAATCACTTCTGAAGGTTGTTGACAGCTGATGTTGGCAGAGCGCACTATCAGACTCAGCAACAACGTGGAATCTGCCCACACAAAAAAAACTTTGCCCCAACAAAACAGTGAGGTTGTCAATCTTACCGGTTTTGCTGAAAATAAAGGATTAGACGTATAATATGAAAAATGATGTTTGTTTGCAGTGAATGAAATAAGAACAATGTTTGCAATGAAAGAGAACAATGTTTGCAGTAGGTTGTATTATCAGTGTAAAAGAATGGACCGGAGTCTACATTTAACTAGTGGTGTCTCTCCATAATAGATAAATAACATGATGGGTCAACAAATTACAGCTGCCAAATTTACAAATAGAGAGTGCACCGTAATGCATATACATGACATGATGAATATTATGATATTCATTTGGACATTACAACATGATACATAGACCATTATCCAACTGCATCTATGACTAATAATTCACCCTCATGACGTCATCCAAACAAACTTTTGGTATTAAGTTGCAAGCAACAGATTATGCATCACGTAAAGTGCGTAATGTAAAAAACGCAATTATCCTTAGACAAACTATTGATGTTAAGCAACAGATTATTGCATCACGTAAAGTGCGTAATGTAAAAAACACAATTATCCTTAGACAAAGCATTGATGTTTTCCCCTAGTGGCAACAACACATCCACAATCTTAGAAGTTACTGTCACTCTTTCAGATTACTGGAGGCATGAACCCACTATCTAGCATAAATACTCCCTCTTGGAGTCACAAATCATCTACTTGGCCAGAGCATCTACTAGCGATGGATAGCATGCAAGATCACAAATAACATATACGATAGATCTATAATCAACTTGACATAGTATTCAATATTCATCGGATCTCAGCAAACACAACATGTAGCATTATAGTAAGATGATCTTCATCATGTTAGACAACTCACAAGATGTAAACATGATGACACAAAATTGAAGAAGACAACCATCTAGCTACTGCTATGGACCCGTAGTTCAAGGATGAACTACTCAAACAATACTCCGGAGGCAGGCATGATGATGAAGAACCCTCCGATCATGATTCCCCTTTTCTGCAGGGTGCCGGGAAGCGATTCAGAACCCTCCCGAATTAGGGTTGACGACGGCGGCGGTTACGGAACTTTTCGTGGATGGAGCCTCAGGTACTTAGGGTTTTCCCGAGGATAGCAATATATAGGCGAAAGGGCGATGTCGGTGGGCGACCAGGGGGCCCACACCACATGGTCGCGCGGCCAAGGGGGACGCACCACCCTATGGTGTGGCTGCCTCTCTGGCCCCCTTCGAGTCTCTTTCGGACTCCGCGTACGTGACAAAAAATAGGAACTTCGGCTTTTGTTTCATCCAATTATGATAATATTTCTAAAACAACTTTTCTAAAATACAAAAACATCAGAAAACAGGAACTGGCACTGTGGCATCTTGTCAATAGGCTAGTCCGAGAAAAATGCATAAAAATGCTATGAAGTGTACATAAAATATGTGGCAATTCGCATAATATCAACATGAAACATCAGAAATTATAGATACGTTGGAGACTTATCAAGCATCCCCAAGCTTAGTTCTAGTTGTCCCTGAGTAGGTAAAACGATAACAACAAAATAATTTCTTCGGTGACATGCTACCACACAATTTTGATCAAATAATAATGTAAAGCACAAGTCATGAACGAAGTGATCCAAGTCAATAATATATAGTTTGCTAACAAATAGATAATGAGTAAACAACTGAATCATATGCGCAAAAACTTTTCATGAATAGTACTTTCAAGACAAGCATAATTTTTTTTGCGTAAGAGTTAACTTATAAATCAATAGATTCTAAATAAAAGGCACCGATCAACACGTAGGAAGATTTTAAGTTTCAACACTGGCTTCAAACTTTCAACATATATATCTCATGGATATTGTCAACACAAATAAATATAATAAGTGCAATAAACTAGCATGTAAAAATTGTTGCACACAAAGTTGACACAAGTGTTTTCTTATGAGACAGAAAGAAGTAGAAAAACTGACTCAACATAAAGGTAAAAGAAAAGCCCTTCGCAGAGGGAAGCAGGGATAAATCATGTGCTTGAGCGTTTTAAGATTTTAGAAACATATAGAGAGTATAAAAATAAATTTTGAGAGAGGAGTTAGTCTATATCAACGAATGGCATCAAATGATTTATCATCCTTTCATGTTAAAAGGCTTCAAGAGCGACTCCCATAGAGAGAACAATAAAGTACCTATTCTCCTTTGTTTGAACAAGCTAAGTTCATGATTTCTCAAGCCCATAGTGCTAGGAGATTTATTTGGTTATAAGTTGTAATTTATCTTTTAGGGGCTGGGCACCTGCTTGCCTGCTCTTTTTGCAATTAATATTAGGGACTAGCACATTATGCATGCTAGTCAAAGTGTCAAGCTATACCTGGCCATGGGCAGCCCGACCCGACCCGACCAGGCCCGAAAATCCCGTGTCGGGCTGAGCCTGACAGCACCATCGGGCCGGGCTCGGGACCGACAAAAGCGCATTTTTTGTCGCAGGCGGGCCGGGCCGATCAGGCCTGGTCGGGCTTTCTCGGGCTCGGGCACGATTTCTACAGCCCAACAGTCGGGCCGGGCTCGAGACTGAGCTTTGGCCGTTGAATTTTTTTAGGCCCAGCCTGAACTTTGGCCAGGTATATGTGAAGCCAAATAAACATGAAAGAGACAATAAAGCAGCCAATACTTCCTCATGAGCTAAAACAGAGCACAAAACAGGTTTTATAATTTTGAAGATTTAAAGGTAGCACACGAAATATTTACTTGGAACGGCAGAAAATATCACATAATATATATTTATGGTGGACACAAATGGCATGGATTTTGGCTCAAGGTTTGGATGCACGAGAAGCATTCCCTCTCAGTACAGAGTTTAGGCAAGCAAGGTTGTTTGAAGCAAACACAAGATATCAACTGGTACATCAAGACTTACATGAAAACAAATTGCAAGCATTATAAGACTTTACGCTGTCCTCCTTGTTACTCAAACACCTTTTACTAGAGAATATCTAGACCTTAGATATACCAATCATGCACACCAAATTTCAACAAGCTCTATGGAAGTTCTCCACTAATAGGTTTTAACCACATGATACAAGAGCTTAAACATGAACTACTTGAAAGCTCAAAACAATTGCCAAGTATCAAATTATCCAAGACAGTTATCTACAAGAATATGTAAGTCTTTTCCAATATACCATCTATCACATGTAGCATTTTCTGTTTCTAACCAAACACCACTTAATTATGTCAACACAAAATCTTCAAATAATTTATCAATGTAACAAGAGAGTGGTACTCTACGAGAACTAAGAGCTCTAAATAAGAGATGCAGGAAAAACATGAGCTAAAAGAATTGCAGCAGCTAGATAATAAATGAAGAATACGAGTATTCATATGAAAAAGCAGAGCGTGTCTCTCTCCCACACAAGAATGCTAGGATCCAACTAAGTTTATTACAGAAAATAAAATAAAATAGAAACAAACAAATGCTCCAAGCAAAGTACATAAGATATGAACGAATAAAAAGGTAGTTTCACTAGAAACGACCTGATAAGTTGATGAAGAAGGGGATGCCTTAAGCATCCCCGAGCTTAGATGCTTGAGTTTTCTTCAAATTTGCTGGGGTGATCCAAAGGGGCATCCCCAAGCTTAGGCTTTCCACTCTTTTTGATCAAATTATATCATCCTCTTCTCTTGACCCTTGAAATCTTCCTTCACACCAAACTCAAAGTAATTCTCATTAGAGGGTTAGTGCATAATAAAAAACTCACATGTTCTGCATGAACACGGGAATTAACAATTCTTTCTAAACATTATTTACAGCCACTGATGTTTGATGGAGCAAAGAAATCCACTCAACATACTAAAAGAGAGAATAATAAATAAATGGCAGAATCTGTCAAAAACCAGAACAGTCTGTAAAGGCGAATTTTTTTTGAGGCACTTACGTTGCTCACATCACAAAACCAAGAATTAAGAAAAGTTGCCTACATATCTAAGAATCGCGCATAAAAAATTTCAGGATGTTTCGATTTTTCTGGATTTATTATTAATTAAACGGTGGACAACAAAAATCTGTTCCTTCCCAGAAATTCGAATCTAGCATCAACTTTCCACTACACACTTTACTTGGCACAAAAATTTGAAAAAGTAAAGACACAAAGGAGTACAGAAGTAAACAACACCTTGACTCAAAGAAAACAAAAGAAAAAATTACAAAAATACAACATGGGTTATCTCCCAAGAGTGGTTTTGTTTAATGCCTTTCAGCTAGGCATAGAAAGCAGGAATCAAGTATTTTCAAGTGAATAAGCATCCAAATAAATATTTTCCTCTAAAACACAAATTGTAACAATTAGTACTTTAGGTACCCCTGAAGATGATTCAACATGTAAATCACTTTTAATTTCACTAAAAGTTTTATCAATTTTAATCAGATTATGGGGTTTCGGTTTAGACACCTTGGGAACATACATGAACTTTCGCTCTTTTCCCACAAAAGCTTTCCCCCTCTTAAATTTAAGAGAAGAAAAAGTTGAACTTAAAGTTTCCATAGCCTCCTCTAGTTTACTAATCCTGAGGTTTTGATTATGATGGGTATTGCTAGCCACTAAAACAATGATTATTTTTTTGATACTTACTATTGATTAATTAACTTTGCTAGCATTATCAAGGAATTTTGGCAAATTTTTCTCGAGAGAGTTCAACATTTTTATAACATCTTCTAAAGTGATCTTAGTTTTAACAACTTTAGTAGGTGTTATTCCTACTAAACTTTCAATTAAATTACAAGCTTCCATAGTAGGAGTTCCCAGAAAATTACCATATGTAATAGTATCTAGAACATATCTATACCAGCTAGTAATACAAACATAAAAATTATACGAAGGATCATGGTAGAATATTTTTTTAGTACATATATGATGAGCATCGCTTATTCTATACCAAGCATCTTTCAAACTTACTCCTGCTTGTTGCCTAAAATAACGAACCTCAACTTCAGGAATACTCACTTTAGCAAGATTAAAACAGGATAACAAAAATAACAACTATAATAGGAACTAATTTTTTGTGTTTTTCATATAAAGAAGCAAACAAGACAAAATAAAACAAACTAAACAAAACAATATCAAAGTAAAAAAGATCGGAGGTGAGAGACTTCCCTTGCAAAAATTCTGTTCGTCCCCGGCAACGGTTCCGGAAAAGAGCTTGATGGCGTGTGAACACACATTCGTTGCGAGACCCCAAGAAGAAGGTATGATGAGTACAACAACAAGTTTTTTTCTCAGTAAGAAACAAAGGTTTAATCGGACCAGTTGGAAAAAGAAATCACTTCTCAAGGTTTTTGACAGCTGATGTTGGCAGGACGCACTACTAGGCTCAGCAACAACGTGGAATTTGCACACAACACAACCAAGATACTTTGCCCCAACGAAACAGTGAAGTTTTCAATCTCACCAGTCTTGCTAAAAACAAAGGATTAGACGTATAGTGTGGAAATTGATGTTTTTTTGGAGTGAATGAAATGAGAACAATGTTTGAAGTGAAAAAGAAAAATGCTTGCAGTAGGTTGTATTATCAGTGTAAAATAACAGACTGGGGTCCACAGTTCACTAGTGGTGTCTCTCCATAACAGATAAATAATATGATGGGTGAACAAATTACAGCTGGGAAATTTAGAAATAGACAATGCACCATAATTCATATACATGATATGATGACTACTATGATATTCATTTGGGCATTACAACATGATACATAGACCGTTATCCAACTGCATCTATAACTAATAATCCACCCTCAGGACATCATCCGAGCAAACTTTTGGTATTAAGTTGCAAGCAACAGATTATTACATTAAGTAAATTGAGTAATGTAAACAACACAATTATCCTTAGACAAAGCATTGTTGTTTTACCCTTAGTGGAAACAACACATCCGCAATCTTAGAAGTTACTGTCACTCTACTAGATTACTGGAGGCATGAACCCACTATCTAGCATAAATACTCCCTCTTGTGGTCACAAGCATCTATTTGGCCAGAACATCTACTAGCAAAAGAGAGAATGCAAGATCACAAATAACATATATGATAGATCTATAATCAACTTGACATAGTATTCAATATTCATCGAATCCTAGCAAACACAACATGTAGCATTACAATCAGATGACCTTGATCATGTTAGGCAGCTCACAAGATCTAAACATGAAGGCACAAAATTGGAGAAGAAAAACATCTAGCTACTGCTATGGACCCATAGTCCAATGTTGAACTACTCACGCATCACTCTGGAGGCAGGAATGGTGATGAAGAGCCCTCCGGTGATGATTCCCCTTTCCGGCAGGGTGCCAGGAAGATCTTCAGAACCCTCTTGAACTAGGGTTGGCGACGGCGGCGGCTACAGAGCTTTTCGTGGATGAAGGCTCACGTACTTAGGGTTTTCCCAAGAAAGGAAATATATAGGCGGAAGGACGATGTCGGTGGGCGACCAGGGGCCCACACCACGTGACCGTGCGGCCAAGGGGGGGCCGCACCACCCTATGGTGTGGCTGCCTCCCTAGCCCCCTTTGAGTTTCCTTCGGACCCCATGTACGTGACAGAAAAATAGGGAATTTAGATTTTGTTTCGTCCAATTCTGAGAATATTTACAAAACAACTTTTCTGAAATATAAAAACGACAGAAAAAAGGGACTGACACTTTGGCATCTTGTCAATAGGTTAGTCACAGAAAATGCATAAAATGCTATGAAGTGTATAGAAAACATGTAGAAATTGGCACAATATCAACATGGAACATCGGAAATTATAGATACGTTGGAGACGTATCACTACGTGAAGTCACCAGGGATCCAAGGTTTGAATGGATTTTGCGAAGGTTCACTCCTGAACATCGATTTGGAGGAAATAGCGTTGGGTCCACCACCTGCAGCTGATGGTGGAAGAATCCCCTTGAAGCCCTACTACACCGTTGATGTTGGCCCTTCTTGTAGCTTGATCGACCTATAGAGGAGGAAATCGATTCAGTGCTCTAATAGAGCTAAGAACCGGTTCATTATGGGTAGTCAAATAATATTTCTTTTGTTGTAAGCAACCTTGTAAACTTGTAACCTTGTTATACCTCATATAGTAAGTAACTTTGCTCATAGCGCATGTGATCTTCCCTTAATTTATGATGCTCATTGGTCTTGTCTTATGGGCGTAATATTGATTGCCCAGGTATTTTATTCCGAGTTTTGGTTTGCAGAATATAAGCTTGTCTCCATCATATTTTGTTTCCCTTATCCTTATTACAGCCCGGTGTCAGGTGCACTCGAAGCAACGAAGTTTACTTTTTATTTGTTATATTTAGCCAATTCGCGACACAACCCCTGAGCCTTCGAGTGTGACCGCGGCGAAGGGTCAGCCTAAATTTTGGATGTGGCTGATTCCCAACACAGCCCCTCTTAGTGTTCAAGTGCGTTTGCGGCCAAGGATCAACATAAATTTTAGATAAGACTAAATTGTAGCACAGCTCCCAAGTGTTCGAGTGCGACAACGGCAAAGGATCAGCCTAAAATCCGGATGTGGATGATTCGCGGCACAACCCTAAGGGGTCCGAGTGCGCCTGCGGCGAAGGATCAGCCCAAATTTCGGATGTGGATGATTGGCGGCACAACTCTCGAGTGTTCGAGTGCGATTGTGGCAAAGGATCAACCTAATTTTCAGATGTGGTTGATTCGCGGTACAGTCCCCCGAGTGTTCGAGTGCGATTGCGGCGAAGGATAAACCTAAAATTCGGATGTGGCTGATTCGTGGCACAGCCCCCGAATATTCGAGTGAGACTGTGGCGAATGATCAGCCTATATTTCGTATGTGGCTGATACGCGGCAGAGCACTAGAGTGTTCGAACGCGACTGCAGCAAAGGATTTGCCAAAACTTCGACCGTGACTTGATTCGCGGCACAATCCCCGAGTTTTCGAGTGGCGAATAACCAAGCTCCGAGAAATATACTATAAGAACCACAAGGAAAACATACTCGCGGAGGAGGATAATATTTGTTGTTGCTCGAGAGGATTATACTAATGACCAAGTAACATTATTGAAAATAACTAAAAAATAACTTTAAGCATAAAAACGACGTAGCTAAGCAACATTCCAGGGGTTGTAGTAGACGACGCCAGTTTTATTGTCCTTGCGCTTGTAAGACTTTTGCGTTGATATAGGGTCCCTCCCTGGGAGGGGATAACTTGTGACGGCTTGTATGTTCAGTCATAAGACCAGGTTCCCGATAGCAAAAATACTGCTATGCACTCGACAACTGTGATAGTTCTGCAAACTTTGCTGGTACACCGCCGAGCCAGCGAGTGCAATGTCCCTCGCTTCGTCGAATTTATCAACAACGTATTCCATTACAACATTCGATTTAGTCTCCAAGTAGATAGAAACTCGTGGCGCGTTGTGGCGAACATTCCATGGCAGGACTGCCTCTTTTTTTTGACACATTACAGTGGGGAGAAAACCCCCACTGTGTCAAAAATTTCTATTATATATGAAATATTTACAATAATAGTTCATACAGAAGTTCACAAAGTGTCAAGCCACTGAGTCATGCCATCTTTAAGACTAGGTTTAGCTCTATGTCTAGCAAGAATAAAATTTTCCTTAAAGAAGGAGATACATAGTTGCATTTCTTTGGTAGCCCCATCAAAGATAATCTTATTCATGTGGTTCAATAAGGCCCATGAACCAATAATAAGGATTTTCTTCAAGCATATGGTTTTGTATTTGAGTTTGCCCGATTGCATTAAAATCATGTCCATTGAAATCCAATAGCATGCCAGAATTCTTTGCTGAATCAGCATCCAAAAAATAGATGGTGAAGGTCTTCATCCTGAGCATTATCACATAGAACATAGTGCTTAGATTGGATCTGGAATTGTTTCCCGATGAGTAGGTAACGAGTGTTTAGCCTATCTTGGATCAGGATCCAGAAGAAGAATTTGTGCTTTGGTAGAACACAAGATTTCCATATCCATTGAAATGGCTTAGGTGCAGTAGGAAATGGTCTAAGCATTTTGTAGATTTTACTACTCCTGTAGTCTGCAGCAGCTCCTGGCACATTCCAAGAGTCTTTATCATGATTATTGGATCGTAGAGTCAACTTCTGAGTGAAAATATTGTATTGTTGTGTGGCAATATCAGATAGGGGGTATGAAATAAATCATAAATATCTCTATTAGTATTGTAATCGATATCTTCTTTCAATGAAATGTCATCATGCTTGGCGTAGGAATAGAGTTGTGGAAACTGTCTGACATAGATTGATTCTTCCCATAATCATCTCCACAATCTGATGGCGTCTCCTATTCCAGGCTAGCATTTGAAATGTTCAAGAAATTTATCCATAAGTGAGAGACAGTCTTTCCACCAAAAGGATCCACAAGGTCCATTGGTCTATGGCAATTTACCTCCTTGATAGTGTGCTTGCCATATCAAATTGACCCATGGGATGTCATGTTTATTCATGAATTTGAAAACATATTTCATCATTAGAGCAGAATTTTAAGTTATAAGATCAAGTACTCCAAGGCCACCGGCTCTCTTAGGTTTACATACATTGTCCCATTTGACTAGGCATTTGCCTCTTTTCTCAATATCCTTTTCTGCCCATAGAAAACCTCTAGAAGATCTTTCAACATGTTCAATGAAACCGATAGGCATCTTTAATGTACACATGACAAATTAGGTATGGTTGTGATAATGGATTTATACAACAGTAAGCCTCCCATCATATGATAAGGCATCAGCAATACTAATTAATCTTCTGTAAATTCTTTCAACGATGCCAATAAAATCATCAATCCTAGGCTTTGTAGTGCCCATGGGTAATCCAAGGTAAGTGAATGGCATAGTCTCAGTTTTGCATCCAATAGAATTAGAAAGTAAAGTACATTGCTCATTGGTGATATGAATTGGGGGCAATAGATATTTTAGGGTAATTCACCTTGAGTCCAGAGGATGAGGAGAATTTCTCAAGAAGATATTTGAGATGCAATAATTGAGTAGCATCAGCTGGCATGATGATCAGGGTATCATGAGCATATTGTATAATGGGATAGTCCATGTTGAAGTTATGCTCCATAAGCGTAGAGATAAAGCCATCTTTCCATGCTTTATTAACTGCATATTATAGTAGTTCAGAAGCAACAACAAATAGGAGGGGAGAGAGTGGGTCTCCTTGTCTAACACCTCTCTTGCAGTAGTAGATTGCCAGGGATCCCATTTAGCAGGATAGAAGTGGAAGCAGTGTTGAGTATGTTATTGATCCATCCAATCCATTTATCACCAAATCCCAAATGAGTAAGCATGTGAATGATAGCAGATTATTCCGCTTTATCAAATACCTTTTTAAAATCAATTTTGATAATTATAGCTTCTTTCTTGGATTTGTTACATAGGTGAATATATTCAAAGGCCCATGCTAGACAGTCTTGAATGGTTCTCTTCGTGATAAAACCATATTGGTTTTTGTGAATAATAGGAATAATGATTTCTTGTAATCTGTTGGCTAGAATCTTGGTGATGATCTTGAGTGATATGCTGACCAGAGAGATAGGTCTATAATCATTCACAGTTTCAGGGTCTTGGTATTTAGGTATAAGTGCAATAAATGCAGTATTAATACTCCTCAAATCCAACTACCCATTGTAAAAATCCTGGCACATTTTATAGAATTGCTCTTTAATGATGGGCCAACATTTTTTCATAAATTCACCATTGAATCCATCAGGTCCTGGAGATTTGTCAGTAGGCATATTTGCTATGACATCATCAATTTCTTTGTTTGCAATTGGTGCTCCGATGGAGGAGAAATCAACATTGTTATATAATGGAATGAATTCTTGGAGATTAAATAACATAGAGCAATTAGAGATACCAATCCTATGCTTATAACTGGAACATAGAGCAGCAGCTTTATCATTATGGTCACAAACAATATTGTCCTGCGCTATGGAACATAAAGAACGGTGTGTATCTGGTTGATCTGTTTGGAGTCATTCCCACAAACAGCGCAAAATGTCGTGGGGGTACCATGACATATCCCATGCTTGAGGTGTTAGGGTTTCGTGAAGGAAGATGAGAGATGGTGGACTACTCGACTGACATGACATGAGGGCATGATTTACCCAGGTTTAGAGCACTTGTTTGAAGGTAAAACCCTACTCCCGCATGTCTGTATTAACTCAGCGAGTTCGCCTCGATTACGAAGGTGTTGCGCCTCATAGATTGGATCAATCTAGGGTTTGATATGAACCCTCCCAGCCTTTATATGGGACTGGGTCTCGAGAGTTCGTACATGAGAAGAATACAACTTGAATCGGTTCCTTTAACATAATCATGTCTTGCAGCATACTTCTGGTTCTAAGTCGGGCTCCCTTCCGGAGGTGGGCCTGGCTTCTTGTATTTTGGTGGACCACTCGATGAACCCATTGCTGGGCCATAGCCGACATGTCTAACCGTGGACACCCATTTGGTAATGCCCACGTCATGAAGCAGGGGTGAAACACGGTGGACAAAACGCGAGCGAGGTCCAAGATGAAACCTTACGTCAATGTCAGTAGAGATACATGGGCACATATATATGGAAAATGTCTTTGGCTTCCAAGCTCTGATGCTCTCTTCATTGTAAAAAATTCAAAACTCATATTTATGAGTTTCAAAAAATTCTGAGTTTTTTTTGTAAAGCCAATGTCGTATCCACAAACATGTAAAATATCAATTTCAAACACAAAGTATTATGTAGGTAAGAATACAAAGTATTTGAAATTTATTTTGCTTGTTTGTGAGATACACCATTGGCTACATATAGCGAAAAATTTCAATATTTTTTGAATCCCAAAAAATGGTTTTAATTTTTTGTAAATAACAGGATCAGTGGAAAGGAAAGCCAAAATCTCCACTCCATATAGCATATATAGTGATTTTTTTGAAAAAAAAACGTTGGGTAGGCATAATATAACCATGCATTAGGCTAGATCCGAACATTTTGCGCGAACTCCGACTTCTGTCCCTAACTAAGTGGCGTTTGGTATAAGGAGAATATTCAAGT
This sequence comes from Alopecurus myosuroides, assembly GCA_028641055.1. NCBI lineage: Eukaryota > Viridiplantae > Streptophyta > Magnoliopsida > Poales > Poaceae > Alopecurus > Alopecurus myosuroides. The sequence goes on from CM054060.1 coordinate 271,598,720, forward strand.
TTGTTCTTCGTTTACCTTTGAGTCTCATTTCGGACGTTGAACTCTCTCCCCCTAACATGGATGAGACCATCGTGTGGACCCTTACGGCTAACGGCTACTACTCTGCCATCTCAGAGTATAAGGCGTAATTCCTAGAATCCCCTTCTCTTTCGAGAAGGTGGTGCGAAAGACTTGAGCCCACCCAAATGCCGCTTTTTTCTGGTTGCTCTCGATATTCAACCGCCTAGCCAAGAGGGGGGGGGGGGGTGGCCGCATCACCCTACTCGCCAGCTTTGCAAGGGGCCACAGAAACGACACAACACCTTCTTTTTGAGTGTCGGTACTGAGGAGAATTTGGACGGCTGCGGCCATGTAGCTCTCGTGCCCCCACTTAATGACCAACCTAGAGTCCACCCTTCCCTTGGTGCTGCAGTGCTGGCACTCTCTCGCACATCCCCCTCGACCTCGCTGAGAGGGCTTAGGTCTGCCATTGTGCTCATTTCATGCGGAATTTGGAAAGAGCGAAATGTTTGTGATTTCAACAATAAAATTCTCAATGCCAATAATGCTCTTACAAAGGATCAAGGACGAGTGAAGAAACTCAAACTTAGGTGACGCGAAACATCTTATTGGGTGATGCAACTGTGTTGCTTTTATCTCGTTTGACCTAGGCCTTGTTTACTCCAGTGGCGGAGCTGCCATACAACCGTTGGGTTCAGATGAAATGAACCCAACAAATTCTTGTAAAATCAGTTGTAAATTAGTCTTTAATACTGCACAAACACTATCGAGACAACATGGTGAACCCAATGAATCTTTTATCTAGCTTCGCCACTGGTTTACTCCTACTATATCAATGTAAAAGTAAAAAAAATCTGCTTCGAAAGACTAATACTAACAAGTATGTATGGTTACATGTACTTATTATTATTTTTGTTGATTAATCAAGGCATGGTGATGATGGAGAGATGTATCTGCTCAAACTGTCATCGGGTTTCAGACATGTTGCCACGTTCAATCATACATAGGCGAGACGTGTTTTTATAAGTAAGATGCGGTGGTTTTATATATGAGTCGAGCATTAAGACGCGTCGACAAGTGGCATAAAATCTCCAAAGCCTGTTGACCTCCACGACGACCAGCTTCCTACCGACCACGCCTTTCACTTTCCCCACACCTGACGAGCCGAGCAGAGCAGATGGACGCGAGCGGAGGCGCCTGCGAGCAGCTGAGCCTGGCAGCGGTCCGCGACCAGCTGATCCGTGAGGAGGACTCTATCGTCTTTGCCCTCATCGAGCGCGCCAAACGCCCGCGCAACGCGCCAGCCTACTCGCCTGCCGGCGGCTCCCTCGCCGAGTTCTTCGTCCGGGGAGCCGAGGCCCTGCACGCGAAGGCAAGCCACTTTTCGACTTCCCATCGAGGATCCTTAACCTCAGTTATCCCTGCAAAGCTGGCCGTAAGCCATGTGAATCAATTCAGATTTGGCTGTCCTGTTACCGTAACCGGTTCAGGTTTTGATCTGTCCGTTCGATCCGGTTTGACCGTATCCTAGTGCAGCCATGACGAGCTTCCATAAGAATGTGGAGTTCATGGGGAAATCTTGTCAAATGTTCCATTCTAGGTACACACCAGCACTTCAGTCCACGGCCACACACAGATCATGTGCTGGAATTAGATGTGTTTTGTTTAATGGATACTAATTCTGATGGCAGAGGCCGCTGTGAAACACTCGTGCGGATCTTAGACTTGGATTTACTTCTTTGGGTCTGTACATTTGGTGATAGCGGCACTTGTCCACTTGGGTCTTAACATAATGATATGCTATCGTCTTCTTGTGACATATTCTAAGAATCAATCCTCGCTTATGTTAGCTTGGCTAATTTGTCAGGACTACCTTCGAAGGACCTGAAATCTGACCAATTTGCATTAGCACATAATCTCTAGCCAATTTGACTGATAATGGCTCTCTTCATACTTTACTAGATAGGGAAAATATTGCTAGCAAAAAACAAGACGAGAAAAGTATTTTAGGACTATTTTCATGTTGGTATCCTCCCATCCAGGACATCTTATTGATACATCAAACTTTAATCCAACATATAACTATGCATATGGTGTGATAGCTCATTATCATCATTGTACATCTGTACGCATGATCTATTTACATCTGTGAAATATCATAGGCTGGACACTATCAAAAGCCAGAAGAGGTTCCATTCTTTCCTCAAGATCTTCCACCACCTCTATTTCCTACCAAAGCTTACCCAAAGGTGAATACTAGGCTTTAATACTACAATATCACGAACATACGACTGATGACTAACTATAGCCTGGATTCTGAGTTACTTGTTTTGTTAATAGGTTTTGCACCCTTTTGCTTCACAAGTATGTGTCAATGATGCAATATGGAAGATGTATTTCGATGAATTGCTCCCATTATTCACTGTGGATAGTGATGATGGCAACTACGCGGAAACAGTTGCATCAGATTTTGCATGTCTGCAGGTATATTCTGAACATGGACATTTATTTCGATGTTCTATCTAATTAATAATGACATATTTGCGTACATGATTGCAATTTATTGTTAATCACTATGATGCTAGCCTATATCAGTGAAATATATTGATCATTTGCTTGTAGGCTCTCTCAAGAAGAATCCATTGTGGTAAATATGTTGCCGAGGTGAAGTTCAAAGATTCTCCTCAAGATTATAGCCCACCAATACATGCTAAGGTTAATTTAGTTAACACCTTATACTCCACTTCCCCATATTATCTTTCATATCTTACATTATTGGTTGATTTACTGAAACTATATATAGTACTCCCTCCGTTCGGAAATGCTTGACTTCTAAATAAGTGATCTAGACAAGTTCTTTATCTAGATACACTCAATTGGGAGTCAAGTATTTCCGAACGGAGGGAGTATTTTTAGTAGAATTTGCTGGCTTATTTATATAAAGGCAGCTTGACCATTCACATTTGAACAATAGACACCAGCCTAATGCGTGCTATGTAAGATGCGAGCTTGTGATTTTCTTTTTCTTGCCGCTCAATGCAGGACAGCAATGCTTTGATGAACTTACTAACATTCAAGGCAGTTGAAGAAAAGGTCAAGAAGAGAGTAGAGAAGAAGGCCAGGATATTCGGACAGAATGTCACTTTGGAGGAGGACAGTCTTAACAAGCAAGATGGCAATGCCCGTGACAGTGAATGCAAAGTAGATCCAAAAGTTCTTTCAAAGTTATATGATTTGTGGGTAATGCCTTTAACGAAGGATGTTGAAGTCGAATATCTTCTTCGGCGTCTTGACTGATTCACCAAATAATTTCAGACGCAACAAGCATGCTGTAGGCTTTCAGGCTTGCAGATATAGTAGAGGCTTTATTGACTGTGGCACTGAAAAATCCTGTAGAGCTTCTTTTAATACATATGTAACAACTATGAAGACTGATATAAGTCTTGGTTGATAAGTGAAAAATAAATGTCGGTATTTCAATGATATTCCGTTGATTGTAAGAATTTTTCATTGTCTTCTTGATATTAATATAATCCCTTTATCGGGATTTTTTTTTTCATTGAACCAGCTGTTCAACTTGACCGTGGTAGATAGTCCGTGCAACTAAACAGAGAAGGTACCATGCTTAACTAGGTATTTTTTAACAGCATGCGCAACTATGGTGATTGATCCTGCTGGCTTGCTGCTTTCCAGCAAATCCTTACAAATTAAGGCAGTCTGAAAGAAACTTTGAAGCGACGTGTCAATGTCAGCAGCCAGCGCTAAAACCTCGCGCCTGCAATGTCTTCATAGTAGCAGGATCCACAACAAGCTAAAAAACCATCGCCACAGCCCACAGAGGTCTGTTTTTTGGTTTCCAAATTAGGCTACCTTTCATAGGCGCCACACTGTAGAGAGGGGGAGGTGATGCAGATCTGCGACACCAGCGACGATGTAAGGCCAAGATCCAGACCCCCTCCTCTTGTCCCCTCTCACCTTTGTTCCAAGAGTACACGTCATCCTCTGCGAGACGATGATTTTGAAACAGGGTTTGCAGTCTCCATTTTAGTTACATACCAATTTCAGCACAAGTTGAACCGTCCTTGTGTAGTTTCCTTCCTCATTTGCCAATAAGCTGCAGCTTGATCCTGTGGGACTGGCAGTTCGGAAGGTTTCCAGCTTAGGTTTTAGTTCTCTGCTCACTTGCATCATCATGAATTCAATAGGTATTCTTGGCCTTTTGTAGTTCAATGCCTAACGACCTAGTCACCTAGCTGGTTATCAGCCTGTAGGTGCAAGGGCTAAGAACTTCAGTCATGAACTCTTGTAAGTTATTGTTTGCACTGTTTTCCCCCTGATTGCAGCAAGCAAGGAACAGCTTTAGCTTATTTGTATTTATTGACATATCAAGAAAACTGATGGCTTACTATGGTAGATTTTTATCGATGACACAGGAAAAGGAAGGATCCTTCCAGACCAGCAAAGGCTATTTTTTGCTGGGAAGCAGCTGGAAGATGGACAGGACCTTAGCCGACTACAACATTCAGAAATAGTCTGACACTTCGTTTGGCCCAGAGGGTCAGGGGTGGGATTATGCTCAAGGTGAAGACACTTACTGGTAAAGAGATCGAGCTTGGCATGCCCACTGACACAATTGATAGGATCAAGGAGCGTGTTGAGGAAGAAGAGGGCACCCCCCGTGTTAAGCAGAGGTACCCTTCTTATGCTCTGAACTTGGTGTCTATGTGGTATTGGTGGTCGCTCCATGTGTAGCTTCCAGTCTTGAGTATTAATAGTGGCTTAATATCTTAGCTGTCCTCTTCAGTTCATGGAAAGGATGACTATGTCCTTGTGTCATTTTTTTCTCACTACGATATTTTTTTAGCAGTTGGTAGTGTTCCTAATATCTTTCTAATCGGCTATGACTTTTACTACACATATGGGCCTGGGCCTATGAGCATTCAACTGAAAACAAACTTCTACACAGCCAGTGGCAGAGCGTGATAGACGATTAACCGGGCCAATTAGAATATATTGCAGTAATTTCGCCATCATGGACAAAATTATGGCTCATATAGAGCCTAATAAAAAAAATTAAGCATGGGCTATGGCCAGCCCAGCTTGGTCTCCAAGAGGCTCCGCCTATGTAGAAAGTCCTTTCTAATAATCTTCAATACACCTTTTTAGCTTGTCCAATTCAGTTTATGAGGACATCTGTACATAGAATAATACTGTTCAAGCCGTAAAACCGTAATTATAATATTTTTCATCTACTCGCATTTTAAGGTTATGACTTATGATTTCTGGGTGCATGGTTTTTTGTCACTTAGATATCCTATCCTAGTCATAGTAGCTCTAGAAATATGTTTAATAGCTCACCGTATTGTGACTTTGTGAGTATCTTATATTAGGTTGTTATGTCATAAGTCAGAATTTTTTTAGAAATGGGAGCATGCGCCCCGGCCTCTGCATCAGGACGATGCACACAGCTGTTTTTTATTAAAAAGCAAATAAAACATCCAAGTATGATGAAGCACTGTCTTGTTTCAACTTTAGTTTAAGATAGCACATCATCCTTACTGTGATGTAGTACTGTTGCGCTTATAGACTCTATGTCGGAGAGCAGCTTGCTGACGATAAAAATGCTCATTTTGCATCAAGTATTTTGGATCAAATTATCTTGCCGTGGTTCAGTGCTCAATCTCGTGCTTACTCTGATTGGTGGTCACTAGATGCAGTATCATATGCAGAAGAAATATATTCATGGGTAGATCAGCTTGGTTTATGTTATTTTCTTCCTACCATTGTACTTGACTTAAAGGCATGCACTTGGTGAAAGATCTTCTGTTTCTTTCCTGCCAAACTCCCCAGATGATGTAGCAGATAATTCCCTTGCCGCTTTATTCTCAAATTTCCCCAAATTCTGGATGTAGTTGTTCCACCAAAGGTTAAAGGGGCGGACATTAGTGGTCACGGGCGGTGGCTGCGCTAAGGGGAGAAGAACAGAGTCTCGCACCGCCGTCGTATAGGAGAACTCATGACACAAATGTTGAGCTGTCTCTGGATGGATGTGGCATAGCTTACAAAATGGGGGAGTACGGACAACCCCTTCTCAACAAGATGTCGCTCGTCCTAATCTTGTCATACGCCATCACCCAAGCGAAGAATTTGCATTTGGGTTCAGCGTGAGCATTCCAAATCTTCTTTGTTTCAAAAGGAGGAGGGCGACTGGCAATTGGAAGTGGTAAGAGGAGGCGGATGAGTATGTTCCCAAGGTTTTCCAATGCCACGTGATGGTATCTGGCCTTGGTGGACGTCGAGGAGAAGACTCCAAAGATAAATGAACTCAGTCAGTTGTGGGTGAGAGTTGATATTCTGAAGGGAACGCATCCAATTCCCATTTGAGAGCTCTTTTTGGACAGATCTGCACTTCCTTGTTGCAATCGCGAAGAGACCCGGGAAGCGAAGCTTTAAAATGCCAACATCATGCCAATGGTCAGGCCAAAACACACTCTTTTCGCCCCGTCTCCCAAAGAGATCGTGGATGCTCGAAAGAAGGTCATGTCGGCATCTGAGCATGGCAGTCGTGCCCCGACCCATGGCCGCGAGGCGCCCGTCCAAGCAAGCCATGGCCATCGGAAGTGGAGGCCCGCCCGAACCTCTCAAGGTCGGTGACGCCAAGACCTCCCAAGTTCTTCGGCCTACATACGGTTTGCTAATTCACCAAGGGGTGACTCGTGGCTCCCGGATCTGCACTTCCTTTCACCCAACTGGAGCGACGCCTAATCTTTTCAATCCTTTTTAGCACCCATTTTGGCAATGCGAAAATTGTGAGATAGTAAGTAACCATCAAGGGGAGAACCGCTCTAATCGGGACAACCTGGCCAGCCCTAGTGAAGTGCTTTCCCCTCCATCCCGCCAAGCACGATCCAATCTTGTCAATGAGTGGCTGGAAATATGTCGCCTTGAGCCTCGCATAGTACAGCGGGAGCCCCAAGTATGTGCAAGGGAAAACGCCCCTCTTGGCCGGGAAAACCTCCAAGCCCTCCACAGTTCGTTCCTTGGTGCACTGGATGGGGTAGATCTCCATATTCGCAAGATTTGTATGTAGAACCGTGGCATTACTAAAAACCTCAAGGATAGCGTGGACGGCCTTAAGATCATGCCTAGAAGGCCCTACAAAAGCAGCCGCATCATCCGCATATAGAGACACCCTGAAACTGACCGGACGCTCGCGTAGTGGCTGAAGAAGGCCCGATCGTGCCGCAAGACGAAGGAAGTGGTGGAGGGGGCAAGACGAAGGCCCAACTTGCAAAAATGTGTTTTCGTTATTTCCAATTTTTACAAGTTTTGAAGTGTTGACACAATTTGCAAAAAAATTTATATCCTTTTGGTGTAACCGTACATGAGATCAGGGCGGAGCGCCTTGGAGACGAAACTGGGCTACAACCCCCCCCCCCCCCCCCCCCTCCCCTCAAAAGCGCAAACATTTATCTTGTGCATAGTCTGCATCGGCGTTCTTCAGTTTCCTAATAGCTGTCAGTCAATCACGGGGGAGGAAGGAGAAAGAGGCCTCAGTTCTCATCCCGCCATACTTCCCAGCTCGGCGCATTGGGCGGCTGGTCTCTTGTGTCTAGATTGTTTATTGGGTGTGTGATGGGATGGGGCCCTGCTAGGTAGTGCCCAAATCAAATAGCAGTAGGTTAGTTTTTATTTACCTCGTGGCTTGCTCCATCAACCGATTCTTCATGTTTTTCCTTGTTAGCCATTAGTGGATCTTTTGGGGTTATTTCCTCTTTTTAGTACAATAAAACTACAAGTCTTTTAGTATGCCAATTTCTAGGTAGATAAAAAAATCGGTGGATCTTGGCCAAAATAAATTATGTTTCCTTCTTACTTACTATGCAATGTGTATATCCAGGAATTAAGTGCATTTTCAAGCTTGAAAATTGTCTGTTGATGTTATGAATGAAATTGCAGCAAAATTATTGTTCAGAATTCACTTGGCGGCAAACAAGTTTTTTGACTCCCTCTCTGCTTTTGGTCACCCTCCGCCACTGGTTGAGATATATGTGATAAGAGCCATACCCACTTCTGATCCTAATACTGCTTGTTTGTTTAAGCATACCTTGCAATGTTTCCAAAATAAGCAAGGCATACATTCATCCACGATAGCTATGATGAGAAACTACTTTATGGGTGGTTATAAAGTAAGCAAATTGATGGGATACATATCATCACTTATCCTATTCATCACAACAGTGGGTTCCGCAGTGATTATATTGATCTAATCTGTGCTCTGCTTGGAGTGCTTGGTGTTAAGTATATTATATCTTCACTTCCTTTCAGATTGATCTTTTGGGATAGTTGGTTATAAGGTATATGTTTACAATCTTTATTATTTTGTACCTATTACTTGCCAAATAAATACAGATGCCTATCCTGCTACCTGTTAGGCTTGAGAGCATGATCTGAACTACATCCTTGTACATGTCAGTAGTCGTTTCCAGGACCTTACCTTTTTCAGAGAATAGTCTCCACGCTTATTGGTGCAAAAAATATGTTGAAGTACTCATTACCGTTCACTAACTATATTTCTTTGTCTTACCTTTCTTGTTCCTTGATTCCTTCTAGCATACGTACTAATTATACTAGCCATTTCTATTAACTTTTCAGCTTATATTTTGGTACATTCCTCAAGCACCTGCAAGACCATCTAAAGTGGATTGCTGTTATGTATCCCTTTCCATCCCTATTTCTGTAAGATCTGTTTTTGTTTGCACGATTGGCTCACTATTTGATTGGACTGATATTTTGTTTAATTAGGTGCATTATGTCATGCAAGCAGATTGGACTTATTATGCATACTCTTGTTTGTATTGCAGTCTTTATTAGGCTCAGGTATGATGTCACGACACAGTCTTAAATTTATTCTCAATGACAATACATATGCTTTTGCCTTTAATTGGTAGCCTCCTATCTATGAAAGTTCCTTGGACCAAGAAAAATGCAAAGAATGTTCTTTGAATAGTTAAAGATGTGACATAAAAAAATGCACTTTATTTCAAAGAAAAGATTAACTATCTAGTATTATATTCTGTTTGCACTTGGGAAATGGAATCATGTACACCTCTATTCTTACTTCCATATATTTTGTCTGTTGTGGCCTTGGCAGTTGCTCCAGTAAAAGTGCCATGCAGTTTACCCTCGGTTGCATTCCATTCTTTATTTTGAGAACATATTCCAAATCGCCGTACTGTTATTTGGTGTCAGTTGCAGTTGTTATATTGTGACGGTTAATTCGTTTCTTCGAAACTACCACCCTGTCTTCCTTGACTTCTTTGTTGTGCTGTCCGTTGATGGCGGTAAACATCGTTTTGCTTCTTTTCCAGATTTTGTCCCTCGTTTGTGCAGACTTGGTGGTTTCTGTTTTGGTTGTCTGAAAACTTGCCCTGGCCGGATCCAGTGAACATTTCAACTAGTAGTACTGTATATTGATTAGCATTTGATTGGCCTTTTATGCTATCTGGAGTAGGTACGATGTGGTCTAAATATGGATACTTTCTTTTGTGGACTACTAGTTGAACTGGACCCATCAAACTGATGCGCGAGCCTTCTGTTTTGGGGATTTGATGTATGTGATCTTGTGCAACAAAAGAAGATTTGGCTGGAATATACAACCAGGCGAACCATTGGTTATGACCTTCCGTTTGCTGTGTTCATTCAGTCATGATATGTGCCATATCTTCTCCATGACAGGTAGTGATTGGCTGATTGCTACTTGTTTTTCGATCATAAATTATTGTTAGTAGGATGCGGCTGATCTCCATTTGTAAGACCTAATTCATATCACTCGATTTTAGACAGTTCATCATTGTCCGTTTTATTTTATTTATTTTTTCCTTTTTAGGTGAGATTTCACCATAGTTGGTGGTCATATTCAAAATGAGCTCGTACCTCCGGTCTCTGCATCAAAATGATTCACATAATTTTTTATTATATTATTCAGTAAATCCTTGCAAGGTAAAACATAGATCAACCTGAAGCCACATTCTTGGTTACATGAGTCACTACACCTATAAGTTTGATGACGGGTGGCCATGATCAAAGCCGTTTGTCCTGACCTCGTCTGCACATTATTGAAAATCGGAGCACCAACTCAACATACACTTAGCGCGCACCGCATGCGCACGCTCTACAAGTTGCTGCCACCCTCTTCTGTGAACCAATCTTCAGAACATGAATCAACACACTGATCTTGCCTGGCCTGCCATCCATCGTCACGGCCTTGCGCGTCTATCATTGTGCATCCGTCATCAAAACCGCCGCTCAGATTAGCCGTTTTTAGGTGAAAATAACCACGCTGCTCAACCTCAGGAACCCTTCGGAAAATACTGTTCCAAAAAGGACGCCCCAGGGAGGGAGAACGGCGTCGCACCACCATCGTCCGATCTGGGAGGCACTACGATTTTCCCAGAAGAGCCAGGGTGGGAACATGAGAGTTGTATCAAAGATTCCTTCGACAAGGAAAAGACACAGATACGCTGCCATCGTCCGACTTGACTGAAGTTGATGTTGTTTACACCGGCAACCGCCCCCCTCCCCCCGAAACCGCAACCAGCTAGAACGTCACCACCCATGAGGTCGGTGCCTCCACAATCATCCGGCGCCGCCACGGCTTCGTATCCGTAGAACCCTGAGGGCTACGGTTCTCCCACATGTAGCACCGTCAACACCGGAGATAGCTCTGGCCGTCACGCGCCTGCTGCGACTAATCCGTGTTCGGATTCCTGTGATCTATCGCCCCAGACACCGCCATATGGAGCCACCTACTAGCTCATCCGGCAGAGGGGACGTCGTTGTGTCCGGATGCCATCCTGAAAATTCTGGTTAATGTATATTGAAGAAGTACACTTTTATCCATTTATGCTACTTTAGATTGTTAAAAAAAAAATTGTATAAAAATCTAATGGTACTATTTTACTGGTGTACGCTGCAGAATTTTAAAAAAATTGTCCTACGTAACCGCCAAGATCATTATGCAGATAACGATACATTCCCATACATGCATTGATCAGGATCACAACTCACCGAGCAGCGGAATCGATGTAGTCGTAGAAGAGTTCTAAACAATCGTAGATACTCACAACTAGGCCTAGTTTCAAGGATGTCGATAAGCTTCCCTCGTCAAGGATTACATGTGTAATCCCTCTCATGGTGTGCACGCGTACGCTCGTGTCAACCCGCCAGCGTTCCTCCGTCCAGGACTCGGCATTGGTAGCTCTAATCAAATGTGATTAGAGCTATATGATTTTATAAGTTTCTTAACACATGAGAGAGAAAAGTAATTAGAGTTAGGTCTAATTGGGAGAGGACACCTCAAAAATCCAATTATATGAATCTCTAATCCAATTAGAGGGGCTCTAATTAGACCCTCTAATTCCACTAGAGAGAGAGACGTGAGAGCCAATTGTTCTCTTTGATATGGTTAGCCTCAAGCCCTTGGGCTCCTTTATATAGTGGGAGGAAGGGAGGACTTTCCTTGGGGAGAGGGAGTTCTACTCCCACTAGGAGGAGGGCTTGGCCGTACCAAGGAGGTGGCCGCACCCCCCTCTTTTAGCCCCAATTGGATTGGACTCCTTAGGGAGTCCAACTCCACCTCTTCCTTCCCTTTTCCTTTTCCTTTTTATCTCTCAACCAAAATAAAGAAATTATAGAAGTGGATGTCAATGCGCATTGTGGTGCCCTGGGGCCCACCTGGCTGCCCCCACTTAGAGGGTGTGGCCATGGAGACAATTCTGCCCCTCCAGCACCCCTTCTCGGTTTTTGCCCGAAACTCTTCCGAAACCTTGTGACCTCGATAGATAAAATCATCGACCTTATCTACTGATGTTAGAAACATATTTCTAACATCCTGGGACATCTCATGTCCTCTGTTTTCTCTCATATAAAATTCTGCCTAATGATACGTCCAAAACGTATCTCCTTTTCCGAACACTTTTGCTATTGTTTGCCTCTAAACTTGTGAGTTTTGGATACTACTAACATGGACTAACGCTGTTTTCAGCAGAATTACCCTCGTGTCTTGTTTTTATGCAGAAAAATCAACTTTCGGGAAAATGCCCAGAAAAGATCTCGAAGACCTTAAAAAAACCCAAAGACCCCCGGAGCCAGAAGGAGTCCAGGAGAGGGGCCACACCACCCCTGGGCGCCCCCGCCCCCTGGCCGCGCCGCCTGGTGGTGTGGGGCCGCCAGGAACCCCCTCGGGCTCCCCTTTCTACTACATATGCCCCTTTACCCTAAAACGCGAGGGGGTTCGTCATATTCCACAGAAAAACAACAGAGCGCCGCCGCCACCCCGAAACTCAATTCGGGGATCAGAAGTTCCTGTTCTGGCGCCTGATACGTCATAAACGTATCCTTAATTTCTGATGTTCCATGTTGTTTTCTTATTGTTTCCCACATGTTATCTATACACTATATGTCATTTTTATCGATTTTCCGGACTAACCTATTGACAAGATGCTATAGAGTCAATTCCATGTTTTCTGCTGTTTTTAGTTTCAGAAAAGTTGTTCTGGAAATATTCCCGGAATTGGAAACTTTGAAGCCCGGAAGTCTTAGAATTCCTGAAGGTTCCACGGAGTCCTGAAGAGACCCGGAGGGGGGCCTCAGGGGGCCCACACCATAGGGCGGCGCGCCCCTAGTCGCGCCATGGGGTGGTGTGGGCCACCCCGGCCTCCACCGCTTTTGCTCTTTCGCCTATTTATACCCCCGAGACGTAAACCCTAAATATATACCGCTTCGTCCCAAAAAACACCCGAGGCCTCCGTCATCGTCATCCCGAGATCGGGAGGGTTCTGGAGCTCTCCCTGGCACCCTGCCGAGAGGGGAATTCATCACCGGAGGGGTCTACACCACCATGCCCTCCTCCAAAGTGACGCGTGAGTAGTTCATCCCTAGACTACGGGTCCATAGCAGTAGCTAGATGGTTGTTCTCTCCACTTTGTACCTCATGCTTAGATCTCGTGAGTTGCCTCACATGATCGAGATCATCTTTATGTAATGCTACATGTTGTGTTTGCTGGGATCTGATGAATGTTGAATGCTATGTCTTCTGATTATCAATCCATCATGTTACCTTCATGCATATGTGTCGTGGTGTGGAGAAGACAGATGCCATGGGATGGCTAAAGTTGGGGCCGATGGACGCTGGAGGTATCCGGGGAGGGATTGCACGGCGAGTAGCCGCGCGTAAGTAACACTGCAAACAACAAGATCTACCCAGGTTCAGGGCCATCGTGTGGAGGTAACACCCCTACTCCTGCCTACCTCTCTGTATGTATGTTTTCCGAGTAGCCACAGTACAATGTTTGCCTCTTGGCCGAGTAGCCACTCGGCTGTTCTCTCTAGCTCTAGTGTTGGCTCTTGTAATAAATGCGATCTGAGGCAACGTCCCTCGCGCAGGAGGGGGCAGGGCACTTTATATACTGGTGCCAAGCCGAATAAACAAAGACTAAAAGGTACAACTGATGTGACTTAAGCACGGTGACGCAGGGCACGCTTCCGGGATCTCGCGCAGCTGACAGGTCCTGTCCACTCTGTCAGCCTCACAGTGTAGGCCCCCATCCTGTCATGTTCCCTCTGTATGTGACAAGACAAGACAGGTGCCAACCTCTCTGTCACCACGCCGTGTCGCTGATAATCACGCACCTAGTAAGTTGAACCGCACGCCGGTACGGCTGCAGGATACGCGGGATCCCTGTCAGAACGACTCCATTGACTTCTTGCCCGGGTAGGATCGCAGTCCATCTACTCGGACCACATGACCGCTACCCGGACAAATACAATCTTTCTTAATATCTTCTCTTGGCCTTCAGTACTTATGACCGGATAGAGACTACCGTGTAGAGGGTACCCGGGTAGCCACCAACCCGGCCAACAGTACTCTGATCTTCGTCTTTATCACTTACCTTACCCCTACTCGGGGGTAGCCCCCCGACATTAGTCCCCGAAGCTGGTAGAGTCCAGCGAACTTGTTCACAGGGCCCTGCCAGCTTAAACCAAATTGTCTTCTCGAAGCAATAGCACCGAGTTGCACCTCAACTTGAACCAGTAACTCCTTCTCAAATCTCTCCAACTGTGGTTACGAGATAACTTTCCTGGTAGCCGAGTAGAGCAATCTCTCTACTGTGCTGCCGAGTAACTTGACTTAGTGAAATTTCGAACACGATCCCGCTGGATCAGACCAAATCCATTTCTCCGTGCCGCTACTGGGCACGTGTCAAGCCCCTGTGCCCTCGACGCCTCGGTGCCAGGGACACAGCAGGCCACGCGCCACACTCTGCGCCTGGGGCCCACGGCCCGTTAGGTCACGTCAAAACGGTACTCGAAAGCCCACGATCTGGAACGTGGGATTAACTGCGCCCATTTCGCGTTGTGTGCGTTTCTAACGGGCAGTTAACCCACGCCGCACGATCAATGCCCACGATCAATCCGGTGGTAACTGCAACGCGCGGGGAGAGATAAATACCCCCGCGCCGCCCACTTCTTCTTCTTCCTTCGCATTTCCAATATCACGCCCCCTCGCCTCTGTCGCCGCCGTCGAGCATACCTCAACGCACCGCCGCCCCACGCATAGCGAGAGAGAGAGAAGCGCATCTCCGCGCATCACCGTCGCGCTCTTCCTCTCCCGCAAGCAACTCCGCTTCCATGGCGCATGGAGACAATGCGGTTCCCGCCCGAGCCGGCTGGGACGGCTCGGATGTCACCGCGGAGGACTGCCAGTGGTTGGTTAACACCTGCCGCATCCGGGCACCGAGCTCGTCCCAAAGCCGGACAAGGATGAGTACGTTGTCTTTCTCTCACACTTCAAACGCGGCTTCGGCCTTCCCATCTCCAAATTCTTCTCAGATTTTCTCCGCCATTTCGGCATTCAACCTCACCATCTCCCACCAAACGCCATAGTCATGCTTTCCACACACGCCACCGTGTGTGAGGCTTTTCTCGGTGTCCACCCCACCATCCACACCTTTGCAAAATATTTCTTTCTCCGCAAACAGAAAATTCTAGATCCCGGCAACACTTCAGCCCCCCGCGTGATGACTCAGACGGGTAGCGCGATGATGCTGCAGCACCGCACCGGACACCACCCGAGAGTTCTTGGGCTGGACACCGTGCGCAAGTGGCAGCGCGGGTTCCTGTACGTGAAGAACGTACCCGCCGAGAAGGGGAAGCCCATAGAAGACCGGATAGGGCTCCAAAATTCAAGAACGAGCTGCCCACTGGGCAGAATTGGGGATAATACCCAAAGAAGACCGTGCCAGACGTCCTCCAGGTCGAGAGACGCCTGACCGAGCTGGTGGCAGAAGGGCTGATGCAGGACGATCCAATTGCGTGCTGGATCTCGCGCCGGGTACTCCCGCTTCAGCACCAAGTGCACAAGATGTGCTACATGGGAGGCCCCCGTGACTGTACCAAGACTACAACTTTCGAGCTCACCAAGGCCGAGGTGGCCATCTGGGCCAGGTCCATTATGTCGACCTCGCTCACCGAGAACTGGGCTTACGGCTTCATGCCGTATAGCCGCACCAAGAAGATCACTCAGGTTAGTGCTCTTCTCCGCACCCTTATTCTTTGTAGTTGTCACCGAGTAGAACTCCTCTTAGCCTCATATGCTTTGTATTTGCATGCTGTTCCGAGTAAAACCACTTAGCTTAATGTGCTTTGTGTTTGCACGCTGTCCCGAGTAGAAACACTTAGCTTTATGTGCTTAGTGTTTGCACGCTAACCCGAGTAGAATTCCTTAGCTGAATATGCTTTGTGTTTGCATGCTACCCAGAGTAGAATTCCTTAGCCGATAACTCAACTCATTGTGCTTCATGTTTGCCTCAACAACACATTGATCGCCAGCGCGAAGAGGACAATGAAATCTTCGATGCCAACTGGACCAAGGACCGAGAAGAGGATGACACGACCGCCTATGAAACTCAGGATACCTTGTGTATCCCCAACGCTACTCAGCCCGGTAAGTCCCGAGCATATGCCTCTATTCGGGATTGGTCCGAAGATGACGAAGGTGATTGAGTTCACCTCTCTGTTTGCTAGCAATAAACTTTGACTCTCTTTCCTTGCTTGTTTTAACTCCTTTCTTCTTCTACTACTCTGCAGAGGATCCTGAGCTAGACGACGAGGAGGAAGTCCTGGTCGTCGATCCGCTATCGGTGGCCGCTCCCAATACTCGGAAGAGAGTTGGCAGTGGTGCCCAGGCACCTGACCCCAAAAGGACCAAGAAGCAGCCAGCGGACAAAGCCCTCGCTACCCGCAAGAGGAAGGCCCCCACCAGCAAAGGGTAAGTGTTCCTCCGAGTACATCTTGACTTATTGCCGCTTCCTTTTGCATTTTTCCCTTGATTCCCTTCTCTGCTTTCTGATCTTGCCCTATTCTTCCTTCTAGCGCGCCTCTCGACGCTGATGCCGCTACTTCGTCAGCTCCTCAGACGCGGACAGCCTCGTCCCGAGAGGAGACCGTTGAACTCTCATATGACGACGAGAAGCAAGAGCCACGGGGAAGGGCGCGTGCGTCCTCCCCAGTTGATGAAGAACAAGACACTGGCGCCGAGAACGATGGCGCTAGGATTGAAGTGGACCTCACCTCCGAGCAGTAGCCGCCTGACGCGCGGCCAACTGCCCAGGCTAGTGATAACATTGAGAGGCCGCCTACTCCTCCTGCCGCATCCGCGGAGGAGAACACTGATCGAGCTGCCGAGCAGCAGCAAGAAGATGCCGCCCTTGAGCGGCCTGATGCCACCTCCGAACAGCAGCAAGAGACCACTGCTGCAGAGCATGATGACCCCGCGGCCGAGCCGCGGGTAGAAGATAACGTTGCCGCAAGAACTGATCCCGCTGCGGAGCAGCGGGTAGAAGACGAAGTAATGGAGCCAGCCCGCCAAGACCAAGTGCAGCCGGATGCTGCACCGAGTAGCCGGCCACCCGTGCCGCCAACTCCGCAGGCGACTCCACCCAGCGCACCAGTTCCTCCACCAACTCAACCTACTCTTCAAGTGCCACCACCTTCTTCTCGGCCAGCCTCTACGCCAAGCACCAAGAAGATCACCAAGGGAGCTGAGGAAACCCGGATACAACCGAAACGCACAGCTTCGCAGGCTGGGCAGCAGATGCCGCCCCCCCCCAAGCCGCAAAATGGGCAATCTGGGAAGCAGGTGAAGAGCACTCAACTGATGCTGACTCCTCCCGCTTCAAGCGCCAACCCGGCTGCCTCCGGGGTCACCGCTGGCCCCGTCGAGAAACAGAATGCTAGCGCTAGCGGCAACGCGTCGCGCACCTACCCCGAGTATATGATGACCTTGTCGCAGCGCCACCAGATCCCGCTGTCAAAGGACGAGAAGCGCCTAGCCGCGCTCAAAGAAGGCCAAGCTGTGGGAACCTCCAAGTCCAAGGGGAAGAAGGGTGCATTGGTCATCAATGAACTTTCTTCCCGTGGCGAAGAAGAAGAAGAGCTTCCCGAAGAAGGCCTTGCGGCCATCTTGGACCGAGTAGGCTACGTGGATAAGGCCTGGAACAGCAAAGCGCACGGCAACCCCACGTGGAATGGTCTTGACTTGGGCCAGATCGATCATTACCGCACCGACTGGAACAAGGCTGACGTCGGCTCTATTGGGATGACGGTTGCCAGCCCCTGCTGTACCCTGGCAGGAAAGTTGTTCGTCCTCCGCAAGAACATAGAGGACATTGAGCAAAGCTATGTGGTAAGTGTCTCTTCTCCTTTCTGCATTTTCCGAGTTGCTGGTTTCTCCTTTCTCTTCTCGTTTTCTCTTAGTCATTCCCCCAGTCCCCGAGATTCGGGACGAGTAGGTGAAGACTCAACCGAGTTGGCATTTACTCAGGCCAAATCTTCCAAAAAACTTACACTTTTTCCTTTCTTCTCTGCAGGATAGCGTCCAGAACAGGACAAAGATTTTCCGTCGGCTACTCTGGAATCACCGCAACATCAGAGAACGGAACCAGCTCTGGAAGCCGACAAGAAGGACCATGAAGCGATGGAGCAGATGGCTCTAGAACACACTCTCCAGATCTCTGAGGTCGAAGGTAAGCTTTTAGCATCTCGGTTTGTGCGTTTCGTGTTTACGCCCGTTTTTTGCTTTTTGCTTCATCGCTGTCTTCTCTGCAGGCAAGCTCAAGGATCTGGTGGATAAGCACCGAGACTGCGAAGTTTTCGCCGCCTCCGCCCAGAGCAAGATCGCTACTCTGGAAGGTGGGCCTTCCTCTTTCTTTTCTGCCATTGTATCTTCCTACTTGGCTGTTTTGCTGACAATGCTGTTCTTCTCGCAGAAGAGTATAAAAAATTCCAGGAGCAACACTTGCAGTGCCTCACGCCCTCTGAGGTACAAAACCAGTTGCAAACCCGAGAAGCAGAGATTGAGAAGGAGCGCGCGACCGAGAGGACAGAATACGAGAAGCTCCAACTCGATCTCCAAGCCGCACTCCAGACCGCCATCAACCACGTCGACGAGAAGCAGAAGATTGAGAGGACAACCAAGGATGAGAAGAAAGCACTCGAACTGGAGATCAGCATGCTCAAGGACAGGAACCGAGCCCTTGAGGTCCAGATCAACGACTCGCGCCATGTCCACGACAAGTACCTCCAAGAAGAAGAGGGCTGGAAAATCCAGCTGGGGCAACTGCTGGTAGAAATGGAATGTGAGTTGCCGCTACCCCCTTCTTCTCTTGTCTCCTTCTTCTCGGTTTTACTTCTTCTCGGTTTTTGTTTCTGACTCAACTTAGTCCTTATGAAGATATCTTCCCGGAACTCCGTTCCACTGGTGTGCCCGCTTTGGAGAAGGAAAAACAGGCTAGGGCTGCCTCTGGTCTGAACATCAACGACACCTCCAGCATCAATGACCATCTCCTCAACATCAAGACACAGATCTGCTCCCTTAAGGGCCTGGGCACCTCCATGGTGTCCACTGGTATAAGGTTGCACAAGCTTTTCTGGCCCGAGAAGGAGGTCCCGGAAACTTTCCGTGAGATTGTTGATCATCTGGATGAGGTCAAGGTGGAGCTTAAGAAATGGCGTGCTTTCGCAGCTCGGGCAGGAGCTGACGAGCTGCTGCACTTTGTACTGAGCTGGTACGAGAATCTGGATCTCCAAAGGATCAGCACCCGCCGTGAAGACTCCAAGTGGACTGAAAAACCGGATTGCATCGCTCGCCAAAAAAGAGGTGGCTTATGAGCTCGCTTCCTACGCCGACACCAGCGTCTTCATTGACGGCCCCACCGAGCCTGATACGGATGTTGGAGAAGAGGACGATGACGATGATGATGATGAGGATGAGGACGAACACTTGGCCGACTTCGAGGAGGACGCCGAGAAGGAGGGATCCAAGCAGGAGAAGGCCAAGGGAACGGAGAGTAGCGAGCAGCAAGGCAATGCTGAAGACTCCGAGTTGGCCAGCAACCCAGATGCCAAGCAGCCGCAGTCCGCCGCGCAGGAGACCACCATCACCACCGAGATGGTGATCCAAGAGCCGGCTCCCGAGTTGGGCGTGACTGCTGCTACGGACGGTCTCTACCCGCTAGCCTCCGACTCGACAACGGATCCCATCTCCGTGGCTACGGCAACCTCCGATCAAGCTGCCTCGACCAACACTGACGCGGATAACACTGCTTCCACTATCGTGTAATTCCTGCAAGTCTTACTTCCAAACTTTTATCAGATCCCCGGGATGTCGGGTGCATATGTAATCAGTACAATTAAGTCCTTTGCTACTCAGTTTTAATTCAGTTATCAGTTTAGCAACTGTGTCTCAATGCCGGGTTGCGTTTCTATGCGAGTCCCCGAGTTGCATTTTTTATCCGCTCATTCTCTTTGTCTCAGCTCTTACCTGCCACTTGTGGCTTTTTTGGTAGTCGAGTCACAAGATTTCAAAGTTTGAGTTTCAAATACTTAGCCACTTAAAAAAATGCATAGTAACGCTGCCCACCACTTAGCCGAAAAGAGACAACGAAAACAGTAAAGAACACCCTACTCGGTTGATACACCTCTCTTTTCCTTTGCAATTTTTCGTGTGCTCATTGACCTTTGGCTTGTTCTCTTGCTTGCCATGAAGCCGGGTTGCAGACAACAGCAAAGTCGAAGAGTTGGCCCTTGGGTTTAAACACATTACTATATATACTTATGAAATTCTAAGTAAATCAACCGAGTAGACAAAGGTAAACAGAGTAGAACAACACAGAACAAATTTGGGCAAGGGCAGTCCCCGAGTTTGAATTCGGAGTGCCTACTAGAATTTAACTCGGTTGAGGAGATACATACAACTTTCCGCTCATGAATGAAAACAGCGGAGTAGAGCTACATTCCAGGGGCGCTTAGATTCCTCTCCAGCTCTATCCGGCCTGTTCTTCTGGGGTGCCTGTGCGTCAACTAGATAGTAGGCATCATTATGCAGAGCCTTGCTCACAATGAAAGGCCCTTCCCACGGAGGAGAAATTTTGTGCATCCCGGCCGTGTGTTGCACGAGCCTAAGGACCATGTCTTTTTCTCGGAAAACCCTTGGGTTCACTTTCCGGTTGTGATAACGCCTCAAGTTTTGCTGATAGACAGCTGAACATGATAGAGTTAACTCTCTTGCTTCTTCTAGCAGGTCAACGTCATTTTCTCGAGCTTCTTTCGCCTCCGCCTCAGTGTAGAGGGTTACTCGGGGCGAGTCATGCTCTAGGTCAGTGGGCAACACGGCCTCAGCTCCATATACCAGGAAGAATGGTGTGTATCCGGTTGATCGGTTAGGGGTAGTCCTTAGACTCCACAACACCGCCGACAACTCGTCCAGCCAACAACCAGGGGTTCGCTGTAATGGCTCCATCAGCCTTGGCTTTATGCCGGATAGCACCATGCCATTTGCTCTCTCAACTTTCCCATTGGAGGCCGGATGCGCAACCGATGCAACATCTAGCCGGATCCGCTTCTCTTTGCAGAATCTTGCGAAAGCACCCTCAGCAAAGTTTGTGCCATTATTAGTGATGATGCTGCCGGGTAGCCGTATCTCAGGATCACATCCTTCAGGAAACTCACAGCTGTGACTCCATCACACTTCCGAATAGGCTTGACCTCAATCCACTTGGTGAACTTGTCAACCATGACCAAGATGTGAGTCATGTTGCCTCTAGCTAGCTTGAAAGGCCACACCATATCCAAACACCAAACTTCAAATGGCCAAGTAATGGGAATGGTCTTCAACTCGGAAGCTGGCATGTGAATCTTACTTGCAAATCTCTGGCAGCCGTTGCACTTTCTCACTATATCTTCAGCTTGCTTCAAGGCAGTGAGCCAAAAGAAACCATGCCGGAAAGCCTTGTTGACCAGAGCCCGAGAAGAGGCGTGGTGCCCGCATTCCCCCTGGTGTATCTCCACAAGAATTTCTTCTCCTTCCTCTGGCTCAACGCAGCGTTGCAGCACGCCAGTAGGACTCCTTCTATGCAGCACCTTGTTGAGGATAGTGTAGCCTTTGGATCTTCTCTGTATCTGCCTGGTTGCGACCTCGTCACTTGGCAAGGTGCCATCCGTTAGAAAGGATAATATGGCCAGAGCCCAACACGGTGTCTCCCGTGTGGGAAACACTGGTTCGTACACTTCCATTGGATCAGTCACTAAGACCTCTTCTGTGTTGGGGGCGAGTCCCCGAGTCCCCGAGTACTGAGAAATGATCCTCTCGATGAATGCGACAGTCCCCGGGTTGAATGGAGCAGTCCCCGGGTTGTAGGTGCCAGTCCCCGGGTTCTCTTTTGCAGCTTCCCAATCAATCTCCATTGGAACATCTTCCTCTCCTGGCGGAGAAGGAACAAAGATAGACTCCGAGTTGGGGGATGGCTTGATAGAAGGCTTTCTCAAATGCTCCAAGGCAATCCCAGCCGGGATGAATTGCCGAGAAGACCCCAACTTGGACAGCTCATCAGCTGCATTATTCTCTGCTTGGTGTATATGCTGGAACTCACACCCTTCAAAGAAGCCAGTCATGGTTTGCACCAGAAACCGATAGGACGCCATGTTGGCATCCAAAGCATCCCAGGTGCCCGATACCTGCTGCACCACCAAATCCGAGTCGCCATAGCAGATGATACGCTGCACACCAATCTCCTTGGCTACCTTCAGGCCGTGTACCACGGCCTCATACTCGGCTGCATTGTTAGATGCCTTGAAATGAATCTGCATCACATATTTGAGTTGATCTCGCTTGGGTGACGTAAGCACTACGCCAGCACCAAGGCCTTCCTTTACTTTGGAGCCATCAAAATGCATCTTCCAGTAGTTGGTTTCCGGCAAGGGAGGCTCATGCTGCACCTCGGCCCAATCCACTAGAAAATCTGCCAGAATCTGTGACTTGATTGCTTCTCTTCTCGCGTACAGAGGAGCGTACGCGGCTAGCTCGATTTCCCACTTGGCTACCCGGCCGCTTTCTTCCTTGTTGCCCATGATATCCAAGATGGGAGCAGAACTCACCACTGTGGTGGGATGCTCTTGGAAATAATGCTTCGGCTTCTTGGCGCCCAGCTACACGCCGTAAGTCATCTTTTGGTAGTGCGGGCAGTTCTGCTTGGAGCTGGATAGCGCCTCACTGAGATAGTACACTGGCCGCTGCACAGTCTTCCTTCCTCTTCTCTCTCCACCACTATCACCACACTGACTACCCGGTTGGTTGCCGCAATGTACAGCAACATTGGCTCTTTGGGTAGCGGACTAGCCAGGATGGGAGCGCTACCCAGCATGGTCTTCAGTTCCTTGAATGCCACATCAGCTTGTGGTGTCCAGACAAACTTGTCGCTCTTCTTCATGAGTTGGTAAAGAGGCAAGGCCTTCTCGCCCATTCTGCCCAGGAAGCGGCTCAGAGAAGCCAGGCATCCGGTGAACTTCTGCACATCCTTCAGTGATCTCGGCAAAGGCATGCTCTCTATAGCTTTTATCTTTGAAGGATTGGCTTCAATGCCCCGAATGGATACCAAGAAGCCGAGTAACTTGCCAGCCGGGACGCCAAAGGTGCATTTAGTCGGATTCAACTTCATCCTGTACTTGCGCAAGTTGGCAAAGGTTTCCTCAAGATCACTAACCGGAGTATGTGTTTTATTCGTTTTGATGACAATGTCATCTACGTACACCTGCACATTTTTGCCAATTTGATCATGCAAGCATTTTTGCATGCATCTCTGACAGGTAGCCCCAGCATTCCGCAACCCAAAGCACATGACACGATAGCAATAAGCCCCGTACGGGGTAATAAAGGCAGTTTTTATTTGATCATCCGGGCTGAGAGCTATCTGATGGAAACCAGAGTAGGCATCAATGAAAGACAAAAGTTCACAACCGGCCGTGGAATCGATCACCTGATCTATGCGGGGTAGCGGGAATGGATCCTTGGGGCAGGCCTTGTTCAGGTCGATGTAGTCCACGCACATGCGGTATCGGCCTTGGGGTCCTCCTTCTTCTTCTCAACCATAACCGGGTTGGATAGCCAATCCGGATGCAGTACCTCCATGATAAATCCACTGATCAGCAACTTGGTGATTTGATCACCGATGGCTTTCCTCCTCTCATCACCAAAGCGGCGCATAGCCTGCTTAACCGGCTTGGCGTCATGCCGCACATGCAGCGAGTGCTCAACCAACTCCCTCGGGACGCCCGGCAGATCCTCATTGGACCATGCAAAGACATCCCGATTCTCATGGAGGAAGTGGATGAGCTCGCTTTCCTATTTCTCTCCCAACCCGGCGCCAATGATGGCAACACGGTCTGGGAACTCAGGATCAACCTGGACCTTCTTTGTCTCCTGGGACGCCTGGAAAGTCGTTCCGTACTGGGAACCCGGCATGCCAGGCGCACCACCTTGCGCCGCTTGCGCCATAGCCACCACCTCATGTATCTTCTTCTTCTCGGCAGCAATGACCATGGACTCCGCCAGCTGAGAACTAGCAGACACGCATTCCAAGGAACGCTTGTAATCACCCGAGATGGTGATGACACCATTGGGACCAGGTATCTTCATCTTCAGGTAGGCTGCATGGGTTGAGGCCATGAACTTGCTGAGGGCAGGCCTACCGAGTAGAGCATGGTAGGGGCTCTGAAGATCTACTACTTCAAACTGCATGCACTCGGTGCGGCAGTTCTCCCTGGTACCGAATAGGACATCCACCCAGATGTGGCCGATTGGAGCACAAGATACTCCCGGCACAATGCCATGGAATGTGGTCCTGGTAGGTAGCGGCATGTTCTCGGCGAGGCCAAGCTTCTCTAGTGTATCCCGGTACATGATGTTGATGCTGCTGCCGTTATCGATCAGCACCTTGCTGAACCTGATATTCTTCTGGGTTCCCAAGAAAGTGGGATCCAACACCAGAGCATAGGTACCCGGGTTGGGCATCACGTTGGGATGATCAGCCCTGGACCAAGTAACCTCTTGGTCGCACCAGTGCAGGTATTGAGGCACAGCCGGGATCACTGCATTTACCTCCATTGCACGCATGTGCAGCGACTGCTTGTCGTCTGGCTCGGTGGTGAAGATCATGTAGCTCTCATGGTGCTCCTGGTACTGGTTGCGGTCTCCACCACCATTGTTGCCGTGGTGGTTGTTGTTGTTGTTGTTGTTGTTCCTTTTGTTTTTGTTGTTGAACTTGCGGTTGCCGTTGTTGTTGTAGTTGCGGTTGTTGTTGTTGTTGTTGTTGTAGTTGCGGTTGGCTCCCTGAGCCACTTGGTTCACATTCTCCCTTCTCGGATTCACTGCAGGCCTGGGAGCAGCTGCCCGAATAGGCTGCACATTGGCATTCGTAGGCGGCAGAGGAGGAGGAGGGGGCAGCTGACCAACGTCTTCATCCTTGATACGGTCCCACCAGCTGCACTGCCGGGTAGTGTGGTTGGCTGGCCTACTCGGATGCCGAGTATGGAAGCTGCATGGCCCAACCTTCATGTTCTCGAAGATAAAACTCGGGGCTGGATCCGGGTTGCCGCTACCCTGCTGGGGAGCATTGTATGGCTTCTTGATGCCTTGGCCGTGATTCTGGTTCTACCCGTATTGGGCTCCAGCAGTTTTTTTGCCTTTGGCTACTCCCAGCAGCCGCAGGGCCTTGAATCACAGCGTTCACCTCCTCGGGATCATACCGAGTATCAAAGCGGTCACCTCTGTGCTTGTTGCGAAAGTCATTGCGTCTGCTGCTGTCATGGTGCTTCCTTCTCGGCTTAACATCGAGCAGAGGCTGAGTAGGGTCTCCGAGTGCATACATATCAGCAATCTTGATTGTCTCGGCGAGCGTACTCGGCATCTCTCTCTGCAGCTTCTGCCACAACATGCTGCCATGCCTACAGCCTTGCGCAAACCAGGCAATTGCTTGTGACTCATTCACACCCTCACAGGTGTTCCTCAGTGTGCTCCACCAAGTAAGGTACTCGCGGTCAGTTTCCTCTTCTCGCTGCTTGCAAGAAGATAGTTGCTGTAGCCTATTCGGCCTCTTGTACGTGCTGGTGAAGTTGCTGACGAAGGCTTCCGAGAAGTCTAGCCAGCAGTTGATGCTATCTCTTGGCAGGTTGTTGAGCCAAATCCGAGCAGGGCCCTCCAACATCTGCGGAACATACCGCACAGCCCATCTCCTGTTGCCGCCTGCAATGTGCACAGCGGTAACGTAGTCACTTAGCTAGTCTTCCGGCTTGGTGCTACCATCATAGCACTTGGTCCCCCTAGGTAGCTGAAACTGTTTCACGGAGGGCTCCTCCATGATGCGGTGACCAAAGCAATCTGGGCCGGGTGGCCCCTTGTTCTCGAGCTGCGCAGACCGATTGATCCGGTCCAGCTTGTATCTTGCATCACTGGGCTCCAGCATGCGGTGACCCAAACGTTCAGTGACATCTCTTGGGTCAGCATACCCGGCCAGCCCCATCGCCGAGTATCCATCATCATAGCGATCTTGCGGCACAGGGCCGGGTTGAGCCACCGCGGTGGCTGCTGCCTCAGCTACTTGCGGCTGCACAGCTGCTGGCTGCCGCACTCTTGGCTGAGCCGGGTTGGCAGCATGATGCCGCGATGGTCCTGCACGGTCTCCTCCTTGCCTCTTGCTGTGAGCTTTATTGGCTTGATAGCCTACTCCTGCAGTGTTGTGTTTCTGACCGGGCTGCCGCGGCACAGCGTGCTGTTTTGCGGCGACAGCCGGGTCGTACACCTGCATCTGTTTGTTCTTCCCAGAGTTCACACTCTGGTCCCTCTCATTGCCAGGAAGCGGCGATGAGGCCTGATCCGTAGATGTGACCGCATGCGAATGCACAACCTGAGAAGCACCAGCACCCGGATTGGCTTTCCGGAACTCCTCGTTCTGCCTGGCAGCCTCTAGCACTAGCTCATTGAGTCTATCCTGCTGCCTAGCACGCGCGTCGCCAGCGAGATGTGGCAACTCAGCAACCACTGCCTCTGCAGCCCTAAGATTTTTGGCGGGGGTGTTGTATCTGGGCCTACCAACAGTATTCAAACTAGCAGATTGGCTAGCAGCCCTACCATCTCTAGCCAGCTCAGCGCCTAAGTTGCGACGAGTAGTGCCTAGCTTGCTAGGCAGCCTAGAAACAGGAGTAAAGCCATGGGCCATGTTGTACTCGTTTTGATCTAGGTTAATCTCAAGCCTAACCTTCTCCAGCTCCTGGGACTCCGCGAGTAGCGCTTGACGCTGCTGCTCGAGTTGCGCCCTCAAGGAGGCGAGTTCCGCCTCGGTAGAACGTGGCATGCCCAGCTGCAAGGTAGCATCACCGCGAGCAGCCGGTATCGCCGTAGACGTGGAAGGATCCACGTAACCCGGGATGTTGTGGGGGCACGTCGTAGGGCTTGTGAACCCTGGCGCCAGCAGGTTCCTCGATGACTCCCGCGGTAGCGGCCGCGCCTTTCCCGGCATCGTTAGCCGGGCCTGTCATCACCACCTCCACGCTGTCCGTAGAGCAGACAGAAGGCTTCCCGCGGGCAGCGAGTACAGCAGGAGGATCTTCCGCGACGAGCACCTCCTCCGGGAACTCGCGGATGACGATGGTGGTGACGTAGACCAGATGCGTGCCGAAGGAGTGCACCGAGCCGCCTACCGGCACGGGCCTACCGTCGAAATCTCCGGCGTTGTCGGTGACGAAGTCGAAGGAGCCGAATCTGTGGACAAGGACACAGACCACGCGCTCCCCCGAAGCAGAAACGGGTCCCGTCCGAATATGAACCCCAGCCAGCGCCGCTGCTAGCCCCACGGTGGGCGCCAACTGTCGTGGTGTGGAGAAGACAGATGCCATGGGATGGCTAAAGTTGGGGCCGATGGACGCTGGAGGTATCCGGGGAGGGATCGCATGGCGAGTAGCCGCGCGTAAGTAACACTGCAAACAACAAGATCTACCCAGGTTCAGGGCCGTCGTGTGGAGGTAACACCCCTACTCCTGCCTACCTCTCTGTATGTATGTTTTCCGAGTAGCCACAGTACAATGTTTGCCTCTTGGCCGAGTAGCCACTCGGCTGTTCTCTCTAGCTCTAGTGTTGGCTCTTGTAATAAATGCGATCTGAGGCAACTTCCCTCGCGCAGGAGGGGGCATGGCACCTTATATACTGGTGCCCAGCCGAATAAACAAAGACTAAAAGGTACAACTGATGTGACTTAAGCACGGTGACGCAGGGCACGCTTCCGGGATCTCGCGCTGAGAAGCCGCCGCGCCGTACGGCTGACAGGTCCTCTCCACTCTGTCAGCCTCACAGTGTAGGCCCCCATCCTGTCATGTTCCCTATGTTAGTGACAAGACAAGACAGGTGCCAACCTCTTTGTCCCCACGCCGCGTCGCTGATAATCACGCACCTAGTAAGTTGAACCGCACGCTGGTACGGCTGCGGGATACACGGGATCCCTGTCAGAACGGCTCCATTGACTTCTTGGCCGGGTAGGATCGCAGTCCATCTACTCAGACCGCATGACCGCTACCCGGACAAATACAATCTTCCTTAATATCTTCTCTTGGCCTTCAGTACTTATGACCGGATAGAGACTACCGGGTAGAGGGTACCCGGGTAGCCACCAACCCGGCCAATAGTACTCTGATCTTCGTCTTTATCACTTGCCTTACCCCTACTCGGCGGTAGCCCCCCGACAATATGTTATTTATGATTTTGCATGCTCTCCGTTATTAGTAGATGCTCTGGCCAAGTAGACACTAGTAACTCCAAGAGGGAGTATTTATGCTCGATAGTGGGTTCATGCCTCCTTTGCATCTGTGCTCGAGTGACAGAAACCTGACAGATGGAGGATGTGTTGTTGCCATTAGGGAGAAAATAACGGTGTTTACCTAGTTTACATTGTTTACATTACACACTTTGCTTACTGCGATAATCTGTTGCTATCAACTTAATACCCAACGTTTGTTCGGATGATATTCGGAGGGTGGATTATTAGACATAGATGCAGTTGGATGACGATCTACGTATTTTGCTGTAATGCCCGCATGAATCACATAGTAATGTTTATGTCTTGCATATGCACTACGGTGCGGCCTTCATTTCTGTCAATTGCCCAGCTGTAATTTGTTCACCACACATGTTATTTATCCTTCACGGAGAGACACCACTAGTGAACTATGGACCCCGGTCCATTTTCCTCATACTGATAAAACATCTACTGCTTTCATACTGTTCCTACTGTTTTCCTACTGTTTTCCACACCATACGTTTAACCTCTTTGTGTTCAGCAAAATCGGTGAGATTGACAACCTCACTGCTTCGTTGGGGCAAAGTGATTTGATTGTGTTGTGTAGGTTCCTTGTTGTTGCTGAACCTGTAGTGCACCCTGCCATCTTCAGTGCATCAACCTTTTGAAGT
Source organism: Alopecurus myosuroides (assembly GCA_028641055.1). NCBI lineage: Eukaryota > Viridiplantae > Streptophyta > Magnoliopsida > Poales > Poaceae > Alopecurus > Alopecurus myosuroides. The sequence goes on from CM054060.1 coordinate 271,627,569, forward strand.
CACTCCTTCCTCCTATTGGTCGATTCAACCTTGGTTTCTTTCTGAGGGAAACTTGCTGTTGCACTCTTCATACCTTCCTCTTGGGGTCTCCCAACGAACGCGTGTTCATACGCATCGAAGTATTTTTTGGCGCCATTGCCGGGGAGGAAGAGAATTTCTGCAAGGGGAGTCTCTCACTTCCAATCTCTTTACTTTTTTTGTTTTGCTTAGTTTATTTTAGTTTGTCTTGTTTGCTTCTCTTTATCGAAAACACACAAAAAATTAGTTCTTATTCTAGTTGTTACTTTTGTCACCTCGTTGTTGTTTTTCATCATGTTGTTCCCTAAGTTTACCCTAAAAGATCTGCCGTTAGGAAGTGGTTCTGTACTTGCAAAGGCTACCATTCAAGAATTCTTTGATCATGTTAGTAAGCATGATAGTTTTGAGGAAAAATACATAGTAGAACTTGCCCCAAATTATGAGACTGCTGCAACTTCTTTAGTTCACATGTTAGAAGCTAGATTTGTTAACCTCCATCCCATATTACAACATATGTTCCTCAACTTGAATAACATTGAAGATGTTGAGAAAAGGAACTTTATCTTAGAAACCATGCTTAAAGAATTTGGAGATGTTGCTATAGAAGATAGAAAAGTCTTTGATCGTATCAATATGCTTGGATCATGTGTAGATATTGTTGGTGCTCTAGAAAAAACTGAATCTAATAATGAAAAGGAGGATAAATACCTATCCCCTTTAAATTGGTAGCACTGCATGAAGCCCAAGAGAAGAATTTTGATTGGATTGTTCCTGAGAATTTATTTGATGAGAATAGTAAGTGATGGAGGGATGATAACCCGGTAGGCCAACACCAAGGTGTAACTCGGCCCAATGGACGCTGCGCAAGATCCGGCTAAGGATAAAGGAGCTTCTAGAAGGCCCAAGTTCGTAGGCCTCGTAACCCGGATTGTGGGTTACGGTAAGGAAAGTTAGGGTTTTTCGTATGCGGTGTCCGGGTAGGGTTCAGGGTGCGCCTTGGAGGGCAAGCCAGGGGGTCCGGGTGCTTTATAAACCGGCCCCTCGGTCTAGTTTAGAGATCCGAGAGTTCTAGCAATATCGATTAATATCGAGCATCCAGTGTAACACGAGAGTTGAGTTCATATATCGAGATCGGAGACTCGGCGACTTGATTGCTGGCTACCAGATCGAGTATCACCATGTTTTCCTCTGAGCTAAACCCTCTCCCAAACGCCTGTATCGTCTTGCCCCAAGATCAGTTACCCCCGGTAACGTCTGCCGTGATTATCCCACGACAGTTGGCGCCCGCCGTGGGGCCTGCGTCCAAAGGTGTTTACATCACGGGAGAAGCTCGGAAGAATATGGAGAATCTAGTCATCGGCGAGATCTACATCGACCACGAAGGAGAGAAGATGGTGGACGATTCCGGCTGGGGACCAGAGTCGGATCACCTCGAATCCGGATCTATTGTGACAATCGGCCAGATCAGCATCTTCGTCGGTATGGTACGTACATTCGGTTTAAAAGGACAATATCATGTGCATACTACAGGAACTTCTAATAGGGACAAAAAGATACTGAAGCAAGCGGTAAACTCGGTTTCCTCGGCTGTTCCAAGATACCTGAGGTGGTCAAAACAAGATGTAACATGGAGCAGAAGAGATCACCCGGAAAGGATAGAACACCCGGGAGTCTTAGCGTTGGTAGTCGCACCGCAGGTCAATGGTTATGAGTTGAAGAAGGTCCTGATGGACGGTGGAAGTAGTATCAATATCTTATACTGGGAAACTTTTTCACGCATGGGTCTCAAGGAGCCTCAGCTACAGAAAAGCTCAACAATTTTTCATGGGATAGTGCCGGGTCACTCAGCGTGCCCCGAAGGGAAAATCGCGTTGGAGGTAGCCTTTGGAGAATCAAAAGATAATTATCGAGTTGAGTGGCTCACTTTCGAGGTGGTCAAATTGCGCAGTCCTTATCACGCGCTATTCGGAAGGCCGGCTTATGCTAAATTCATGGCTAGACCATGCTATGTCTACCTACAGCTAAAAATCCTGGGTCCTAAACAAACCATCACCATACATGGAAGCCGGGATATAGCAGCTGAGTGCGACAAAGAAGATTCGGTAATGGCCGAGCAGGCTTGCAGAAAAGAGGAACTCAAGTATTACCGGTCTCAAGTAGACCCGGATGACAGAACAGCATTGAAAAGGCCGAATACTGAAGACGAGAGAGCAAAATTCAAGGCAGCACAGGATACCAAGATGATAGCTTTTGTTGAAGGTGATCCCACTAAGCAATTTACTATAGGGTCCAACTTGGACAGCGAGCAGGAGAAAGCGCTTGTGGAGTTTATTCGTTCTAATGCGGACGTATTCGCCTGGACGCCTAGCGATATGCCGGGTATCCCTACAGAATTGGCAGAACACAGTTTGCACGTAGATCCCAAGTCCAGGCCTGTAAAGCAGGGCCTGCGGAAGATGAATGAGGAAAGAAGGAAAGCTATAGGAGAAGAAATCGCACGGCTGCTGACAGCCGGCTTCATTATGGAAGTATTTCACCCGGATTGGTTAGCAAATCCGGTTCTCGTGATGAAAAAGACCAATGAGTGGAGGATGTGCATTGATTTTACGAGTCTCAACAAGCATTGCCCAAAGGATCCGTTTGCACTACCAAGGATAGATCAGATCATAGACGCAGTAGCTGGAAGTGACCTATTATGCTTTCTGGACGCATATTCCGGGTATCATCAGATTAAGCTCAAGAGGGAGGATTGGGAGAAAACATCATTTATAACCCCTTTTGGGGCTTTTTGTTACAAAACCATGACGTTTGGATTGAAGAACGCTGGCGCAACTTATCAACGGTGTATACAGAAGTGCTTTGAGGACCAAATTGGACGCAACGTCCATGCCTATGTGGATGATGTGGTTATCAAGACCAGGAAGGCAGAGACATTTATCGACGATCTAAAGGAGACATTCAAGAACTTGAGGAGGTATCAGATGAAGCTTAACCCGACGAAGTGTGTATTTGGAGTTCCAGCTGGGAAATTACTCGGCTTTATCGTTTCCGAGAGAGGAATCGAGGCAAACCCTGATAAAATAAAAGCTATCCAGAATCTGAAAAAGCCGGAAAATTTGAAGCACGTTCAAAAGCTCACGGGCTGCGTAGCAGCCTTGAGCCGATTTATATCCAGACTCGGAGAAAAAGCAATACCCTTGTACCGGCTCTTGAGGAAATCCGATAAATTCGTGTGGGATCAAGAGGAGGATGAGGCGTTCGAGGCACTAAAGAAGCAGTTATCTGAAGCACCAGTCCTAGCGGCCCCGGGTCCTAAAGAGCCCATGCTGCTATATGTAGCAGCGGGCCCCCGAGCCGTTAGTGCAGTAGTGGTTGTGGAGCGTAAAGAGGATGGGAAAGGTTACCCGATCCAGAGACCGGTTTATTACGTCAGCGAGGTATTATCAGAGGCAAAGCAACGCTATCCGCATTGGCAAAAGCTAGTTTTTGGGGTCTTTATGGCCAGCCGGAAACTGAAGCCGTATTTCCAAGAACACCCCATAACAGTGGTAAGTTCGATACCAATGTCGGATATCATCAGAAACTCGGATGCGACAGGAAGAATAGCCAAATGGGCGATAGAGATGGGGGGTTATCACATCAACTACGAGCCCAGGTCAGCAATTAAATCTCAGGCTTTGGTCGATTTCGTTAATGACTGGACACACACAGGCATGACCACCTTTGCTCCAAACTCCGAATCTTGGATCATGCACTTCGATGGATCCAAGCAATATGAGGGATCAGGAGCTGGACTGGTGCTAACATCACCCAAAGGAGACAAATTGAGTTACGTGCTACAGATTCACTTTGATTGTTCCAACAATGTGGCCGAGTATGAGGCCCTATTGCACGGCTTAAAGGTAGCCAAGGAGATGAACATTAAGAGGATACGATGCTTTGGAGATTCGGACCTTGTAGTATAGCAGGTATCAGGAACTTGGGATAGAAAGGACGCAACTATGGCAGCATACCGCAGAGAGGTTGATAGGGTTGCAGGATGTTTCTCCGGGTATGAGGTGGAACACATAGACAGAAGAAAGAATGAGGCAGCAGACGCCCTCGCTAGACTCGGCTCGCGCAGAGAGCCGGTTCCACCTAACGTCTTCCTGGATGAATTATGGCGACCATCAGTTAAAGCCGAGTCTGAGGAAGAATTGGCAAATCAAGACCCGGATTTGGAGCTCGTGGCCACTGTACGCGCTGTTACCGAGTGGACAAAACCGTTTTTGGCCTACCTATCACGAGGCGAGTTACCACAGCAGGAGGTGTTAGCAAGGCAAATTTCGAGGCGAGCAAAGGGATATTCTATCATCAATGGGGAGTTATACAAGAGAAGTGCAGCAGGAGTCTTTTTGCGCTGTGTAGCGCCAGAAGAAGGCCGACAGATTCTTAAGGAAATCCATGAAGGTGATTGTGGGCATCATGCATCCACAAGATCCCTTGTGGCCAAAGCTTATCGACACAGATTTTTCTGGCTCACGGCTCTAGCAGATGCGGAGCGCTTAGTGGCAAGGTGTGACGGATGTCAAAGGTACGCTCGCCAAACCCACGTGCCGGCTATGGAATTGCGGACTATTCCATTAACTTGGCCGTTCGCTGTTTGGGGGTATGGACATGGTTGGTCCCTTTCACATGTCACCTTGCAAGAAGACACATCTTTTGGTGGCCATTGATAAGTTCACCAAATGGGTCGAGGTTATGCCAGTCACCAATTGTGAAGCAGTTACAGCAGTCAAGTTCCTGAAAAGAATTATCTATCGGTTCGGGTATCCCCACAGCATAATTACCGACAATGGAACCAACATGTCCCTTGGCGCGATGGAGAAGGTTTGTGGCAACAATGGAATCCGGCTTGACGTAGCATCAGTGGCTCATCCGCAGGCCAATGGACAAGTGGAGAGGGCAAACCAAGAGTTACTTCGTGGACTAAAACCACGACTGCGGGTCCCTTGCATTAGGGCTGCGGGTGCATGGGTCGAAGAACTACCTTCCGTGGTTTGGGGTATCAACACTACACCTAACAGATCTACTCAGATGACACCATTCTTCATGGTTTATGGTGCGGAAGCAGTGCTGCCGAGTGATATTATTCATGATTCACCTCGAGTATCAGCTTACGTCGAGGTAGAGAACGAGAAGACCCGGCAGGATGCCGTAGATATGTTAGAAGAACAAAGGGAACAAGCCCTGGAAAGGTCAGCCATATATCAGCAAGATTTACGGAGGTATCATAGCCGGCGCGTGAAAACCCGGGTCTTCCAGGAAGGAGACTTGGTCCTGCGTCTGGTACAGTCAAATGAAGGGAAACACAAGTTATCACCACCATGGGAAGGGCCGTTTATCATAAGCCGGAATCTGCACAACGGATCGTATTACTTGATAGATGCAAGGGAAGAGTCGGCTACAGTTAATGACACCGCTCATACCACTTCGTCTATGCAGGAAAGAGACAGACCATGGAACGTGGCTCAGCTACGTCCCTACTATACTTAGTATAGACTATATTGGCAAGTGGAGTTGCACGATGTAACAGGCGGCAGGTTTTCAGACGCACTCTTTTCCTATCCAGGGCACCCTTGGGGACTGGATGGGTTTTTAATGAGGCGGCTTGCTGACCTAACTTTCGCATATCAAGTAAAGAGGTGGTTATTCTTACGTTCTTCACTCTCCGTATGTTGCGTATATCTAGGTCTTGGGGGCTGATTGCTTGAATAGCACAGTTACAAACTCAATGACCCGGCCTTGATGCCTATGAGTTATAAGGGCCGATTGCTCGCAAACGAGCACGGCTGCAATCTTATAACCGGACAAAGTAGCCAACTTTTCTTCACTTTTCTTACTTAAGCTCGATGTGACTTGCACTAAAGTGGCATGATTTGCTCGCTTACGATTACAATCAGCCATGAAGCCCAATGGGACTTGCCTGACCCTGTTTTCGTATAGATGTAACAACATGATATCCACGCGAAAGCCGGCTTATAGTACAAGATAGTCAAAAGGGTCATCCAAACCACAAGTTATGCAGAGTACAGGGCTAACAGCCGGAAACTCAATGTTTATCAAGCATAACTTCAATACCTATGTGAAACGGCTCTGGGTTTGGGCTTAGCAGCAAACAACTTTTTCTATTGAAAAGACCACACATCCCAGACTCGGCATTTTTGGTCTTGGGGGCTGGGGATTTCGAAAAAGGAAAATTTGTTCAGTTGCTAAAGCTCAAAAAACCCAAACATCCGAGTCTTGGGGGCTTGGGGACTTAGAGAAAAGTCTGCTTGTCAAAGTCCATGAAACTCGGAAACCGAGTCTCACAAAAGGAACCATAAAGAAAGTCGGATATCAAGAACGAGTGGGCTCAAAGATGGATAAATATAAAATCATCCCAACATTCAGAAGAGGCACAAGGCGTATCAAGAACTTAAAGTGCATTACAAATTTTGGTACCAGCATCAATGGTTCACAGGCGCACCATCAAGAAATAATTGTTTAAACGGCCTATCGACCGACTGACGCATATGGCACAGCATCAGGTAGCAGGTATCACTCGGTATTCTGGGATGCGGCGTCCATCTTCTCCTTGCCCTTGCTATTACTATTGGTGGCAGCAGCACCCGGATCAGCAGCGTTGCCGGCTCGCGCAGGAGGAGGGACGACTGGTGTGGAAGTAGCAGGCGCAGAGTCGGCTTCAGCCTTCTTTTTTGCAGCTTCCTCCCTCAACTTGGCAGCTTCCTCCTTCCATCGGGCTAGCATATCGTACGGCGTGGGAAGATCCGACTTAATCGCTTCACCATCAGCACCATAGGAAGGGACAATGGAATTGAGCTCCAAGCTGTCAGCAATCACGCTTGCCGAGTAACGGACTTCTTTCTGGATGGCCTTGAAATCCTTCGGGGAAAACTTGGACCCATCTCGGTTGAATTCTGGAAACCCGACCATCAGCTTGGCCAGCTCTAGTTTAGGAAAGTAAGCTTTCGCCAGGGCTAGACCCCGGGTTACCCCAACCCGGCAGGACGAGCGTTTCCAATGCCAAATCCACTCGGGAAAAGTGGAGCAGGCATCCAGCATCCTCTTCAGGTCGACGTGCCCAACACCCGGGCACCGTAGTTCTTCAAGGATCCATTTGGTTCCGGCACATAGTTGCCGGATAACGCTCTTGATGGTCTTCAGCTTGGCAATATCATCTTCGTCTGGCATTACTTCATCCGGACCTGCAGAAAGAAATGAAAACACGAGTAAGGAAACCCGGCTGTGTGTCAGAAGGATAACCCGGATTATGAATATTATGCTAAGAGTCATACCGATCAAAGCGCGATACGTATCAGCAATCTGGACAGAAAGGTTCACTAGATTATCTTCGGCTGCATGAGCCCTCCTCCTATACTTTCTCTTGATCTTCCCACTCCTCCTGGCCTCAGCCTCGGCCGCCTCACGCAGAGCCACCTCCTTTTCAATACGCTTGGTGGCCTTAGCCAATTTTTTCTCAGACTGGGTCACGAAATCCTGAGTGGAGATACAGGGATAAATTAGTCGGAAATACTGTGAAGTCCCAGGCAAATTATCAAGAAATTCACCCGGAACTTGGGGACTAGATAAAGATACAAGCGAGGTTATTCGGACTTACTTCATGTTTTGCTATTAAAGCTTCCAGGATATTTTCTTCCTTAGCCTTCAGGGTGTGAAGAGCACTAAGCATCTGGGCAAATGTCATATCCTCGGGACGAACACTAGAAGAGCCGGCAGCTTGTTCGTCTGGCTGATGAACTGTTCCCGGCTTTGGGGTCGAGACCCGGACCGTTTGGGTATCCGGGTTAGGGGAACCTGCCCTCGTCTCCAGGATCTCAATCTCTTCATCCACGTCTTCAGACGATTTTGGAGACCCGGCTTCTTGTTGGGCCGGGTCACTAAAAGGGTCTTGTTCTTGGGCGTCTTCAGCCTCATCGCCAGCCGTGGCGTCCGCCTTATCAGTTGGTCCCTCCGTCCTCTGGTTATCTGTTTCCATGTTCTCTGGGTCACTAACTGTGACTTGAGCGCTAGAGAAAAGGGAGAGAGGCAGTTAGCAATAGTGATTGAAAGTTGTCAGGTATGAAAGGATGTCATATAGCAAAGACTTACCCGGTATTTACAGCGTAATCTGGCGGGAGCTCGCTGCTGGAAGCAGATGAAGTCGTCAAAGGGACCGATAGCGGAACCCGGAATTGCCCGGCACGTGGATGGTTGGGAGATGGGTGACGCTGAGGGGATTTGGAGGATTGAGGTGGAGGAGTACCGACCCGATGGACTGGTGAGGTGGTGATACCGGGGTTAAGGGGATTGTCACCCGGAGAACTCCGGGTCACCCTACGTTTGGCTGGGAGAGGATCCTTCAAGTGTGATGAGTGTGACAACTGTTGGTTAAGTCTACGCATGATATCGAAGGAGTAAGGTTCAGAGGATATAGAAGAGAAAGGAACCTTGGAAACCACTCCTCTGGCCTTCCTCTTGGCCCCGACTGTTACTTCCTGATCAGATTCGGTGGCCTCCGGGTCGTCCTCGTCCTTCTCTTCTTCGTCCTCCAGCCCTGCGAGCCGAGTATGTATTGATGGAAAAAGTTAAAATGGGAGGAAAATGATACAAGTGAAGATGATACAAGATCCGGATAAGAACCTTCATCATCATTAGCCGGCTCGTCTTCCTCTTCCGGGTCTCTGGAGAGGGGGGGGAGGTTTCAACTTTCCAGAAAGGGTCATCAGCCTGAGACAAAAAGTTGAAAGTAAGAATTAAAAGCAGTATCTAGTCAAAGTGTGGAAATAAGCTTATGAGTATCGGGTCTTACCGCTGGAGCCGGATTTTCCCGAGTAAATGGAGGTAACCCGGCGATGTTCTTTATGACTTCCAGTTTTTCCGTCAGGAAACCTTTGATGGTTTTGTTGGTGTCGCCGGCTGCAAAGCTCTTGGTAGAATATCGGAGTGCGTCCGTGGCGTGCCCCGAGTACTCGCACATCAACTTGGTGCGGATAGAATTGGGTTGGATCCGGAAATCAACCCAAGTTTTCACTAAATTGAGCCCAAGAAGAGCTTGGGCGGAGAGGACGGCTATTCTAGCTAGTAGAGGCAGGATTGCTTCCCTGTCCGAGTCAGGGGCGAAAGCATTGAATTTTTCAGAAATATCGAGGAGACCCTCGGAGTAACCCGGCAATTTCTTTTCACCGGGTGGGGAAGTGTCGTGGCAGTGAAAGAAGGATAATTGCCAGTGTTTAACATGGGAATTCAGATTAAGGGTTGGCATTAGTGAGTTCTTGCGGCGTTGGATGGATACCCCGCCGCAAGTGAGAAGTGCCCCATCACCGCTTTCGCGGCACGGCTTGCACTGGAAAAGTTCAATGAAGAGGGCCAAACTTGGCGGAGTGCACAAGTATGACTCGGACAAAACAATGAAGTGAGTAATATTTAACATAGAGTTAGGCCCTATGTCAAATGTCCTGAGGCCATAATGGCTCATGACCTCACGAAAGAAAGGGTGACCCGGAGGACGGAATCCCCGGGTCACGTGCTCTATGAAACAGATTACCTCGCCGCCGGCGGGTGTGGGCCGGGTCTCGTCACCCGGCGCCCTCCAATGAATGTCCTTCTGAGAGGGGAGAACCCCCAACTCGGCCAGCTCTTCCAGCTTGGCCTTTGTGACTGTGGATCGCCCCCAATTGGCGGATATGGATTGGGTTGTCTTCGCCTGGGCCGACTGTTTCCCTTGCCTTTTGGGAGCCATGGGATCAACCTGCAAAACACAAGACAAAGAAGTACAAGAAATGAGATTCGGAGATCATAAATTACCCGAGTTTATGCATGCAGTATCGAGAAGATATGAATATTAAGAATTATCCGGGTATCATGCCGCAGAGCGAAGACTACAAGAATTATCCGGGTATCAAGTGTAATTATGGAAGCTATTGGTTACTTACGTATTGAAAGGTGTTTGAGGAAGACGGATGATTGCCCATGTATCTACTGCAAGCAAAAGAACCAGAAGAGAAGGATTTTCCGGGTATCAATGAAATGCGCGGAAAGTTGGGATGAAATGGATCTAGATTGGAAAACTTGCGAACGATTCTACGAAGAAATTGATGACTAATAATGGTAGGGGAGTGGTGTGTGATCATTAATCAGGCTATTGGAGGAGTTATCTAGCATCTGAGCAAGTTTAAACCGGCGCCATAAGAAAAAATTTCCCGTGGGTTGACCTAGATTCAATCTAGAGTAAATCGAAAAATCGCGAGATTGAATTAATGGATACAAGGGACTTACTGGAGTGAATTGGAGTGACGCGCGGCGGCGGCGAACGGCGCGATCTGGATATTCCTTCGCAATTCCCGGTGGGCAAGATGAGGGCGCTGCGGCGGAGTTCGGCGGCGGCGCGGAGCGGTTCGGGAGCGAACGTAACCGGCGGCGGTTTGGCTCCGACGGCGAGCTTGAGATTCTTGTTGTGGTGTTGCGCGAGCGTGAGAGATGAGGAAGGAGAAGGAGTTGGAATGAACCGTTGGGGGCTAGGTTGTCGCCTGGGTCCTTATTTATAAAGAGTGGGTGGATAAACCTAGTCCAACGGGTGGGAGCCGGGGATTTCGGGATAACGGCTACCTGCACGGATTTCGTGATATATGCTTTAAGTGCTGACCGAGATATCCGGACAGAGATAAGAAGGAGATCTTCTCCGCAACACTAGGGGCAATTAGCGAGTAAAGTGAATCAGATCTTAAAACATTCTTATCAGGGTGTTGACCCGGAAAAGCTGAGCAAAGGACTTGGAGAAAGCCGGGTTATTATATGGCCACCTTGGAGTTAGGCCTAGCTGTTTATTAAAGCAATTTAACCCGGCCTCCATTGAGTTTGTAAGTTTGATAATTTTGCAGGGAATAGCGTGTGCTTCAAAGAAAACCTCGTGAAGCCCAAGCTATTCTGGGGACTACTGATGGAGGGATGATAACCCGGTAGGCCAACACCAAGGTGTAACTCGGCCCAATGGACGCTGCGCAAGATCCGGCTAAGGATAAAGGAGCTTCTGGAAGGCCCAAGTTCGTAGGCCTCGTAACCCGGATTGTGGGTTACGGTAAGGAAAGTTAGGGTTTTTCGTATGCGGTGTCCGGGTAGGGTTCAGGGTGCGCCTTGGAGGGCAAGCCAGGGGGTCCGGGTGCTTTATAAACCGGCCCCTCGGTCTAGTTTAGAGATCCGAGAGTTCTAGCAATATCGATTAATATCGAGCATCCAGTGTAACACAAGAGTTGAGTTCATATATCGAGATCGGAGACTCGGCGACTTGATTGCCGGCTACCAGATCGAGTATCACCATGTTTTCCTCTGAGCTAAACCCTCTCCCAAACGCCTGTGTCGTCTTGCCCCAAGATCAGTTACCCCCGGTAACGTCTGCCGTGATTATCCCACGACCGTAAGCCTAAAAGTTCTAAGAGAGGAGACTATGAAACCTACTTATATAAAATACAATGTATCATTAAGGAATTCCCAAATCTTTATTTAAATACTTCTTCACCTGAAAATACTTTATTCCACCTTTCTGGGCCTAGCTAAAAGGTGTTAAAGAAAAGCACTTCTTGGGAGATAACCCGTGGTTTTATTTTTTTGCTTTGTTTTTCTCTGTTTTCTTTGAGTCAAGGGGTTGCATACTTCTGTAGAAACTCCTTTGTATCTTTCTTTTAATGTTTTAGTAGTGCCAAGTAAGGTTTCTGACGATAGTTGGAGTTGGTTTTCGGATTTCTGCGCAGGAAACAGATTTCTGATGTCCACCGTAAAAAATTATATAAATCATAGAAAAATCTAATATGAAATTTCTTGTGCTTATTCCAAGGCTAATTCCTCAATTGTTCTTTAAGTTTTTCTATCTGAGCAACGTAAGTTCCTCGAAAAAATTCGTCTTTACATATTGTTCTGGTTTTGACATATTCTGCCATTTTTATTCCATTTGCTCTTTTGCGATCTCAAGTGGATTTCTTTGGTTCACGAAACTCAGTGGCTATAGATAATGTTTAAAAGTATCAATAGCCATTGTGCCATACAGAACCAATGGATTTTTAATTGTTGCACTAACCCTCTAATGTGAATTATTGTTCGAGTCTGGTTTGAAGGAAGTTTTCAAGGGTCAAGAGAAGAAGTGATATATGTGATCAAGAAGAGGGCAAGGTCAAATCTTGGGGATGCCCCCGTGGTTCATCCAAGCATATTTTTAGAAGACTCAAGCATCTAAGCTTGGGGATTCCCAAGGCATTCCCTTCTTCATCAGCTATCTATCAGGTCACTTCTCGTGAAACTATATTTTTATTCGGTCACATCATATGAAGTTTACTTGGAGCGTCTGTTTGTTTTTATTTTTTTTATTTTGTTTTATTTTGTTTTCCTTGCTGCAATAATATAGTTGGACCCTAGAATTCTTTGTTTGGGAGAGAGACACGCTCCGCTTTTTTGTTTGAATACTCGTTATGCTCGTATTCTTAGTTTTTCTTCTAGTTGCTGCAAAATTCCTGTTTAGCTCTTGTTTTCATCGCATCTCTTATTTACAGCTATTATTTTTAGTAGTTTTATGTGAGTCCTCTCATGTTTGCTTGCTGTAGCATTTAGAGAGTTTTTGTTAAAGCATGTTTTGTATGGTGCTTGTTGGGAAAAGAAACTGCTGCTTGAGGTAGAATTTTTAACGGTGCAAGTAGAAGCTTGTATAGAATGTGGCTAGGATTTTTTTATATCATGCTAGATGTTATTCTAGTTCTAAAGCCTTGTGGTTATTTAGTAGCATTATTATCCTCAAATAGCTGAGAGTTTTTAATGCGCCATTGAAAGAATCATGAGTTGTTCTTGTCATATTGAATCATAAATTTGGGGTGTTCTCCTTTGAATGTTTTATTTGGTTGACTTGGAGCATGCTCACACCATGTTTATGACTATGAACCAGTCACTAATAGCCTCCATGATCATTTAGTTTTTGAACTTGTGGTACCACTTATGCCTTGGTTAATGATGTTTATGTCGCTATGCATGATTATGGCTCTTATGCTCTCTTGATTTTGTTACACGCAATAGCAAAACAACGATGAAATTAAGCAAGATCGAACCAACGGGGACACGATATTTTAACGTGGAAAACCCTTCCAACAAGGAAGAGAAAAAACCACGGGCGCCAGCCAGCAATACTTCACTATTTCGGGGTGAGGTTACAATCGCGCCAGGATTTACAATCTGTGGCTTATCCCGTGCGGCGGCTTACAAGAGGTATATAAAGGCGGTCCTGACCTAACTAGGTCGGTAACAGGTAATCCAACTCCGACTCGGTAACAACTCGTACCGTACCCCCCTCCGTGCAGTCCCCCCTTCGTTGCGCCTCCGGCTCCACTACGTCTGAAGTTCGGCCTTTATCAGTATATACGAATATGAATTTGGATCACCATAAAATAACACTCCACCTTGAGACAAATTCCCTCTTGTAGCATAAATGAGAACCTTCACCTGAAACACACAAAGAAAACACCTTCGGCGCCACATAGCCTCTTGGGCTAAGCAGTGATACCAACTAAGCTTGAGCAAAGCTCAAACTTAGCAATAGGAACTGGCTTTGTCATCATATCAGCAGGATTATCATGAGTACTAATCTTGCATACCTTCAGCTTACCTTGTGCAACAACATCACGCACATAATGGTACTTGACATCAATGTGCTTTGTTCTCTCATGGAACATCTGATCCTTAGTAAGGTAAATTGCACTCTGACTGTCACAAAATAGGTTAATGCAAGTATCATCTCCACAAAGCTCAGCAAACAGACCTTTCAACCAAACTGCCTCTTTGCATGCTTCAGCAATAGCCATATACTCAGCCTCAGTAGTAGATTGTGCAACAACACCCTGCAAGGTAGCCTTCCAGCTAACGGCACATCCACTAATCGTAAATACATAACCTGTGAGGGATCTCCTCTTATCCAAGTCGGCAGCATAATCTGAATCCACATAGCCTGCGAGTCCCTCACCAGTCTTGCCAAATTTCAAGCAAGCTTTGGATGTGCCGCGAAGGTACCTGAAAATCCACTGAACAGCTTTCCAATGTTCTTTACCAGGATTAGCCATGTATCGACTGACCAAACTCATAGCATATGATAAATCAGGCCGAGAACACACCATGGCATACATTAAGGAACCAACAGCACTAGCATAAGGAACTCGTGACATGTACTCAATGTCTTTGTCAGTAGTAGGACATTGCAATGCTGACAATTTGAAGTGTGAAGCAATAGGAGTATTAACAGACTTTGCATCATGCATATTAAAACGATGAAGGACTTTCTTAATGTAATTCTCCTGACTAAGAAATAGCAATCTAGATTTTCTGTCTCTTGAAATTTCCATACCTAGAATTTTCTTAGCAGGACCAAGATCCTTCATCTCAAACTCACTACTCAATTGTTTCTTCAATGTAGTGATTTCTTTCATGCTCTTGGCAGCAATTAACATATCATCAACATATAGCAGCAAGTATATAGGTGATTCATCAACAAATTTAATGTACACACAGCTATCATATTCAGACCTCTTAAAGCCATGTGACATCATAAAAGAATCAAACCTTTTATACCATTGTCGAGGAGACTGTTTCAAACTGTAAAGGGACTTCTTTAGCTTGCACACGAAATCCTCTTTACGAGGCACTATGAACCCATCAGGTTGGTCCATGTATATCTCCTCCTCAAGTTCTCCATGCAGAAACGCAGTCTTCACATCTAACTGCTCAAGCTCAAGATCATGCATAGCAACAATACTAAAGAAAGTACGGATAGAACTATGCTTGACAACAGGTGAGAACACATCATTATAATCCACTCCTGGAATCTGGCTGAAAACTTTTGCTACTAACCTTGCCTTAAACCTTGGAGGCTCACTTGGAGATAAACCCTCCTTTTTCTTGAAGATCCACTTACAGCGTACGGTCTTCTTTTGTTTAGGCAAGCGCACGACATCCCACGTGCCATTTTTCTCAAGTGATTGCATCTCCTCGTGCATTGCACCAATCCACTTGTCACGATCAACCGAAACAATAGCTTCATTATATGTAGCAGGTTCAGCATCATTCTCCACCTGTTCTGCACAACTTAGAGCAAAATAAACAACATCACATTCCTCAATTAAACGAGTACGAGGTCCTTTATTCCTCTTCTCTCTACGCTATGCAATAGACAAATTTTCTTGCTGCACAATAGGAGGTGAGGGTGGCACAATATCCTCCCCATCAATTTCAGTTTCCTCCTCATCCAGGTGATCTAGCTCCACCTGCACACGAACTCGTGGTTCGTCCTCATCAGAAGAATCTGGCACAACATCAGTCGACAAACTGTCCTCATACATAACAGATTCATTAAACACAACACTCGTGCTAAAGAAAGTCTTTTTGGTTTCTGGGTTCCACAACTTATATCCTTTTACTCCAGAACCATAACCAAGAAATAAGCACTTAACAACTCTAGGCTCTAACTTTCCATTATCAACATGAGCATAGGCAGTGCAACCAAAAACTTTCAGTTGTGAATAATAAGCTGACTCACCAGACCATACCTCAATAGGAGTTTTCTTGTCAAGAGGGATGGATGGTGACCTATTGATCAAGTAGCAGGCAGTGTTGGCAGCCTCAGCCCAAAAACGCCTATTCATGCGGGCGTTAGACAACATGCAGCGAGCTTTGGAGATGATCGTCCTGTTCATCCGCTCAGCTACACCATTCTGCTGAGGTGTGTATGGGATGGTGTGATGCCTGACAATGCCTTCCTGCACACAATAATCATCGAAAGCATGCGAACAAAATTCGCCACCATTGTCAGTACGAAGCAACTTCACCTTTCTTTCAGTTTGCTTTTCAATCATAACTTTCCACTCCTTAAAAGCAGCAAAAGTATCATCCTTAGTTTTCAGGAAATAAGGCCAAACTCTTCTAGAGTAATCATCAATGATAGTAAGCATATAACGAGCACCACCATAAGAGGGCTTACGTGAAGGCCCCCACAAATCAGCATGTACATAATCCAATGTACCTTTAGTGGTATGAACAGAAGCATTGAACTTAACTTTCTTATGCTTACCAAATACGCAGTGTTCACAGAACGACAACTTACTCATATTGCAGTTCTTCAGAAGTTCTCTCTTCACCAATTCTGCCATACCATGTTCACTCATGTGTCCAAGTCGCTTATGCCAGAGGTTAGTTGTACTTGGATCATCATTAGTAATAACAGCAGCAGTACCAGACAATGTGCTACCTCTAAGGATATATAACTTGGCAAAATTCATATCACCAATCATAACAATGAGAGAACCTTTTGATACCTTCAGGCGTTTATCCCCTCCGGCGTACTTGTACCCGTCACAGTCAAGGGTACTCAGCGAGATCAAATTTCTCGCCATGGATGGTATGTGTTTCACTCCCGTCAATGTACGTGTCATCCCACCATGGGTCTTGATCTGAACAGATCCAACGCCAACAATGTGACATTTGTTGTCGTTCCCCACACGCACAAAATCTCCAGTCTGCACAGCCTCATAAGAACTGAACCAATCTTTGTTACAGCAAATATGAAACGAACAAGCAGTATCAAGAATCCACTCATCATCACGGGTAACACATGCAGCAAAAACAGCTAGGCATTCACCATCCGAACTATTATCACCAGCAACAACAGCAGCCTTACCAGTACCATTACCATTACCGTCAGATTTATTTTTCGGTTGGTATGTGCCGTTCCTTTTCTCCTTGTTCTGCACCTTCCAGCAATCCTCAATGGTGTGATTGGTTTTCTTACAATACCTGCAGAACTTGTCACGTCCTTTGGACTTGGAACGGTCCCTGCTCTTATCTCTGTTGTTGTTGTTGTAGTTGTTATCTCGCTGCTCAGGTCTGCCTCGAACCTGCAATGCATCGCCTTTGGAGGACGATGGGTTAGACTACACCATAATTTTCATCTTTTCCCTGGTCTGCAGGGCCTCACAAACTTCCGCGAGGGTTAGTTCATCGCGGCTTAACAGTATGGTATCACGCAGGTTTGTAAAAGAGCTAGGCAGCGAACATAACAGCAGAAGAGCTAAGTCTTCATCATCATATTTTACCTCCATCGACACTAGGTCGGACACGATCTCCTTGAAGATCGACAAGTGGCTCATGACAGAACCACCATCTTGCATCTTGAGCGAGAACAACTTCATCTTAACATGCATCTTGCTGGTTAGATCCTTTGACACGCAGATCGATTCCAGCTTGAGCCACAACGCTGCTGCGGATTTCTCCTGCAGCACTTCTTGCAAGATATCATTAGATAGATGGAGTTGAATCAACGACAAAGCCTTACGATCTTTGCGTTTCTCCTCGGCAGTCCAATCCTTGGCTTCCTTATTCCCGAAAGAATCCAGCGCCTCATCAAGATCCGATGCTTGCGACAGAACCGCACGCATCTTTACTTGCCACAGAGAAAACCTCGTCTTGTAGTCCAGCAACGGTAGATCAAACTTCATCGATGCCATCGCGAATCCCTAATCTGAAACAGGGCTCTGATACCACTTGTTACACGCAATAGCAAAACAACGATGAAATTAAGCAAGATCGAACCAACGGGGACACGAGATTTTAACGTGGAAAACCCTTCCAACAAGGAAGAGAAAAAACCACGGGCGCCAGCCAGCAATACTTCACTATTTCGGGGTGAGGTTACAATCGCGCCGGGATTTACAATCTGTGGCTTATCCCGTGCGGCGGCTTACAAGAGGTATATAAAGGCGGTCCTAACCTAACTAGGTCGGTAACAGGTAATCCAACTCCGACTCGGTAACAACTCGTACCGTACCCCCCTCCGTGCAGTCCCCCCTTCGTTGCGCCTCCGGCTCCACTATGTCTGAAGTTCGGCCTTTATCAGTATATACGAATATGAATTTGGATCACCATAAAATAACAGATTTGTCGGTCCCAGTCTTTTGCTAGCCTCCACCTGTACTAAGTATGAGCTCTACTCGTGCATCCAACTCCCAAAAACCAAAGTTTTCTCATTGTGTCCACCATACCTACCTACATGTGGTAATTAACCGCCACTCCAAAGTAAATTTCTCATGTGTTACCTTTAAAACTTTCAAAATTACAATTGTTTTGTGCTCCTGTTTTAGCTCATGAGGACGTAAATAGAGAATTTTTATCTCACTTGTTGATTGGACTTTCACACTCTGGACTAGTGTCTTCATCCGCTTATCCAATGATACAAGAGCTGGCAGCGGGGTGCCCAGCCCCAAACTAATAACAACAAAACCTCTTCACTATTTTGCCCCTGATTTATCAAACAAAGCATAATTGTGTAAACAAAAGAGAAAGAGGGATGACCTTCTACCCAGATGCGTCCTTCTATGGGAGCCGCTCTTGTGAAGTCTATTTGGCTTGTGACATACTGAATTTTCTGTTTACCATTCGTTGACATAAGCATACACCTCTCTTAAAATATAGATACTCCTCGGCGATATGTGATTGTTGGCAGGCACCCAAGGATTCAGTTATCCATGGTTTGTGTAAGCTGGTTGGGAGGAGTGTCAAGTTTTTATACCTCTGTTTAAAAAAATAAAAGCTCTAGCACATGAGTGATCCATGCTTCCCTCTGCGAAGGGCCTTTCTTTTACTTTTATGTTGAGTCTCCATCTTCTAACATTATGCACCGTTGAGAGAGCATAGTTGCCATTCTGAGTTTTATGTGCATTTGTCCCAGAAACATTATTAATTGATTCATGATGTGTTATTGCTTGTTCTCTAATTATTTGTTCTAGTTTTCCTCATGAACTTTGAAGGTGTCCTAGCATTTATGTTTTGCCCCGCTCTTAAGGACTAGCAAAATATCACTTGGACATGTTTTCTCTATACTTGAAACAAACATATATCTTTCGTTGCATTGTTATTCATGATCTTTTATTTGTGTTACTTCTCATGATGCAAGGTGATTGCTATGCTTTATTATTAAAATTCTATTTATAATGCTTTTGTTTAAGTTCTCTGATCTCAGCTTACTTATGCTTTTACATTCTTGATGATCAAGCTTATGTTGGCAGCATGTCACCTCAGAAATTATGTGTTTTTATCGTTTACCTACTTGAGGATGAGTAGGAACTAAGCTTGGGGATGTTGATACGTCATAAACGTATCCTTAATTTCTGATGTTCCATGTAGTTTTCTTATTGTTTCTCACATGTTTGCTATACACTTTATGTCATTTTATCGATTTCCGGACTAGCCTATTGATAAGATGCCACAGAGCCAGTTCCCTGTTTTCTGCTGTTTTTAGTTTCAAAAAAGTTGTTCTGCAAATATTCTTGGAATTGGAAAATTCGAATCCCGGAAGTCTTAGAATTCCTGAAGGTTCCACAGAGATCCAAAGAGTCCCGGAGGGGGGCCTCAGGGAGGCCACACTATAGGGCGGCGCGCCCCCTGGCCGCGCCATGGGGTGGTGTGGGACCCCCCGGCCTCCACCGCCTTTGCTCTCTCGCCTATTTATACCCCTGAGACGTAAACCCTAAATATATACCACTTCGTCCCGAAAAACACCCGAGGACGCCGTCATCGTCATCCCGAGATCGGGAGGGTTCTGGAGCTCTCCCCGGCACCCTGCCGGGAGGGGAATTCATCACCGGAGGGGTCTACACCACCATGCCCTCCTCCGAAGTGATGCGTGAGTAGTTCATCCCTGGACTACGGGTCCATACTAGTAGCTAGATGGTTGTTCTGTCCACTTTGTACCTCATGTTTAGATCTTGTGAGCTGCCTCACATGATCGAGATCATCTTTATGTAATACTACATGTTGTGTTTGCTGAGATCGGATGAATGTTGAATGTTATGTCTTCTGATTATCAATCTATCAAGTTTTCTTCATGTATATATTATTTATGATATTGCATGCTCTCCGTTATTAGTAGATGCTCTGGCCAAGTAGATGCTAGTAACTCCAAGAGGGAGTATTTATGCTCGATAGTGGGTTCATGCCTCCTTTGCATCTGTGCTCGAGTGACAGAAACATGACGGATGGAGGATGTGCCGTTGCCATTAGGGAGAAAACAACGATGTTTACCTAGTTTACATTGTTTACATTACACACTTTGCTTACTGCGATAATCTGTTGCTAGCAACTTAATACCTAACGTTTGTTCGGATGATATTCAGAGGAAGGATTATTAGATATAGATGCAGTTGGATGACGATCTATGTATTTTATTGTAATGCCCGCATGAATCACATAGTAATATTTAAGTCTTGCATATGCACTACGGTGCATCCTTCATTTTTGTCAATTGCCCAGCTGTAATTTCTTCACCACACATGTTATTTATCTTTCACGGAGAGACACCACTAGTGAACTGTGGACCCCGGTCCATTTTCCTCATACTGATAAAACACCTACTGCTTTCATACTGTTTTCCTACTATTTTTCACACCATACGTTTAACCTCTTTGTGTTCAGCAAAACCGGTATTGACAACCTCACCGCTTCGTTGGGGAAAAGTGATTTGATTGTGTTGTGTAGGTGACGAGGGGATGAATCCTGGACCTATCGGGTGAGGCTACCCGGTCCAAGGCCCAAGACCTGAGCCCGAAGGGAGATGCTAGGGACAGTTCTAGAAGGCCCAATCAAGGCCCACCCGCAAGGCCTTGCGGGTCAAGAAAGGAAACTTGTAACCGACTTGAGGTTAGGGTTTGTAACCCCCCGGGTGCGGTTTGAGACCTGGCCACCTATATAAGGCCAGGAGAACCACCGGGAGGGGGACCAAGCAATACCACCACCACCAAAGCCTTGATATTGAGATCATACTCTCGACTCGAGCACCCCCCAGTGTAACCGATCTATTGCTAATACAGATCGACAGAAGCAGGAGTAAGGGTTTTACCTCTACGAGGGCCCCGAACCTGGGTAAATCGTGCCTCCTGCTAGCCGACTATTGTCACCAGCGCCTACACGTTCTCCTAATCAAAACCCTATCGGTTCACCCGAGGGACTTGTTGAGATGCATATTCGACAATTGGCGCCATCTGTGGGAACGGCGGGCGCTGGATCTACGGCATCTTCGGCCTCATCATCGCCAACCTTCAGCTGGAGCCCCGGAACCTTGACTCCAACAGATCCGATCCGATTCGGGTCGATCACCATCGCGCCACACTTGCTGGAATCACGCCCGGCGTTCAGCGGATTGGAGAAAAGCGTCAGCCTGACGTTCGGGAGCCTCCACTTCTACGCCAACAAAGCAGGAATCTTGCACTTCTCCGAGCAAACCGATCTCGGCGACTCAGTCTCCGAGTCCGTATCAAGCCCGGCAACCATCGACTCGCTGCCCAATGACGCTGATCGCGACCTAGCGCCCAGCGGCGGATCCATCCGCCCTAGCACTCGCAACTTCCACACCATCTCGGCCGAAGAACCTTCTCGGGTCAGTGAAACTTGTCAGCCTCTGCCTAGGACTCGCGGGCCATATCTAGCTCAATTGCATGGCAGGACCGGCCGAGCCACCCGAAGAAACGGAAGACAGCAGGAAAGAGCGAGAGCACATCAAAGTGTCGCGAGACGCCTGGCTCAAAGAAAAAGAGGCTGTACACATAGGCCAGCCGATTGAAGAAGGAGCCCCTCGGGAAGATCTGACTGCATACCACTATCACCTAGTGAAAGCAGCGGAGTTGATCAGGGAAGCCCGCAAGAATCTGGACGAACGGAAAAAGCTGTCGGACGAATCAAGTCTACGCCGTGCAGCTCTCTCCAAAACATATTCGGTAGGGAATAACCCCCCGAAGAAAATATACGTCTCGAAGACCGCGGCCCTGGATGGCGGGTCTCTCAGCGGGATCAGCAGAACGGTCGAAACCTCCCTTATGCACGTCGATGACGATGGCAACGTACACCCGACGACCCCCGCCGCTGCAGTTCTGGCTGCAGCCACATACCTGCAGGCAAACCAGCCAGGCGAGAATGACCCCCGCGCGGAGCAATATTGACAAGTCCAGAAGGGGCTAGGCATGGCAGCCGCGAGACTCGCGGCTCAAAGCCGCAAGAACACGACTGCACAAGAGACTGAGAAAACCCCTCGGAAAGACAAAGAAACGCCCTGCAGACGCGAGAGTACATCGCCCAGAAGGGAGAAGTCACCTCGTCACGCACGAGGAAAGGAGGCCCGACGACGCGGTGATAGCCCGAGTAGTAGCGACGACTGCCCGAGAGATCGAGATCGCAGTCCACGACATCATAGCAGCCGCTCGCGACACCGCAGCAAGGAGCCGCGGAAGGAGGTCGATCGCGACCAGCCTGGATACAACGCGCGATGTGACATCGCGCAGAACAAAATCAACAAGGCCGGAGTGGCCAGGAACCGCGCACGGTCCCCATCCAGCTCCTCTGACGAAGAGGCATGCGGCGCGTTGTGCTTTACTCGCGACATCCGCGAGGCACTGATGCCCAAGATATTTAAGCTTACTACGGAAGTGCCAAAATACGACGGTTCGCTACAAGGCCAGAGTGGCCAGGAACCGCGCACGGTCCCCATCCACCTCCTCCGACGAAGAGGCATGCGGCGCGTTGTGCTTTACTCGCGACATCCGCGAGGCACCGATGCCCAAGAGATTTAAGCTTACTACAGAAGTGCCAAAATACGACGGTTCGCTGGAGCCCAATCCTGGCTGTCGGATTACCTCACGGCAGTAAAATGCCAACGTGGGAACAAGACCACAGCTATGCAGTACCTTAACCTACATCTTGTAGGCGCTGCGCGTAGCTGGCTCGAAGGAACACCGAGGGCGTGCTACGGATCATGGGGCGATCTAACCTTCGATTTCCGCAAGAACTTCCAAGCAACATATAAAAGATCCGCGTCCATCGAGGAGCTGCGGGCTTGCAAGCAGAAGAGTGGTGAGTCTACTGACGAGTACATCCAGTGATGGACCACGCTCAAAAATACGGCGGGAAACATATCGGAAGAGGTCGCAGTCAAAGCTTTCACCAAAGGAGCTCGGTGAACCGCCTTCAGAGAAGAACTGGGGCGAGCCGCACCCAAAACCATCGGGGAGCTGATGGCTATAGCCGACAGATGGGCCAACGGTGAGGACTCGGTGCGCAATGAAAAGGAATCTTTGCCATCACCTGAGGAAGACCGTCATGGTCGAAAGAAAAGGAGAAAGCATTACGATCACGACGATCGAGAAGAACTAGTGGCGGCAGAGTTTACGAGAAATCGTGATAGCGGACATCGTGGAAATCGCGAATGGAAGCCAAATCCAGAGGATAAAACTCCCGAGGAGGACCTTGACGGTTATTGCACCCTACATCTATTTACAGATAAGCGCACATGCAAGACCAAGGCAACACACCTCCTCAAGGATTGCCGAAAGTTTCTCGACATCCACGAGGCCTTCTCGAAGAAAAATAGAGATGCGGTCAATCAGGGCTATCCACAGCTCCCAGGAGAAGGACATCAGGGATTCCACCCGCCACAACCCCCACATCCACCAGGACACCAAAACGCGGTGTTGGCCGCGCTCCCAGCGCCACCCGCCGCAAACCAAGGAGGCAATGGGTACCCGAACCCACCAGGGCTCCTCGGAATGATACAGAAAGTCTGCCCCTCCCGCAGGGTCCAGAAAAAAAACACACGCCAAGTGTTCATGGCAGTACAAGCTCCACCGTCCAAACCTGAATACTTGAAAATGGCGGACCAGTCGTTAACTTTCTCCACAGCTGACCACCCCCTCGGGTGTATCGACCAGGACATGCCGCCCTCGTCATTCAAGCGCAGATAGGCAATTACGAACTCGCACGAGTGTTTATGGACGGAGGCAGCGGAATCAACATCATTTACGCGGACACACTCCGTAAGATGAACAGAAACTTGGACGGACTCGCAGAATCAGAAACATCCTTCCACAGGATAGTACCAGGCAAAGCAGTCCGACCACTCGGAACAATCAATTTGGAAGTGGTGCTCGGAAACCCAAGAAACTACATGCGAGAGTTCCTCGACTTCGAGGTAGTCGACTGGCCCTCACAGTACCACGTCATTCTTGGCCGAACAACGTTTGCAAGATTCATGGCAGTACCCCACTACGCCTACCTGAAGCTAAAACTTACTGGGGAGTACGGCACCATCACCATAGATGGCGACTTCCAAAAATCCGATAAGTGTGACATTGAGTTCAATGAGATCGAGAAATCTTTCGGGATGCAGGAGGAGCTGGCAGAATTGGCAAAGACCACGGACCACTCCGTGATGCCACTCACCAAGAAGAACGCTCCATAACTCAAGTTCAGTGCAAACAACAACACTCGAAAGCATCAAGTGCACCCGATAGAACCCGCGAAGACGGCGATGGTGTCCACCACCCTTTCGCCAGCATAGGAAGGCGCGCTCGTCGAACTCCTCCTTGAGTACTGGGAAATTTTTGCCTGGCAGCCTTCAGATATGCCAGGGATACCCAGGGAGTTCGCCGAGCACTCACTAGAAGTTTTCAAAGATGCCAAACCTATCAAGCAAACGACCCGACGGTTCTCCGAGCCAAAGCAGATGGCACTCGGAGAAGAGGTGAATCGACTACTCGCTGCGAAATTCATCAGAGAGATAAAAATATCCACCTGGTTAGCAAACCCGGTGCTGGTCCCGAAGAAAAACACTGACATCCTTCGCGTGTGCATCGACTATACGTCGTTGAACAAACACTGCCCCAAGGATAACTTCCTTTTGCCACGGATCGACCAGATCGTGGGCTCCACTTCAGGCTGTCACCGCCTCTCCTTCTTGGACGCCTACTCGGGCTATAATCAGATCATGATGAAAGAGGAGGAAGAGGAGAAGACATCGTTCATCACACCTCACGGTGTCTACTTCTACACGACAATGCCCTTCGGGCTGAAAAAGGCAGGCGCAACATATCAGCGCTGCATGCAAAAGTGCCTCGCCAAGCTCATTGGCAAAAATGCCTCGCCAAGCTCATTGTGGAGGATACACTCCTCGAGGACATCAGGGTGATATTCGACGCCCTCAACGCATACAGGATCAAGCTCAACCCGACAAAATGTGTCTTCAGCGTCCCTGCAGTACAACTTCTCGGGTATCTGGTGTCTGCCCGAGAAATCGAAGCCAATCCGGACAAAATTCAAGCCATCCTGGCAATGAAGGAGCCAACCAATCTTCGCGGCGTACAACAGCTCGCAGGGCGACTAGCCGCTCTGAGTAGGTTCATCGCAAGATTAGGCGAGCAAGCATTGCCCTTCTACAAATTGTTGAAGAAAACAGATAGTCGACACCCGAAGCAAGAAAGGCGTTCATCGACTTGAAAAGAGCACTGCAGAGTAGTCGCGTCCTGGCAACGCCACAGGAAAGGGAGCCCCTGTACCTGTACCTAGCCACAACAAACCAAGTCGTCAGCACGGTCATCGTCGACGAGCGGCCAGAGGATGGCACGGCGTACGGAGTTCAGCGGCCAATTTATTACGTCGGCGAGGTGCTTTCGCCATGCAAGAAGCGATACCCTCACTATCAGAAGCTCGCGTATGGCGTAGTCCTCACAGCCCGAGAATTTGGCTAAGTCCAAACTGGTGTCGCCTGCGGTACTCAGACCGGAGACTTACCGGAGATACACCAGAGTCTCTGGTGTGGGTGTTTCCTCTGAAGAATTTGGCTAAGTCAAAACTGGTGTCGCCTGCGGTACTCGGTCCGGAGTCTTACCGGAGACTGTCCGGAGTCTCCGGTGTGCCTGTGTCTTTTTCTCTCGATTGACCCCAGACACCCTGTGAGCTCAAACGGCTAAGTCAAGACCGGAGTCTCCGGTCCTCCAGGCCGGAGTCTCCGTACTGGATTTTTTCCTGAAGTTTCTCAAGGTGGTAAACTTGGTGTCGCCCGCGGTATCGACACCGGAGACTTACCGGGAACTGTCCGGAGTCTCCGGTTCAGGGGGTCTGCAAAAATACTCAGACCGGAGTCTCCGGCCTTTACACCAGAGTCTCCGGTGTGAGTTTGGCAAAAAAAGCTCCGACGGCTCCAAGAATTTATGAGGGGTATAAATACCCCCTCCCCTCCACCTACCTTGGGTTAGCTTGTCCAGAATTAAAGTCACCATTGTTGGAGCTCACCCACCTTGCTAGATCTCCCAATCCCTCCACCCAAAATCCTTGATCTTTGGAGGTTTGAAGGAGAAGGCCCCGATCTACGTCTTCACCAACCGGATTTCATTTCCCCTCTCATTTTCTTGAGGGATCTAGCCTAGGGTTTCCTCTTGTGGAGAACCTAGGCATCTTGCTACTCTTTGGTGTTTCAAGAAGTGTTGGGAGCCCCCAATTCGGTTGTTGGTGTGTGCCCCAAGTTGTTTGTAAAGGATTCGATTCGCGCCTCAAAGGGGATCAATAGTGGAAGGTGAACTAGGCCTTTGTGGCGGAGTTCATCGGAGAATAGAGTGAGGCCTTTGTGGCGTTGAGTAGGCCTTCGTGGCGAACTCACACCCCTCCAACGAGACGTACTCCCTTAACAAGGAGGAACTCGGGAATACATCGTGTATCCGTGTGCTTCCTATCGGTTATATCGTTCCCTTATCTTTTACTTACTTATACTTGTTGCATTTATTGTTGTACTCATTGCATTAGTTGCTTCCTTGTCATATAGGTAAATTCACCTTAGTAGAACTCTCTAGAGAATTTACCTTCGTGTCAAGCCTAATTGTGAAGGAAAATTAAAATTGGTCGTAGCACCTATTCACCCCCCTCTAGGTGCCTATACTTTACTTTCACTAGGCACATTCGGATGCCGTATTCTCTCGAGTAGGAAGGTAAGACCCAAATATCTCTCTTATGGGCCTGGAATCGCATTCAAGTTGTGTCCTCCGGTAAATTTCCGTGTCAACAACACGAAGAAAAACCCTAGCGGACGCGCCGGGTACCCCTATAGGTTAAGTTCGACTCGGTAAGACCTCCACGGCTCAGTCGCAATGATCACCTCACCGGATTCGAGTCGGAGGTCTCGAATTTATGTAGGCCAGAACTGTTTTTGCCCTAGATGTAATTAATTGGCCCTGAGCTTTCGGGAGTGCCAAGCAACTGAGCCATATCCTTCTGCGAAAACAGCCGAAGCACAGGCACATTCATCGCTCGATGCTCGAGTACAAGAGGCGCATCGCGCATAGGGTAAGCGCCCTCTAACACCGAACGGTTGAAGCAATCAATCGAAAGAAATCAAGACGAACTTTTGAGCGTCTACCCGACAGATTCTCAATTGAGCAAACACTCGGGGGCTACTGACGAGGGGATGAATCCTGGACCTATCGGGTGAGGCTACCCGGTCCAAGGCCCAAGACCTGAGCCTGAAGGGAGACACTATGGACAGTTCCAGAAGGCCCAATCAAGGCCCACCCGCAAGGCCTTGCGGGTCAAGAAAGGAAACTTGTAACCGACTTGAGGTTAGGGTTTGTAACCCCCCGGGTGCGGTTTGAGACCTGGCCACCTATATAAGGCCAGGAGAACCACCGGGAGGGGGACCAAGCAATGCCACCACCACCAAAGCCTTGAGATTGAGATCATACTCTCGACTCGAGCATCCCACACTGTAACCGATCTATTACTAATACAGATCGACAAAAGCAGGAGTAAGGGTTTTACCTCTACGAGGGCCCCGAACCTGGGTAAATCGTGCCCCTGTTAGCCGACGATTGTCACCAGCACCTACACGTTCTCCTAATCAAAACCCTATCGGTTCACCCGAGGGACTTGTTGAGATGCATATTCGACAGTAGGTTTCACATTGCTGCTGAACCTGTAGTGCGCCCTACCATCTTCGCTGCATCAACCTTCCGAAGTTACTCCTTCCTCCTACTGGTCGATTCAACCTTGGTTTCTTTCTGAGGGAAACTTGCTGCTACACTCTTCATACCTTCCTTTTGGGGTCTCCCAATGAACGTGTGTTCACACGCATCAAAGCTTGTGATAATTTCGCACAAAATATTAAAAATATTGGTATCAACAGAGAATCGAGATCTGAAAAACCGCATGAATCTTTAATGGATCTGAGTGGCAGATTGGAGATGGTATTTCGGTGCGATTTTTAAGACCCTTGGCTCAGTAGGATTGCATTGAATAGAAGGCATATTCCTATGAACATTTCAGAGTTGTTGGGTGTGCCTCTGCTAAGCAAGTAACTAGATCTTTATCCCATGATCTCCATTCGTTTTTACATGGTGCAACCACCTGGTAATTGAGGAGGGGATCTACTACGGTTTCTCTTTCTTGTGACTCGGTAGTTCCTTGACATACTTTCAAACTGAATATAATTGTTCATCAATCTTAATATTACCTTGTACATCTCTGATTAAAAATGTCTTTGCTACCGTGGAAGTTCTTGATGAATAATTGATACTTTAGTCAACCTTGATGAGTCTTATACTGTTTTATTCTCCGGGAGTGAGAAAAAAAAGTGAACCGGAAGTGAGGAAGAAGAAAACATAAAACTTGTAAAAGATTGAAAAGATAAGGATTGATCAAAATGGAAGGGATGTTTTGTAAAATGTGTAGCACGAATCTCCAATAAATTGATGGCATACAGTCGTTGCTTACGTCCGATTACAAGTGGAGTTGCATTTCTCTAGACAAGGGGATGGAGAATTTGGAAGAAGAGAGAGAAAAGGCTGACATGGACGTGCTGACTTATCAAAACCAGGGTCAAAACAGCTACAAAAACAGGTATTGAGAGTTGGAGGTACGTGTTTTGAATGGTATTAGAGTTTGGGTCTGTAATCTGGAAGGAGTCATCTACGGAGTCTGTATCTGCCTAAACAAACCTTTCCGCTTGTAGTAGAGTATATGTGCATAGTTGAGACAGATGAACAACCAACTTGACAGAAAGTCAGAAGATGACCACATTGTTCTCCAGGGTTCTGACTGCTCAGCCAAACGCTAATTCTGGTTACTGCAAAACCCAATACATGCATCGATCTGCAGTTCTGCACCATACGCATGTCAACCTACGAGAGTGTAACGTATCTACTGTACATTTTTTCGTGGTCACCAAAAACCAAGGCCGAGGAGATCGTGGAAGGACGTGGGCGCGCATCAGAACTCCCGGGGATCCACGAACAGGACATCGGCCGGCGGCGCCGTCGTCCAGCCCTCGTCGTCGTCGTCGCCTGCGGCATTGCCGAGTTTCTTGACGCACCAGACGTCCTCGTCACACGAGAAGCTCGGCCAGTGGGGGACGGCGGCGGCGGCGGGGTCGCCGGGCCCGAGGTCGGCCGCCACGACGGCGCAGGCCGGGTTGTTCCGCGCGACATTATGCGCGTGCCGGCACAGCGAGCGGAGCAGCGCGGGGCCCTCGGGACCGGACATGTGGAGGCCGTAGAGGAGGTACGTGCCGAACGGGCGGAACACGTCCGGAAGGGAGGGTACGTGCAGCCAAGGCGCGTGCCGGTCTAGCGCGCGCGCCGCGGCGAGGGACGCGCGGAGGAGCGGCGCGGCGCCGCCGACACGGAGGCGGAGGGAGCGCGTGGCGTCCCAGACGCTGAGCAGCGCGAACGACGGAGGGAGGGACGGGTCCGCGCCGCGCTCGACGGCGAGGTACGTGCCGAGGGTGAGCTTGTGGGCGAGCAGCGTGGGGAGGTCGGTGGGGACGAACTCGGCCGGCAAGAGCAGGGAGGCGTAGGCCGCGGCCGCGAGCTTCGGCGGTAGCTGCAGCACGCGGTGCGCGCTGGGGACGCGCGCGCGGTGCCGGTGCACCGGGTGGCCGAGGAACACCGGCCGCCGGAACGGCGCGTACCCGAAGCGACCCGTGAAGAGCGCGAGCGAGGCGGAGTTGGACGCCGTGGTCGCCATGGTCGCGTGCGCCGCGCCCCTCGCCTCACACCACGCCTCAGCGCGCCGCACCAGCTCCGTCGCGATGCCGAGCCGCCTGCACGTACGAACCACCCGTCCGTTAAGCGACCGCACACATACGCATGCAAAAAATGCAGCTGTTTACACGTGCTTGCTTACACGTGTGCCATCAGAAGTTAATTTACCTGTGAGACGGGGAGACCCTGAGGCCGAGGAGGCAGCCCATCTTGGCGAGCCGCTTCTTCATCCCTCGGCTCACCGTCCTGACGCACGCCTTGATCACACCCACCACCTCTCCTCCTTCCTCTCCGTGCTCAGCGACCTACACAGCATTCCCACCGTTAATTAATCAGCTTGATTTGTACTTCCTCAACAAAAAGAGTAGCTTAACATCACTGTCAAATTGGAGTGCCGTGTACTGGAAGTGGCGGCCGGACAAGTGTCGTCAGTGACAACATGGGGAGGGAGGGAGCAGGTTATAATTACCAGGATGACGTAGTCCGGCGAGTGGCGCACCCTGGCGAACGGGTCGCCGATCTGCTCTACGTAGAGCGACATGCCCTGCTTCTTCGCCGCCTTCTTCTTCTTCTTCCTCGTCCACATCTTGGCGCCATCATCATCGGCATCGACGGTGGACGCCTCATCAGAGCCTGCCTGGTCGCCGGAGAGGCCGACCTGGCACCGGCGCTCGAGATCCTCGACCGCCGGCAGGTCCCTCTCCATGTCGAACTCCCTAACACGTATCGCCATCGTATTCTTCTTGTTTTCCTCACACATCACTCTCTACCTGATCAATCTCTTTGCTCTATGATGATCGATCTCTCAAGCTTCTAGAGCTATGAGCAGTTAAGCAAGATGCAGCTAAACTGAGCTTGTAGCAAACGCTTTGTTAGTGCTTCTGACGGTTGGGAGGGAAGGAACTGGGAATTTATACACGCAGGTTGACAGGGAGAGAGAAAGCCGGGGCTTAAGGTGGGGCCAGCGGGAAATAGCGAGTGATATGCAAAGGGACACGGGATATTAAAATATTTGCGCGCTTACAATTTGTATAATCAGCTTGTGAGCTTGATTTGATAATTAGGAGGATTAACTTAGTGTGTTGAGTATGATGGCAAGCTAGCTCCGAAAATAAAACAAATCTATGTGCTTATCTGCTCTGTCTAGTAGTAGTGTCTTGGGATATGTGCAGTTAAACTTTCAGTCATCAATGTATCTGTAATCGGTTATGTTTAACTAGCCACGAGCTGCAATTTTGTGCCAATAGCATGTATGGAACTATGGATGATGTAGCTTTAAAGTCACATACATAAGGACCCTATACAACTACAACTAATGCCATATACAAACCTTGAGCCACTACTCATTAAACAAATGTTTGTTCTAATCAGTCTGTACCTTTTGGTTGATTTTTTCCAATAACCTATGCTTCACTAGTTGCACAAATAATAATTATTAGATAGTAGCTTGGGACATAGGCCAAAGCCTATATTCTAGGGCATCTAAACATATATTCTGCTGAAAGAATTTGTGGATATGTTACTGAGGATGTAATCTAGCTAGGGGCATCATATATCCCGCTAAGAGACTTGGAAGCACAAAAACATATCCAAGGAGCAAGAATGAAATGTAATGGAAATTAGAGCTGGATATTCCTTTTGCTCGGTTCATGCTACCGTAAACTTTAGATTCTCTTTACAATACCGATTTGTCTTCTTTGTCGTGGATTGCCACATGTTGGTGCTTAATATCATTTTTGTTTTGGTGGAAGATACAGTGTTTCCTTTTTCCTATAGAAAATATTATTTTGTACCTTCAAAGATAGCATATAAGAAACTTATTGGAACAACGTAACCATGCATTTAACTGACAGGGTTGGCCCACATTGCATGACACATATACACATATTCCTCTACGACACTTCTACTATGGCAAAGGGCCGCATATGCAACTTAGTGGATTGGTCACAAATGGAACAACATATGTAATACGGTAATTACTTGATTTCATTTTATTTTCTTTGTGAACTCTTAAGATCATTTATTTATATGAATTCCTTATGGAGATAATAATTTCGGTTACAAATCTTCAATATTTACACACAATGTATTTGTTGCCAAAAATATTATATTCACAGATTTTTCTTAAGGTCACAGTGACGTTGACGTGGATGTGGCCATTATATTATTTAGGATTTGTATATTTCTCAGCAAGTCAGTTATTTCATACTGGCTTCATGTGGCCTATATGTCGAAACGTACCTTAGTGGATAAAAATACTACTCCCCCGTCCACTTTTATAAGGCACACTACGTACCATTTCAATTTTGACCACATACATAGTAAATGAGTGAATTTATATACAAAATGAGTCTAAATTCACTCATTTTATAATGTATGTGGCCCAAATTGAAATGATTTATAAAAGTGGACGGAAGGAGTACTTCACTTATGGACTTGTCGTTGTACGTGTTCAACACGTTGATCCTCCTCTCTAGTAAATTGCCCATGTCTTTCTCAATCATAGCTTAAACCGACTCATGATCAGTTCAACTTTTGGGTATATTGAATTACCAAGGTGACTTGCTAATGACTTGTTGAGTGCTTTCTTGCCCAATCCGAGAAAAGTTCTACTTCGATAATATATGTACTCTCTCATTGAAAAGAGAGAACAAATGTTTTAGGAGATGATATCTGAAACATAACGTTGACCACTAATTATGTTACATCATAGTTAAGTAATCAAATAAGATTATGGTATCATGGAATTATATTGTCCAAGATCAATAATTTGCACATAGTATTCGATGCATCTGGTGTCCTAATATTCAAAAGATATCGACTGTGATGTGAGACTTATATGTCTAAAATAACTTGCAGTGGAAAAAATCAATAAGATTGTACCTTTTATACTTGTACTACCCGACTAGAGCAAATTGCAAATAAGGTAGACAATCCTAAATTTTTT
Source organism: Alopecurus myosuroides (assembly GCA_028641055.1). Taxonomy (NCBI): domain Eukaryota; kingdom Viridiplantae; phylum Streptophyta; class Magnoliopsida; order Poales; family Poaceae; genus Alopecurus; species Alopecurus myosuroides. Next base: position 271,660,431 of record CM054060.1, read on the forward strand.
CTAGAAAGAACCACCTTAATTTTAACTGGACGGATTTTGTTGTAAGTTTATCAACTCTATACACAGGTTAGCCCATGAATCATGCATTCTGGATTTTATTGCCTCCATAGGGAGCTAATTTGGCTCATTCGTCGTCTACTACTACCAGACGCGCATTAGTTTAGAAGGTACATCAGGTTCACTAAGCATGCCATGGATTAATTAGTATCCATTGGAGTGGCCAAACTTGGTACACACATCAACTTGCCAATATTCATCCTTTTCTTTTTCTATTGCGTGATGTGATCGAGATGCGAGAATATTCCAGTCTGGTGTACAAGTCAACTGAAGAACGCTCATCCAAGAAAGAATGTATTCTCTTCTTCTTCTTTCTAAAACACTCAACAATTCGTTCAAACTAAGTAGGTTAACTGTTGTGTAATTTTACTATTTTATAGGTGCTAAAGAAGGATGCTTACGTGCCTGCCAACTCGGTCAGGTGATTTTTTTTACTTGACTATTAAGTCTATGATCAGACGTGTCTGCGACATGAAATATGTTTTAGATTACGCTTAGCTCATGAAAAGATTGACAGAAGTTACTCGGACAGTCAGGTGTACGTATGTGACATGACTCCTCCTTTTGACACGCCACGTATACTTTGCTGACATGAAAGGAGATAGAATGAGAAAGAAAAATGGTTAGCAAGCTTCTCACAGAGAGACGGCTTAGGTCGAAAGCTTCTTTTGGATTTGTCGGGATCCATTCAAAGTGACTACGGTGCAAACAAGTTCCACGCGTTATATGAGGATCTCGAGAAACTAGTTATATATTCTCTCTCGCTAGGTAGAGTACAGGAATCAACAAAACACAATACCTGCTCACGATCGTGTCACAGAAAAGTAGAGCACATTTCGACACGGCATCATGTAGATTGAGCAGCTGCAAAGATGCGTATCTAAGCAAACTAATAATTTTTTGTTGTAGTATCATTAAGCATGGACCATCAGCTTAACTACATGCGAGACTCGATCTCCTGGAAGGTACGTACCGATCGCTCTCGTGTCGGTCATCAGGTGCGTCTACAGAAAAACAATGGTGTTTGATCGATCGCCCAATCATCTCCATGGCCAATGATCTACGAGATCAATTTAAACGATATTCAATGGTTCTTGTTGGGACCATGGCTATACTTTGTTCATCAATCATGATGCAAATATTTTGATCGGCTGTAAGTTATTGATCCAGCGCGCGCGTGCGGTCGATCATCTAGTGCTGTCATCAAATATTGTGTAAATCGTCGGGTAGAAGTAGTTCGTTCTATTTGTCTTTTGACGTGATCTTTAGTTTTTTTTTTTGGCATAGCTAAGATCGAGCATAGGATAAAGAGTGACCCTTCGTCAAAAGAAGATAAAAAAGAACGAGTGGCCCGGTTGCTCATCTTACTGTTCGGGTTTTCACTCCATTAATTTACACAATTAACAGGGCACACTAATGGAGATCGGGCAATTTAAGCTTACAATAGGCATTTTTTTAGATAAAGAGTTTTTATTACTTAAAAGAGTTTATCTCGCATGGCATATTGACAGAAATGTAACTCACCAGGTGCCTACCATAGTGGGAGTCCATGGTGGTAAGGTGCCAGAAGGAAATCAAACGAATTCAAGGAGGCCACCGAAGAAAATGGGTGCATCCCCTTGGACGATTAAGTCAAAGGCTCGGGTACGCAACAAGACCGGAGTCACCGCCTACGGACGTGGCATATGCCATCATTGGAGGGCAGCCATACCACGTGGTAGGTGGGATGACCCATCGCAACAGTTCAAGGAGGTACCAGGGCTGCCGGAGCATGACGACCTAGGGAATGAAGGATGCAGATCCCTCTTAAAATATATTATGTATTTGGTTCCTTGTTTGAGACTTAGAGTAAATAAACGACAATGACATGGGTTTAATAAATATTGCTTTTGTGACTTAGAGTAAACCATCGAACATTTGTTTCTCTCGTGTCTTGTTGCTAGTATTGTCCGGTTTACGTTTAATTTTTTTTTCGCCATCAAATATTACAAATATGTTTGGAAATCAGTTCAATGGAATTGAAAAAAAAACAAAGCTATAATCTGTGTAGGGGTTTTCTAATGTTGGCTCATATGGAATTGCGGAAATAATATAGTTTTTAACAAGTCTGAGGCTTCTAATTTATTGCAGGTGTTTCACATGGCTACTAACAGGATTGTGCTATGGGCTTGCCTATCCCGTCAGATAAGACTAGAACTTCTGGCTTATGAAAGCCAACAACTCTCAATGGTGGTTCATGATACCTTCATCCAGACTGGTTGGTGGCCTACTAGATTGCACGATATCTAGATACTTTATGTCATCTTTATTTAAATGGTTGATTCATGTATCAAACTTACATGATTTTGCTTTGTAATACTTTCAAATTATGAACTTCACAGTAAAAATGGCTATGTGCATCAATTGATGGAGATGCTGAGGTTTTTTTGAAAAAAGGAAACAATTCTCTATCCCACCATCCATGTGAACAAGGGTAACAGTTGTACATATACGCATTCACTTCATTTGCTTTAGAGCATCTCCAACCGAGATGGCCACCCCCTCCTCCCCCCCCCCCCCCACAAAATGTCTGGGCGACTGATACTCACAAGTGTTGGTGTAGATGTTTGCCCGATCTTTCATCGCAAGAACCACCGATGATAACTATTCTCCCAATCACGCGCAATACACGTAACCTGAAAATTTTGATAGATTTAGGCGAGCAACAAGGTGATGAACACCACGCCTCACGCCAGGCTCGACAACCCTTGGCAGATCCAAGAGCCTTCTCGGCACGCACGATAACTCTTGGCAGATCCAAGAACACTCATAACTTTATTTTCAAATATAACTGACGAACGACCGAGACGCCGTCTACACGCCGATCCCTTACGGACGGTGGTAACCTGAACACAATGTTCTATATAATTTTCAACCTGTCTAAACCCTAACACTTGACTCTCTTTATATAGGAGGCCAACACCTAAACGGTTGGATATGGCCAAACCGACTCCTAATCTAATTGGACTCAAACTGAATACAAACCGGTTTATTTAGAAGGCTCGGCCAAAACATGTGGCTCGCAGGTCTAAGCCATTATACATCATAAATTATTGTCCTAGCGTGCTAACCACTAGATGCCCGTATCAAGTGTAGAAGATCAATTGTAACCTTTTCGATAAGTAAGAGTGTCGAACCCAATAAGAAGGTAAAAATAGGATAAGTATTCTCTCAAATTCTATCAACCACTGATACAACTCTATGTGCACCGAATGTTTGCTCTATCTAGGAAATAAAACTACACGAACTTTGCGGGTATTGAAGGATAGCTTTTTAAGATAATAAAGAACAAAAAATAGATGTTAGTTATTACAGCAATAAATAACACTAAATTAACAGAAATATGTGTGTGTGGAAAAGTGGTGTGAGTTGTGATGGTATTGTCTATAATTAATTAGCCAATTTAATAGGTTGATATTCTTCGTTCATGTGGGAGAGACTAAACTAACAATCTCTCACGTACTGGTGATTGTAAGTAGTTATGATTGAAACTCTAGCAAACATTCGTAATACTGAAGATACATTAAGATAAAAATACCCAACCATAGTCATAAGATAATAAAGGTCCACTTTATCCCATATGATTATATCACTAGAATTGGGCTCGTGTTTCTGTCACTCAAGCAACCCTACCCTCTAACTTTCTCCACGTACTACGAACCCTAGGACGTGATCCACGCACACATAAACATATAATGGACACCATTGTACCATAACAAATTCAATATATAGATCAAACCAACCATAGAGATTCAATAATTAACCATAGGACAAAAAAACTACAGAAACATGACATAGTTACAACACATCATCTGCAAATCATTTATAATATCGAACACCAAGTTTAGATAGGGGATTACAGAGGTTTGTGGGAGAGTGGACCACTATACCTATGAAAGAGATGATGGAGGATGTGTTTTTATATGATGCGTCATGGCGAAGGAGACATAGAAGGGGCAGCGCGTGGCGCATGGCTCCTCTTACGCTGGCAAGCCATCATGGGGGAGAGCTGCCCCTTAGACAACTTCCTCCATGGCTAATTTGTGTTGTAGATGAGCCCCCCATGTATATGAGAGCCATAGGTATGGAAATCCATGGCTCTTGGTGACTGCCCTGAAATTAGGCTTTTCCTCTCTCCTTATATGTGATGGAACAATGCTCTACGACTCTCTGATGGATGAACTTTTGATCCAAATGCTCTTGGAAACCTTTAGAACCTTTCTAAGGGCCCCTCTAAGACCCATGAGACCTCAAAGTCGTGGCTTGACTGAATCCATCAAGTTTGGTAAGGGTTGGAGTCAATCATCTAACCAATTCTCGTAATTCCGTAATTAGATATTGTGTCTCCAGTAAAGCGGAACCACATGTCGCATACAAACTCCGATTCAGCTGTTTGGGGTCTTAAATGAAAGTTATGAAAATTATAAACAACTTTGTAGGAAACGGGATATTTAGTTGAGGTCGTCTTTGAGGGTCAAACAGACGATCTCTAAAAGGGGAAAGTTTTCAGGAAAGTCCGAGTCCAACTCCAAGAAGGCTCCTTTTGCGTTTTTGCCAATTTTGAATTAATTTGTACATATCAAAGTGTAAAACAAGAATTTATGTACTCTTGCAACTATTAATAGGTTAGTCCAAATAAATCATAAAAAATAATATAAAAATAAGTGCAGGGACATAAAAGTATCATGAAACACTAAACATTTATAGAGATGTTTTGACATATTAGTGGTAGCCCGGACACGGCCCGTACCAAAAACCTGCACCCAACCACGAGCCACATAGACGGCCCAAACGTCCGGGTTTTCCGGAAATCACCAAATCCAGCCCATATGTGGGGCTGGTTTGGGGCCGCCTCGGGGCGCCCGGACGCATTCAGCACGGAGTCCCTGACAGTGCGGACCCACACGCGGAGTAGCTTGACTGGCCGTTCACGCGTCGTGACTGATTCTACGCCGCTCGCATTCAAAGTGCACCAGCCAACACACTGCCCAAGGAGTGCATCTCCGATTATGAGCGGCGGGCTGAAGACAAAACCCTAGTCGCACACCTCCTCCCTCTCCATCTAGATCCACCTATGACCAAGAGGAAAGTGTGTCCTCCTCGCCCCCGCTATGTCGAGTTCCCATTGGACGAAAGGCCAGTCAAGGGGAATCGTGTTCAGCTTTGTGGCGCGTACTTGAGGTCGAGTAGCGAATTTCTGGCAAGCTTCCCATCTGAGGATAATGTCCTTGGCATCTTGGACTACCGTGGGCAAGTAGAATCCGGCGCCAAAGGCTTTGTTCACCAATGATCAACCGCTAGCGTGATGCCCACAAATTCCTTCGTGGATATTGAGTAGTATAGCCATGCCTTCCTCGGGTGTGATGAACCTTTGGAAACACCTGATATAATTCGTTTGTAAAATTCTCCATTGATGATGGTGTAGGGTTGGGAGATGCATACGATCATCTGCACCTCTGCTTTGTTCTCTGGAAGCTCTTCTCGCAGCATGTATGCAAGGAACGGCCGCGTCCACATTGGTTCAACTAGCATTACTTCCTCCGGCTCCTCATTAGCGAGAAATATTTCGGGCGTAATAAGCTCCTCCGCTGTTGTGGGTGCTAGGGAGTCAACACCAGATGCGGTCTTTGGCTTCGATGCCAATTCGGCAGAGTCAATGGGATTCTTGATCCATATTGAGCGCTGGTCAATTTGCTCCAGGGAGATGCTAGGCGGTATGGGCGCACAAGTTAACCCGATGTTGTCCAACATGTCGGCTTCCTCGTTGCTGGCTCAGTCAATATGTTGGAGCTTCCAACCATTGAAATTTCCCTCCAGAGCATTGTACAAGTCACGATATGCAGCCATGTTATCTGGTACGGTGTCACATGCTTTGATAGTTTGATGCACGATAAGGTTCAAATCTCCGTATATCATCAATCGAGTTGCTTCACAATCCTTAGCCATACGCATGCCGTGAAACAGAGCCTCATGCTCAGCTTCATTATTGGACACCTTCGGGAAGTTTATCCGAAGGACGTACCACATCTTGTCTACTTTTGACGAAGTGATCATGACTCGTACGCCTGCTACTTCACTTCTCTTTGAACCATCAAAATACTTAGTCCATGAGCTTGTCATGTCCGGAGGACCCGGGGTATGTAGCTCGATCCACTCAGGGAGGAAATCAGGCGCCACATGTTACCAAATTGTTGTGCGCTTCTTGTAGGTTTTTATCTCAAGGATCCAGCTAGATTCCCCACTTAGCGACTCGTAGGTTATATCTCGAGGACCCAGCTCGATTCCCCACTTAGCAACTCGTAGGTTATATCTTGAGAACCCAACTCGATTCTCCACTCATCCGAAGGCACCTTGTCTCCTTTTTGCGAAATGATCACGACTCGTATGCCTACTCCTTCACTTCTCTTTGAATCATCAAAGTACATGATCCATGAGCTTGCCATGTCTAGAGGACCCGGGGTCCGTAGCTCGATCCACTCTGTGAGGAAATCAGGCAACACCTGTGACCTAATCATTGTGCGCTTCTCATAGGTTATATCTTGAGGACCTAGCTCGAATCCCCACTTAGTGAATCGTCGCGTCGTCTCAGGGTTGTTGAGTATCTTGTTTATTGGGTGCAATCATGTGGACCCCGTACGCCAGCTCTTACCACCACTATAGGGTGTTCCTGGAAGTAATGTCTAAACTTGCGTGCAATCATATGGACCCCGTACGCCAGCTCCTGGTAATACATGTATCGTTGCTTAGAGATGTAGTGAACCTCACTAAGGTAGTAGACCTGTCATTTTACCCCGTGTGTTTTGGCTTCATCTGGTTGCTCGACGAATAGTGCAGTACTAACAAACTAGTTGGTGGTAGCAATGCATAGGAGCAACGATTCCTTTTCCCGGGGAGCGATCAAGACAAACAGAATAAAAAACATGCACTTGAGACCTACAAATGCCGCTTGAGTTTCGGGTGTCCACTGGAATTAGTCAGATTTTTTAAGCGGCTGATAGAATGGCAAGGCCTTCTCGCTCATCTTGCCGATGAATCTGTTAAGTGTTGCAATGCATTTGTTGGCTACTTCATTGTCAGGATTTCTTGAATATTATTCAGGTTTGCCTCAATGCCTCCATCAGATATGAGTAGCCGAGCAGTTGCCCCGTGGGTACCCCGAACACAAATTTTATCGAGTTCAGCTTAATATGATATTTCTTAAGTATGGTGAATGTCTCACGGAGGTCATCAAGGAGTGTGGCTCCATCTCTTTTCTTGATGTTGATATATTGTACATAGACCTACACATTCTTGCTGATTTGCTCTCTCAAACAAGGTTGCATCAGTCGCTGGTACGTGGCACCAACGTTTATTTAGCCCGAAAGACATTGTTGTGTAACAGAACACAACGCAGGGGCGGAGCCCAATGGCCTAACCCTGATGCACATGAATACATGCCGAATTTGTTTTTACTTGTACTTTTCATCACCAAACGGGTTGTGCATCAGGGTATGATGGAAATTGTGCATCAGTGTGGAAGTGGGCTGCAAAGCCCAGCTGAAGACGACAACCAAATCATGTGCAGGAGCGAGCGTACGAGGCCGCGATGCTGAGCGAGTGTAGGATATGCCGAGCGCGCGTAGACGTACCAGGTTCTATCGCCTCTCATATTCATACAATGCCTCACGTGTGCTAAACAGGAAAAAAACCGCACGCACTCTCCTGGCTCTATCGATCGAAGACGCCGGAGTCCATACAAAGACGAGATGAACGCAAACGCACTCCCTGGTCTCGGAAGGTGGACACATGCAGGGTCCAGGCAGCACTACGGCAGGCGCACGCGCAACAGCGCAGGATCGCTGGATCAGCTCTTGTTTCGCCCAATCACCTTAACAACGCAAGGTTAGTCCGTCTTGTGCCTTGCCCTTGACCAGTTGTTCTTTAGAATCAAATAATCCTCATAGCTGGGTTGTAATTCACGGAATTGTCCCCTCTTCTTATGCAAAAAATTATGGGTAGTGTTGATAGAGGGTATACATCATGTATTATTTTCTTTGTCAAATTTTGGATCCCCGTATAAAATATGTGTTCTTCAAATGCAGATATATTATGGACAAATTTGTTCTCAAAAGAAAAGCAACTTCACAAGATGTTCCACAGGATATAAAATGGAAAGAGGAGATCTGGTATGATCCAGGCAAGAGGAAATTGATAGAACATTATCATCCTAATTCGAAAGAAGGTGTAAGAAGAAGATATTTGGTTAATGGGCCTTTTTAACCTAGGGTTTTAATTTTCCGTATTCAGAGTTTGGTGATAGAAGGAGAAGGTTCCTTCCTTCTTGGTTTGATGAATTTAGAAGTTGGCTTGAATATAGTGAAGAGAAGGACATATGATATTGTTTTTGTTGTTTCTTGTTTAGGGACCGTGGCAGCAAGAAGGAAGCTGGGTATGAAGCATTTGTTCTGAATGGTTGGAATAACTGGCACATGAAGGTGAGGCTCAAAGATCATGTTGGTGATGTGAATAGTGTGCATAATCAAGCAATGAAAAAATGTCTTGATTTGCTAAAAAAGGATAAATGTATTGATGTTGCTATTAACCTTCAAAGTGAAGCAGCTAAGAAGAATTATTTTACTTGACTTAATTGACACGGCTAGATTATTGCTGCATCAAGGGTTACCTTTCCGAGGTAATGATGAGTCGAAGAACTCCTACAATAAAGATAATTTCTTGGAATTTCGTGACTGCTTAGCTGAACATGATCCAGTTTTAGGCAAGGCTATGGGAAACGATGATGCAAAGAATGCTACGACGGGGTCTCCAGAGGTTCAAAAGGATATTGCTAAAGGTTTTGCACATGTGATAGTGCAATCTATTCTAAAATAAGTAAGTAATAATGTGTTTTGTTTGCTTGTTGATGAATCTAGGGACGTCTCTTGCAAAGAACAGATGGCAGTGGCCTTGAGGTATGTTGATAATTCTGTAGATTCTAAAGAAAGTTTTGTTGGTCTTGTTCATGTGAAAGAAACATTTTCTTCGTACCTCAAGGGTGCGATTGATTCTCTATTTGCAAAATATAAGTTGAGCTACAATCAAGTTAGAGGACAAGGATATGATGGTGTGATACGTCTCCAACGTATCTATAATTTCTGATGCTCCATGATCATATTATGTCAATTGCTACTTGTTTTATCCCTTATTTATAGCATTTTTATACGTTTTCCGGGACAACCTACTAACAAGATGCCAAGTGCCAGTTCCCTGCTTTCTGCTGTTTTTTGGTTTCAGAAAAGTTGTTCTGGAAACATTTTCGGAATTGGACCCCACAAAGCGCGAAGTTCCTATTTTCCCCCGGAAGCATCCAGAACACCGAAGAGGAGTCGAAGACGGGCAGCAGGGGGGCCCCACCATACGTTGGCGTGAGTCCCCCTGGCCCGCCACCTATAGGTGTGGGGCCCCTGGAGCTCCACCGCCTTTGCCCTTTCGCCTATTTAATCCCCCCGGATGGAAAACCCTAAGCACCTGATCAAAAATCCCCGAAAAGTTCCGCAGCAGCCGTCACCGTCAACCCTAGATCAGGGGGTTCTGAAGCTGTTTCCGGCACCCTGCCGGAGAGGAGAGCATCACCGGAGGCTTCTACATCACCATGCCTGCCTCCGGAGTGATGCGTGAGTAGTTCATCCTTGGACTACGGGTTCGTAGTTGTAGCTAGATGGTTGTCTTCTCCTCATATGCCTCCATGTTTAGATCTCGTGAGCTGCCTATCATGATCGAGATTGATCTTATGTAATTCTATATGCTGTGTTTGCTAGGATCCGATGAATATTGACCTTATGCCAAGTTGATTATAGTCTTTATTTGCATATGCTATTTGTGATCTTGCATGCTTTCCGTTGCTAGTGGTTGTTTTTTTCAAGTAGTTGCTAGTGACTCCAAGAGGGAGTATTTATGCTCGATAGTGGGTTCATGCCTCCTCACCACCTTGCTCGAGTGACAGAAACGTGAAGGGGGGTATGTGTTGTTGCCATTAGGGAGAAAACAACGGTGAGAGTGCCCGCGTGCATAATCATTGCTTACATTATACACTTTCTTTAATGCAGTTATCTATTGCTTGCAACTTATTACCTAAGGGGGTTCGGATGATAACCCGATGGTGGATTATTAGTCATAGATGCAGATGGATGTCGGTCTATGTATATTGTTGTAATTCCCACACTAAATAACATAGTAGTCTTCATGTCATATTGTGCACTACGGTGCAACCTCTATTTGTCAATTGCCCAGTGGTAATTTGTTCACCCAGCATGCTATCTTTTATGGGAAGACACCACTAGTGAATCTATGAATCCCGGTCCATTTTCCACACTTTTAAACAAACCACACCAGTTTCCTGGTTTCTTTACTTACTGCAAGAATACATCATTTTCCACATTATACGTCAAATCTTTGTTTTCAGCAAGACCGGTGAGATTGACAACCTCACTGTACCATTGGGGAAAAGTATTTTGATTGTGTTGTGTGCAGGTTCCACGTTGTTGCTGACACCGGTGAAGCGCCAGCACCACCGTCAGTGGCATCAACCTTTCGAAGGTCCTTTTTCTCCTACTGGATTGATTACCTTGGTTCTTAACTAAGGGGAAAACTCCTACCGCTGTGCTCATCACACCCTCCTCTTGGGGTATCCCAACGAGTGCAAGATCTGCACCATCATTGTGCTAGCAATATGTGAGGTCAGTTCGACGGGCTCAAATTACTGATAATGAAAGAAAATATCATGACTTATTTGCTCACCAGCTTCAGTTAGTTGTTGTAGTTGTGATAAGGAAACATAACGAAGTTAGTAATTTCTTAAGTATGATTGATGTCTTGTTAAACGTGGTGGGTGGATCTTCCAAGTGAAGGGACGTGATTAGAGATATCAATCTTGAAGACATGAGCAAATCTTTAGGGTGTGGACAGTTTACAATAGGTACAGGTCTAAATCAAGAGCAATATTTTCAAAGACCTGGAGACACTGGTTGGGTTTCTCATGGTAAAACACTTACAATTTTGGTTGACTTGTTCGTTTCAGTTATAAAAGTGGTAGAATTCATGGGAGAAGAAGACACTGACAAAACAAATAGAGACCAAGCAGATGGTCTTCTAGTGTACTTTTACTATTTTGACTTTGTCTTTTATTTGCATCTCATGTTGACAATTGTTACAACTACAAACACATTATCATTAGCATTGCAGCGGAAGGATCAAGACATAGTAAATGCCATGAAATGTGCGAAGTCCACCAGAACTGTGTTGAATCAACTTAGAGAAGATGGATGGGAATCTCTACTAGTTGAAGTTCATTATTTTTGTGAGAAACACGACATTGAGGATATGGACATGGAAGAAGCCTATGTTAATCCAAAAAAAGAGAAGACATGTAACTGGAATTAGCAACAAACATCACTATCAAGTTGATTGCTTCAATGATGTTTTGATTGGCTAGTTCAAGAGCTTAACAGTCGGTTTAGTGAGACATCATCCAATTTGCTTGTTTGGTCACCTGCTTTGAGTCCAAGGGACTAAATTCGTGATTTTAATTTGGAAAGTTTGCTAAATTTGGCCGGACTATATTCTCAAGATTTTTATTCTGGAGAATGGAGATATCTTTATAAGGACCTACGCCTCTATATTGCTAATGTACCACAGATGATACCTTTTCAGACTTAGCAACAATCATTGAGCTTTCAAAAAAAATGGTGCAGACAAGGAGGCATATCATGTATCCATTGCTTTACTGTTTGCTTAAACTAGCAATTGTATTGCCCGTTGCTACTGCTACAATTGAGAGGTACTTTTCAGCCATGAAACTAGTGAAAACCTTTTTGCGCAATCGCCTCAATGATCAAAACTTGAGTGATGATGTTATCTATTAAGCGGAGAAAGAAAAAATGAAGAAAGTCACCAATGATCAAGTGGTTAAGTATTTCATGGATTTGAAGACACGAAAATACTAGAAGAATAAAAGGTAATGTAAAAAACTTTAGCTACTTTACTGCTACTTTGTTTGTCACTACTATGTCTCGCTTGTAAATTAAGTCCACTTTTTATCTTGGAGGTTATTGGCTTGGTGTTTGAGATTTTTTTTTTGCAATTTGACAATGCAAGAAATATTTTACAAGTAACTTTGCCCCTTGTTTATCAGTATAGTAGAATTTTTAATTTTTGTTACAAGATCTTTGTTATTTACACGTGTGTCTTATTATTCAATGTTAAAAGGACAAACAAATACTTTTATATACTAGATTCTTTTCGTAAAAAATTTATGCCATAATATAGTAGTGCATCAGGGTGACTTGAGCGCCAGCTCCGCCTTTGACACAACATAGGGTGTGATGAACACTGTCTTGTCCTCGTCCTCATCCTTCATTGCGAATTTGGTTGTAACCCGAGTAGGCAAGGAGGAAGGACAGATGTTTGCAGCTTGTGGTCGAGTCGATGATTTGGTCGATAGACAGCAGCGGGAAGTGGTCTTTGCGCCGGTGCTTGTTCAGCAAAGTGAAATCGACACACACGCGTAGCATGGGGGTGTTCTTCTTTGGAACACGCACATGGTTAGCCCCCAATGTAGAATATTTGATCTCACGGATAAAATTGGCGGCGAGTAGTCGGCTGACTTCCTTCCCTATGGCTATATGCTTCGGTTCAGAGAAACGGCGCATCGAGTAAATAACATAGGATATTGTTTCGCTATAGAAAAAAAAAGTTCAAAGACCCTGCCGGAACACTCAGACGGTAGGAGCCGTACAACTACATTATTTCGCCCATGATCCACACTCAAATGGACCAACAATATAGCAAAGAGTATGCACGCATACTTGCTTGCGCGCATGTGTGTGTGTGTTGGGTGAGAGAGAGATGGATCTGCAGGCATTAGCTTTCTGGGGGTCCCCAAGATTAATTAATTAACTGAACACTTTGTAGTCGATCTTGATATTATAAGATTGAGCAAAAACAGGAAGGTTTTGTAACGGCACGAATCAACCACTCTTCTAGTAGTTTCACGCAACTAGCTGAGGTGTATGTCTTGCAATAGTTCAACCCGTTAGTTGTGTTACCGGCAAAAGGGAAGAGATTTGGCCTAGATTGATATAGGCTTGAGAATTGCAGAGTACAAGTAGCATACTAACTTACTCGAGTGAGCCTATCAAAAAAAAAACCTTACTCGAGTGAGTCCGCTTATATTCACATAGGGAATCTTGCGCGCATGCATTCGGAGTCTGGATTCCCCCTAGTTGTTATTAATTCACTAGTTCAGTAGCTTTCTAGTCTGTTGTTATCCATCTCCAAGAACTGGTTTCTTGTTTATTCAAAAAAATGATGAGAAGTTTCAAGGAAGGGCTACCTTTCTGCCGAACTCTTATTACGTGAAAAAAGTTCTCAAACGTGGTAATTAAGTCGAAAGGAGATTCACAAAAGGGACATTATTGGATATGGTATTTTACATAAACATATACATGGTAATAAAATAAAAAGGATCTTAATTATCAGCTACACATGTAATTTAATCTTTTCTTAGAAATCAGACGTTGGAAGGTGGCCGGATCAGAAACGAATAATGTTCCTAAGTGCGATTTATCAGACACTTTAGAATTTCCTTCCCTAAGCCGAGTGTCAAAGAAAACACTCAGCAAAATCAACTCTTGTTGAGTGTTCAGTGTCGAGAAAATACACTCGGAACACTTAGTAGACGTTGTCAAGTTCTAGGTGTATAGAGGGAAGCCTATGCCCTTTGTCTCGGGTGGCTCTGCGTGTTAAATAGGAGGCAAACATGCCTAGGGTTTTACAGATGCGATCGGTCTCCGATCGGTTACAATACGCACACACACGATAACAAGATAAGTACGCACACCTTATAGTTACGATGTGGTACGATACAGAATTGGATAACACGCCTGTCTAACAAACTCTTTAACACCCCTCCTCAATCACAACATTCTGAGGTTGAGATTGTTCCTGAACTCCACAAGTTTGTTCTCTGGTAGGGGTTTTGTAAAACCGTCTGCTATTTGATCTCCTGAAGAAATGAATCTGATATCAAGCAACTTTCGAGCTACTCTGTCTCTCACAAAATGAAAATCTATTTCAATGTGTTTAGTCCTAGCATGAAACATGGGGTTAGCTGAGAGATAAGTTGCACCCATATTATCACACCATAAACATGATACTTGATCCCTTTTGATCCTTAATTCTGTCAATAAGGATTCAATGCAAATCACTTCTGCTGTTGCATTTGCCACTGCTTTATACTCTGCCTCTGTGCTTGATCTAGACACTGTTGCATGTTTCTTTGCACTCCATGAAATAAGATTAGGACCAAAATAAACTGCAAACCCTCCTGTGGATTTTCTATCATCTACACAGCATGTCCAGTCAGCATCTGAAAATGCACTCACAAGTGTAGAGGGAGACATTGTGATATTCAGCCCCAATTTTATTGTTCCTTTGACATACCTCAATATTCTCTTCACGGCTGACCAATGTATGGTGGTGGGAGCATGAAGAAATTGACACACCTTATTAACTGAAAAGGAAATGTCAGGTCTTGTAAGGGTCAAATATTGGAGTCCCCCCACAATGCTTCTATATCTTGTGCTATCTTCAGTGTCAAGTGTCTCTCCCCCTGAAACTGACAACTTTTCTGATGCTGACATAGGTGTAGGACACGGTTTGCATATAAACATGCCAACTCTTTTTAACAAATCAGTAGCATACTTCTCTTGAGTTAAAATCAATCCATTATTGTCTTGCTTGACTTCAATACCCAAGAAATAATGTAAATTACCTAGGTCCTTAAGTGCAAAAGAAGTGCTCAAATCTTTAAGTAATGCATCAGTTGCTGTGGAAGTGGAGCTAGCAACAATGATATCATCAACATAGACAAGTACATACATGGTTATACCTGC
Organism: Alopecurus myosuroides; assembly: GCA_028641055.1. NCBI lineage: Eukaryota > Viridiplantae > Streptophyta > Magnoliopsida > Poales > Poaceae > Alopecurus > Alopecurus myosuroides. The sequence continues at coordinate 271,675,454 of CM054060.1, forward strand.
CTTGTTATATATAAAGAGTGAGGTATCAGCTTTGGATCCTTCAAAACCAAGGGCTTGCAATTTTGAGCTTAATTTGGAAAACCATGCTCTTGGGGCTTGCTTCAAACCATAGAGAGATTTATTAAGCTTACACACATGTGATGGTGCCTTGGAATCTTCATACCCAGGAGGTTGCCTCATATACATCTCTTCTTCCAGAATGCCATGGAGAAACGCATTCTTCACATCTAGTTGTCTCAAGCTCCATTTTCTAGATACTGCAATGGCTAAGACAAGTCTTATAGTAGCAGATTTTACAACAGGACTAAAAGTATCTTCATAGTCTATGCCATAGCGTTGCTTAAATCCTTTTGCTACTAGTCTAGCCTTATATCTATCAATTGTTCCATCAGATTTTCTCTTTATCTTATACACTCATTTACAATCTATCAAATTTTTCCCTTGACTAGAAGGAACTAAATTCCAAGTTTTATTTGTTCGTAATGCACTAAACTCTTCATCCATAGCCTCTTTCCATTTCGGATTTTTAAGAGCAATATGAATATTTTCTGGTTCTTCTAAACTGCTAGATAAACCATACCTTATAGCACCACCAACATATTTTTTTCGGTTGATTTTACCAGTTTGTAACCTTGTGCGATGAGGAGTTGGTGCTGGTTGTTCAGGAGATGCTACAGAACCGCGCGGCGCAGAGGATCCGTCTGATCCGGTCGTCCTGGCGCGTGTCGGAGAAGATCCCGACCAGCCAGCGGTCTCCGTCGACGTGGCCGTACGGGATTGGTGCGGGTCGGTGAAGTGATCGATCGCTGTCGGGTTCGGCGCGCGCGACGATGGACTCTCGTCCGCACCGGTGGACGTGTCGCCCTCGGAGTGGTGCGCGGGTGCGCGGCGTGGGCTCGCAGGCGGATCAGCACGGGAACGCGTGCCTGCGACAGAATCGCCACGGGATCGCGCGCCTGCAGCAGAATCTGCACGGGATCGCGTGCTGATCGTGGCAGGCGAATCAGCTCCGTTTTCAGCGTCCCTTGTCTTTTCTGCCGAGCCGTTTTGCTCCGTTTCTTGACGGATTGACTCCGTTCTTTCACCACTGGCTCTAGAATTCGATGCTGAGTCTTCTTGAGCCTGAAAAACATTAGTGCATGCAGGAGAAATAGGAGTATAGCCATTATTCGTTAGATCAATGCTTTGTTCTTCCCCATGTGACAAATCCAAGGGTTGTGCAAGATGATTTGGAAGAAGGAGAATTTCCGTCCGAAGAAGTGCTCCGGCATTTGGGTGTAGTTTTTCGAATGGAAAAATAGTTTCATCAAATACAACATCTCGGGAGATGTACACCCTACCGGTTGACACTTCTAAACACTTTACTCCTTTATGCATATGACTATAGCCAAGGAACACACATTGTGTGGATCTAAAAGCAAGTTTCTTTTTGGTGAATGGGCGAAGATTGGGCCAACAAGCACATCCAAAAACACGAAGAGTGGAATAGTTTGGAGCTTTATTGAGGAGTTTTTCCATTGGAGTTTTTCCATGAATAACTTTGGAAGGCAAGATGTTTATGAGATGTGTGGCTGTTAAGAATGCTTCATCCCAAAATTTGAGAGGCATGGATGCATTTGCTAGAAGTGAGAGACCTACTTCAACAATGTGCCTATGTTTCCTTTCTGCTGATCCATTTTGTTGGTGAGCATGGGGGCATGACACATGATGAACAATTCCAATCTTTTGGAAGAATGAATTTAATTTTTCATACTCTCCTCCCCAATCTGTTTGCATGGTGAGGATTTTCTTATCAAATTGTCTTTCCACAAGATTTTGAAAGTTATGAAAAACTTGGAAGACATCTGATTTTTTCTTGAGAAGATAGATCCATGTATATTTGCTAAAATCATCAATAAAACTCACATAATATGTGTATCTACCACTAGAACTTTGGGCTTGCCCCCAAACATCTGAGAATACAAGTTCAAAGGGGGAAGTAGATACACTAGTGGATGTGGGATATGGTAATTGATGGCTTTTAGCCTTTTGGCATGAATCACAAACTACATTATTCCTAGATTCACGAGAGCATGGAAGATCATGCTTTTGAACTATTTGATGAACTACTTGAAATGAAGGATGACCAAGTCTACTATGCCACCTTTCTGTGGAAGGTTTGGTGACACTAAGAACTTGTTTATTGACTCCTGAAGACGAAATCAGAGGATAGAGCCCATTTGTGCATCTTCCTCTAAGCAGAACCCTCCTCGTGTCCTTGTCCTTAACATAAAAATACCACGGGTGAAATTCCACAAAAACATTATTGTCTTTAGTAAGACGATGAATGGAAATGAGATTCTTTGTGGCATGAGGAATGTGGAGAACTTTATTTAGATGCAAGTTGGAAGAGGGGGTTTTAACAATAGCATGACCAACGTGGCTAATACTCATACCTGCTCCATTGGCAGCGTGCACTTGGTCGTTGCCGTGGTAGCGTTCCTTCATGGTGAGCTTATTAAGCTCTCCGGTGATGTGGTCAGTGGCGCCACTGTCACCAAACCATGGTTTCTCGATGTCGTAGGAGGTAGACTCGACGTTGTTGGCGTTCTTCTCCTCCGGTTCATCCTCATCGTAGCGATGCCAGCACTTCCAGGCCTCATGGCCCAGTTTGCTGCAGATCTGGCACACAGGGCGGTCGTCGCCGCCTCTGCCAGCGCCAGCGCCCTGGTTTGGGCGTCCTCCATTGCCGTGGCGTCCGTAGCCACGGCCTCCGCCGCGGTGTGCACCTCGTCCTCATGGTGCTCCGCGCCCACGCCCGCGGAAGCCTCCACGTCCACGTCGCGCAGTCATGTTAGCGGAGGATTGGAATCCCCCGCCGGCTTGGAGAAGTTGCATGCGATTGTCGTAGCCGGTGACGCGCGCGTAGAGCTCGGCGACGGAGACGGCGTTGCCATCGTTGCCAACCGAAGCGAAGATCGGGTTGTAGTTGTCATCGAGACCAGCGAGGATGTACTCCACCAGTTCTTCCTCGTCGATTGGACGCCCGGCAGCGGCCAGCTCATCAGCTAGGCCTTTCATCCTGGCAAAGAAAGCTTGGGCAGAAGGAAAGCTTGCCCGCTTGGTGTTTGTCAGTGCAACTCTCAGATTGGCCACTCGGGCTCTCGACTGAGATGCAAACATGGTCTTCACCGCTTTCCAGACAGCAGCGGAGGTTTTCAGACCAACAACCGAGATTAGAACTTCTCGGGAAAAGGAGGACAAGAGGTAAGAGAGGACCTGTTGATCCTGGTATTCCCATGCCTCATAGGCTGGGTTGGATTCCTCCACGATGCCACCCGCATCTTTCCCTTTGTCGATGTTGAGGGTTTTGTGCGGAGCAACAACTGTCCCATCAAGGTAGCCCATCAGGCGAGCTCCTCGGACAGTCGGGAGCACCTGCATCTCCCAGAGCAGGTAGTTCTCCCGGGTCAACTTCTCGGTGACGACGGCGTTGCCGAAGTGCCCATTGGTGCTGGTGGATTTTGGGTGGCTGGAACGATCGACATCTAGATGCGTATGTGGAAGGTGGGCTCTGATACCATGTCAAGTTCTAGGTGTATAGAGGGAAGCCTATGCCCTTTGTCTCGGGTGGCTCTGCGTGTTAAATAGGAGGCAAACATGCCTAGGGTTTTACAGATGCGATCGGTCTCCGATCGGTTACAATACGCACACACACGAAAACAAGATAAGTACGCACACCTTATAGTTACGATGTGGTACGATACAGAATTGGATAACACGCCTATCTAACAAACTCTTTAACAGACGTTAGTGTTTTCTGAATATATGGAGATGTCATTGGGCAATGTAATATTAAAAAAAATCATTTTCTGCTTGGTGTAGTGATGTAAACCACCACTTATTGAGTTGATCTTGTGCCTAGACCTTCATTGAACAGGACTAATGTTGATTGAAATCGCCACTTTTATGTTAAAATATTTATTTACCCATTCCTAGAGCTATTTAACAAAAAACAAACACCTAAAACTTGCCAGAAATCAAAACTTTTTGGCTTGTGGTCATATATTTATATATGGGCTTATGATAAGTAGGAAAAAACAATAAAAAGATTGAAAGCGATACAATCTTTAAGAAATGGACTATCTCCATTAAATATTTTGACTTAGTGTAAAACCTCCTAATTTGAAGCATCCAAACCAAAATATAATTGCTTATCCTCTTTTTGAGATGATCTTTTTTACATTAAGAATGATCAATATGCATTAAAACTACTATTTTTATGAAAAAATAGTATGCACCTTTTCCTAGAGCTGTTCAATGGGAAAACATGAAATAATGCCAAAATTTATCGATTTTTTTTAAAGGAACGAAGCCATGTTTCGGTATATAAACTTGGGATAAATATGAGAAATCAATAGAAATTTAGTGATTGTTTTTATTTTTGGTTGATTTTTTGCCTCGGTCTTCCACTAAAATTCACAATGAGTAATATGAATTAAAATTGTCAGTTTTATGTAAAAATAGTAATTTACCCTTTTCTAGGCTAGTTAATAGGATAAACAAATCAAATAATACCTTAAACTTGTCATAAATAACTTATTTTGGTATAGAGTCATATTTTATTTTATAAGATTTTAGTAAATGAAGAAATCAATACAAAAAATTAGAATGGTGCATGCTTCATAAAATGGATTATATACAACCAAGTTTCTTGATTTAGCGTAACCCTCCAACTTTGATGCGCCCAAACCAGGTTTTGTCATAATTTGGACATATTTATAGTTGATATTATTTCTAGGCCTTCCTCTAACATTCATAATAATGAATGCAAATTAAAATCGCCACCTTTTATTCAAAAATAATTACTTACTCTTTTCTAGAGGTGTTTAATAGGAAAAAAAATAAATTTTTTAGAATTTTTTAGTATGGATTCATAATTTTTATATGTCGGGATAATGGATACCAGGGTACCCAGCCCCGTCTGCCAAGACCCAGTCAAAGGCCCGTGAGAAGATGGTCAACGGAGTGGGCCATCCCTGGCGCCACGCTTCAAGTTGCCTCGCGAGGCGTCGACCCTCGCGAAGAAATGCCTCGCCGAAAGACTTCGTATGAATCAAGCCTGTCAAGGGCCCCGTGACAGGAAGGCCCCCGCGAGGAGAGTGCTTCCTCGGCGAGGAGGCGGCGTAATGTAGCACGCATGACTCCCTGGCAGGGGGCACATGTCTCTTTCCCGCCGCGGAGAGACGCGCGCTTGCGCGGATGACGAAACATGACTATCACTACTCGGCGTAGAAGCCAAAAAGTCATGTTTCTGTTTATAAAGACCACCTCCCATCTGCGGCGCCCAAAGCGCTGCCCGAGACCTTCCTCTTTGGTGAAAGAGGACCATGACGACATAAAACTCCTCCACGAGAGTCATCCCTGAGGTCATCGTGAAGACCCCACGCGCTGGCATGGACCGGCGCTTTAATCGATGGCGTACTTTGTCTACCTGTAGCCTACGTTCGTGGTTGTACTTCCCTTTGTCCCATTGTGGTTTCCATAACGTCCCATGAGGGATAAAGAGGTCCCACACTGCTATATAAGGGGAGGCCTGGCCAACTAGCAAAGGGTTCAAAGTTAGAAAGCCTAGACCACCATTGTACTATAAACCTCGTGAAGGAGTGCAATCCAGACAAGCAGGTGTAGGTCTTTACCTCGCCAAGAGGGGCCGAACCTGGGTAAACTTCCGTGTCACTCTCTATCATGCTCCTTCCATGGTCTCTCGCCAAGGTCACCGTAGTTTCGTTCAGTTCGTGTTCAGCCCCTGTCGTACTTGGCTTTGAGAGACTAGACCCTGGGACAAATCTCCGACATTTGGCGCGCCAGGTAGGGGCTGAGGCGCGTTGCTCGTTTAAGCTTCACTGACATGGCTGATACTCGTGAGGAGCACGCCTGCCGCCGCTCTGCCATAGCCTTCACCGGGAACGATGTTGAGCCTGCCGGCAATGGCAGCCGTCATCGCGCTCACGCCAGCTCACCTAACCTAGGGCGCGGCAGGAAGGAGGAAGAGGCTTCCTCTCTGCACCCGTCCAGGCAGAACCAACCGTATGTCCAGAAATATGAGTTCGTATCCACGCACAAGTGCCCATCTCTGCAGGAGCTGCTTTGCTACATCCCTGATGATGGCACCCGGTATGCTTAGCTTGCCCGCGTCGCCAAGCAGGTGCAGGCGACCAGGGTCATGCCGGCTTCGTTCATCGTCATGCCGCCCCTGCCACCCATTCCCGCGCAGCGGAAGGTTCCCTAGTGGCTCTGTAACCCAACACCAAAAGAGGCACATATCGCAATCGCACCCCGAGCGCAGCTGGTGGACCTCCACCACCCTCTCACGGCGCGTCTTCATCGAACATCGCATGCACCGGGCTGAGCTGCCAGATCCTCCACGGGTCCAGAGGACGCTGATGAGGACATGATCACATGCTCGTTGGGAGACCCCCAAGCGGAAGGTATGATGCAGTCTAGAGTAAGTTTTCCCCTAGTATAGAACCAGAGTTATTGAACCAGTAGGACTTCGTAGTCTTGAAGAAGGTTGCTTTATCAACGGCGCCAGAAAAAGCACTGTTGACGAGGCGTGGAACATGCACACAAGCACAAAATCTCTCTTACCCCAACTTTTTGGAAGGTTGTCAATCTTCCGGTCTTGCTGAAAATAGGCGAATTAAACGTATAGAGTCTTGGAAAACAACAAAAGTAAAAACAGGACATCAAATAAACAAGGATGAAAGTGCTTAAAAAAAGGTTTGTAATATGAGGAAAATAGAACCGGGGGCCATAGGTTCACTAGTGGTGTCTCTCTAAAGAAAACAAACATGCTGGGTGAACAAATTACAGCTAGGCAATTGACAAATCATGAACGTATAACAATACTATTATGACGAGATAAAGTTCATGGGTTCTAACATTGTAGGTATTACAACAAGGCATATGGATCGCTGTCCAGCATGCATCCATATCTAAATATCCACCTCAAGAAATCTATCCAGCAAATCCCTTGGTATTAAGTTGCAGGAACGAAGTCATTGATATGTGTGGAACAGACCTATGCATTAAGATCATTACATAATGTAAGCAGTGGTTCCCATCCGTAGACATGAGCACCGATGTTTTCTCCCTAGTGTCAACAACACCCCCCCCCCGCACGTTTATGTCACTCGAGCGTAGGAAATAAGGATGCATGAACCCACTATCTAGTATATAAACCCTCTCTTGGAGGTGAAAACAACTACGTGCCCAAGGTAATAATAAACACCGGAGAGCATTGAAAGACAATATTAAAACTCTCTACAAATATAAGTGCAACATCTCATATTGACATGAACAAAATAATCATAATCTCATGGTTCATCGGATCTCAGCAAACACAACATGCACAATTACATAACGGTGGTGTCAGTCACGTGAGGTAGCTCACAAGACTCTAAACATGGAGGCATAGGGGAGAGAAAAACCATATAGCTACTTCTGTGGACGCGTAGTCCCGAGATGAAATACTCGCGCATCTGTCCGGAGGCGATTATGGCGATGTAGAAGCCTCTGGTGACGACCCCCCCCTTCTCCGGCAGGGTGCCGGATCAGGACTCCAGAAGCCCTAGATTGGACTTTTGAGGTGATGACGCCTCTCTTTATGTTTCCTGGAAAATAACTCCGTCCCTGATGATTTTAGGATAAAAGTCAATTTATAGGTGAAGGCGGGACGTGAGGCGGTGCCGGGAGTGTCACACCCCAGTTTTTGGAACCTTGTACTGTAGTTCAAGGAGACAAAAATGTGGGGCAACAATTTTTTTTAAACAGCAACATTTTTGCCTGAACCAAAATTGTGTATGTGACAAGAATCATATATGCAATGCAAGACTTGTTTCATTTTAAAACCAATACCAAATTTTCCTGAAAGCACTTTCATGATTTTGCCCAGATGTTTCCCCGATGTTACTTGAGTGGCTTTTATTCCAAGAATTGGATCATGCTTTCTTGTATCTTGAAATAAACTTTTAGCTTTGTTGGATCCAAGAAAACAAAATTTCAAAATGATTTATGGAAGTTTTCTTCTAAGTTTTCTATAGAAACTATTCCCTGAAAATATAGCCAAGTACCTGTTTTCCACACTTGTTTTCACTAGGCTATCATATTCCATTTTGTGTTTTTTTACTTGTGTTTGTTCCTTGATATATGGACTACAAATCCATAAGATTGGTTTGGATTTTGGAATAATAAAAACAATCATTTGCTTGTTGTTTTTGTGGAAGAAAAATAAGACAGAAAAAGGCATTTTTAGAAAACAGAGAAAAACAGAAAGTACCTCTTTTCCCATTATGTTTTCATAGCCTTCCACTATTCCAAATTTGTTTTCAAAAGAAGTTTATGAAATTTTAAAACATGTTTAACAAACTCCAATTTGGAATTCATTTGGTCTCTGAAAACATTCTGAACTTTTTGCCCATTTCTTCTGTTTTCCAACACTTGGAAAAATTGCTAAGTGTTAACTGAACTTTTCTGAATTTTTAGAAACAGTTGTAGTTACAAAGTTGGACAGATGTTCTCATTGCCTTTTATTGCAAGTTTGGAAGTGGGACCTTGTCTTGGGTGTTGATCATTGTTTGGACTCGACATTGGATCCTTTGCTATGCTTCTAGAAGACCTAGGGAGAGAGAGTGCAAGTGAGAAAGAGAGGAGGACAGAGCTGAGGTGGCATGGCATGGGTACACATGCTTTGACCAATATGGCCATGTTGTGGATCCTCCAACCCCCAAAATCCACCAATAGATTGCCCCCAACCCCTCCTTTCTCCTTGACATGAACCCATGGCTTGCACTGTCACAGACATGCCCCAGGGCGCCCCCATGCCGCTGCCTAACACCCACCCTAGAGGACCCCTTTTCCACAACCAAAATGCCGTAAGTTAAAGCCCTCACGAGCATGTCCCTCTCGCCACTATGCTCCCACACATCCCCACCCTCGCCTTGAGCAAAAGAAAGATCTCTCGAGCCCTCAGTGAGCTCCACTGGAACTAGATCGCCGCCGGCCACCGTGTGTGTGCCCGAGGTGGTGCACATCAACCCAACCCCTCCCACCTCTCATACTCACCGCTGTTGTGTTCCCCGTAGCGAGTAGAACCTCCCTGACATGCCCTCTGGTTCCCTCGTTTGCAGGGCGGGCCTCACCGTCGACCTCGCCGCCGCGGCCTCACCGTCGCCCTCCACCGTTGTAAGTCGCCACCGATGCCAAAGTCCATGCCCCTCGACTCCCACAGGCCACAACATCTCCCCCGACCCCGCGCCACCCCTCGCCGTCGCCCCACGGTGAGCCTCTGGCCATCCCTGTTTTTCTGTTGTGCGGATAGCAGAGAGAGAGGAAGAGAGGAAGAAGAAAACCCCAGGAGCGTTGATCTAGAAATCAACAGCTCCCGTTGAACCAAGCAGTTTCCCGCCTGCACGCGTGCGCCCAGCCTGCGTGGGCTGCCTTTGCCGCTTAGATGGGCCGCGCGCAGTGAATCCCAGCCCGTTCACTCAGTTCGTTTTTATTTTAAATTTTTGCAGAAACATGTGTGTTTACTTTTGATCTGTTTAAAATAGTTTTATTTCTAGTTTAATTATACAAATTTTTGTGGCAGTGTAGTGATATTTTCATAACTATCTCCAAGTGGTAGATCCATGGTTGCACTTTTATTTTTAAAACGGAAATTAAAATTCAAGAGAGTATCTGTTTAACCATTTTGAACATAACTTGTTGGATCTGTATCCAAATGGATCAAACCAAGTTTTTTTGAGTTGCTAGTGAGTAGATCTATCAGTAGGGCTTGACATCACATCAAGGAGAGTTACCAAATGGAAATGCCATCCATTTTGGTAAATGACCAGTAGGCATTTCTATGATTTTTAGAGAGATTTTAAAAATGATTTTTGATGTGAATCCAATTGGATGAGTTTGTGCATGACTATATCTATATAATCCTAGTTTTAATTAATTTTTAGAGCTCTATATTATTTTTGGTGAGCATGTTTAGATACATCAGCTTCTCTGTTTTTCATAGATCTTGTGTATTTGTTTCTGATTAAATGTTTGATTGTTTGAAACTTGTTTGCTAGCATGTATAGACGTGTTAATACATTTTATTTGGTTTTTTTTCTTGCAGTACAACTACATTAGGAAGTGTGTACATGTTTGGAAAACAAATAGAAATGGGATTTCTCTAGTATAGTTTTCTAGTCTATGTGATTGAATCGTTTTGTGTGAGCTAGATTTATTATTTTCTTTACCTAGGTTTTTAATGATGATGTGTTGGATCCATTACCATTTTGGTACTATTATTGTGATAGTAGGATCTCTGTTAGCGTACATATCATTTTTTAGAAATGCATGTGTAGCATTAGTTAGTTTGTTTTCACTAAGTTGTTTTCACTAGTATGATAGTTGTGTGAGGAATGCTATGATAGATTATTCTTGTCAAGTGTGACCAGAGGGCTTTGTTACCTCTTAATGCCCTGTATTTGTGGGGCCATAACCCACTGGTCCCATTGCATTTTGGTTAGGAATACAATTCCCTACCATGCACTTGTTTGTTAGTGACACATAATGTTATATATGTTTGTTTAGCATTTTCCACCAAGGAAAGTATAGTTTTACTATACTTTTTTTGTTGAAGTGATAGTATTACTTTGGGACTACTAGTATGTTTAGTTGTGGTGCACTTGTTAACATAATGTTCCCTTAGGAATATCATGTTAAGAAGTGTTTCACTATTGTTTTGCTTCCATTGAATGTTGTTTGCAAATAGAATTATATTTTCCTAGTGAGTGGTAGATTATGTGTGGATAGATTTCCTTGAGTGTTTGGATTTTAGAAAGTGTTTGTTTGAGCTTGCCTTGAGTGCATGGCTACTGGTTGTATGGCTTGTACTTTGATTTGCTTGTTATTTGATTAAATAAAAAGCATGATTATTAGACTTGGTTTGCTCTTGCTAGGTAGTTGTTCTCGTGGAATTATTTTATTTGCTTACTAGCATGTGTAAGTTGTATGTGTTGTTAGTAAGTATGTATATTCTTGTGTGCTTGTTAGATAGAATGCATTTTTGCAATGTTGTTTGCTTCTCTATTGGTGTACTAGTGTTGGCCACTAGATATTATGGCTTACCCTAGTAGTGTTGTTCTTCTATTACATGGTAGTATGTTTATCCTAGCATGTTTAGGATGTTTTCACTTCTGTTATTATGCCATGACTTATTGATTTGCTAGTGCCTATAGGTCGTACAATACTTTTTTTCTTATAGCATGCTTGTGCCAAATTCTCATACTAGTATGCTATTAGTGCACCCCTATCATTATGTTGTTTTCTAGCTTTGTTATCTCTTGTGAGTATTGTGCTTTAGAGTGTGTTTTATGACTTGTTACCATTGGTTGAGCCACTGGTTTGTTTGGTTATTTCATGATTGATGGATTCCTTAGCTTTAGGGGTAGACCTAAGCATAGTCAGTAACTAGCTTTTTCATCTGCGGTATGTTTGCTTGCTGTTTGGAATTTGTCTGAGTGTTTACCTTAAGCGTGAGTATGGTACTTATGTTATGGTTATGTTTAGTGGTATCTTGTTATCTATGCTTAAGGTTAGTGTTAAACTTGTTTACTGAGGATTGCACGTGCTGTTGTTTATACCCACTGCCATGGGTATTGTTTGATTGATTGTTATTACTTTAGTAGTCTCAGCTTTGTGACCCCCCCAAGCTATATTTTTAGCTTCTTAAATATCTTGGTATGAGCGTGGTACACCCACTCCCTATATGATATTTGAAGTTGTGGAATATGGTTTCTCAACCATATGTATTCCTGACGATAATTTTGTACCCTGAAAGTTTGTGAGATAGTTCTCTCGATAACTTTCTGAGTGATTGCGCTAGTATAAGTTTGCTTGTGGTATGTGTACTTGTGTTATTTGTTGCATTCCTTAGTTCTGAGTGTGTGTATTTATTCTTTTACGATGTTAGGAAACGAAGAAGAAGAATAAGAAGGAGTTGTGGAGTTGTGTGTCAAGTTCAATGATGAGGGGGCAACCGCTCTGATACTAGATGATGAGGGGTTGACCTCTTGGGTGGCCCGATCTTCACGAATTGACCAAGAACATGAAGAACGAACGATAAACATAAAGAACACGAAGGGGATCGGGGGGAAATCATGGAAGAATCAAGGGGGGAAACGTGGGGGAATCAAGGGGAGATAACTAGGAAGAACCGAAGAACCCAAATCGTCTGTCAACTCGACCCCGAGGGTCGCCTACGGAACGATCGATCCAACTGAACTCACCTTGATTGAAACCGCTTCACACCCGTGGCCGGTCCACCACGCCAATAGAACCTCAAGGATTAGTTGAGGCATATTGGGCAATTCCTCACTGGATCCCAAGGGGACAGGATAGGTAATTGAGGTGAATCTTGATACGATCCTAGATACACATCATAGGAGTAGCCTCACAAGAGGAGTCACCTCACAAGACGGATACAAGGGCAAACCCCTAAGTTCTCAAATCATCCCTATTCTCTAGATCTAGCCAACGGAGTCCTTATATAGCCAAGGGGTAGGTGGAGGTGGAAAAGGGGGCATTTCCCCTCCTTTGGGGGCAGCAACAGGGGGGCATCCTGGGAGGCCGGCCTGGCCGGCCCCTGAGGCCGGGGTGGGGCAGCATCCAGCCGGCCTCGTCTTCTGGCGCGCCGGCCTGAAGCCGGGGTGGGAGAGAGGGGTAGCCGGCCTAGGGCCTGGGTGGGAGAGAGGGGCAGCCGGCCTGGGGGGGCGGTCCGAGGCCGGGGTGGGGGCGGACCCTTCGGGGGGTGCCCGGCCTGGCGCCTGGAGGAGCCGGCCTGAGGCCGGGCTGGAGGCCGGCTCCCTCTGGATGGTGGCCGGCCTGGAGGTGGGAGGGGCCCGGCCTGGCTGGGGGTTGAGGCCGGGTCCCCTGTTTCTACCCTTTCTCCCTCCTCTCTTCTCCTTTCTCGATGCCGTCTTCTTCCCTTCCTAGTAGCTTCTTGACCATCGTCTTGGGCATGTTCTTGAGCATCACGGGCATCGTCTTGGTCTCCATGGTGTGATCCAACCTAGGCATGAAGAGGGGCATTTCATGAGGTAGCGCACCATTCACCAAGTCACTGAAAGAATAGAGAGATAGGTGTGAGTTCACCTTGTCCGGTAGCGATGTATGGCTTGGTGGAATGGGGTGGGATGCATCATCTCCCCCCCCCCCTTGGAAAAGAGTCGCCGTCGACTCTTGGTCCATCCTTTCGTGAGCGCTAGAAGGAAGGTTGACGACGAAGATGTCATTGAAGTTGAGCCGCTTATGGAAGGTCATGCCACGGTAGGCTCGTAGCAGGGGTAGTCCAAATGTGATGACGATGTTAAAGTGGTCGTCATTGGTTGGGTGAGGAAGATCTTGAAAGGCGGTGTAGTCGTTGAAGTTGAGCCTCTTGTCGAAGGTCATGCCAAGGTATACTCGTGGAGGGTGTAGTCCAAAGGCGATGACGATGTTGAAATGGTCCTCATTGGTTGGGTGAGGAAGATCTTGAAGGTGGTGTAGTCGTCGTCAAAGAGCTCAAGAGTTGGGTGCTCCATTGGTTCGGGAGAGGTAGATTGTAGATGAACTTGACATAGTGGTTGCACGCCACATTGCTTGCATTGTTGTTGATTCGATTGTCGAAGTCCATGTACATCTTGGCGGTTGGTATGTAGTCGTTGTGGTCATTGTCGTTGACGCGTTTGTTGAACTCAAAGTGCGTCTTGACGATTGGTATGTAGTCGTGGTAGTCATTGTCGTTGACGCGCTTGTCGAACTCCAAGTACATCTTGACGTGTGGGATGTAGGCGTAGAAGGCGTTCTCGTTGATGCGCTTGTCGAACTCCATGCACATCATGACATTTGGGAGGTAGGCGTAGAAGGCATTGTCGTTGACGTTCTTGACGTACTCCATGCACATCTTGACATGTGGTATGTAGGCGTAGAAGTCGTTGTCGTTGACGTGCTTGTCGTACTCCATGCACATCGTGACATGTGGGATGTAGGTGTAGAAGACGTTGTCGGTGATGTGCTTGGGAAGCGTTGTGTAGATCTTGACTTCAGGGATGTGGATGGAGAATGCATTGTCGTAGAAGCTCTTGTCAAACTCCATGTGGATCATGACGAGCGGAATGTACTCCTTCCAAGTCTTCAAGTCGGTGTTGACGTTCATGCGGTGTGGAGAGAATTGTATGGTAAATATTCCATGAGGTCTAGCATGCTTGATAGAGTCACCAAATCTCTGCAAAATAGACAACAAAGATGGAGAAAGAGTTGGTAAGTCGTTAGTGTCAATAAGCACAAATTGGGTTTTGCTCTCAACTCTCTTTTGGTGGCTATCACGGCGATCCCGCTAAGAACACTCATGCTTTTTCCACTCATGATGGGCTTGTGGCTCTCACTCACGTAATGGTGGATCTCTCTCTCACCACTCATCTCACTAGACGCTTGAGAAGGGACACTAGAAGGCTCCAAAGTCTTGGCACTTGAGGTGTGCGGTTTTTTCGAAGTCGTTGCATTGCTTGGAGTCGGTAGTGTCGTGGCATGTGGCGAGGAGGACTTGATCATCTCGTCTCTTGGGTTGATCTCCAAGTGTGGAATGTTGGGCTTGCTTGGAGGAGGAGGTAGGGTCATGGCTTGTGTCGAAGAAGGCTCAATCATCTCCGTGATGTGGTAGTGTAAGCCATGCCTTGTAGCATCCTCAAGTGGTTGATGATGATGACGATGGTGATATCCTTGGCTAGAATGGTGGCTTGAGTGTTGCCTTGTGGAGGTTGGGATGAGGTGCTTGGAAGTCAAGTTGAGGGTTTCACCCAATTCGTCGCTACCTCCATCAATGATAGATGTGCCATTGACTCCGGCTCTAGAGAGGTTACATCGTTGGTAATGTCCATCTTGAGGAGAGGTGTTAAGAACTCGTGTCACCACTCGCGATGAATTCTTCTCCTCGTTGCAATATACGCTTTCGTCACCATTGGTTGGCATGTCCAAGGAATTAAGAGCAAGTTGGTGCAAGGCATAGTATTGTCCTTCACTCATGTAGTCACGGTCAACATCTTGGTTGACAATCGTGATCATCTCATTGTTGGCCTTAGAAGCGCTCTTGTGGATGGTTGGAGTTGTTACTTGTGTCATCGGAGACGAAGGAGAATGCCTTGGAGAAGTTGGCAATGTATGAGTCCCTTTCACACGGTCACATGCATCAACGTCTTTATCATGGAGTGGTGGAGTGGTATGCTCATGCACATGGTGATGTCGATCTTGTTTCATGGGAGGAATAGCTTCGCACTCGTGATGTTTTTGTTGCACTTGTGGCAATGAGGGAAGCTCATTCTCTTGATCATGAAGGCCATAGTCCTTCCTCATAGGATGTCGCACATTGTGGATGAGTAATGATGTCGGTGGTGAAGTGAATCTCGCCTCATGTGTTGAAGAAGGGATAGGATCATGACATATATGGCGATGTAGGCCTTGCTCATGTGCTTGATCATGGAGTCCATATTCCTTCCTCAAAGTATGTTGGACATGGAGGTTGTGGGTGGGTGTTGGTGGTGAAGTGTCTCTTGCCTCTTGCCTTGATGAAGTCGGGGTATCATAGTGTCCATGGCGAGGATGTTCTTGTTCCTTGTCGATGGCGGGGTGCGATGAGAAGGCACATTGTTGGTGATGATGAGGCGGAGGCTCCCATTCCTCATGTGGATGATGACGCACATGTTCTTGATCCTTGGAACATTGAGGCAAAGGGAGCTCAAGTTTGTGTCTTCATGGTCTTGATGGTGTCGCTCATGTGGGTCGTCATCGAGGAGAGGAGGTGAAGAATCATGGATAGCATCTCTATTTGCTTGTTGTTGACGAGGTCGCTCATGTGGGTCCTCATAAAAAATAGGAAGTGAGAGGTCATCTTCACTTTCTTGTTGTTGACGTGGTCGCTCATGTGGTTCCTCATCAAATATAGGAAGTGAGAGATCATGAGTAGCATCCATACTTAGTTGTTGTCGATGGGAGAGCTCATTGGGGTCTTCATCAAATATAGGGAGTGAAGTAGCATGTTGAGCATTCCCACTTTGTTGGTGTCGATGGAGGCGCTCATTGGGTTCTTCCTCAAAGATAAGGAAAGACAAGTCATGCAGAGCATTCTCACTTGCTTGATGTTGAGGAGGTCTCTCATTTGGGTCTTCATCAAAGATAGGCGGTGGAAGGTCATGTGGGTCATCCTCATTGGCTTGGCGATGGCGGTCATGATGGAGAGGATGGCACCAGTGGTCATTGTGGTGAAGTTGTTGGAGGCATGCTTCGCGGCATCCACTACAAGCAATGTTATGGGCACCTTCTTGATAAGGGTCTTTGTCTTGGTGGTCATTGTGGTGGTGACGCACATTTTTCCTTGGAAGCCTTGAATGTGGGCAAGAACCATCCACGAAGTCATGTAAACCATAGTCATGAGTCAAGCTTTGAGAAGGTGGGTGATGATGTTGTTGAAGATCCGGTCGTAGAGGGTGAACTTGAAGAGGGTAACCACGGCCTTGGCGATGTCGAGGAGGTGGTGATGGCAAGCAATGCTCGAACCAATGTCGTCGCGGAACTTGTAGTGGAGGATGCGGTGAGGTGGTATCAGAGCCAGGTTTACCACTCTCTCCCATGTGTCGGTGATGATCATGGCGACGATCTTGGTGATGAGCTTGTGGTGGATTGCTCTTGCGTCGTGACTTGGAGGCCAATGATGATCCATGGCGGTTGGCGAGGATGGCCACGTTGCCGTCGATACTCGCCATGTGATCATTGAATCGAGTGTGATGAGCTTGTAGTTGATGATCCAAGCGCTCCAATCCGTCACGAGCAAGTTGGCAAAGACGAAAGTGTTCGTGGCGGTTGACGAAGTTGTGGCAGGCGTTGCTGTTGAAGAAAGAGGTTCCTTGATCTTCCAAGCTCGGCCTTGTGGATACTCCTTCCCTAGCCATCTCAAAACCACACAAGGGTGATATGAAGAAATGGATGTCACCCTTACCCAACGTTACCTTTTTTGGTCGTATTGAGGCTAGTGGACGAGCCTAGGTGTAGGGCGGTATGTCAAAAGTGAGTCCAAAAATATCGAAAGAAAACCGCAAACGACAACACACATACTATATGTGGAATGCAAATGGGTGAGAAAAGTGGCGAGGAAAAACAACAAATCTGAGGAAAAGTTTGTTGTAAAACGTGCATAAGAACCGAAAAGAAAAGTTAGCGCGAAAACCAATCCTAGTGGAGGAAAATGATACGGTGGAAACTAAAATGGAACACACACACACAAGGGATAAATGGGGTTAGTGCGGCCAATGGACGAGCGGAGACGAAATGTACCTATCGAAGACTAAGCTCAATGCCACACCAACGCAAGGAGGACGCTAGCTCAAACCGCAATGTACAAGAGGCAACAAGATTCGCACCGTGGAAACCGGTCACTCTGTTTTCTTTTGCGATGCGAAGCTACACGTTCCTACAAGTGATAGCAATTGGCATTGATCTTTTGCTTCTTTTGGCTGTTTTTGCTTTTTCTCCTTTTTTTGATTTTCTGTTTTTGATGATCATTCCGAAATGCCAATGCCTACTCGAAGCTATTCTCTCACAAGCGCTAAACTTGCACTCTCGGTGCCACTAATGCGATGCCAAGTGATGTAAAAGAGCTAGTCCAATTAGGAAAGGTACACAAAGAATGAGGTTAGTTCAAGCGGAAGAAAGTTATACCTAAGCGGTGGATGATCTCGGACTTGCGGCCGGTGGATGTCGATGTCGTGTTGATCCGTTGATGTAGTTGCGTAGGCGATGTTGTTGGCGACGCGTAGGAACTTGTTTCACTCAAATCAGAGCAACGACGACGAAGAAAAACAAGTTACAAAATCAGTCCAGAAATCGAAGAGCAGAGATTTTCTGTGATTCTTGCTCAAATTCGAAATTCCTTCAATCAAGAATTTTTTTGCAAAAATTCGAGAAAAGTGGCTGAATAGAAAGGTGGGGAATGGTCTTCGGAAACAAATCCACGTATCAAATCCACGAAAAACGCAACAAATCCATAGATCGGTCGAAATCCCTTTTGGCTATTTTTGGTGAAATTTTCGAATTTATGGTGGAAAGAAGACAAATTGGTGGAAAGGAGGGTAGTGGGGGTCGAATTCGTGTCAATCTAGCTCTGGATACCGGATGATGAGGGGTTGACCTCTTGGGTGGCCCGATCTTCACGAATTGACCAAGAACACGAAGAACGAACGATGAACACGAAGAACACGAAGGGGATCGAGGGGAAATCATGGAAGAATCAAGGGGGAAACGTGGGGGAATCGAGGGGATATAACTAGCAAGAACCGAAGAACCCCAAATCGTCCGTCAACTAGACCCCAAGGGCCGCCTACGAAACGAGCGATCTAACTGAACTCACCTTGATTGAAACCGCTTCACACCCGTGGCCGGTCCACCACGCCAATAGAACCTCAAGGATTAGTTGAGGGAGATTGGGAAATTCCTTACTGGATCCCAAGGGGACAGGATAGGTAATTGAGGTGAATCTTGATACGATCCTAGATACACCTCATAGGAGTAGCCTCACAAGAGGGATACAAGGGCAAAGCCCGAAGTTCTCAAATCATCCCTATCCTCTAGATCTAGCCAATGGAGTCCTTATATAGCCAAGGGGTAGGTGGAGGTGGAAAAGGGGGGATTTCCCCTCCTTTGGGCGCAGCAACAGGGGGCCGGCCCCTGAGGCCGGGGTGGGGCCGCATCCAACCGCCTCGTCTTCTGGCGCGCCGGCCTGAGGCTAGGGTGGGAGAGAGGGGTAGCCGTCCTGGGGCCGGGGTGGGAGAGAGGGGAAACCGGCCTGGGGGGCCGGCCCGAGGCCGGGGTGGGGGCCGGACCGTTCGGAGGGGTGCCCGGCCTGGCACCTGGAGGAGCCGGCCTGAGGCCGAGGTGGAGGCCGGCTCCCTCTGGATGGGGGACGGCCTGGACGTGGGAGGGGGCCGGCCTGGCTGGGGGTTGAGGCCGGGTCCCCTGTTTCTCCCCTTTCTCCCTCCTCTCTTCTCCTTCCTCGATGTCGTCTTCTTCCCCTTCCTTGCTAGCTTCTTGACCACCATCTTGGGCATGTTCTTGAGCATCACGGGCATCGTCTTGGGCTCCATGGTGTGATCCAACCTAGGCATGAAGAGGGGCATTTCATGAGGTAGCGCACCATTCACCAAGTCACCGAAAACATAGAGAGATAGGTGTGAGTTCACCTTGTCCGGTAGCGATGTATGGCTTGGTGGAATGGGGTGGGCCGCATCATTCAAGCTACTTCAAGTGTTTTGGTAACATGAAAGTTGGTGAGATAGTTTTCTCAATAACTTTTGAGTGTTTGCGCTAGTATAAGTTTGCTTGTTGTATGTGCTGCTTGGTTTAGTTGTTTGGTCTTTAGTTCTGAGTGTGTGTCTTTTATTCTTTTACGATGCTAGAAAACAAAGGAGAAGAAGAAGCAGTTGTGGAGCTGTGCACCAAGTTCAAGCTACTTCAAGGCTAGGGACACAAAGAGTTTTAAGGAAAGCCATCCTGACGCTTGCTGTTACTACACTTATCATTATCTATCATGCATGTTTTACTTCCGAAAGTTTTACAAAAAGTTTGATTACCAAAAACTATTTTTGAGTGACTACTACTAGTATTAACATTATACTATTACTATGCCAGTAGTTGATACTTGGTGTTACCAAGCCCATAGCCACCATATGGTATTTATTACCATCCCAAAAGTATAAGTCCCTAAGTGGACACCCTAAAAACGTGTTTTTGCAAAACAAAGGTTTTATGGAAAAACCGGTGGAAAGGCTGAGCCTTATCCCCTAGAGGAATGTTGAAGTGGTCATTTTTGGGGAAAAGGTGTTTTACAAAAATGGCACATAACCTAGTCTTCGCCGGACAACCTTTACCTTACTGCCACCCTACCTCAACATGAGCACGGGGCTTAACTTGAAGTTTGTTTTTGTTAGTGTGTGTTCTATCTCAATTTGCTATAAGGGTCGTCGTGCCCTCAAACCGATTGTCGCTAGGAGGGGAATACGCGACATAAAAAGTGTGGGATTAAGTTCCCCTCCGGTTGTAACAGTTGGGTCCCTGCCTTGGCGCTGGTGGACAGGATGCCGGTGGAATCAGGCCCAACTGAAGAGATAGGCATATTCTAGCTTGAACATAGTGGATGGTTAGGATTGGTTATCTGATGCTTACATACTGTTGTTACAGTCCGTGGTTTTTCACGGCGGATGTACTGAATCTGGTGGGTTGTGTACACCTTTGCAGAGTCAAACTATTCTGAATAGCCGCGTCCTCGGATATGGACATTTGAATGGCCATGTAGCTAGCATTGTGTCAATGTTTCCAAAAAGGATGTTTTGAAAAGGAGTTGGAACTTATGAAGTATTGAAAGGAGGAACCTTGTACCGTAGAGGTACCGTTGATGAAAATCCAGAAGTTGTTTTACAAGAAGTTTTGCAAAGAGAAAACTTTCTTTTAGCAAAGTTTTACAAAACCTCTTGTACCCGTGATATCTACAAGAAAAAGAAAACTATATTATTTTATTTTGAAGTATCTTCTTCAACAAAGATACAGAGATTTTCAAAATCAACTATGATATATCTTTCATATATCATGGATAGTGAACCCTATGTATAGCCTACCTACTACACCATATAAGCATACTCGCATTTGGTAAGGTACATGATGGGTGTCTTGCTGAGTACCTTCAAACGTACTCATATTGGTTTTGTCCCTGGTATTTACTTGCCAGACTTTGAGGAGAAGCCTCAAGAGGATATCTACGAGGAGGAGTACATCGCTGATGGACTTGCGAACTAGGATCGTCTCCCGGTCAGCAGCCTGTAGGTTACGTGACTTGGGCTCTACTATGTTTTGTTGTGTTTTAGTCTTCCGCTGTGTCTGTTGTGTGTTTTCCCTTCGTGGCAGTTTGTGTAGACTTGGTCATGTGACCATGATCCTTGTGTAAGTCTTGTTGTAAACGTGTAATGGATGTTGTATCTGAATGCCAACTTGATATGTTGATCACGACTGGTGTGATCTAGGATCATGAATGTATGCATATCGGAGGTCCTTGAACAGTGGTTCGGGGGTTCTTACAGGGAGCCCTGAGGGGCCCACCAGGCGCGGTCTAGGAGGGGCCACACTTAGCAGGCGCCTGGTGGCCTCCTGGCCCCCCTCAGGCTCCCCTTTGGACCCCTTCTTCGTTCCGGTAAAAATTGATCTCCATGGATTTTCATCCCTTTCTGAAAATATTTCCTTAAGAAATATTATAAAATAGAAAAACAGTAGAAAACAACAACTAGCCTGGGGCATCTTGTTAATATATTAGTCTATGAAAACATCCGGAAAACAAAAGAAAACATGTGGAAAACAAAAGGTATTTTATAGAAAACAAGCATGGAGCATAAAAAATCTAAAATCTAAAATATCTAAATGGGAGCAACCCACTAAGGCTAATTCTCTTAACATGCAAGCAGTCCAACTCAGCAAACCTGCACCCACACGTTCTCATCTATCCACGTCAGCAGCAGTTAGCAAATCAAGTTACCACACGGCTAAGGCCCATATCTATCAGCCCATTCTTATTTATCTCTTACATGCAGTAACCAAGCGTGGAAACTAAAAAAAAATGCAGTACCGAAGCGTTTGTCTAAAAAAAACAAAATGCAGTACCGAAGCGTTGATACGGCCATTACAGTGGAAACGAATCGCCGGCCGGGATTGTAACCGGAGAGGCAAGCAAGGGGCCGGCCAGTTGCCTTTTTATTCTCCTCCGCCCACCAGCCGCCTTCACCCGGTTCTCCGTGCCGTGGCTCACACATGGAGCCGCAATCAACCTACAAGCCCACCTACCTCGCCGCCGAGATTTAGGAGGAGCGAAGCCGTTTTTGCATCGCCAAAGGTTCCTTCGCATGTGCGAGTGCAGCCGTGTTTTACATCCGAGATAACGTGTGAATAATAGTGTGGATTTGTCTTCGTTTTATTGGGGCTGGTGGATTTGACCCACCATGTTCCGCATCTGTTCTCTTCTTGCAGCTTGGATTCGCTTAGGCAGTCTATGTAGCTATGCACGATCCGATGCACCATAGCAACAAAAAAAAAGGTTTTGCCTCTCAAATCCGCTTGAAAGTGTCCTTATGTTTCTTAATTACTAATTCTCTTCTACAGATTTTTTGTATGGACATATGCATTCCGTCCAATACAGTTCCCTGTAGGATCTGTTCTATTTCATTTCAGATTTACCTCCATTCAAAACCATTTATGTATTCTGATTGATTTCAACTCATCTTAAGGCATATGGTTAATTTGCAGGATGCCATCTGAATTCAGATCTGTCTTTCCATCTTATTTCAATAAAGCTATCAATCTAATCATTATGCTTATGTCTTCCTGGTGGGTTACCTTCATACAATATTCATAAATATCACAACATCATGGTAGCCCCTAATTCGAGTGTCACCGCTACTCTGCTCAACCATCTTCTCGCAGCTCCCCCTTCTCGCGGTGTCCGTTTCTATAAACTGATGGCAATATCATTGGTATCCCGCATAATTGCTTCTCTAGAGGTCTTTTGAAGCAGCACGAGTATTATTCAGTTTGGCAGTTCATCAGAGGTACACTTTCTTTCTTATGTTCTTGGTTTTAGTATCAGGGCCTGTGCTAGCCCACCTTTCACTAAATTCGACATGCGTATATTTGCTACTAAATTTATCCAGTTCAGAACTTCATCACCTGAGGTACAACTAATTAAAATGCATGCCTTTTGTACTTCAGCTTGAATTGTACAATTAAGTCTTAGTACAAACATGTCACTGGATGCATGTATTTGTTTTCTTAGTGTGCTTTGTGTTGGCCAAACCAATTTTTTTTTTTTAGAAATGGGAGCCTGTGCCCCGGCCTCTGCATCAAATCGATGCACACAACCGGTTTTTTATTAAGATAAGCAAACATCCAAAAGCATCCTAAGTTTTTTCCTTTCAATTAATTATCCTGATCAAATCATGAGAACATTTTTCCCTTTCATAATTCTAAGTTAACATTTGAAGCAATGTTGGTTAGTCAAAAAGCGGATTCCTTACCAGTATTATGGTCGCTTCTTATTTATATTTCTCAAATCTTTGACAAAATTGTCAATGCAATCGGTTTGTGTTCATTTACTCTAATTTCATTGAAGCAAAAAGTGGATTCAAGAACTAATTTTGTGATGGTGACTCAGTCTGCACTATATACCACTGGTACAAGAACATCCTAAGACGATTTCTCGGTGGAACAATTATCTGAACTTCCTAAGACATATCCCTGATTATAGCTTCTTCTGTTTTCTACACAGTTGGTGGCCAGCAAATGCCCATATTTCTATAATGTAGTTTCATTTTCAAGAATCGGTTTACCTTATAACAAGCACTACCTATACAACTCTGGTCTCTACTAAATTTTTTTGGTGCAGATTAGAATCTTTTTTGTACGGCCCTAACAGAGCACTGGGTTTACCGTATAACGAGCACTTCATAGTTCTTATGCAGCTCTGACCTACTCATTCTGCTTGGTCGAGCTTTTAAGGCTGATTGAGGTTAGAGCCAGAAATTGAAGGATTTTAAGCCTGAGTTGAAATCTGAATCTCAGGACAGATGAATGTATATTGCATTTTCTTCTAAAACTGACCGTTTGGCCTGTTGAGTTTGACAAATTACCACACCTCTTTTTATGCTGCCGGAGGATAAATTGATCAGCCGTGATGAATAAGTGTGATGTCTTACATTATATAGTTGTAGAACTGATGGTGAGGGAATGAATTTGCTTCACAAAGATCGACACAATATTTGTTACCAGTTTTCATTGTTGGTCAATTTTACCGTTGTATTTTTTCATAATTAATCAAAACATACCATGTCTTTCTATATTGGTAAAGTACATATTTTAACTAAAATAATTAGAAATGAACTCATGAAAAGTTCATTCAAATAATTAAACCCTCACTATTTTCTATTGTAATTTTTGGCTGATGTTCCCGCAGCAACGCGCGGGGAATCATCTAGTTATAGAGATGTTTGCAACGTATCAAACTCTCATGTTGGCATCGAGCGCCAGCGCGGGCAGCAGGCCATCAAGGATATTGCCAAACCAGGCCACAACAATAGCACTGTCTCTCTCGGCAAGATCGTCGCCTACAACGGCGACTGCCTCACGTTCTCTTAGGACCTGCGCGAGGTGGTGTGGCCCGTCAAGTCCAACGCATAGCTGCCGATGCGCTACGATGGCACCACCCCTCCCCTCAAATTTCAGCAACTCTACAGCTTGGGCATCCAAGCCTGAAAGGGAAACGACAGGTGCATGGGCAGCTGGCTTCCTATGGGACTCAAGGGCGTGTCCCTCACGTGGCTGATGAACCTCCCCATGGGATCCATATCCTCATGGGAAGAACTCTACGTGCAGTTTGTCACCAACTTCAAGGGGTCGTCCGAGCACCCCTCACCGCCAATGATGTCTGTGCGGTGCGCTAGCATCCCGACAAGACTCTCTGCAAGTACATCCCGCATTTCAGCCAAATCCGCAACAAATTACCACGCATCATAGACAAGGTCATCATCTCTTCCTTTTGTCTGGGTGTCACCAACGAGCGCATGCTCGAGAAGCTCGGCATCCGGATGTGTTTGAATCAGTGATCGAGCTCTTTGAGATAGCAGACAAGTGCTCCAAGGCCTAGGAGGGAGCGTCTTCCAGCACAATGATCTCAACGTGGAGCCAGACGCCACGATAGACAAAACCAAGTGCAAGTCCAAGACCAGGGACTCCAAGTGCAACATCACTCCCACGGTCCTCATCGTGGAGCCCGAGCAGAAACACGATCGCGGAGAGGACCTCGCCAAGAATAGCCAGCACGCCTCACAGAAGGATAAGCGCCTCTTTTGCATCCGCAAGATGCACTCCCACAACACTTAACATTGCTTAGAGCTCCAGAAGATCCAAGAGAACAAGGGCAACATGTCTCGCAGAGGAAACCGTAGCTCAGGCCACAGAGACGGACGTCGCAGCGACCAATGGGGCGGCCAACCCGACAATTACCAGCGTTGCAACAATGACTACAACCGCAACAACGACCATTATCGATGAAACAATGATGATTATCAGCGCGGTAACAACTACCAGAAAAAACCCCAGGACAACGCGGCCCAGCCATAACTTGGAGAGGGAAAGAATGAGAACCTACCAGAAGATAATGGGGGCTACCAAACTCTAGGCATTGGGGTGTGTATCCTCGTTGGGGCCCAAGCGTCACTCTCCAATCGCCAATTCAAGAAGTTCGCTCGTGAGCTTAATGCGGACCTTCCATCCATCAAGGCCTCAAAGCCTATCAGGTGGTTGCAATTTACGATCTCCTTCAACTCCAAGGATCACCCCAATTCCACAAGTACTATGGGAACCATCCCCCTGATCTGCAATCCCACTATCAACAACGTCGCCGTCACCAGAACCCTCATTGACGGGGGAGCGGGCCTGCACTGCTGGCCTACGCTGCAGAATTAAAAAGAAAATTGCCTACATAGTCCGCGAAGATCACTATGCAGACAACGAGGCATGCACATACATGCAAGGATCAGGATCACGACTCACCGGAAAACGAATTTGATGTAGTCGTAAAAGAGTTCTGAACAATCGTAGATCCTCACAACTAGGACTATTTGCACGGATGTCGCTAAGTCTTCCCTCATCAAGGATCACATATGTAATCCCTCTTATGGTGTGCATGCGTATGCTCGTGTCAACCCGTCACCGCTCAGCCGTCCCGGTCTCAACACCGAGAAGAGATACAGCTTTCCGGCATTGCTAGTTGGTAGCTCTAATCAACTGTGATTGGAGCTATTATGAATCTGGAAGATCTCAACACATCAGAGAGAAGACCTAATTAGAGCTACATCTAATCGGGAGGGTATAACTCAAAACCCAATTAGAAGAGGCTCTAATTCAATTAGAGGTCTCTAATTAGTCCCTCTAATTCTACTAGAGAGAGAGAGAAAGAGAGAGGGTTGAGAGCCAATGGTGTGTTTTGCTATGAACCTTTGGGTGTTTTATATAGTGGGAGGGATGAGAGACTTGCCAAAAGGGAGGGGAGTCCTAGTTGAACTAGGAGGTGGTTGCCGCACAGTGCCTCCTAGCCCAACTCGGATTGGGAGGTGGAGTCCTCCTCCACCTCCTCTCTCCCTTCCTATTTTCTCTTTCCCTTTTATTTTTCTCTTTTTCTCTCCAATAAAATCAGGAAGAATATAAGGACGATGAGTACCACTTGTGAATATAGTGGGTCCCACCTGGCATCCCCCTAGAATAGGGTTCCACCATGAGGGGGAAATATGCCTCCTCCCGGAACTTCTTCCTTATATGGAAAGTCCCCGAAACTCCTCCGGAACCACTTGACCCCTAAATATAAAATCATTGGTATTATCTAACGATGTTAGAAACTCATTTCTAACACCCCGAGAAATATCATGTCCTCCATTACCTCTCATATAAATTCTGCATAACACCGGCATATTTCTCTCTTATAGTAACTTCCCATGAAACCACTCTGATTGACACCGGACTTGTTTCTGTGATATTGCAACGACATCAAACATTCACAAAAACAATAACAACATATTATTTCTCGCAATGAAAGTTTGGCACGGCTTAAGCGTGTGACCCATAAAGGCTCGATAAAACGTAGGCATGTTCGGGAACTTACCGAAGAATAACCAACAGCGGGACCATGGACGTCCATGATGGCTCATGTGTGTTCCTGAAGAATGAGGGAAGCTCATAAGCTACTCATTGCACTTATTCCCTTAACATCACAATACCATCAATATCACGAGGTGGGACTATGTGATATGGTATGATCAAACTCTTCGATCATAACACATAAAACTCTTTTACCGATATCGTTCTCTTTATTCATCCATATCCTCGATGACATTGTGATAAATCACACTGTATTTGGCCAGACGATATATCATCGGTGGTACTGAGAGGGCCCAAAGAATGTATCTCTCCATCGTCTAGAAGAGTTAAGTACTAGTCTTGAACGATCTCAGTTCCATTACATTTTCTAGGTCACACCCAGATATCACCGTTATAATCCCCAGTTAAGGCAAGACGGTTAATGCTATCCAAAGTATAAATTTCAATCATTCGGTCACTATATTTCTCATAGTATAGTAATTATAGTCAATGTTAACTTCATATGTATTCGCTAAAATACATCATGATTGTTTAGTCTCTTTTAGCAATAACATACACTTGGGTTGGTTAAGTACTATTGTTACCCTAACAATAAACTCTTATGTTTTTCTAGACTTTCATCCAAGCCCATGATCAAGAAAATATGATCATCTCACAAACCATAATCTAATATTAGAGATAAGATTAGGAATTCTTGTTTGTTTATGTCTTCACACCCGCACAAAGATTTTTCTTTGAAAACTCACATTTCAAGTGCTATAGCGGTTGTAGCTTGATGACATACACTTAATTATAAACTTGGAGGTAGAATAATAACTAAATATTATTATCTCTAGGGCAATACCTCCAACATGAACGTGATCTCCATCACCACCTTCGAGAAGATGCACATGCCCTATGAGTGCCTGTAGCCGACGAGGCCATTCACGGGGACCAGTGATGGCTCCACCATGCCCCTGGGGAAAGTGCGCCTCCCCGTCATGTTTACAAAGTGCAAGAACTACCACGGAGTACATCGACTTCGACATGGTCCACATCAGCCTGCCCAACAATGCCATCCTAGGCTACCCAGTTCTGGAAAAATTCATGGTCATCACACACCACGCCTACAACATCGTCAAGTTATCAAGCTGCAGCGGAACTCTCACCATCTGCTGCGCTGAGAAATAATCACTATGCTCTATCGAGCACACCTACAAGTACGCCGTTGTGGAATTCCCTGCTGACGAGGACGAGTCAGGCTCAATCTATCCCCTCCAAGAAGAAGCAGCTTCTTGCGAAGGAGTGTGTGGCTACCAAGAAGGTGGCACCGGAAGCCAGCGGCTTGGGGGCTACCCTCACCATTGGGGCGAGCCTTCCTACAAAATAGGAAAGCGCGCTTGTTGCCTCCCTCAGGGCAAACACTGACATTTTCGCACGAACATATTCAGATATGCCCAATGTACGAGGGGAGGTGATTGAGCACCACCTAGTTGTGTGCCGCGGCGCAGGTATAGTGAAGCGAGAGGCACATCGTCAGGCACCGGAGTAACATGCTCTCATTATCGAGGAAGTAGAGGAACTCAAGGAAGCCAAGATCATGTGTGAGCCATCAAGGTTCAAAGTTAAAAACCCTAGAACACCGTAATGTAAACCTCATGGAGCAGTCCAATCCATACAAGTAGGAGTAGGTCTTGACCTCGCCAAGAGGGGCCAAACCTGGTAAACTTTTGTGTTACTCTCTGTCGTGCTCCTTCCGTGGTCTCTCGCCAAGGTCACCACAGTTTCGTTCAAATCGTGTTCAGCCCCATGTCATACTTGACTTTGAGAGACTAGTCCCTAGGACGAATCTCCGATAGTGTATATAAGTTTAGAATAAATGGGACAAGTGAATATAAGAAATGTGATCCCAAACCTCCAAGAAAGAAAACAATAGGAAAAAATTGTTTCGAATGTTTTCAAATACAAGCACTCGACAAACAAGGTCGTTGTCTAGTGTCATCTGTCGACCCACTCAGCAACACGTTTGTTGAGTGTGTTTGCAGCTACACCGAGAAAAACCGATACACTATTTTCCATCTATCTTTTTTAGAGGCATTCAGAAAACCTATGTCACATAGCGATAGCTGGTACTCCTGTGGTGAGTCTTTGTCAAGTGTCTAACTTAGCAAACACTCGACATACCCATGCTTCTACGAAGGCAGTAGAATTTCTTTCATTGATATATAAGGGGAAGAGAGGGGAATAGAGTACAAGTGACATGCATCCGACCTAAGACATTCTCAAGCTTAGACGCTTGAGAATATATCAGACGGATTCCTTGGGCATCCCCAACCTTGAGATTTTATCCCTTCTTTATCTTCTTTCATCGTCCTCTCTCGTGACACTTAAAACTTTCTTCACACAAAACTTCTCATAAACTTCGAAGAGGGGTTAGTACTCATTAAATTAAATCCACTTTGGTACCATAGAGACACATTGCAAATACTAAATTTAATATTAGCTACCATTACTAAGTCTTATTTGTGGCTCTCCACCCCTAGAGGACCACAATCAACACTTGTAAAAGAGATAATGAAAATAAATAATGTTTTTCCCAAGAAAATTTCCTTGATGGGGTGAACAGTGGCTAATATTAAATTGAGAAAGGTGATGTAGCGTAGCAGGAATTTTCTCCCTATTTTTTAGACCAAAGTGTATGAACCAGTAGGACTTAGATATGTATAGCAAAGAGCCATACACCGTTTATTGACATGGACCTACACACAACACACAAAATCCCTTTGCCCCAATGTTTCAGGAAGTTTTTCAAGCTTTCAGTCTTGCTAAAAACAAATGGATTAAATGTATAGAGTAAAAAATAGTTATGAAAACTATGAAAGTAAAATGGACCAGCAAGCAAGTAATGATTGAAAACTAGTAAACAAGGTTTTTCATCAATCTAAAAGAATGGACCGGGGGCCATAGTTTCACTAGTGGTGTCTCTCCAAAGAATAACAAGCAAACATGTTGGGTAAACAAATTACAACTTGATAGAATTGCAACAACAATAACTATGACAAAGCAAATTTCATTGTGATATTCATGTAGCCATTACGTCAAACATATACAGACCGTAATCCAACTACATCTATAACTAATAATGCATCTTGAGAGTGCTTCTATGCTTGCCTCTTGTTGGTATTAAGTTACAAAGCAACATATAATTGCATTAATCACAATACATAATCTAAGAAATATTCATAATCATAAAATACATAAACACCATTGCTTTACCCTTGGTAGCAACATCGCATCCTCATCCTTAGACGTTTCTGTCACTCGTGCCCAGGTACAAAGGAGGCATGCACCCACTATCTAATACAAACCCTCTCATGGAGATATATGAAATAACTTGGACAAAGTAACACCATACTCAACATGCAAGAACGCAAATAAAACATGGATATGATAATAGTAACAAGATCATATAAGAAACATGAACAAAGTGATCATAATTTCAATGGTTAATCAGATCCTAGCAAACACAATATGTATAAATTACATAGTATTGATCTTGATCGTGTTAGCAAGCTCAAAAGACCGTGACATGGTAGCATCAGGAGAAGATCATATAGCTATTGCTATGGACCCACAGTCCAAGGATGAACTACTCATGCTATGATCCCTCTAGCTCTTCTTTGCCCCCCTTCTCCATTTCAGGTGAAAACTTCCCCCTGATTTTTCGTGGAATTTTTCTTGTATATTTTTAGAACAAATTTTTCTAAAACTTAAAAACAGCAAAAATAGGAGTAGGCACTCAGCATCTTGTTAATAGGTTAGTCCAGAAAAATGCGCTAAAATTATATGAAAAGATAGTAGAAACATGTAGCAATCGTACAAAACTAGCATGTAACAGTAAAAAAAAATTATATATACATTTGACATGTATCATATACCTCATTTAGTTGAGGAAGGAATCTCCATTCTACAATATGGAGATGATACTATTCTGTTTATGAAACATGATTTGGCAAACACGGTTAATATAAAATTAATCCTATGTCTCTTTGAGAAATTATCGAGGCTAAAAATTAACTTCAACAATAGTGAGATTTTTCCGATCTAGAAAGGTAAAAGAAAAGGAGAATCGGTATAAGAAATTTTTTGGTTGCGAACCTACTTATTTACCTTTTAAATACCTTGCATTGCCCATTCATTATAGAAAACTTTTAAACCCGGAGTGGTATCCAGTTGAGAGACGCTTGGAAGGCAAACTCGGCCGCCGAAAGGGCAAGATACCATCTTATGGAGAAAATTTGTCTTAGTTAATTCAATACTGACAAGCCTACCTATGTTTATGTTGACGTTTCTCGAAATACCAAAATGGGTAATAAAAGAATCACTTTTTATAGATCTCGTTTCTTTTGGCAGTGTGACGAGAATAAACAAAAATATCGTTCGACATGTTGGGAATATGCCCTAGAGGCAATCATGTATGATGTAATTCCCAATGTATTCATAAAGTTATTAAGTTGTCCTTTGGTTTGAACATCTGATATATGTCATTGAATATGTGATTCGATTGTGGAACTATGTATTCATGTTGTTCATACTAATTGTCCTTGGTCGTTAAGGTTGTGCTGGACACACACCCTAGACTACTGTGAGTGTTGGCTGATGACACGGTTCCACTTGTCATGGGCATGGTGATGCCATCCAACGTTCACGGACTTGGCTAAAGAGTTTAGCAAGTCGGACTGACCCATATTGAGATGCAACGAGCACGTCGTCATTTGCATGTATCAATCAATGTAATCCTCAGACCTGAGGTTGTCGCACATTCTGAGTTGTGGATCACCGACTTAGGTTCTGTCAAACGTTGTTATGTGACAAGGCAGCTATAAAGCCAGAGTTCAGGTCGAATGAGAAGCAAGCTGCGTGATATGCATAATCAAGATGGGATTTTGCCCCTCCGAAGGGAGAGATATTCTCTGGGCCCTCTCGAGTGATATGATTCAGGAAGCATGGCCATGCGCGACTCAGTTAAGTGTTAACTGTGTCTGTTGACTAAGAGTTAGTCAGATGAATCACATATCATGGATCGAGAAGAGAGTCGAACTATTTAAGGGATGACGATAAATCGCCTATAGTTCGACAAGGTATATCGTGAGGCAAAAGGGACTAAGATGAATATCGCATTGAAAGGTATGTCATCATGACTCAATGGGACTTGGGAGTCGGCACGTTCTGCTAGGAGCCGCTACCGGTTGATCGACTGAGAGTCGGACTCCAATCGTGTCCAAGTCGCCATGAGCCTGCAGGGTCGCACACTTAAGACCGGGAGCAAGTAGTGGTCGGGTTGGACCCGAACCGGAAATGGACTGATTTTGTGAGTCGGACTCACAGAGGGAATGAGCCACAAGTGTTGTGAAGCCCACTACCATTCGCTATATAAAGAGGGGCGCAGGTTTCCCAATGGGCACGTTACTCCTCTCCCATGCGTTGGGAACCCTAGCCCCACCCAGTCCAGCCGTCGCACCGGACCTAGCAGTCCGCCGTCGGAGCTCCTCCTCGTACGTGTGGATACCGGCAGAGGTGCTGTACGTTCAGCACTTCGACGTTCGTGGGATCGGATCGGCCGGATCGGATCGTGGGACTGCACTGCCCCGACGAGCTGCATCGATAATCCGCACATGCGCGTCTAGTGGTAATACTCGTGGCCTTCTACCTCGGCTAGATCTTGGAAGTACCGCGTAGGAAAAGTTTTCGTTTATCTCTACGCGTTCCAACACGACAAACGGGAATATCATCTATCGATTGAAAGATTAGGGTGGGGGAATATCATCTATCGATCGAAAGATCAAGGTGGGTTAGGAATTGAGGTTCTTGAGCTGAGAAACAAATGTTTACCAAGCAAATGGATTTTTAAATTACTAAACTGAAGAAGGTGGCCGAAAGAAATTTATACAAAATAAATATCTATAAAAAAACATTGGCTCAGTTTGAGGCTAAACCATCCAACTCTCCTTTTTGGAAGAGCCTTATGAAGGTTAAAGATGAGTTCTTAAATCGGGGTTACTTTCAAACCGGAGATGGTAATATGACCAGGTTTTTGGAGGATACTTGGTAGGGGATACTCCATCGCAATTTTAGTACCCATCATTACATAACATTATCCAACGGAAAACATTTATTTTAGTAATGTATCATCTAGTAGGCCCTTGAACATGAGCTTTGGAGGGGCACTAGTTGGTGATAAGTGGGACCTGTGGTCACACTTATCACCAATTGATGGATGTCCAGTTATCAGATGCGTTTGACACCTTTGTTTGGATTCTCACAAGCAATGGTGTGTTCTCCGTTAAGTCTATGTATGAGGATCTCATGAATGTACATAGTAGATATCTTCGTAAATATCTTTAAAAACGGAAGGTTTTGGTTAAGATAAAAGTCTTCATGTCATTTCTTAATAGAAAAATCTTACTTACAAAAGATAACCTGCCAAAAGAAAACTGGCAAGTGTACCAAGTGTTCTTTCTGTGAGCCAGATCGTAGAACATTTGTTCATTTTCCTGTCCCTTTGCGCAAATTATTTGGCACTTAGTTTATTGTACTTATAATATTCTTCTTAAGCAACCAACATGACTAATATGTTCGGAAATTGGTTTGAAAGAAAAAACAAAAGCTCGAATTTATATCAGCATTTCAGATTTGTGTTGATCAATATGGACCAATCGAAATAAAATTGTTTTTAACAGGACAAAGAACTTTAATTTTTTTCATGTTATTAATATGGCGGCCAATTGGATTCAACTTTGGGCATTCCTTTTACTCAGGACTAGCGGGATCTCATGTCCTTTGGGTGTACACACCTTCTAGCGGCCGCTGAGAATATTCTCAGCGGGTCTTCGTGGAAGCATATTAGTCGACTAGGGGATACCTAGTTGCTTTATGATGTCATTTTTCGCTGGTTGATACATGTCTCAAGCTTATGTGATCCATGAATTGTAAAACTGATATTTTTTTGAACGCTGCAATAAAAAGGGTGTGTGTGCCTCGATTATTGCAGAGGCGGGGGTCATAACCTGTTTTGAAATAATTTGTATTAACTAGATGGTGTTTACAAGTACATGTACAAGAACTATATTGGACCCACAACTCTCCGGGCCCCATTAGGGTATTCATTAATACTAATACATGGACTCATCGAGGAATTTGCCTGATGCATGTCAGTTCAATCTAAATGTGTCATCGTCTTGAATGAGCAAAAAATTACCACATCAAAGTTGTATCTTTACTCTGTTTGGGAATCCTTTTGGTTCATATATACACACTTGTCAACTTGGAATGTAATGTCTAGAACTAAACAAGAGCTAAGCAACAATTTCAACTGAGAACTTCTTCCTCCAAATACTCAAATCAATACTCCATCCGTTCCACAATGTAACCTTTTTTAGCAAACTGCTTACATTGTGGAACGGAGTGAGTAGTTAGGAACGAAAGAAACGCCAGCGTGTTTCAGCTATCGGCAGAGTTCGCACCGTCTGTAAAACGCTCGCCGATGAGATCGAGCTCTGGGAGTTTCAAATCCTTGGAGATAGGTTCTTAAGTTTGTTGGGCGCTGTTTTTGGCCGTGCTTATTTGCCCAACCACCTTTCATGGTTTGTAACAGCATCGTCATGATGACAGACTCGTTTTATCTTTATTCTCTCTTCTTCCAATTCAAACGACACGCAAAGCTTTTGTGTTGCGTGTTTGTAAAAAAAGGTTTATTGACAATGCACGGTCTTTGAATTTTTCAAGAGATAAAAAATCACTTATAATGTCAAAATTTCCTTAAACATACACTTTTAAACACTCATTCTTTGTTTCCTTTCACCACTTGCTAGCCAAACTTGTTGTTTCCTCTAGACTCTAGCCAATCTGTCAACACCAGCAAGCTAGCTTGTGGACGGGAAAATGACTCCAAGTATGAAAAAACAAAATGACCTGGGGCTAATGATGCAAGTGATGCTGACAGCACCCCTGTACCAAAGCTATCACAATCAATGCATGAATCGATGGGATAAGGCAATGTCAGCATGTCATAGAACACACTCGGAGCATGGATGTTCGTAATAGAAAATACTCGGTGGACAAGAGAAACATTTAAGAGAAAATACGGTTTACCACTAGATGCAATCCACACGCTAACCAACCTAAAATACTGAATGTAAGAGGATGTACACAGAGAAGCTAAATGAAAACAATAATAATGAGAGTAAAATTCACTTCCACTCGTATGTTTGTCCCACTATGAGAGTTTAAATTAAACCAGATTTTTTCGTGACACATAAAACCGTATTTAATCAACCAAACTCAAATTTTGAAATATTTAATGTTTGGTCTCCATTCCTAATATATTTTCCTAGCCGTCAGGCTTAGAACAGATTCTTAAAACACCATATTGTCTACAAAACACTGCTATTTTAGAGAGGGTCATGTATCCATACGAGCAAAACGCGGGACACACATGTCTCGGTCTGATTCACTCCCACGCGCGACCAGCAACACCACCAAGGCTTCCATGTCGAATCGATGCCGCACGGGCCGAGGGGGTCAAGCCATTGGTCATCATCTAGCCGGCTGCGATGTTCGCATGCAGGCCATGAAGATTGGGCTCTGGATGCGGAGTGTTTTCTTTCCAGTCAACCATAGGTTCGGATCGGAGTGTATGTGTTTTCTTTCAAGTCAACCATCTGATTTGAAAATTTCCAAAAAAAAAAAGGCGTGTGGGATCAACAATTGCAAACTAACACTATATATAGTACCCTTTGGGAATTTTGAGTAGTCAGGACAATCTTAATATTTTTTTTTACGAGTAAGTTCCAGTGCGGGTGACATCTTCCACCAATGAGGTAACTAGATTTTAATAAATAAAATGTAATAAAATATTGCATCTAGTTTTACTGCCAATTTTCCAATTTCAAAATGATTGAATTTCAGTTTGTAGGGTTTTCAGGGCATAGTCACGAAATTTAGTGGTTTCACAACCGAAACACAACCTATGACAATTTTCCCAAATTTGAGAAGTTCGTGCCAATCTAAATATTGTCTATGTAAGTTCCATTATGGGAAGTATTTTATTAATGACATACAGAACTAGATGTACAAAAAAATGTTTAATTTTATTTCCTTAATGAAAATTTTAGTATGTGGAGATTTGCTGGTACGAAATAATGTGCTTAAATTTTGAAGTAACTAACACACCAGGTTCCTAAATGGCATAAGTGCCACCGACTGCAGAAATCTCCAAAATTTAATCATGCCTACACAATCAATTAGGTCATCAAATGCAACCTAGTTTATTTACTCAATGATTAAATCAAAGATAGCATAGAACAAAAACGCAAAATCAACGTAAACATCCACCACAACACCTGAAGTGACATGCACATGTTACAAGAATGCTTACTCTTGTACTAGTGTTGACATTAGCTGACTCAGCAGATCCAAATCATGGCCATTAATCAATCAAGGGAGTAGAAGAACTCTCCTGGAATCTACTTGAAGCATTAACTTAATCAATTGAGGCTAACAAACTCCTAATTAAGGCTGCTTGGAGAAAGCTCAGGCCCACTTAATCAGCATAAGAGAAACATCAACTTTTCAGATGGCACTGTCGTTCTAGACAAGGGGAGACATTTAGGCACAAAATTAAGCATTAAGTCTACTTACTACGTACTTAGGTAGTACTAATTAAAGGCATATCATATAAATACATGATCGTGTCGTTGTCAAGATGAGGCTAATGTGATCATGGGTGTTCTGTACTTACCCTCAAATGCTAGTACTATAATTGCAAGCTTAATAAATCATGTACCCTGGACACTTATATTCACTAAAATATTTTGTATCTATATGAAGTTTCAATAATTTTGAACTTTTGTTTGTTGTATATAAAATATATAGATTTTGGAATTTATACTTGAAACAGACATTACACATAATGCAATCCCGAATAACCAAAATATACTATGTGTATGCGGATTATTGCTCACCTTTAGAGCAATCAAATACTATACCGAAAATGGTTCATATAAATTTGTGAATGTAAGTTAAAGATATGTGGCTTTTTATCAAACTACCAATATTATGAGGCCATCCTAGTCCTACCTATCTTGAAATCAAATCATTAGCCCATTAACAAAACAAATGAAGTTATTTGGGCAAAAGCATGTGACCTGCCAAGATATTTAGACTCCTCAAGTCTCGGTCTGTCCACCTTTAATATTGCTCGTACTGATTCTATTTGTTGTGTACAACACAACATATTTTGTTAGGTTTAAATTGACGTCCCAAGTAAATGGTTCATATCTTTGCTGCATAAACAAGAAAATAATTTGTGTATAATAGATGTTTTAGGTGGCAGTGCTTGCTTAACTCAATACTACGAGATGTGGCTTAATTGGTTGTGCTTGGCACCGTTCTTCTTGGAGACGTTGTTTTCGAAGAGATGGACATCAGCTTTGTTTAGGTGGTGGTTGTGCGGATACCGCGAGGACTGTAACTCTGTAGCGGGACTTTTCTTTGTATTTCTTCTTTTTATTGTCTTTCGGCTGTGTGCATCCATTGCGTTGTTGAAGAGGCCGGGTGTAATTTGTATCTCCGCGATATTAATATACTTCCCTTTATAAAAATAAAAAATACTACGAGCTGTGAATAGCTCATGCTTTGCTATAAAAGTAATAAATAAATTGGCTTAAAAACACCAACAAAAAAAGTAGTAATAATATATTTCATAACCCCTAAAAATAATATGGTGGAGGCCACGTGGATATCATCCCACTTTTTAACAAATATTTTGCCACACAAACCATCACCGTCAAGTCCAATACTTATAATAGTAAAGATCCCTTGACCTATCAAGACTAGAAACGTGTCCAGTTCAAACACAGGGCTTTATACATTAGCCAGCATTCTCCTTTCACATCACTGCCATAGACCCTAATTAAGCACACAAGAATATAAGTAAACATAAGGCTATCTCCAAAAGGGGCCAAAAGGGAATCATTCCTTCCATTGGACGAAAATGGCATCCTTTGTTTTGGAATCTTGAGGGTTTTAAAGCCTATGGAGAGAGGAACTTGGATTTAGAATATCTTGTGGATTTTATAGTAGTGATGCTAGAATTAAAGAGGCTTTAGCGGAGGAGGTGTAGATGGCGAAGAATGTCGTTTTAGCAAAGTAGATTCAGTAGAAAGGGGAATGCTAGCTAGCTAGATTTTATTTTCTTTTCATTTACCATTGGCCAACAAGTATAATAGTGACATATATGTAGATTTCTGTTGCTTTTCTCTTTCCATATGGCGCAAACGACATATAAGGTCTTTGTTGTAAAAGCATAACCAAAATTGTTATCATTTCGTAGGGAATAATTGTATCATTGCTAGTAGTAAGAAGGGATGTGTATATGATCGTGTAGAAGGGATGTGTCTCTGGAGGACTCCGATTTTAAGATCGAGGTATTAAAGTTGTTGGAGCTTGGCTTGTTTCGCTCAAGCACCTGACGAGGACCTGCCTGTCCAAGCATCTGACAAGAACATGAGCGACTTCATTATCGTGGATTTGGTGCCATTACTAATTGGAGATGTATTTGGATTCAATTCATTATTGTTCTCGATATTTTATTTGCCGACCGTGCAATGCAGTAAAAGGAGTCTGTTTGCTGACCGGGCTAGCTGCAAGATCAAAGAGTATATAGTATGTAAACGCAACTTGTTTGTTTTGTTTTGTTTTGTTTGCGAATACACGTTGATGGATCTCACTCCTTGGACCAACCGGACGACTTTAGTTTCTTTTGCTGGCTTTTGCTAATTCGTTTAGATTTCCAAACTAACTTCCCCATTGCTAGTTTACAAATGTTTTCACTATTCGTCGGCAACTAACACGCAGATGTTGAATCGGCCCAGCAGTATTTCGGACTTAGGGTCACCACACGCGCAATAGGACCTTGGGATAATATTTTCACTATTTGTAGAAAGATTCCACTCCATCGTTATTAGTTTACAAATGTTCTCCGGGGTGCCAGTCTACTAGCACAAAAGTAACTGACCCATTAGCACTAATGATGTTTCAATGAGCAAGGAAACAGGTATGTTGAGTTACAGTTCTTGCACAACTAACCGGTGCTGCAGATAGGTTTAACTGATGACTCAATATGGCTAGAATGGAAAACTGAGAGACGCTTTCATTGCTGAAAAACATTCACATAGAAAACCATCACTTGAGACAGTGCTCTCATGCCATGGCTATCATTGAGAGACTATAATTGCCCTCCTGCTCACAGCTTTGACAGTGCTCTCATTCCAAACATAACAAAAACACAGCATATTTAACTAGCTACTGAAAATGCAGTGTCTTTTACTAGAATGTTGTCCAAGGCGAAGCTAACAGGACTATTAGGTCAACTTACTTAGCTCATAAAGACATCGAGAATTTGTAAAGATATCAAGTTTAATGGTAGAAAGTTATAGCTCAAATGATAAGCTATGATCTTCTGGTTGCTTCAACACGTTTTTTCAGTAATCTGAGCATATCAATTGTTTGACAAAGGTAAGTTGAAAGTGCAATGGTACCCGTTGCCACCGGTAATCTCTAGAACGTGAGGTAGATACAGGTTGCTTGTGGAGAGCAACTACACCATGAGGAATATGAAGATTCAGAGAAGAACAGGAGGAGGACAGAGGAAGGAGACATGTTCAGTTCGTTCCTTTCTGTTCGATGCCTCTCCGTAGCTTTTTTTTTTTTTTTTTTTGAGAATAATGCCTCTCCGTAGCTGATGTTGCTTCTCTCTTATAGCACCAAGACAAATCCCAAGTCCACTCTCGCTGGCCCACAGGCCACAGCCCATGTCCACCAAAAGCCCATGTTCCACTTACAGTCATGACATATCTCCACTTCTCCAGCTAGCATGCAGTTAAGGAGAACACAAGTAAACTCCTCCCATACTAGTGTGCTACTTTAGAGCGTCTCCACGGGCAGCACCCAACTTATGTCCGGCACCCCTCAACTTCTGTCCATTTTGGGGGGTGTCGGACGCATGTCCGGCACATTTAGGGGCAGCTCTCCCAGCGGCGTCCCTCGATAAAAAATGAAAACTAATAAACATAACAATACAAGGAAAAATTGTAATTTTTCAATTTAAGAGATGTTTTACAAATTTTGAACGAAACAACAAATTTGGACGCCACTAACCCTAGCCTAGCTACTCCTCGTTGGCGTCGTCAGTGCCCCTCATCGGTGCTCGCTGCTTCGTCGAGCTCCTCATCGGCGCTATTCTGGCAGCAATCCAGATGGAGCATGGTGCCATCATACGCCCTGATGTGGAGCACGTCATCCCCTGCGTATCTGAAGCCGAGAAGGTAGCCTGCTGCAGCTTGTGCATGCGGGTGAACAACGTCCACCCGCGGGCGAGGAACAAGTGCTCGCCATCCCTGACAACGTCGGCCTCAACGGGGCCGT
This sequence comes from Alopecurus myosuroides, assembly GCA_028641055.1. NCBI lineage: Eukaryota > Viridiplantae > Streptophyta > Magnoliopsida > Poales > Poaceae > Alopecurus > Alopecurus myosuroides. The sequence goes on from CM054060.1 coordinate 271,715,708, forward strand.
TGGTGCTGTCCTCCAACTGCAGCTTGAAGGAGCGGAGCTCGTGGCATGCGAGCACCTATGCTATACTTGCTATACTCTCAGGCCGCCGCAGCAGCCTCCCCAATGGCTGGTACCGATTCACGTAGAAGTCGGGCAGTGCAACTCCCGATGTCGCCACTGCACGGCCACAGAGCCCACGGCTATGTGTTGCACGCCCACTGTTGTGGGGGTACCACGGCCTATCCCATACTTGTTGGGCTAGGGTTTCGTAGGAAGATGAGCGGTGGTGGACTATTAGGGTTGACAGGACTCGGAGGGCACGATTTATCCAGGTCCAGGGCCTTTCGGGAAGGTAAACCCCCTACTTCATGCCTACCATTTTTTATACCGACGAGTATGATTTCGGCTACAATGATTTCTTCGGTGTGTTCTCTACTGACTTGCTCTCATCTTTCTGTCCTCCCTCCTGGCTTAATATAGGTAGCGAGGAAGGATTTACATACTTGCCTTGTGCTTCATGATATTGCTACCAGCTTCTTGGACTTCATGAGTATTGATGGGCCGCCAGGTGAGCCTTCGGCTTATTCACACCCGGGGTAGCAATAGTGGGCACCTGATTAGGCATGCCCACATCATTATCCCTCGAGTGTCTAGTTTAGTCATAGAGTCGTCTAGAGACTCAAATACGAAGGCGTGTCGAGTCCGTGCAGTAGTCGATGATTTTACATGGAATTTCTTTGAGTCGAAGTGCATCGACTCGGTTTTTTCAGTAAGAAGTGGTCGGAAGTGCATCGATAGATTCATCGAATCAGAAGTACATCAACTTGGTTTTTCAGTAAGCAGTGGTCGGAAGTTTATCGACAGAGTCATCGAGTCGGAAGTGCATCGACTAGGTTTTTCAGTAAGCAGTGGTCGAAAGTGCATCGACAAAGTCATCGAGACACAAGTGCATTCGAAAGTGCATCGACTCGGTTTTTCAGCAAGCAGTGGTAGAAAGTTCATCGACCGAGTCATCGATTCGAAAGTGCATCGACTCGGTTTTTCAGTAAGCAGTGGTTGGAAGTTCATCGATAGAGTCATCGAGTCGGAAGTGCATCGACTCGGTTTTTCAGTAAGAAGTGGTCGGAAGTGCATCGACATAGCCATCGAGTTGGAAGTGCATCGAGTCGGTTTTTCAGTAAGCAGTGGACGGAAATTCATCGATAGAGTCATCGAGTCGAAAGTGCATGGACTCGGTTTTTCAGTAAGCAGTGGTCGGAAGTTCATCGACAGATTCATCGAGTCAAAAAGTGCATCGACTCGGTTTTTCAGTAAGCAGTGGTCGGAAGTTCACCGACAGAGTCATCGAGACACAAGTGCATTCGAAAGTGCATCGACTCGGTTTTTTAGTAAGCAGTGGTCGAAAGTTCATCGATCGAGTCATCGATTCAAAAGTGCATCGACTCGGTTTTTCAGTAAGCAGTGGATGGAAGTTCATCGACCGAGTCATCGAGTCGGAAGTGCATCGACACGGTTTATAAGTAAGCAGTGGTCGGAAGTTCATCGACAGAGTCATCGAGTCGGAAGTGTATCGACTCGTTTTTCAGTAAGAAGTGCTAGGAAGTGCATCGATAGAGTCATCGAGTCGGAAGTGCATTGACTCGGTTTTTCAGTAAGCAGTGGTCGGAAGTTCATCGATAGAGTCATCGAGTCGAAAGTGTATTGACTCAGTTTTCAATAAGCAGTGGTCGAAAGTTCATCGATAGTATCATCTAGTCAGAAGTGCATCGAGTCGGTTTTCAGTAAGAAGTGGTCGGAAGTTCATCGATAGAGTCATCGAGTCGGAAGTGCATCGACTTGATTTTTTGGTAAGCAGCGGTTGGGAATTGATCGACAGAGTCATCGAGTCAGAAGTGCGTCGACTCGGTTTTTTAGTAAGCTGTGGTCGGAAGTTCATTGACAGAGTCATCGAGTAGGAAGTGCATCGACTCGGATTCTTAGTAAGCAGTGGTCGGAAGTGCGTCGATAGAGTCATCGGGTCAGAAGTGCATCAACTCGGTTTTTCTGTAAGCAGTGGTCAGACGTTCATCGACGGAGTCATCTAGTCGGAAGTGCATCGACTCGAGGACCGTATGATGAAGTAATCGCCGACTCGGAAGTGCGTCGAGTCAACTCGTTCCGCAAGGTCGCGCGGAGTCTCTTGATAAGGTTTGTCTTCTCGTCGGGTGCGCTACCAGTGCTCCCGATGGGAATAGCCCCTGAGGCTATTTTTAACTATTTGTAGTTGGGCATAGGCCCAATTTTGCCTTGCTTCCCGATGGGAGTGTAATATTTTGTGGTCCAGCCCCGGAGTATTGGGTCCAGCTGTGGCGACGAGAAACACGAAGGTGTCGAGTGTGACTGTTTCACGGCACAGCCCCCGAGTGTCGAGTGCGGCTGGGGCGAAGGACAGCCCCCGAGTATCGAGTGCAACTGTTTCGCGGCGCGGCGCCCAAGTGTCGGGTACTGCGACTGTTTCAAGGCGCACACCCCGAATGTCTGAGTGTGGCCGCGGCGAAAGGTCATTCCTCGAGGCACTTAGCCGAGAGGATTCAACGCAGCGGAGTTGTGGTCAATTAGCCGAAGGGAGTCGACACTACGGACGGAGTCGACTCGGCGGAGTTGCGGGCGCTTAGCCGAAGGGAGTCGACGCTACGGACGGAGTATATGATACACGGTCGATAAAGGCACCAAAGACGCCCGATGGGGTGCAGTGATGAGGTAGATGTTGTAGTTGATGTCAAAACGCCAGCTCCCAAGGGCACGTGGTGCCCTTCTTAGTGAGCGGGCTCTCCATGTCGGCACCTCCGTTGCTGACCGCCGCCATGGTCGATGAATTCAAGGGATTCGGAATTTTTCCGTTCAAGTTGGAGTCAAGCATGACGATGGTCGCGGTGGTCGCCATGCTTGGCATGCCTTTGCTAATGGATTGAGATGTCAAAATCTGGCTGAAACAAGAAGATAGATCCGTAAACATTAAAAGCACCTTATTTGGAGAATTGGTCCACGTTGCCATAAGCGACTCATCGAAACGGACAAGTTTGATGTATTACTCGTCTTCGTCCGGTTTGATATGCGATTTCTAAGGTCACAACAAGGAGCAGGACGGAGCGTGGTTTGGCTTCGCCTCGCCCGCGAAGTCGACGAAGAGTGGCGAGGCCGTCGCCGTGGGTGGTCAAGGGGTCGACTCCGTCACTCGGGGGCGGTTTGAGTCCTGCAGGTGGAGGATGGTAGGATGGCTCGTGCGGAAGCGCATGTCGCCGAACGTTGGTATGCCAAGTTTATGTGTTTGTTGAGGTTGCAGAGAAGCGAGTTCAAGTAGAAGTCTTGTGATTCACCCGCGACGTGGTGAGTTGATGTAGAAGCATTTGTGAGTCACTCGTAGCATGGCGTCATTGTGGGGAGTCTACTATGGTGTCGACGCATCTAATTTCCCACAATGTAGTCACGACGAGTCTCCCATGACGTATTCGATATCGCAGCCGGTGGCTCATACCAAGTCCTTGTTAATTAGACTATGTGCAGCAAACACCAAGTCCTTGTTAATTATGTGACTCATACTCATCATGCCTTTCTATTCATATAATTTAAATTGCTTCTCTTTATTTGTTGTTTTGGTAGATAAAGCTGCATTTGTTTCATAATATTAGAAATAAGTATGATGGCCCATATAGCTACATGTAGGCACATTTGAAGTTGATCATGATATCCTAACCTCCCAGTTTAAATTTTTTCTGGGAAAGCAGAACCATTTCTACAGGTCAATTTTATTGCAATGATCAGATATGGTGAAGTACATCTATCATCCTAGGAGTTATTTGTCAAAAGTTGGCTGAGTTAGTTCTACAAATATATGTGTGTGGCTGAGAAGCTAATTCCATTGACACTAGAATTATTTTAACAAGACTTGTCTGTACTCGACACTAAGCAGAGCAACGGGGAGGAGCAGAGCAACACTTAGTACAAGGAACGGAAACGGATCTCACGTCTGGAAGTCACTGCCGACGTGTATGGCTCCGTTGACCCCCTCCCCCCTGCCCGCATCTGAGGCGTCCACCGAAACCCCCGGTGGGGCAATCACTTGCCGGCGCATAGGGGTTAGAGGTGGAGGAGAGCGTGCGGATCGGCTAGAGGCGGAGGCGCCAGGGATGTGTTAGGGACGGGGGATAATCGGCGGCAAATCGGAGGCGAATCTCACGGAGGAGGTTAGGGATCGGGGTGGGGGCGGAGACACCAAGACGAACGCTTCTGCCACGTGCCTAACTTTACAGCACGGTGGAAGGACGTGGGTGAAAGAAATAAAACTGTGTGCATGTGATGTCTACGCACGCTTTTATTCTTATAGGCAGTGTTGGAGCTCCAAGTGCAGAGGTTTGTAGAACATCAGCAAGTTTCCCTTAAGTGGATTACCCAACGTTTATCGAACTCAGAGAGATAGAGGTCAAAGGTATCCCTCTCAAGCAATCCTGCAATCACGATACAAGAAGTCTCTTGTGTCCCCAACACACCTAATACAATTTTCAGTTGTATAGGTGCACTAGTTCGGCGAAGAGAGAGTAAAATACAATTAATATGGATGTTTATAAGTGATAAAATAAAAATAGCAGTAAGCAAACATGTAGCAGAACTGATTGTAAACGGTGTTTCAATGCTTAGAAACAAGGCCTAGGGATCCTACTTTCACTAGTGGACGCTCTCAACAATGATAAAATAATTGAATGCATAAATATCTCTCTTCACTATGCTACTCCAAACCACTCTCCGGCCGGATAACAAACACCAATTCATTGCGTAGGGCTACAAAGCACACCTTAAAGTCGCATTCCCATGTGTAGTTAACCCCACACTATCAACTTGAGCGCCCTAAAAGGTACTAGACAAACACCCCAATTTCATAGAGTCATCCAACACAAGATATAAATATCATGCTAAACCACACGGTGCACACATTGTCACCATTACACAGTGATCAAAGTTTCTATGGAGATCTCCTAACAAAACCACTCAAGTAGCATAACAGAAGAAGAGTAACATCTACTAATTCAACTAGATTATAAAGCTCGCGATCACATAAAGATCACACCATGGGAGAGAGAGATGAAACACATAGCTACCGGTAGAGCCCTCAGCCCCGGGGGAGAACTACTCCCTCCTAATCATAGGAGACAGCAGCGACGATGAACATGGCGGTGGAGTCGATGGAGATGGCTTCCGGGGGCACTTCCCCGTCCCGACAGGTTGCCAAAGCAGAGATTTCTATCCCCCGAAACTCGTCGGCGGCAGCGGCGGAGCTACGGAACTTTTCATGAAAAAAGGCTGATATCTTTAGGGTTTATGCATCAGGGGGCATATATAGGCGATAGGGCGATTGCGGTGGGCGCCCGAGGGGCCCACACCACCTCGCGGCGCGGCCAGGGGCCCACCCGCACGGAGGCATGATGTGGGGGCTCCAGGGCCCCCCTCCGGGTCTCCTTCGGACTTCATTGACCCTCCGGGAATTCTAAGACTTCTGGCATTTGAATCGTCCAATTTCGAGAATATTTCTTGAACAACTTTTCTGAAACTAAAAACAACAGACAACATGAACTGGCTCGGTGGCATCTTGTCAATAGGTTAGTCCCAGAAAATCCATAAAAATGACATAAAGTGTATAAGAAACATGTAGCATATAGTATGAAAACAACATGGAACATCATAAATTAAGGATACGTTATGACGTATCAACATCCCCAATCTTTGTTCCAACTCGTCCCCGAGTAGGTAAACGATAAAAACACATAATTTCTAAGGTGACATGCTACCAACATAAACTTGATCATCATAGTAATGTAAAGCATGTAAACTAGGATCAAAATGAATAAAGATTGTGGTTTATAGTTGACATCAAAGAGTAATGTATAAACCATTAGGAATAACAAAGTAAAACCTTTCATTGAATCAATACTAAAAGACAATCCACTGTGCAAAGTATATAGAGATGACTTAAGCTTCAAGAACAACAATATAATCATCCAAGGCATTAAACTCTCACAACAACTCCTGTTAGGATCAAGTCAAGTGACAACAATATGCACATAGGAAAATCATTCAAATATTTGTGCACTCAAAACAAGCAAGTGTTATGTATTGGTTCCTGGCACCAGGATGTTATGGCTAAAAGAACATTATGGAGGTTTGGATGATCAATGGAAGAAAGTCTCACACAACTGAAAGTGATCATTAGACAAGGGTAAGTCTTATAATCAAAGTTATGCAAGGAGTAGTGATTACCACACAACGGATGCACATAGAGTTATAAGTGTATGAAAGCTCTCCAATGGAACTAGTGGGGGTGCATCCAACCTGCTTGCTCACGAAGACCTAGAGCTCTTTTGAGGAGGCTCATCATTGGAATATACAAGCCAAGTTCTATAATGTAAGTTCTCCACATAGTTATGCAAGTCATAATATGAAAAATTTCTCCAAACTGAAGTAATGATGCTAATAAAGCACAAAGTGTGTACTAAATTATAGTAATGTTGTCCCCTCTCTCTTTATTTTCTCTCTTTTGCCTCTTTCTTTCTTTTTTTATTTTTCTCTTTTGGGCTTTTTCTCTTTATTTTTATTTTTTTGATATATAACTCACTGGTAGGGGCAACACTCTATTTTACAATGAATCAACACACGTTTTAGTACTCATAACTCAAACTGAAATATCTCTGATAAATAAAACTAAATGCTCCTGTCAGTGTAGCAGTATGCAAAATAACAATGAAGCATGACAATTAACATGATGATGATGGATGTTGTATGGAAATATATCTCGGAATGGCTATGGAAATGCCATGGTAGGTAGGTATGGTGTCTGTTTTGAGGAAGATAAATTTTGCCTTATGTGTAGAAGAACAAAGTTCTCCCACGGGGTTTGGATGCACTGGCGAAGTTTGCACCAACTCTCGATGTGAGAATGAGTAATGCACAGTACTAAGAGGCTAGCAAATATGGGTGGTGGAAGTGCCAGAAAACCGCAACATAGAACTCACAAGTTAAAAGATTCCAAATAAAATCATGATATCACAAGGCATAATGAAAATCACTCCAAGTGGGTCCTTGGCAGTGACAAGTCACTGTTAGCTACCCCGACCGTAGCACGTAACAAAAATCCATTACGATTGCTATCAGCAAAGGAAGTCATATACCATTATCCTATCAACTAGTTATTTGAGTGTGGCATAATTTCAAGCTTCTAGACCAACCATTTATTGTTTTTACTCTACTAAACTAGCAAGTTTACCATTAAGAAAATTAATATCTCAAAACAACAGCAAATAATCAACTGAACGAGTTTAATGATCTACAAGAATATGCAACCTTTTTCGTTATACCATCTACCACACGTAGCATTTTCTAGCAAACACCAAACAAAAAAGACTCTCCAAGAGATATAGAAATGAAACAAGAGAGTACTAACACAGCTCTACTAAAACTAACAGCTCTAAATAAGAGATGCAAGAAAAACAGGAGCTAAATAGGAATTTTGCAGCAACTAGAAGAAAAACTAAGAATACGAACATAGAAAGTATTCATATGAAAGCGCAGCGTATTCTCTCCCACACAAACAATTCTAGGGTCCAACTATATTATTGCAGCAAGTAAAACAAAAGAAAACAAAAGAAAAACAAACAGACTCTCCAAGTAAACTTCATATGATGTGACCGAATAAAAATATAGTTTCACTAGAAGTGACCTGATAAATTGTTGATGAAGAAGAGGATGCCTTGGGAATCCCCAAGATTAGATGCTTGAGTTTTCTTAGAATTTTCTGGGATGAACCACGGGGGCATCCCAAAGCTTTGACCTTGCACTCTTCTTGATCACACTATATCACCCTCTTCTCTTGACCCTTGAAAACTTCCTTCACACCACACTCAAAGAGTAATTCGTATTAGAGTGTTAGTGCAACAATAAAAAATTCATGGGTTCTGCATGGGAAAAGTGCTATTCATACTTTTAAACATTAGCTACAGCAACTAATGTTTCGTGAAGCAAATAAATCCACTTGGCATAGTAAAAGAGCAAATGCAAGAAAAATGGCAGAATATGCCAAAACCAGAACAATCTGTAATGACGAATTTTTTCGGGGGCTTAAGTTGCTCAGATCGAAAAACTTAAAGAACAAAAAAGTTTTGGAATTACCTGAGGAATAAGGACAAAACTTTTCAGGTCATGTTGATCTTTCTATGATTTATAAGATTTTTTTACGGTGGACAACAGAAATCTGTTTTCTGCGCAGAAATCCAAAACCAACTCCAACTTTCGCTAGAAACTTTACTTGGCACAACTAATACATGAAAATAAATATACAAAGGAGTTTCTACATAAGTATAAAACACCTTGACTCAAAGTAAACAGAGAAAAACAAAGCAAAAATAAAACCATGGGTTATCTCCCAAGAAGTGCTTTTCTTTAAAGCCTTTTAGCTAGGCATGATAATTTGAGAAGAAGCTCACATGAGAAATATGGATTGAAGCAAAAGAGAGCATCAAGAAGAAAATGTAAAACAAATTTAAGTCTAACTCACTTCCTATGAAAAAGAATCCTGTAGAAAAATAAGTCATGAAAGCACAAAGCAACAAGCATAGAAAGGCAAAACAAGTGCAACTTTAAAATTTTCAACATAAAGAGGGGAAACTTGATATTGTTGAGATGTATAAGATTATGTTTCCCTCTCTCATAATAACTTTCAGTAGCATCATGAATGAAATTAACAATACAACTATCACAAGAAACATTCTTATCATGAGCCACATGCATAAAGGAATTAGTACTCTCCACATAAGCATAGTCATTCTTATTAATAGCAGTGAGAGAAAATTCAACAAAATAGCTATCATTATTATTCTCATCACCATAATCATCAAATATAGGAGGCATATTGTAATCATAATTAATTTTCTCCTCAATAGTAGGTGGACTGAAAATAACATATTCATCATTGTAATCATCATATATTGGAGGCAAAGTATCATCAAAGAAAATTTCCTCCTCAAAACTTGGGGGACTAAAAATGTCATATTCATGAAAACCAGCTTCCCCAAGCTTACATTTTTCCATGGAATTAGCAATAAAGGTGTTCAAAGAGTTCATACTAATAACATTGCTACTAGCATGCAAATAAAGCTCCACAGGTTTTTTAATTTTCTCTTCAAAAACTTCATGTCCCAACTCAAGATAAATATTATAAAGCTCTCTCATATTTTTGTTGTTTTCCATTAATCCTAACTAGTAAAAATAAAAAATAAGGAACAAGTAAAAACAAACCTAACTAGTGAAAACAAGAAACAAAAAGATATAACTGCAGAATCTAAAGTAAATAACTTCGAGCACTCACACCCGAGGATGTGAGAACCTTTTACCTTACCTCCCCGGCAACGGCGCCAGAAAAGAGCTTGATGTCTACGCACGCTTCTATTCTTGTAGATAGTGTTGGGCCTCCAAGTGCAGAGATTTGTAGAACAGCAACAAGTTTCCCTTAACTGGATTACCCAAGGTTTATCGAACTCAGTGAGATAGAGGTCAAAGGTATCCCTCTCAAGCAACCCTGCAATCACGATACAAAAAGTCTCTTGTGTCCCCAACATACACCTAATACAATTGTTAGTTGTATAGGTGCACTAGTTCGGCGAAGAGAGAGTAAAATACAAGTAATATGGATGTTTATAAGTGATAATAGCAATCTGAAATAAAAATGGCAACAAGCAAACATGTAGCAGAACTGATTGTAAACGGTGTTTCAATGCTTAGAAACAAGGCCTAGGGATCCTACTTTCACTAGTGGACACTGTCAACAATGATAACATAATTGAATGCATACATATCTCTCTTCACTATGCTACTCTGAGCCACTCTCAGGTTGGATAAGAAAAACCAATTCATTGCTTAGGGCTATAAAGAACACCTTAAAGTCGCATTCCCATGTCTAGTTAACCCCACACTATCAATTTGAGCGCCCTAGAAGGTACTAGACAAACACCACAATTTCATAGCGTCATCCAATACAAGATATAAATATCATGCTAAACCACACGGTGCACACACTGTCACCATTACATCGTGATTAAAGTGTCTACAGAGATCTCATAACAAAACCACTCGAGTAGCATAACAGATGAAGAGTAACATCTACTAATTCAACTATATTACAAAGCTCACGATCACATAAAGATCACACCATGGGAGAGAGAGATGAACCACATAGCTACCGGTAGAGCCCTCAGCCCCGGGGGAGAACTACTCCCTCCTCATCATAGGAGACAGCAACGGCGATGAAGATGGCGGTGGAGTCGATGGAGCTTGCTTCCGCGGGGGCACTTCCCCGTCCCGGCAGGGTGTCGGAATAGAGATTTCTTTCCCCTGAAACTTGTCGGCGGCGACGGTGGAGCTACGTAACTTTTCATGGAAAAGGCTGATATCTTTAGGGTTTATGCATCAGGGGGCATATATAGGCGAAAGAGCGATGGAGGTGGGCGCCCGAGGGGCCCTGTCACATCCCAATTTTGGAATACCTGATAACACAGTTGTTTTGCTAATTGCTTGACAATTAAACTTTGGTTGTATTTGTTTGAGTGCAACTAAACAAACAAATTATAAAAACTTACATGGCTAAGAAATGAAAGCAAACTTAAAAAGATAGCAAAGCAGTAAACTAAAAATATTCAACATATTGTTCCAATGACTTGGGAAATATTTTCTAAAGTAAATATTGATCAAAGAGTTTTCCAAAAACTATCTTATGAAACTCATACTTGTTGAATATTATTCCAAGACCCAAATTAAGAATGAGGAAACACTTAATAAATTTCCCTAAAAGAATATCAGAAAAAGAGGCATTCTTAAATGCTTCACCAAAATATTATCAAATGTTTTTCCAACCTTGCAAACTTAAAAACAAAAGTATTGGAGAGCATTGACTTGCTATCCCTAGTCACATAAATATTTTGGCAAAGCATTGTTAAAGAAGAGCAAAGTGCTTTATTAAATTAAATTTCCAATATTTCCAGAAACAGAAAACTCAAACAAGTTACTATTGGAAACTTTCTTCAAATGAGCTGAAATTAATACCAGTGCTTCCTTATAACAAATAAGGATGACACACAAGAGGAGACCAATAATTGAATCCATTAAAGTCCTGAAAACATGGTTTTTCTCCACAGCAACAATTGGAATTTTGAACAAGTTTGTTCTACAAACTTTTTCAAAATGCCATGAAATAAATACCACATACTCTATAACATAAATAAGGATGAAAACCAAAAGGGCACAAGTTTTTGAATAATTTAAGTTGCCAAAAACCCCTGTTTTCTTGACAGCACCTTTAAGAAATTTGAACCAGTTTGTTCTATGAAGTAACTCAAAATGACTTGAATTGTTTAACACATAAGGAACACATCAAATAAGGAATGTATGCCAAAAATTATCATTTTTGGAAACTTCTAAGTAGTCTAATAAATTCAATGTCCATTTATGTAAGAATTCAAATTTGAACAACTTTGAATTATGAAGTTTATCTAATTGAGCCAATTTTCACATATGTTGTGCATCTCAACTAATAAGAATTTTGGGCAAAAGGATTTCAAACTTTGACTTTGTTTGCTTGGTGAAAATCACACTTTTCAGAGAGGACAAGGACCTATCTGTAAATATCCAGGGATCAAATTGTAATCCGAGTCACCCATCTTCTTCAACCTAGGCTCTCTGTAGCAGCAGTACCCCTAGGCCATGGCTTCGACTTGAAGCAACTCTTGGGGATAAGAGGCCCCCCATGTGCCCTTGTCTGCTCATGCCCCCTCTCTCTCCCCCTTGAGCCCTCACTCTCCTCTCTCTCTCGAAAAAGCCCCAAACCGAACCCTAGCCTCGAGCTCGCCGGCGATTAGGCCAAAGGAGAGCTCGCCGCCGGCCACAGGGTAGCCTAACCTCTTCGCCAAGTCGTGCTGGCCCTTGGTGCCGAAGGGATCGAGGCGAAACGACCCGTAGACCCCGCGCCGTCCGCTTTCCTCTCCGAGCCCGGCGGAGCTCCGGCGGCGAATCCCCGTCGCGTCGAGCTTCCTCCGACCTCACCGACTCCGCCGTTGCATCCAGGGTGAGCAGGCGATCCCCGCCGACCGCTTTCCCCTCTCCCTCTCCCTCCCACGCCGTGCCCGTGTCCGGCCGCCGCCGCGCCACCGTCGCCGCCGCCTTTCCGGTCGCTCCCGGGAAGCGAGGCTGCGCCCTTTAGGTTCCCCTCGTCGAGACCTTCGCGTGGACGTTTAGAAATTGAAAAATGATGAACGGTGCGTCGATTGCGAGCTCGCCGGAGAACCTCCCGCCGGCGAGTGACATCGTCATGACGTCGCGATGGCGTCATGCAGCCCTTGACCGCGCGCAGAGAGCGTTGAACCTGCTGGTGGCCCCTGCGCTCGCCTGCGTGGCAGCCCCCGTGGCATCCTGGCCCGCGAGTCAGCAACTCGGGCTAGATCCCGCCGCGGTAGGATTTGTTCAGGCCGGCCCTATTAGCAGATCTGGCCCAACAACAGTTATTTTTCCTTTTAATTTTTACAGAAATGGTGCATGGTTACTTTTGGCTCAAAAAGGCAACCTAAAAGATGATTTTCACCAAACTAAAATTCACAGTGGTACCTCAACTAATTCTAAACCACCTCCAACTTGTAGATCTACCTTTGGATGATTATTTATGAAATGAAAAAATGATTTGGCAACAGGTACCAGAAACACCAAAATGAGCACCATTTTTATTTTAAAACTCAGAATGAAGTGAGGCAAATTGCATTGGAAAGCCCTTGAAATTTCCTAACTTAATCAATTAACCTTGCTTCCAAATTCATAGTATTTTTGAAAAGGCATGCAATTTGGTAAAACACCAGAGAGCACTTTGGTGATTTTTATAAAATTATTAAAAATGAATTTTGATGCAAACTCAACTGGATGGTCTTGTATATGTTTAGGGCTATCCAAATCTAGAAGGGTTTAATTTTTAGAGCATCATAGAAATCTTGGTGGACAGATCTTTAAATGGCTTGTTTCTGCCATTTGGCATTTTTAGGTAATTAATTTGTGTGAGATATTTTTGTGTTGCAATGTTGTTTTCTAGCATGTATAAGTTGTGTGAACTTGTTTTCTAAGGTTTAATTAGTTATTTTAGATGTTAGATTGTGTGGACTTGAGTGGAGAAGAAATATGATTTATGGTTATAGCATATGTTTTATCTCTAGTTATTACTTGCATAGAATTTTTGATTGATTAATTTGTGTGCAAGCAATTGGATTGTTGTGTTGAGATATTAGATACAGCACCATGTTGATACTTATATTTTGTTAGTATCACCTCTGATAGCTTGCATTTGAATTGGTAGAAAAGCATGAGTGGTTTAGTCATCATTATGAGAATGTTATGGAAAAATTCCCTCATGTGTGGAATTTTTGACATAAACATTTGTGGTTTAGTAGCCACATATTTTTGTGTTGTATTCATAGGACCAGTAGAATTTTGATGATGTTCTTGTGAGTACTTGAACCCTAGAGTTTTCACTTGTGTGAAAACAATAGCATGAGTAGCATTACCTTGCTTATTTTTTTCACCCTATTATTTTCTACTAGTATGGTTAATGCACTAGATGCTAGTTTAGTCTTCTGTTAATTTTTAGCAAGTATGACCAGAGGCTTTGTGACCTCTTAATGCTTTGTTATGCTAGTGGAACACCCACTGGTGTCATTGCATTTTTGGTGGAAACATTATTTCCCCCACACTAGATGTATTTCTTTTATATAGTTCTCTAACTAATGAGTGCCTAGTATTTTTGCTTTGGATTTTTAGTGCTAAATTAAAATGTGTATTCTTCTGTTTGTAATTGGTTATAATCATGTGTGGCTTGCTAGGAAAAATACATCTTTGGAGTGTTGATTGATTCCTCTAAGTAATGCCCTTTTTATTACCACTAGTATGTAGGAGTTGCCGTGCAAATTGATACCTTGTTTTATCAAATGGGATATTTTTGTTATAGCAAGTATAGATGTTTTTCACTCCTGTTTTTATGACATGGACCCTCTGGTTGTATTTCAATTTCTTGATTGAAATGCATCCATTGATTCTTCATGTTTTAGTAGTACTAGTTTCCTTAGCAGTTTTTGTATTGAATTATTTTTCCTGCCAACTTGTGTTGGGTAGATATTTGTGTATCCTTGCATGAGGACATGTTTTCATTTTCCATTATGATAACATGGTTCCTTGTTTGAATTTTAGTACTTTACTTGTTATGCATGCTTGCATAGCAAACTTTTAGTAGAAAACATGTCTATAGGATTCCTCCTTTTTAGTCATTGTTTCTATTGTTCTCACTATGAGAATTGTGTGTTTTGTGATGAGTCTATTACCTTGTTACACTTGTGTAGGCTCACTGATTTGTAAAGGTAACTTTTGCAAATCATGTGTCTTATTTATTCTTGATGAGAATTTAGGCTTAGCAGATTAGCTACCTTGTTCTTTTTGTGGTTTGGTTGATAGACCCATTGCCATGCTTATTGTTGTGCATGTTTTATATACTTTTAGTAGTCTCACCCTTGTGAAACTAAGTGTATTTTGGGTTTATAAATATCTTGGTATGAGAGTGGCACACCCACTGAATCCATGATATTGAGGTTGTGAGATATATTCCTCCAACCTTAAGATGTCTTATTGAATGGCATTTCTGCCAAGTGTGTTTGTTTGATTGTTTGCCTCAATTAATAATTGAGTGATAGGTTATTATTAGTTTTCCTTGCTGTATGTATGGTTATGCATTGTTGCTTGCCTTGATTGGTTCGGAATGTGTGTCCTTTATTCCTTTTAACGACGTTAGAAAACGAAGAGGAAGGAAGTGTCGTGAAGCTCAGTTCCAAGTTCCAGTCACTCCAAAACCAGGGACACAAGGAGATACCAGGCAAGCCATCCTGATGCTTGCTGATACAATACTTATCATTATCTATCATGCATGTTTTACCTCTGAAGTTTTACAAAAACTTGATTATCAAAACTATTTTTGATGTGGAAATTACTACTATACTATATATAGGTTACTATCATGACAGTAGTTAAACTTGGTAATACCAAGCCCATAAGCCACCATATGGTATTTATTACCATCAAATATACTAGTCCCTAAGTGGACACCCTAAAATTGTGATTCTACAAAACAAAGGCTTTACGGAAAAACCCGGAGAAAAGGCGGATCCTTGTTCTCCGGAGGAATGTGGAAGTGGTCATTTTTGAGAAAATGGTGTTTTTCAAAAATGACACATAACCTAGTCTTCGCCGGACAACCTTTACCGTACTGCCACCCTACCCCAACATGGGCACGGGGCTTAACTGGAAGTTTGTCCTTGTTAGTGTGTGTTCTATCTCAAACGCTATAAGGGACGGAATCCCTCGAACCGAATTGTTGTCAAGAGTTGAGACATAAAAAGTGTGGGATTAATTTTCCCTCCGGTCGCATCAGTTGAGGCATCCTGGCTGGCAGGGATTAGCTCGGTGCCGGGGGTGACCGGTAAAACTCAACTGAGAGATAGACACATTCTAGCTTGAACATAGTGGATGGTTATGATCAGATACCTGATGTTTACATACTGTTGTTACAGTCCGTGATTGTTCACGGGAGGTGTACTGGATCTGGTGGATGTGTACACCTCTGCAGAGTATAACTTTTTCGAAGAAGCCGCGTCCTCGGATATGGATAGTTGAATGGCCATGTAGCTAGCATTGTGTCAATGTTTTCAAAAAGGAAGTTTTTGAAAAGGGAATTTTGGAAATGAAGTGTGAACTTGTGAAGTTCGGAAAGGAATGGAAACTTATACCGTGGAGGTATCGTCGATGATGAAAAGCCAGATGTTGTTATACAAAACAAAGTGTTTTGCAAACAAAACCTTTTCTACTCTAAGCAAGAATTCTGGAAACTGATTCCAAGAAGTTTTGCAAAGAGAAAATATTCTTTTACAAAGTTTTACAAAACCTCTTGTACATGTGATATCTACAAGAGAAATAAAACTATATTATTTTATTTTCTTCTGAAGTATCTTCTTCAACGAAGATACAGATTAACCTGACTGCAACTGTGGTGTCATCATATATGAACACCATTGGTAGTGAACCCTATTTATAGCCTACATATTCCACCATATAAGCATATTTGCATGTTGGTAAGTGATATGATGGATGTCTTGCTGAGTACATTCAAATGTACTCATTATGGTTTCGCCCCTGGTATCTACTTGCCAGACTTTGAGAAGGATCCTCCGAAGGATTTCTATGAAGAGAAGTACGGAGCTGACGGCTTTGCGAACTAGGATCGTCTCCGGGTCAGCAGCCTGTAGGTTAAGGCGTGACTTGGGCTCAACTACGTTGTGTTTTAATTGTCTTCCGCTGTGTTTGTTAAGTTGCATGCCTTTGTGGCAGTTGCTTAAACTTGATCATGTGATCATTTGTGTAATACCTTTATGTATTCGTGTAATGGATGATGTATTTCTGTGTGCCAACTTTGTATGTTGTTCACGACTGATCTTTCTGGGATCGTGAATGTATGCATACGGAGGGTTTCAGACTGCCGGTCTGGGGTCCTTACAGAGTTGGTTTCAGAGCCATCCTGACCTTATGAGACCTTAGTTAGCATGGACGTCAGATAGGAAAGAAAAGTAGTTTTGAGTAAAAACCTATTTACTATCTAAATTATTTTTATCTAAGGGAATTTTAGTATATTTTCCCTCCATTTTATCTTTTCAAAAGATTCTAAATGCATATCAAGGGCTTCCTTGAACAGTGGTTCGAAGGGCGGGCCTTACAGAGTTGGTATCTCTCTCGGATAAGAGTTTATTTCTTACTTGTTTACAACTGCTCCGCTCTGTTTTTGAAACATCTCTCGTATTTGAAGTTTTCTGTCCAGAAAATAGTTGGGGTTTCAAAAACAAATTGTTGCGTAGTTTTACCTCTCTCAGTTAAAAGTTTTATCAAAACCTACTTCTATTATCTTGTTTCCATCCAAAAACTTTTATACTTGTCGATGTCCCGAGAGACCAAAATAATTGCCTAGCTCTACAGTGATGATTGTCAGAAGTAGATATAGTTCTTCAGCCACTTCTAGGATTTTTGGATTAGTCTAGTTTGGAGTAATTTAGCGATGACCCCATGAGTCGCCTCCCCCGACGTAGCTCCAATGGAGTCTTGCTTGTGTGTTATGGCTTGCTTATGTGTGTCCGTAGGACTTTGTGCTATTGTGTGGTGTAGATTTTGGTTCATCTAGGCTTCTATATGTTTGTGGGGTGCTCAAAATTTGCAGATTTGTGCTTGCCCCGCTCTTGTTTTTGAATCGCCTCTTGTTACGTTTTTGCAAGCAAAAATGTTTGTATAGTATTCAAAAACAAGAATTTGTTGCTTAGACTTATACTTGTTTTCGCTTCATAATGCGACCCGTCGTGAACCACCACCATCTCTCCCACCATCCATGAAAGCACCGTTGGACCTAAATAGAGGACCATCAAGCCACACGAGCTGCTAGCGTTGCTAACAATGCTGCACTCCAACGGATAAAGCTCCAACAACGATAACCCTCAAAGAAGAAAAGGCGTGAAGGAAACCAACCAATACTGACCAAAACCTCTATGTTTTGTTTGTTTGCAAAAGACTCGTTTTGCCCGGTTGGCTAAACGATGCACCTCTTTATGTTCCCTTTTAAAAGACCAAACACGAGAAATCCCCTTTTAAAAGTTATATACCTCCCTCCTCTGGAGAAAGGTGAAAAAGAAGTCTTCACATGCCATAGTGCGAAATCCCCTCAAAAGCAAATCAAAAGAGCACAATTCAATATTCGACGTACGATGACGCTAGTCGTATCTTGTCGGACAAACATGATTAATTAGAAAGCTAACAAGACTAACATGCTTGGTATAATCTTAGGTTGACACCTAACCAAATCATGCAAACTACTGACAACTCTTTCTAAACCAAGAATTAAGTGACTTACGACACCTTTTAATCTAGCTGGTAAAAAGGAGAAGTCACGAGAAAATAAGATGATGACCTATTCGTTTACTAGTCAATAGGATATCGGGTGTATCTACTTTGGAAACCAAATCTTAATAGACTTTGTTGGTAATATGAGATTCGAGATTTAGAAATTAAGTAAACGATGGAGTGGTTATGATAGATCTGGAAAACAACAGTTTTCCTGTTTTTGTTTCTTTGTGTGCTCTTGATTGAAATGAATTTGTGTTTTATTCAATCTATCTTCCTAACTTATATGGACTTGTTAGGACTTGTTATTATGTTGTTTTATTACAAAAAATCTACCCTAGAAAGTGTGTGCATGATTGGAAACTCGAATAAAAATGAAATAGCATTTGTTACCTTCTAATTTATTAATTGGAAGTATTGGGAGAACTAGATCTGTGTATACTTTCTTAGTAGATTTTGTGCTATGTGTTCTTTGAGTCAAGTAACATTTAGGTACTGTTATTTTGATGCTTGTACCTATGTTAGCTTGCATGTCTGTTAATAGTAAAGCATGTGTAAGCATTGCTATCATTATGCACTAGTGTTGCTTCACTAGATTAAATAGCCTTATATTTTTATCTTGTATGCAAAGTTTTTCATGAGTAACCAGAGGCTTAGTACCTATTTTTACTTGGTATTAGTAGGCCATAGCCCACTGGTCCTCTTGCATTTTGGCTTGAGGATGAAAATCCCCAACCATACACACGTGTGAAAATAGCATGTTTCACTATGTGATTGATTTCTATTTTCCACCATGGAAAATATAATTGTTTGTTCTCACCTATGCAAGTGAGAAGTTTATTTCTTACTAGTAAATACTAATATGTTTAAGTGTGATCCTTTTGTTAGCATAATATTCCTTAGGGTATCATGTTAAGAAATGTTTCACTATCGTGTGCTAAAGTTAAATTGTTCGCAAATAAAATAAATTCCTCTTGATTGGTAGATTGTTTGTGAATAATTTTAAATTGAGTGTATGGATTTTTGAAAAGATTTAGATAACTTTTCATGACTTGCATAGCTACTGGTTGTGTGAGTTATACCTTGCTTGTTTGCTAGCAATTGGTTAAAGAAAAACAGAAATTGCTAGAAGAAATTTCTGCATGTTTAATAGTTGTATCATGGGATTGTTTTGATGTTTGTGCTTACTAACATGAGTAAGTTTTGTGTACTGTTATTAGGTACACTTAGATTCATGACTTTCTTGTTTAAGTTTAAACATCATGATAGCATTGTTTGTTTCTCTAAAGTGAAGCTAGTTTCACCACTAGAAAAATGGTGATTTTTGCTCTAGTATTACCCTCTTTTTATTTTATGAGGATATGTGTTGATATAGCATGTTTAGGAAGTTATTACTTCTGTTATCATGCCATGAATTATTTAGTTTCATGTTCTATGGTTATAGGATATGATAATCTCTTATAGCATGCTGGTGTTGATTTTTCATACTAGTGTGTTATTTGTGCAGTCCTGTTTTTTTTATGCCTGTGTAATAGGAGTTTTATCTTGTGTGAAGATGGTATTTTAGAGTATCTTTATGATTGGATTCATTGGTTTTTAGCTACTGGTTGTTTGCTAATTGTTCATAATTGATGGATTCCAAAACCTCTAATAAACAATAACCTAGTGAATAAATAGTCTATTCATCTGTGGTGTTGTTTGCTTACTTATTGGATTTTGTTTAAATGTTTTACCTTAGCATGAGTTTATACTTGTGTTATGATTGTTTTTAAGAGTATCTTATGAAACTAAAACATACAACTAAAATCATGAACACTTTAAGTGATAGTCGCTTGTGGTGAGTAATACCCACTGTCGTGGCTATTTGTTCTGTCTGTTTGTTTTACCTTAGCAACCTAACCTTTGCCCCCACAAGCTATATTTGTTTAGCTTATTATATACCTTGTTATGAGAGTGGTACACCACTCCATATGTGGTATGTAAAATGTGGGATATAGCTAGGAACTCATGTAATAATTAACAGTACGTTTCCAGGTAGTTCTGCACTAAAAGGAACTAGCTGGCAGTAGTGACGTTATCAGAAATTTTAAAATTGGCGGTTGAGTAAATTGATAGCTAGAGAATTTTTAAAAAAAAAGAATTTGCTAATTTAGGGAAGTACCCCTCCTCCCAAGAAAAGTCAAAGGGGGGAAGCACCGACACTCCAACACTAACATTGTGTTTGTTGGCCCTCCCTTAGTCCTCGCTTGCGAATCTCGGGGACGAGATTCTTTTTAAGGGGGGAAGACCTGTCACATCCCAATTTTGGAATACCTGATAACACAGTTGTTTTGCTAATTGCTTGACAATTAAACTTTGGTTGTATTTGTTTGAGTGCAACTAAACAAACAAATTATAAAAACTTACATGGCTAAGAAATGAAAGCAAACTTAAAAAGATAGCAAAGCAGTAAACTAAAAATATTCAACATATTGTTCCAATGACTTGGGAAATATTTTCTAAAGTAAATATTGATCAAAGAGTTTTCCAAAAACTATCTTATGAAACTCATACTTTTTGAATATTATTCCAAGACCCAAATTAAGAATGAGGAAACACTTAATAAATTTCCCTAAAAGAATATCAGAAAAAGAGGCATTCTTAAATGCTTCACCAAAATATTATCAAATGTTTTTCCAACCTTGCAAACTTAAAAACAAAAGTATTGGAGAGCATTGACTTGCTATCCCTAGTCACATAAATATTTTGGCAAAGCATTGTTAAAGAAGAGCAAAGTGCTTTATTAAATTAAATTTCCAATATTTCCAGAAACAGAAAACTCAAACAAGTTACTATTGGAAACTTTCTTCAAATGAGCTGAAATTAATACCAGTGCTTCCTTATAACAAATAAGGAAAACACACAAGAGGAGACCAATAATTGAATCCATTAAAGTCCTGAAAACATGGTTTTTCTCCACAGCAACAATTGGAATTTTGAACAAGTTTGTTCTACAAACTTTTTCAAAATGCCATGAAATAAATACCACATACTCTATAACATAAATAAGGATGAAAACCAAAAGGGCACAAGTTTTTGAATAATTTAAGTTGCCAAAAACCCCTGTTTTCTTGACAGTACCTTTAAGAAATTTGAACCAGTTTGTTCTATGAAGTAACTCAAAATGACTTGAATTTCTTACCACCTAAGGAACACATCAAATAAGGAAAGTATACCAAAAATTATCATTTTTGGAAACTCCTAAGTAGTCTAATAAACTCAATGTCCATTTATGTAAGAATTCAAATTTGAACAACTTTGAATTATGAAGTTTATCTAATTGAGCCAATTTTCACATATGTTGTGCATCTCAACTAATAAGAATTTTGGGCAAAAGGATTTCAAACTTTGACTTTGTTTGCTTGGTGAAAATCACACTTTTCAGAGAGGACAAGGACCTATCTGTAAATATCCAGGGATCAAATTGTAATCCGAGTCACCCATCTTCTTCAACCTAGGCTCTCTGTAGCAGCAGTACCCCTAGGCCATGGCTTCGACTTGAAGCAACTCTTGGGGATAAGAGGCCCCCCATGTGCCCTTGTCTGCTCATGCCCCCTCTCTCTCCCCCTTGAGCCCTCACTCTCCTCTCTCTCTCGAAAAAGCCCCAAACCGAACCCTAGCCTCGAGCTCGCCGGCGATTAGGCCAAAGGAGAGCTCGCCGCCGGCCACAGGGTAGCCTAACCTCTTCGCCAAGTCGTGCTGGCCCTTGGTGCCGAAGGGATCGAGGCGAAACGACCCGTAGACCCCGCGCCGTCCGCTTTCCTCTCCGAGCCCGGCGGAGCTCCGGCGGCGAATCCCCGTCGCGTCGAGCTTCCTCCGACCTCACCGACTCCGCCGTTGCGTCCAGGGTGAGCAGGCGATCCCCGCCGACCGCTTTCCCCTCTCCCTCTCCCTCTCAAACGTGGCCGCGCCGTGCCCGTGTCCGGCCGCCGCCGCGCCACCGTCGCCGCCGCCTTTCCGGTCGCTCCCGGGAAGCGAGGCTTCGCCCTTTAGGTTCCCCTCGTCGAGACCTTCGCGTGGACATTTAGAAATCGAAAAATGATGAACGGTGCGTCGATTGCGAGCTCGCCGGAGAACCTCCCGCCGGCGAGTGACATCGTCATGACGTCGCGATGGCGTCATGCAGCCCTTGACCGCGCGCAGAGAGCGTTGAACCTGCTGGTGGCCCCTGCGCTCGCCTGCGTGGCAGCCCCCGTGGCATCCTGGCCCGCGAGTCAGCGACTCGGGCTAGATCCCGCCGCGGTAGGATTTGGTCAGGCCGGCCCTATTAGCAGATCTGGCCCAACAACAGTTATTTTTCCTTTTAATTTTTACAGAAATGGTGCATGGTTACTTTTGGCTCAAAAAGGCAACCTAAAAGATGATTTTGACCAAACTAAAATTCACAGTGGTACCTCAACTAATTCTAAACCACCTCCAACTTGTAGATCTACGTTTGGATGATTATTTATGAAATAAAAAATGATTTGGCCACAGGTACCAGAAACACCAAAATGAGCACCATTTTTATTTTACAACTCATAATGAAGTGTGGCAAATTGCATTGGAAAGCCGTTGAAATTTCCTAACTGAAGCAATTAACCTTGCTTCCAAATTCATAGTATTTTAGAAATGGCATGAAATTTGGTAAAACACCAGAGAGCACTTTGGTGATTTTTATAAAATTATTAAAAATGAATTTTGATGCAAACTCAACTGGATGGTCTTTTATATGTTTAGGGCTATCTAAATCTAGAAGGGTTTAATTTTTAGAGCATCATAGAAATCTTGGTGGACAGATCTTTAAATGGCTTGTTTCTGCCATTTTGGCATTTTTAGGTAATTAATTTGTGTGAGATATTTTTGTGTTGCAATGTTGTTTTCTAGCATGTATAAGTTGTGTGAACTTGTTTTCTAAGGTTTACTTAGTTATTTTAGCATGTTATATTGTGTGGACTTGAGTGGAGAAGAAATATGATTTATGGTTATAGCATATGTTTTATCTCTAGTTATTACTTGCATAGAATTTTTGATTGATTAATTTGTGTGCAAGCAATTGGATTGTTGTGTTGAGATATTAGATACAGCACCATGTTGATACTTATATTTTGTTAGTATCACCTCTGCTAGCTTGCATTTGAATTGGTAGAAAAGCATGAGTGGTTTAGTCATCATTATGAGAATGTTATGGAAAAATTCCCTCATGTGTGGAATTTTTGACATAAACATTTGTGGTTTAGTAGCCACATATTTTTGTGTTGTATTCATAGGACCAGTAGCATTTTGATGATGTTCTTGTGAGTACTTGAACCCTAGAGTTTTCACTTGTGTGAAAACAATAGCATGAGTAGCATTACCTTGCTTATTTTTTCACCCTATTATTTTCTACTAGTATGGTTAATGCACTAGATGCTAGTTTAGTCTTTTGTTAATTTTTAGCAAGTATGACCAGAGGCTTTGTGACCTCTTAATGCTTTGTTATGCTAGTGGAACACCCACTGGTGTCATTGCATTTTTGGTGGAAACATTATTTCCCCCACACTAGATGTATTTCTTTTTTATAGTTCTCTAACTAATGAGTGCCTAGTATTTTTGCTTTGGATTTTTAGTGCTAAATGAAAATGTGTATGCTTCTGTTTGTAATTGTTTATAATAATGTGTGGCTTGCTAGGAAAAATACATCTTTGGAGTGTTGATTGATTCCTCTAAGTAATGCCCTTTTTATTACCACTAGTATGTAGGAGTTGCCCTGCAAATTGATACCTTGTTTTATCAAATGGGATATTTTTGTTATAGCAAGTATAGATGTTTTTCACTCCTGTTTTTATGACATGGACCCTCTGGTTGTATTTCAATTTCTTGATTGAAATGCATCCATTGATTCTTCATGTTTTAGTAGTACTAGTTTCCTTAGCAGTTTTTGTATTGAATTATTTTTCCTGCCAACTTGTGTGGGTAGATATTTGTGTATCCTTGCATGAGTACATGTTTTCATTTTCCATTATGATAACATGGTTCCTTGTTTGCATTTTAGTACTTTACTTGTTATGCATGCTTGCATAGCAAACTTTTAGTAGAAAACATGTCTATAGGATTCCTCCTTTTTAGTCATTGTTTCTATTGTTCTCACTATGAGAATTGTGTGTTTTGTGATGAGTCTATTACCTTGTTACACTTGTGTAGGCTCACTGATTTGTAAAGGTAACTTTTGCAAATCATGTGTCTTATTTATTCTTGATGAGAATTTAGGCTTAGCAGATTAGCTACCTTGTTCTTTTTGTGGTTTGGTTGATAGACCCATTGCCATGCTTATTGTTGTGCATGTTTTATATACTTTTAGTAGTCTCACCCTTGTGAAACTAAGTGTATTTTGGGTTTATAAATATCTTGGTATGAGAGTGGCACACCCACTGAATCCATGATATTGAGGTTGTGAGATATATTCCTCCAACCTTAAGTTGTCTTGTTGAATGGCATTTCTGCCAAGTGTGTTTGTTTGATTGTTTGCCTCAATTAATAATTGAGTGATAGGTTATTATTAGTTTTCCTTGCTGTATGTATGGTTATGCATTGTTGCTTGCCTTGATTGGTTCTGAATGTGTGTCCTTTATTCCTTTTTACGACGTTATAAAACGAAGAGGAAGGAAGTGTCGTGAAGCTCAGTTCCAAGTTCCAGTCACTCCAAAACCAGGGACACAAGGAGATACCAGGCAAGCCATCCTGATGCTTGCTGATACAATACTTATCATTATCTATCATGCATGTTTTACCTCTGAAGTTTTACAAAAACTTGATTATCAAAACTATTTTTGATGTGGAAATTACTACTATACTATATATAGGTTACTATCATGCGAGTAGTTAAACTTGGTAATACCAAGCCCATAAGCCACCATATGGTATTTATTACCATCAAATATACTAGTCCCTAAGTGGACACCCTAAAATTGTGATTCTACAAAACAAAGGCTTTACAGAAAAACCCGGAGAAAAGGCGGATCCTTGTTCTCCGGAGGAATGTGGAAGTGGTCATTTTTGAGAAAATGGTGTTTTTCAAAAATGACACATAACCTAGTCTTCGCCGGACAACCTTTACCGTACTGCCACCCTACCCCAACATGGGCACGGGGCTTAACTGGAAGTTTGTCCTTGTTAGTGTGTGTTCTATCTCAAACGCTATAAGGGACGGAATCCCTCGAACCGAATTGTTGTCAAGAGTTGAGACATAAAAAGTGTGGGATTAATTTTCCCTCCGGTCGCATCAGTTGAGGCATCCTGGCTGGCAGGGATTAGCTCGGTGCCGGGGGTGACCGGTAAAACTCAACTGAGAGATAGACACATTCTAGCTTGAACATAGTGGATGGTTATGATCAGATACCTGATGTTTACATACTGTTGTTACAGTCCGTGATTGTTCACGGGAGGTGTACTGGATCTGGTGGATGTGTACACCTCTGCAGAGTATAACTTTTTCGAAGAAGCCGCGTCCTCGGATATGGACAGTTGAATGGCCATGTAGCTAGCATTGTGTCAATGTTTTCAAAAAGGAAGTTTTTGAAAAGGGAATTTTGGAAATTTAGTGTGAACTTGTGAAGTTCGGAAAGGAATGGAAACTTATACCGTGGAGGTATCGTCGATGATGAAAAGCCAGATGTTGTTATACAAAACAAAGTGTTTTGCAAACAAAACCTTTTCTACTCTAAGCAAGAATTCTGGAAACTGATTCCAAGAAGTTTTGCAAAGAGAAAATATTCTTTTACAAAGTTTTACAAAACCTCTTGTACATGTGATATCTACAAGAGAAATAAAACTATATTATTTTATTTTCTTCTGAAGTATCTTCTTCAACGAAGATACAGATTAACCTGACTGCAACTGTGGTGTCATCATATATGAACACCATTGGTAGTGAACCCTATTTATAGCCTACCTATTCCACCATATAAGCATATTTGCATGTTGGTAAGTGATATGATGGATGTCTTGCTGAGTACATTCAAATGTACTCATTATGGTTTCGCCCCTGGTATCTACTTGCCAGACTTTGAGAAGGAGCCTCCGAAGGATTTCTATGAAGAGAAGTACGGAGCTGACGGCTTTGCGAACTAGGATCGTCTCCGGGTCAGCAGCCTGTAGGTTAAGGCGTGACTTGGGCTCAACTACGTTGTGTTTTAATTGTCTTCCGCTGTGTTTGTTAAGTTGCCTGCCTTTGTGGCAGTTGCTTAAACTTGATCATGTGATCATTTGTGTAATACCTTTATGTATTCGTGTAATGGATGATGTATTTCTGTGTGCCAACTTTGTATGTTGTTCACGACTGATCTTTCTGGGATCGTGAACGTATGCATACGGAGGGTTACAGACTGCCGGTCTGGGGTCCTTACAGGCCCACACCACCTCCCGGCGCGGCCAGGGGCCCACCCGCGCGGAGGAATGGTGTGGGGGCTCCAGGTCCCCCCTCCGGGTCTCCTTCGGACTTCCTTGACCCTCCGGGAATTCTAAGACTTCTGGTTTTTGAATCGTCCAATTCTGAGAATATTTCCAGAACAACTTTTCTGAAACTAAAAACGACAGAACACAGGAACTGCCTCTGTGGCATCTTGTCAATAGGTTAGTACCAGAAAATCCATAAAGTGTATAAAAAACATGTAGCATATAGCATGAAAACAACATGGAACATCAGAAATTAAGGATATGTTTATGGCGTATCAGCCTGCGCCTGCGCGATCCGAGGCGGATATCTGCCGATCCAATGCGCGCGATCCGAGAGAATCTCAGCGGGATCCCGTGCCTTTGGCACTTACGTTTGTTTTACAAAATATTTCTTCACGTTTTCTACTAGAATTTTCACCAGTTTTAACTATAATTTTCTCCAATGCACGTACGGATATCGGATCAACACGGGATCCCATGCCTTTGCCACGCGATCCGACCGAATTTTCATTTGGCTAAAATAAATAAGATCCAATGGCTTCTATACCATTTTGCCATCAAACAAAACTCATATGCTCATTTAACAGAAACAAGCAAATTTAGGTGCTTATATACCATTGCTTGTTAGACTATAGTTATCTCAGTGTGGTAAGAGGCCTAAATGAATGCTTTGCCCTCAATGGCAAATGAGCAACAGTTGAAACACATGTGTAA
This sequence comes from Alopecurus myosuroides, assembly GCA_028641055.1. Classification (NCBI taxonomy): domain Eukaryota; kingdom Viridiplantae; phylum Streptophyta; class Magnoliopsida; order Poales; family Poaceae; genus Alopecurus; species Alopecurus myosuroides. Next base: position 271,742,879 of record CM054060.1, read on the forward strand.
AAAAAAATTGGCAACATCTTGCCTCCATTTTCAACATTTCAACAAAACAATATGGACAACATAGAAAAAATTCAGCATACTAGTCATCAAACCTGTCCTCAAGCACGGACTAGCGGATTTAATTTTCTAATGCATGTACAAACTTCTAAAAATTGGAAAAGCATGGAAAATTTAGAGGATGATATATTCGAGGATGTACTACAATACACAATAACTTTCACAATAAATAATCTCAATTCTGTTTTTCTACCATGAATCAAATGTGAACATAAAATTCATATCCAACGACACGATCTTATAAAAAAATCATTACACACTCATATACTTGCCACAAAAAAGTAAATACAAATTTATTCTACGCACGGTTTTCTCCGGTGTACTTCCTCTAGTTTTCAGCTGTCCCTCGTACCTGCATTGCATCAAATAAAAAATGTTAATCGCACACAAAATATAATAGACTAGCAAGGTATTTAGTACGGCTGAACGCAACACTCACATCGGATGTACCCTACACGATTTCTTATTGTTCCTGTTATGACCACGTTCATTGCAAGTAGTGCACACCCTCTCTTACTTCCGTTCGTCGTATGGTAGAAATCTGACATTTTTTGATACCTACTAATTCGTATCTTTGTCTCTATAATATTTCTTGGTTTGCTTAGTTGCACCTTTGGTTTTAGATTGTTCGGGATAACCTACTACAAGTGCATCTCCTCTGTTTTGTGCGTCCTCATGAAAAGCTTCCCCATGTGTGGTCTGCACGCCTTTATTCCTGGCTATTATGCTCTGCATACATTATATAAGTTCGTCGTACGTATCTAGGTCAGTGGATGCAACATCAAAAGTTTCTGCGCCTACAACACTCAGCTGACTGTACTTATCCCACTCGGCTGCCCCTACTCATCCCCATCCGTACAAATCACTCTGCCACTTTGCGGGCAACCCATACCTTGTATTCTTCGAGAATCTGCGGAACACACAACAATCTGGGATTTCAGAGGCGCCCACGTGATGCAAAACAAACAAGATGTGCTTGCAAGGAAGGCCTTTCCGATACATCCTTCGGCAGCTGCACTTTATGGTTTCCTCTTTGTTTGTAGGTGTGTAGTGCACGAAAAACAAAGACTTATGGTTATTCATCCATGCCACAACGATGATTATATAACTAGCAACACTTCCCACTTCATGTACAATCTCCAGTCCCCCAATATTTTTGGCTCTTTTTAAATTAGGTCGAAGTTCGTAGAAGTGAATTTACGCACAACAGATAACTCTATCTCCTTATACTTAGTAGCTGCAACCGGTATTGTCTGAGAGTCTATGTTGTCGCGGCGGCCCTCTTCCTCATGCATACGGCTATCAACACTCTAGTAGTGCAACATCATATTCACTAGTGGCAGTCCAAAGTCAAGGTGATTGTGCAGGGTGGAGTTCAAACTCTCACTCCTCTAGTTGCTTTTCATTTCGAGGAAATATTCGTCCGCTAGATATGCGGCGGCCCACAACCTCATCCTATTATACACCCTCTTCATCCACTCTTTGGTTTTTTCCGTCCGGTGATTATGGACGAATTCCCTCCATCTCACCTCAAATGTCTCATCTGAAGTGTTGTAGTATAGCATCGTCTTGAATTCATTATGACACACGGGGTCAAGGTGCCTCTTTATGTTCTTCTCAATGTGCCACGAACACACACGGTGCCACACACCTGCAAGGACTTCACCAACAGCTTTGGTCATTGCAGCGTCTCCATCAGTGATGACCCCTTTAGGCATCTTCTGAAGCATAGATTTCGGAAATGTTTTTAACTGCCACTTATATGTTTTTTATTTCTCGTCCAAGACGATCACACATGCGAAAACAGTAGTATGACGGTGATTGTTTAGTCCCACAAAAGGTATGAATGGCACACCGTACCAATTGGTTTTGTACGTGTTGTCAAACACTAGCACGTCACCAAAGTCGGTATAGTCCTGCCGAGACTGAGAATCACAGCAGAACATGTGTTTCAAACTACCCTTTTTATGAATCATGTAGTCAAAAAATAAATCAGGATCATCTCTCCTTCTCTTATCCATAATGCCAATGGCTGTGTTGGCGTCACCCGTTGCGATCATCTTCCTCCTTTCACAGCAAGTCATGTTGTACAGATCCTTCTTTACAAATCCTACCTTGTTGTACTTTCCACTCACGCTGATGAATGTACTCATAATGTTGCATATTCTCATCACACCAACGGCCAGTGACATGATCTGAGATTTATGATGAGGCTTGATCTTTCTATGAGAACAAAGAAAAGGGACTTCATCAGGTGCAGCCATTTTATGTTTGTGATCGTCGTTAAGTCTCAAAACAATCCAACCTTTTTTTACGACACACTGAAATGGGAACCACATTCGTACCGAGACTCGGGTCGGTGCCTATATTTGCGGCCATCCATGTTCAAGTCGTGCCCCATCCCTCGAGCAACGAAACCTCCTGTACCGAATGGTTGGTGTTCCTGATACATCCATTTCTCTTTTCACCTTCCCATGTTGAATGCTAAAATCATGTTCCTTGGCATACTTATTGTAGAACGCATATGCCACATCTTTCAAAGGAAATTTCATAGCCTTTACAGCTGCATACTTTTCAAGTTTATCCATATCATGATGAATCTCAACCTGAGGCTTACTATGGTCCTGATGGGCACTTCCTGTCACGTGTCATGTTTGTTAAACCAGGTCAGTCTTGATTCATACATCTAGCTAAATATAATTATTTCATGCAATTAGACCTTCAGTTAAAAAGATAATACATAAATATTACGTACGCACAAAGTTGAACTAAAAAAAGAAACTCAATTCTCTGTTGCGGCAGAGAAAACTGCACAAATCTGTGATGCGGTAGAGAAAACTGCACAAGTTTCTACAATATTATGCATTGTAAAAAATAAATAAAAACAACTTACGTCGCTTTTGCATTCAGATTTTGACTGCTCAGGAATTGCCACTTGTTCATCATCGAATTCTTCCAAGTATGAATCCCCATAGTATGTATGCTCACTGTGTGTGACTACTACACCATGCACAATTATAACAGAAAAACAAATTACATGTCCATTCAACTGGACGAAGAAAAGGTAGAATAAGTAAACTTACATAACTCGTTGTTTCAAAGGTGGGTTCATCATCTACACCTATGTTGGTGTTTTCATCATCAATGCCCATCTACACAAATTCAAAACAAACAGGACAATTTCAAAGACATGATATACCCTTACAATCTGAATAAATAAAAGGAACTGCAAGTGACTCACATTATGATACTCAGCTCCAGAATTCACATTACTGCTATTGTCATCATCAGATTCATCATCTTCCGAGGATGAAATATAAAGATCCTCCGTTATGGAGTCATCATCGTCGATAGGTATTGTTTCATGGTCACTCACAGAATACATTAAAACCTCCATCTATCCAAACAAATAAAACCAACATCATAATAATGGGGAGTGACCATGTGCTCATGCATGAAGATAACAACTAGGCCCGAACTATCAAATTACACACTTAGCACAAGATCTAGCACACATATCAGAAAATAGATTGAATCAGAGGGAAGAACAATTTGGCTCGGAATCTCACCTTCTGCGCGTAAGTGACAAACTGGGCAGCCACGGGAAGTTATTCTCGATGGCGGTGTGCACGACCTATATCTCTGTCGAGCAAGGATCCAACACAACATCAAATGTTGCCTGCTGGAACAACCGAGTGAGACGGGGGTTCAAAACCCTAGCTACGGCAAGTTGGCGGCTGCGGTCAAGCGGAGACGGGAGGAGACAGACGATCGCCGACGTATCCTTACCATGCGGGGACGTCCAACGATACAACGCAACCAGGAAGGATAGGAGATGGCGCCGCCGACAAAACCCGCGGCTGCTCGTCTCGACCGGCCGGCGGCAGGACTCCGACTATTGACTGCAGATCTTGCCGTGATGGGGCGGCCAACTAACCACCAGAGAGGGAGATCTGAATAAGAGATATGGCCAATGTAATTGGCGGCTACAATAAACTGAAGCTTCAACTGCCGACGAACATGATGCGTATGGCTATCGACATCTATGATGTGGGCCCAAAAAAAGGATACATACATGGCTAAGCTAAGTACATACATCTTACATCTCTCAACAGATACACGGATTCTCGCAAAAAAAACAGATTCACGGATCTTTGGATCTAGGCTCGGTGGGCTACCCTGCCTTATGCGACGAAACTATGTATAAATGTAATGTACCTTGTTCTGTATTTAAAATTTGTGGAGTTATTATTTGAAACGTAAAGGATATAATGGAAAACAATAGAAAACATAAAGGAAACAATAGAAAACAAAAAGAAAATAATGGAAAACAAAATAAAACAATAGAAAACATGAAGGAAACAAGAGAAAACAAAAAGGAAATAATGGGAACCAAAATAAAACAACAGAAAACATGAAGGAAACAAGAGAAAACAAAAAGGAAATAAAGGAAACCAAAATAAAACAATAGAAAACATAAATAAAACAAGATAAAACAAAAAGGAAATAATGGAAAACAAAATAAAACAAAAAGGAAATAAAGGAAAACAAAATAAAACAATAGAAAACATAAAGAAAATAAGATAAAACAAAAAGGAAATAATGGAAAACAAAATAAAACAAGAGAAAACAAAAAGAAAATAATGGAAAAAAATAGAATTTGTATAATGGAAAACAAAATATAACTATAGAAAACATTTTAAAATTTGTATTATTGGAAATGCACACATATGCATGTATTTTCAAATAAACATATTATTTGAATGCACACATATGATTTAAATGCATGTATTATTTAAATGCACACATATTATTTGAAACAAAATAAACTAAAGAAAATAATGAAAAAATATGTAGCGCTGGTGAACAAACTAGTTGGTTCGCCAGCGTTATGTTACCGTTGGGCAACAGTCCTCGTTCCCAGCGGTAACTTAGCGTTGGCGAACCGGCTGCTCTGTTCGCCAGCGCTACGCCGCGCCCGTGTGCCACTTATAGGCGGGCCCTCCCCGCCCACTCCCTACAGACGAAAACACTTAGCTGATTTTTTTATATATCTCCCTCGCGTGCACAACTGCCCCGTCGATCGCCTGCCCCTCGCCACTCACCGCCATCTGTCTGCCCCCCTCGCCGCCGTTCGTCTACGCGCCCTCGCCGGACGTCGACCTTCCCCCTGCGCGCACTGCCCCTCCCCTCTCCTCTCTTCTTCTTCCTGCGCGCGCGACACCCATGGCCACCTCCTGCCCCGATCGCTGCTGACCACCTCCCTGCAGCTCCCACCCGCCTACCTGCGGCGGAGTGGGCACTGCTGCTCTCTACCACGCCACGCACACCAGGTACTCGACAGAAGGTGTGCAAGAGAGATTTTTTTATGCATATGGATGCAGGTGTGGATGCATTTGGAGGGTGCAGTAGGTGTTACTGGTGAGGTAGATGGTGTGGGTGGTGTTGGTGGCGGTGATGGTGTGGGTCGGTGGTGTCGATGGCGGGTGGTGTCGATGGTGGTGGTGTCGGTGGCGGTGATGGATGGTGTGGATGATATATGCCCACCTTCGTGTGGATGACGACGGTGACGATGGTGTGGATGGTGTAGTTGGTGATGTGGGATGGTGTACGGATGACGACGGTGATGGTGGTGTGGATATGTGCCCACCTTCGTGTGGATGACGATGATAATTGGATGGGATTATATGGGGGTGGGATTTTATGTGCAGGTACCCCACGTGAGTCCCTACTTGCCGGAATGTTGATTAATTTCTGTTCCGGCAAATTTGGGTACTCCATTAGTGATATGTTTAACAAAGGTCATGCCAAAAAATTTCGTGAATTTTGGCATGACCTTTGCTAAAGATATCAAATATTAGAGTGCCCAAGAAATTTGGACTCATATGGGGTATATATCGTTTAAATTGCAGGATATGTTAAAATAATTTTCGCTATTCTCTCCTTAGATATGGCTCACAACGATGAAGCGGGTGGTTTTGGGACCAGACGCGGGGACGATGATGCGTGGCTCTCTATGCTTGGCGCCGGAGGAGGAACCCTAGTTCTGGGATCGGAGCCGGAGACGCAGGGCAATGCAGATGACGAAATGGAGGAATTCATTCGTCAGGAGGCGTGATGACCCACAAGTATAGAGGGTGTATCATAGTACTGTCGATAAATAAGAGTGTCGAACTCAACAAGGAGCATAAGGTGTTGACAAGAAGTTTCGATGAAGAAATAACTGTAAATACTGAAAGATAGATTTGTAGGGGTTTTTGATATTGCACATAAATAAATGGTGAAGTATCATGTAGTCGACGTTCACATGACACCACTAGAAGAATAGCACCACAACTTAAATACCGAACCACGAGATATTACTTCAACATAACTTCACTACTAACATCATGACTTCTCCCATGTCCTCAAGAACTAAAAGAACTACTCATGAGACATCATATGGATCATAATCAGAGGTGATATAATGGATGATAACAATCTGGTCATAAAGTGAAAAAACCGATAAATCTCACAAGCATCAACTACTAACAAGTAATCCACACCGGGAGAGAGATCTAATGTAAAACAACGATAGAGGCCCCTAATTGTTACAGCGGGATGACGGTGGATGATGAGGGTGATGGTGCTGATGATGATGGTGATGATGATGACGATCTTGATGATGCCCGTAGTGATGACGGTGACGATGGCGGTGATTTCCCCTCTCCGGAGAGGAATTTCCCCGACAGATTTCTCCCTGCCAGAGAGCTTTCTCTCTCGGGTGTTCCCCCCCCCCCCCCCGAGGCAGCGGTGGAATAATTCTTCGATGATCGTTTGAGGCTTAGGGTTCCCTGGGGGTCAAGTACGCGAAAGACCTCCACCAGGGGTGGGCCAGGGTGGCCACACCACCTGGTGGCACAGCCAAGGGGCGCGCCACCTCATGGTGTGGGCCCTAGTGGCCCCCCTCTGGCTTCCCTTCTGGCTGGACTCCTCCTCTGAACTTCTAAGACACCCCCGGTGTCCTCCTTCTTCTTCTGATCATCTGAAATATGGAATCTCGACGGTGCTTTTTCCATCAGATTTCTAGTCCTGGTGTTTATTCTCCAAAAATTATGAAACATGCAAAATAAGATAAAATAACGTAAGGGATGCATCATAATATGAAATATATCGATGAATAACAAAAAATTATGATATAAAATAGTGATGCAAAATGGACGTATCAACTCCCCCAAAGCTTAGACCTCGCTTGTCCCCAAGCAAAATTGAACTCAGTAAACATGACCACAGGTTTATGGAGTGAAGAGTCGATAAATAAAATACAGACAAGAAGCATCACATTTATCTATACACCAATCATTATAGACATCAACTTCCTCTCATATAACTTAACTTCAAACGAGTAATGGGAGTCACAAACAAAGATGCAAAAGAGAGAATCAAAATTGGTGATGGAAAACTTTGTTCTTGGTCAGAGAACATTTAATGATATCATACTTATCTTAGGTGAAGTCTTTATAACAAGGCTTATATTGTAGATCTTAATATGTTAATTATAACAACCCTTTTTCAGTGATTCAAAGATTTCAAAGTAATATTCATTCAGATAATAAAGCATGTGCTAAACAAAGAAGGATAGAAAACATGATTGAATAAATCAACATATAGATGGTGAGATCACAACAACTCAAATGCTTCCTGGAGAAAGAAAGGAATGGGTAAACTGACTCAACATAAAAGTAAAAGATAGGCCCTTCGCAGAGGGAAGCATGGATCACTCATGTGCTAGAGATTTTATTTTAATAACAGACGTATAAAATGCATGACACTCCTCCCATCCATCTTACACAAACCATGGCTAACCAAATCCTGGGGTGCCTGCCAACAATCACAAACCGTGGAGGAGTGTCTAAATTTTGAGAGAGGTGTATGTTTATGTCAAGGAATGGCAAACAGAAAATACAGTACGTCACAAGCCAACTAGACTTCACAAGAGCGGCTCCCATAGAAGGACACAACTGGTATAGAAGGACATCCCTCTTTCTCTTTTGTTTACACAATTATGCTTTGACTGATAAATCAGGGGCAAAAAGAGTGAAGAGAATTTTTTTATTATTTGGAGATGGGAACCCTGCTGCCAGCTCTTCTAGCATTTGGATAAGTGGATGAATCCACTAGTCCAGGTGTGTGAGTCCAATCAACAAGTGAGATAAAGATTCTCTATTCGCGTCCTCATGAGCTAAAATTGGAACACACAACAGGGATAATTTTGAAGGTTTAAAGGTAACACATGAGCAATTTACTTGGAGTGGTAGTGAAATACCACATGTAGGAAGGTATGGTGGACACAAATGGCAAGGTTTTTTGGCTCAAGGTTTGGATACACGAGAAGCATTCCCTCTGAGTACAGTGTTTTTGGCTAGGAAGGCTGGGTAGCAAGCATAAGAGTTGAGGGAAAACAAACAAATATACATATGATGAAACCAATAATGCAATCTTCATTGAAAGCACAAACGATCTTAACTTGTGAATACTAAGTTTATGAGCTAATATGCAAATTCCTCTTTCTTATACTAGCATCTCAAAATATTATTTCTACTGACCCAAGCTAAGTTTGCCAAAACCAACTAGATTAACTCAATGATCCCCAGAGTGACACCAAATACTAACAACAAGCTCAACCATATAACAGAAATTGAAAACTAAAATAAGGTGTATAGAAAGTAAATGATGAAACTTCTCATTAATATTACAAACCAGCAACTCACACCAACGGATACAACGATAACCAACTAAGGAGAGACACTTCCATACTGCAAACCATCCTATATGATAACTTCTCTTCTCATGATATGACTCTACTAAAAAGGTAAAAAGATGAAAGATAGTGATGTGATGCCGCGGCACTCCCCCAAGCTTGGAACAAGCCAAGGGGATGCCAATACCAATGAAGAATCAATTCTTCGGTGGTGGTGGTGAATCCTTCTCGATGAGCTTATCAATTAATTTCTTCAGATCTTCAATCGCGAACATAAGCATACGCATCACCTCAGTATTGCGATCAATACGGTTTGCATGCCTGTCAGACTGTGAATTCTAGCCACCAAGTTTTTCCCCCACTCTTCCTTAGGTTGAGAGATCCTTCATCTGCACGGTTAGAATGATCCATATCCCAGCAAAAAGGCAAATATGCCTCGGGTACCCTCCTAGATTGATACTCATGAATTAAAGTACGGAAAGATTTCTTTATGCCTGAAAGGGGTGTCCTTGAAGCTAGGTAGTGACGTAGATCCTTCCCTCCGGTGCTCATCCTTGTCGTTTGCTTGCGAGGTTTTGCAACCACTCTAATGCTTGCGATGGTGGCGCGTGGATAGACTCGTGGGTCTTCTTCTACATCTCCTTCAGCTCCACTCTCGGTCTCCTCCTTCAGCTCCGGGTCTTGGGGATCATCTTCCTTTGGTCCCTTCCCCTTGTTGTTGTCGGCGGAGACCATGATGCTTCTAAAACTAAAAACAGATCCTGGCAGAAACAGCTCGAAACAGAAACACGACGAGAAAACGATATACGGACCTCGGGGGGTCCGGGGGATTATATAACAAAAAGTTTCATAATGAAAGGAAAGTCCAGGTCGAAAACGAGTCGGAGTGGGGCTCCGGGGCGCCCACACCATGGGCTGGCGCGGCCAGGGGTGGGCCTGCGCCACCCCGTGGTGTGGAGCCTCCGGGCTCCGTCTCCACCTCGTTTCCGGCTCATAATTTTTCATATTTTCCAAAAACAGTAAAATAAAAGTTGGAAGATGTTTCGCGAAAGTTTTCTTACCAAAACTGATACATATTCGAAAACTGACTCTGTAGTTTCTGAAATATGCTTCTTAATAAATTCCTCTGGGATCATGGCTCGAATACAATCAACATTTTCATTATGAGGATCTCCAGAAACATAATGCTTGAGTCTTTGGCCATTCACCACTTGTGAAGATTCCGGGTTACGTGTATTTGCAGCTGAAGATTCCGGGTCCTAAGCGGACCATCACCATACATGGAAGCCGGGATATAGCGGCCGAGTGCGACGAGGGAGATTCGGTAATGGCCGAGCAAGCTTGCAGAAAAGAAGAACTCAAGTATTATCGGTCTCAAGTAGATCCAGATGATGGAACCGCATTGAGAAGGCCGAATACTGAGGACGAAAGAGCAAAATTCAAGGCAGCACAGGACACCAAGATGGTAGATTTTGTCGAAGGTGATCCCACTAAGCGATTTACTATAGGGTCTAACTTGGACAGCGAGCAGGAGAAGGCACTTGTGGAGTTTATTCGTTCGAACGCGGACGTATTCGCCTGGACACCTAGCGACATGCCGGGTATCCCTACAGAATTGGTAGAGCACAGTTTGCATGTAGATCCCAAGTCCAGGCCTGTTAAGCAAGGCTTGAGGAAGATGAATGAGGAAAGAAGGAAAGCTATAGGTGAAGAAATTGCTCGACTATTAACAGCCGGCTTCATCATGGAAGTGTTTCACCCGGATTGGTTAGCAAATCCGGTGCTGGTGATGAAGAAGACCAATGAGTGGAGGATGTGCATTGATTTTACGAGTCTCAACAAGCATTGCCCAAAAGATCCGTTCGCATTGCCTAGGATAGATCAGATCATAGATGCAGTAGCTGGAAGCGACCTATTATGCTTTCTGGACGCTTATTCCGGATATCATCAGATTAAACTCAAGAGGGAGGATTGGGAGAAAACGTCGTTTATAACCCCCTTTGGGGCCTTTTGTTACAAAACCATGACATTTGGGTTGAAGAACGCTGGCGCAACTTATCAACGGTGTATTCAGAAGTGCTTCGAGGACCAAATTGGACGCAACGTCCATGCTTATGTGGATGATGTGGTTATCAAGACCAGGAAGGCGGAAACATTTATCGATGATCTGAGGGAAACATTCAAAAACTTAAGGAGGTATCAGATGAAGCTTAACCCGACAAAGTGCGTATTTGGAGTTCCAGCCGGGAAATTACTTGGCTTTATCGTTTCGGAGAGAGGAATTGAAGCAAACCCGGACAAAATCAAAGCTATTCAAAATCTGAAAAAGCCGGAAAATTTGAAGCATGTTCAGAAGCTCACGGGCTGCGTGGCGGCCTTGAGCCGATTTATATCAAGACTCGGAGAAAAGGCAATACCCTTGTACCGGCTCTTGCGGAAGTCCGACAAATTTGTATGGGATCAAGAGGCGGATGAGGCGTTCGAGGCACTAAAAAAGCAGTTATCTGAAGCACCAGTACTAGCGGCCCCGGGTCCCAAAGAGCCTATGTTGCTGTACGTAGCAGCTGGCCCCAGAGCCGTTAGTGCGGTGGTGGTTGTGGAGCGTAAAGAGGATTGAAAAGGTTATCCAGTCCAAAGGCCCGTTTATTATGTCAGTGAGGTATTATCAGAGGCAAAGCAGCGCTATCCGCATTGGCAAAAGCTGGTCTTCGGGGTCTTTATGGCCAGCCGGAAACTAAAGCCGTATTTCCAGGAACACCCCATAACAGTAGTTAGCTCAATACCAATGTCGGATATCATCAGAAACTCGGATGCGACTGGAAGAATAGCCAAATGGGCGATAGAAATGGGGGATTATCACATCAGCTACGAGCCCAGGTCAGCAATCAAATCTCAGGCTTTGGTTGATTTCGTTAATGATTGGACACACACAGGCATGACTACCGTGGTTCCAAGTTCCGAGTCATGGATCATGCACTTCGATGGATCAAAGCAGTACGAGGGATCAGGAGCTGGGGTGGTGCTAACATCACCCAAAGGAGACAAATTGAGTTACGTACTACAAATTCACTTCGACTGTTCCAACAACGTGGCCGAGTATGAGGCCCTATTGCATGGCTTAAAGGTAGCCAAGGAGATGAACATCAAGAGGATACGATGCTTCGGAGATTCGTACCTTGTGGTACAGCAGGTGTCAGGAACTTGGGATAGAAAGGACGCAACTATGGCAGCATACCGCAGGGAAGTTGATAGGGTTGCAGGATGTTTTTCCGGGTATGAGGTGGAGCATATAGACAGAAGAAAGAATGAGGCAGCCGACGCACTCGCCAGACTCGGCTCGCGCAGAGAGCCGGTTCCACCTAACGTTTTCCTGGACGAATTATGGCGACCATCAGTTAAAACCGAGTCAGAAGAGGAGTTGGCAAATCAAGACCCGGATCCAGGACTTGTGGCCACTGTACGTACTATTCCCGAGTGGACAGAACCGTTTTTGACCTACCTATCACGAGGCGAGTTACCACAGCAGGAGGTATTAGCAAGGCAAATTTTGAGGCGAGCAAAGGGATATTCTATCATCAATGGGGAATTATACAAGAGAAGCGCAGCGGGAGTCTTTCTGCGCTGCGTAGCGCCAGAAGAAGGCCGGCAGATTCTCAAGGAAATCCATGAAGGCGACTGCGGACATCATGCATCCACAAGATCTCTTGTGGCTAAAGCTTATCGACACGGATTTTTCTGGCTCACGGCTCTAGCAGATGCGGAACGATTGGTAGCAAGGTGTGACGGATGTCAACGGTACGCTCGCCAAACCCATGTGCCGGCTATGGAGTTACGGACCATCCCGTTAACTTGGCCGTTCGCTGTTTGGGGTATGGACATGGTTGGCCCCTTTCATATGTCACCATGCAAGAAGACACATCTTTTGGTGGCTATTGATAAGTTTACCAAGTGGGTTGAGGTTATGCCAGTTACTAATTGTGAAGCAGCTACAGCAGTCAAGTTCTTGAAAAAGATTATCTACCGGTTCGGGTATCCCCACAGCATAATTACCGACAATGGAACCAACATGTCCCTTGGTGAGATGGAGAAGTTCTGTGGCAACAATGGAATCCGGCTTGATGTTGCATCAGTGGCTCATCCGTAGGCCAATGGACAAGTGGAGAGGGCAAACCAAGAATTGCTTCGCGGATTAAAACCACGATTGCGAGTTCCCTGTATCAGGGCCGCTGGCGCATGGGTCGAAGAACTTCCTTCTGTGGTTTGGGGTATTAACACTACACCTAACAGGTCCACTCAAATGACACCCTTCTTCATGGTCTATGGCGCGGAGGCAGTGTTACCGAGTGACATTATTCACGATTCACCGCGAGTATCAGCTTACGTCGAAGTGGAGAACGAAAAGACCCGGCAGGACGCCGTAGATATGTTAGAAGAGCAAAGAGAACAAGCCCTGGAAAGGTCAGCCATATATCAGCAAGATCTACGGAGGTATCATAGCCGGCGCGTGAAAACCCGGGTGTTCCAGGAAGGAGACTTGGTTCTGCGCCTGGTACAGTCAAACGAAGGAAAACACAAATTATCACCACCATGGGAAGGACCATTTATCATAAGCCGGAATCTGCATAATGGATCATATTACTTGGTAGATGCAAGGGAAGAGTCGGCTACAATTAACGACACCGCACATACCACTTCATCTATGCAAGAAAGAGACAGACCATGGAACGTGGCTCAGCTACGTCCATATTATACTTAGTAAAGACTATATGGGCAAGTGGAATTGCACGATGTAACAGGCAGCAGGTTTTAGACGTACTCTTTTCCTATCCAGGGTACCCTTGGGGACTGGATGGGTTTTTAATGAGGCGGCTTGCTGACCTAGTATTCTCATATCAAGAAAAGAAGTGGTTATTCTCATCTCAGTACGTTGCATATGTATAGGTCTTGGGGGCTGATTGCTTGAATAGCACAGTTACAAACTCAATGACCCGGCCTTGATGCCTATGAGTTATAAGGGCCGATTACTCGCAAACGAGTACGGCTGCAATCTTATAACCGGACAAAGGAGCCAAACTTTCCGTACTTTTCTTACTTAAGCTCGATGTGACTCGCAATAAAAGTGGCATGATTTTCTCGCTTACGATTACAATCAGCCATGAAGCCCAATGGGACTTGCCTGACCCTGTTTTCGTATAGATGTAACAACATGATATCCACGCGAAAGCCGGCTTATAGTACAAGATTGTCAAAAGGGTCATCTAAACCACAAGTTATGCAGAGTATAAGGCTAAAAGCTGGAAACTCAATGTTTATCAAGCATAACTTCACTACCTAGGTGAAACGGCTCCGGGTTTGAGCTTAGCAAACAACAAAACTCGTTTTCTTCGAAAAGACCACATATCCCAGACTCGGAAATTCGGGTCTTGGCGATTGGGGATTTTGGAAAGGAAAAAGTAGTTGCTAAGGCTCAAAAACACCCAAACATCCGAGTCTTGGGGACTTGGGGGCTTAGAAGCAAGCCCGCTCGTCAAAACACCCATGAAACTTGGAAACCGAGTCTCACAAAAGGAATCATAAAGAAAGCCGGATATCAAGAACAAGTTGACTCAAAAGTGGATAAATTTAAACGGACATAACAAGCACAAAGTGTATCAAGAACTTAGAGTGCATTACAAACTCCGGTAAATAGTATCAAAGGTGCACAGGTGCACCATCCAAAAATAATTGTTTAAACGGCACATCGGCCGACTGACGAATGAGAAGTGGCATTAAGGAGCAGGTATCACTCGGCATTCTAAGCCTCGGTGTCCATCTTCGCCTTACCTTTGCCATCGCTTGGGGTAGCAGAAGCACCCGGATCAGCAGCGCCGGCTCGCGCAGGAGGAGGAACGACTGGCGTGGAGGTAGCGGGTGCAGAATCGGCTTCAGCCTTCTTTTTGGCAGCCTCCTCCCTCAGCTTAGCAGCTTCCTCCTTCCATCGGGCAAGCATGTCATACGGCTCGGGAAGATCCGATTTGACAACTTCACCAGCAGCGTCATATGCAGGAACGAGGGAATCCACATCTAAACCGTCAGCAATCACGCTGGCCAGGTAACGGACCTCTTTCTGGACGGCTTGGAAATCCTTCACGGAGAACTTGGACCCATCAAGCTTGAATTCCGGGAAACCGCCCATAAGCTTAGCCAGCTCGAGCTTAGGGAAATAAGCCTTGGCAAGTGCAAGCCCCCGGGTTACTCCCACCCGGCAGGACGAGCGTTTCCAGTGCCAAATCCATTCAGGGATAGTGGAGCAGGCATCTAGCATTCTCTTCAGGTCGCCGTGCCCTGTACCCGGCCACCGTATTTCTTGAAGGATCCATTTGGTTCCGGCGCATAGCTGTCGGATAACGCTCTTGATAGTTTTCAGCCTGGCAATGTCACCCTCGTCTGGCATCACTTCATCCGGACCTGCAGAAATGGAAACATAAGTCAGGAAACTCCGGCTATTTATCAAAAGGGTAACCCGGATGAAGAAACATACCAAGCAAAGCACGGTATGTGTCAGCGATTTGAACAGAAAGGCTCGTTAGATCATCTTCTGCTTTGTGAGCCCTCTTCCTATACTTCTTCATTATCATCCTGTTCCTCCTGGCCTCAGCCTCGGCCGCTTCACGCAGAGCCACCTCCTTTTCAATGAGCTTGGTGGCCTTTGCCAGTTTCTCCTCAGATTTAGTCACGAAGGACTGCATGGATGCAAGGAAGAATTACCCCGGGTAAGGGGGAAAGGTATCAGTCGTTTATATCGTAAAAGTTCCAACCAAATTGTGAAATAATTCACTCGGAACTTGGGGACTGGATAAGGACACAAGCAATATTA
Source organism: Alopecurus myosuroides (assembly GCA_028641055.1). Classification (NCBI taxonomy): domain Eukaryota; kingdom Viridiplantae; phylum Streptophyta; class Magnoliopsida; order Poales; family Poaceae; genus Alopecurus; species Alopecurus myosuroides. Next base: position 271,758,532 of record CM054060.1, read on the forward strand.
GTCGGGTTTACCTCGTGTTTGGCTACTAAAGCATCCAAGATATTTTCTTCATTAGCTCTCAAAGCGCGCAGGGTTTCGAGCATCTGGGAAAACGTCAGGTCCTCGGGTCGGGCACCGGAAGAGCCGGCAGCCTGGTCGCCTGATGGGGGAGCTCTCCCCGCCCTTGGGATCGAGACCCGGACAGTCTGAGTATCCGGGTTAGGAGAACCCATCCTCGTATCCGGAACCTCGATCTCCTCGTCTACTGGTTCGGATGAGGCAGGAGACTCGGCAGCTTGGTGAAGTGAGTCGCCCAAGGGGCCTTGTTCCTGGTCGTTCGCAGTATCACCGCCAGTCGCGGATTCTATGTTCTCAGTCGGCTCCTCTGCCTGACGGTTGTCCGCCTCCCGGTTATCCATCTCCACATTCTCCGGGTCACTAACGGTGACTTGAGCGCTAAAAGAAAGATGAAAGAAGGCAGTTAGCAATGGTGATTGAAAATTGTCAGGTATCAAAGGGTGTCATATAGCCAAAAACTTACCTGGTGTTTACGGCGTAATTCGGCGGGAGCTCGCCGCTGGAAGCAGACGAAGATGTCAAAGGGACCGACAGTGGAACCCGGAATTGCCCGGCATGTGGATGGTTAGGAGAAGGGTGGCGCTGAGGAGAATTGGAAGGACGACTCGGAGGAGCACTGGCACGGTGGACGGGGGAGGTAGAGATGCCCGGGTTAAGGGGATCCTCACCCGGGGAACTCCGAGTTACTCTGCGCTTGGCTGGAAGAGAGTCCTTCAAGTACGACGAGTTTGATAATTGATGGTTAAGTCGTCGCATGGCATCAAAGGAGTAAGGTTCAGAGGATATAGAAGAGAAAGGAACCTTGGACACTGCCCCTCTGGATTTCCTCTTGGTTCCGACTGTTACTTCCTGATCAGATTCGGTGGCCTCCGGGTCGTCCTCATCCTTCTCTTCTTCGTCCTCCAGCCCTGCGAGCCGAATATGTATTGATGGAAAAGGTTAAATGGGAGGAAAATGGTGTAAGTAAAGATAATACCAGATCCGGGCAAGTACCTTCACTATCATCGGCCGGCTCGTCCTCTTCTTCCGGGTCTCTGGAAGGAGGGGAGGGTTCAACTCTCCAGAAGGGATCATCAGCCTAAGACAAAAGGATGAAATTAAGGGTTAGAAGCTGTATCAAGTCAAAGTGTGGAAATAAGTTATGAATAGCGGATCTTACCGCTGGAGCCGGGTTTTCCCGAGTAAATGGGGGTAACCCGGCGATGTTCTTTATCACCTCTAGCTTCTCTGTCAAGAAGCCCTTGATGGTCTTGTTGGTATCGCCGGTCGCAAAGCTCTTGGTGGAGTATCGGAGTGCGTCCGTGGTATGCCCCGAGTACTCGCACATTAATTTGGTGCGGATGGAGTTGGGTTGGATTCGAAAATCAACCCACGTTTTCACTAAATTGAGCCCAAGGAGGCCTTGGGCTGAGAGGATGGCTATTTTAGCTAACAAGGGAAGGATCGCCTCCCTGTCTGAGTCAGGGGCAAAAGCATTAAAAGACTCGGAAGGCTCGAGGAGACTCTCCGAGTAGACCGGCAGTTTCTTCTCGCTGTCTGGGGAGGTATCATGGCAGTAAAAGAATGATAGCTGCCAGTGCTTGACATGGGAGTTTAGATTGAGGGTTGGCATCGGTGAATTCTTGCGGCGTTGGATGGATACCCCGCCGCAGGTAAGAAGTGCCCCGTCACCGCTTTCGCGGCACGGCTTACACTGGAATAGCTCGATGAAGAGAGTCAAACTTGGCGGTACGCATAAGTACGACTCGGATAGAACGATGAAGTGGGTAATGTTCAACATAGAGTTAGGCCCTATGTCGAATACCCGGAGGCCATAATGGTTTAGGACCTCCCTAAAGAAAGGGTGACCCGGAGGACGGAATCCTCGGGTCACGTGCTCTATGAAGCAGATTACCTCATTATCGGCGGGTGTGGGCCGGGTCTCGTCGCCCGGTGCTCTCCAGTGAATATCCTTATGGGAAGGGAGAATTCCTAACTCGGCTAGCCCGTCCATCTTGGCCTTTGTAACGGTGGAACGCCCCCAATTGGCGGATATGGTCTGGGTTGCCTTTGCCTGAGTCGGCTGTTTTCCTTGCCGTTTGGGGGCCATGGGATCAACCTGCAAAACACAAGAAAAAGAGGTGCAGGAAATAAGACTCGGAAGTATTGGATTATCCGAGTCTGGGGTATCAAGAAAGTGTGAAAACTAAGAACTATCCGAGTATCACGCCATGAAGTGGAGATTGCAAGGTATCCGGGTATTAAGTATAACTATGGAGATTATTGGTCACTTACGTACGGAAAAGTGTTTGGGGAAGACGGATGGTTGCCCCTGTATCTACTGCAAGCAAAATAGCCGGAAAAGGAGGATTTTCCGGGTGTCAATGTTATGTGCGGAAAATTGAGGTGAAATGGATCTAGATCGGAAAACTTGCGAACGATTCTACCAAGAGATTGGTGATTAATAATGATAGGAGGGTGGTGTGTGATCATCAAACAGGTTGTTGAAGAAGTTGGCAAGCATTTAAGCCGTTTAAATCCGGTGTGAAAAAAAAGAGGCGGCCCACAGGTTGACCTAGATCCAGTCTGGGGTGAATCGAAAAATTGCGAGGCTAAATTAAACAAGTACAAGGAACTTACTGGGAGATGTTGGAGTTTAGCGCGACGACGGTGGACGGCGTGGATCGAATGCCCCTTTGCGATTCTTGGCGAACGGGGTGAGCGCGCAGCGGTGAAGTTTGGCGGCGGCGCGGGATGGCTCGGAAGCGGACGCGGCCGGCGGTGGCCCCGCTTCAGCGGCGAGCACGAAATTCCTGCGGTGGTGTTACGAGAGCGCAAGGAGTGAGGAAGGAAAGAAGAGGATGGAGTGAGCCGTTGGGTTCTAGGTCATCCTCTGAACACTATTTATAAGGTGAGGGTGAACTTATCCCAACGGCCGGGAGCCGGAAATTAGGGGGGAATGGTTATCCACGCGGATCCTGCGAGATATGCTTCGAGTATTTGGCAAGGTACCTGGACAAAAAGAGAAGGAGATCCACCCCGTGATATCAGGGTTAATTATCGAGTATAGAATCTTGACATCATTATCAGTATTCAGATCTGGAAAGTTAAGCCAAGTACTTTGGGAAAAGCCGGGTTACTATATGGCCACCATGGAGTTAGGCCTAGCTATCTATCAAAGCACCTTAACCCGGCCTCTATACACTTGTGTATTTGATATTTCTGCAGGGAATAGCGAGCGCTTCAAGAAAGGATCCATGAAGCCCAAGCTATTCTGGGGACTACTGATGGGGGGATAATAATCCGGTAGGCCAACTCCAAGGTGTAACCCGGCCCAAAGGACGCTGCGCAGGATCCGGCTAAGGATAGAGAAACTTCTGGAAGGCCCAAATTTGTAGGCCTAGTAACCCGGATTGTGGGTTACGGTAAAGGAAGGTTTGGGTTTGTATGCCGTGTCCGGGTAGGATCCAGGGTGCGCCTTGGAGAGTAAGCCATGGGGGGTACGGTTGCTTTATAAACCGACCCCCAGGTCTAGTCGAGAGAGATCTAAGAACCCTAGTAGTACCAGTTGATATCGAGCATCCAGTGTATACGAGAGATTGAGTTAATATATCGAGATTGGAGACTCGGCGACTTGATTGCCGGCTACCAGATCGAGTTCCATCATGTTTTCCTCTGAGCTAAACCCTCTCCCAAACGCCTGTGTCGTCTTGCCCCAAGATCAGTTACCCCCGGTAACGTCTGCCGTGATAATCCCACGACAGTTGTCTTCAAGGTAAATAATTTTAATTTCCCCCGAACGATATACCTCTTCGATAACAAAAGGTCCTTCCCATCTCGAGAGTAATTTTCCTGCAAAAAATCTGAGACGAGACCTATACAATAGCACTTTCTCACCAACATGAAATTCCCTTTTAATAATTCTCTTATCATGCCACCGTTTAACTTTCTCTTTAAAGAGCTTAGCATTTTCATATGCTTCACTCCTCCATTCATCTAAAGAACTTAAGTCAAGCAACCTTTTCTCACCAGCAAGTTTAAAATCTCTATTTAGGTCTCTCACTGCCCAATAAGCTTTGTGTTCTAATTCTAGGAGCAAGTGACAAGATTTTCCATAAGCCATTTTATAAGGAGACATGCACATGGGATTTTTATAAGCAGTTCTATAAGCCCACAGAGCATCATTTAATTTCTTAGCCTAATTTTTTCTAGATTTGTTAACAGTCTTTTGCAATATAGATTTGATTTCTCTATTTGATAATTCTACTTGCCCACTAGTTTGAGGATGATAGGGAGAGGCAATTCTATGATCAACATCATATTTAGCAAGAGTCTTTCTAAAACCACCATGAATAAAATGAGAACCCCCATCAGTCATAAGATATCTAGGCACACCAAACCTAGGGAAAATAATGTCTTTAAGCATTTTTAATGAGGTTTCACACTCAGCACTTTTAGTAGGTATAGCTTCTACGCATTTAGTAACATAATCAACCGCAACAAGAATATGAGTGTAGCCTTTTGAAGGAGGGAAAGGACCCATAAAGTCAAAACCCCAACAATCAAACGGTTCAATAACAAGAGAATAATTCATAGGCATTTCATTATGTCTAGAAATATTTCCAACCCTTTGACATTGATCACAAGATAAAACAAACTTTCTAGCATCTTTAAAGAGAGTAGGCCAATAAAAACCTGATTGTAGAACTTTATGTGCAGTTCTATCTCCAGCGTGATGTCCTCCATAGAACTACTATGAAATTTTCTCAATATCTCTCGTTGTTCATTTTCAGGAACACATCTTCGCATAATACCATCAACACCTTATTTATATAAGTGTGGGTCATCCCAAAAATAATGCCTCAAATCATAGAAGAATTTTCTTCTTTGCTGAGCTGTTAAGGTAGGAGGAGAATACTTGGAAACAATAAAGTTAGCATAATCAGCATATCATAGACTCTCTTGAGAGCTCACTTTTATTGCAGCCAACTATTCATTAGGAAAACTATCATTAACAGGAATAGGATCATCAGATATATTTTCTAATCTAGACAAATTATCAGCAACAGGATTTTCAGCACCCTTCCTATCCACAATATGTAAATCAAACTCTTGTAAGAGAAGCACCCATCTAATAAGCCTAGGCTTAGCATCTTTCTTTTCCATAAGGTACTTAATAGTAGCATGATCAGTATGAATAGTAACTTTAGAATCAACAATATACTGCCTAAATTTATCACAAGCAAAAACTACAGCTAGGAATTCTTTCTCAGTGGTAGCATAATTATTTTGAGCAGCATCAAGAGTTTTACTAGCATAATGAATAACATTCAACTTCTTATCTACTCGCTGTCCAAGAACAACACCTACATCATAATCACTATCATCACACAGAATTTGAAATGGTAAATTCCAATCACGGAGTTGAACAATAGGGGCAGATATTAAAGCCTTCTTTAAAATTTCAAAATCTTCTTTACAATCTTCATAAAAAACAAAAGGTACATCCTTTTGAAGAATATTAGTAAGAGGCTTTGATATTTTAGAGAAATATTTAATAGACCTTGTATAGAAACCAGCATGACCAAGAATACGACGAATACCTTTGACATCCCTGGGACAGGGCATTTTCTCAATAGCTTCAACTTTAGCTCTATCAACTTCAATACCTCTCTCAGAAATTTTATGTCCAAGAACAATTCCTTCATTAACCATAAAATGGCATTTCTTCCAATTAAGAACAAGATTAGTCTCCTCACATCTCTGCGAAACTGTATCAAGATTCTGCAAACAATTATCAAAAGAAGTTCCATAGACAGAGAAATCGTCCATGAAGACTTCCACAATTTCTTCACAAAAACCATGAAAGATAGCAGACATGCATCTTTGAAAAGTAGCAGGAGCATTACATAAACCAAAAGGCATACGTCTATAAGCATAGGTTCCAAAAGGACATGTGAAAGTTGTTTTCTCTTGATCAGGCTTCCTAACAGCAATTAGAGAGAACCCAGAATAACCATCAAGAAAGCAGAAATGAGTTTTCTTAGACAACCTTTCTAACATTTGATCAATAAAAGGCAAAGGATAAGGATCTTTCTTAGTAACATTATTAACTTTCCTAAAATCAATACACATCCAATAACCAACCACTACTCTTTGAGGAATAAGTTCATTATTTTCATTTGGCACAACAGTCATCCCTCCTTTCTTAGGGACACAATGCACAGGACTAACCCATCTATTATCAGCAATAGGATAAATAATACAAGCGTCAAGGAGTTTCAATACCTCATTTCTTACCACATCCTTCATCTTAGGATTTAAACGGCGTTGATGCTCAACAACTGGCTTTGCATCAGGTTCAATATTAATAACATGCTGACATATAGCAGGAGAAATCCCTTTTAAATCATCAAGAGTATAACCAATAGCACCTCTGTGTTTCCTAAATATTCCCAATAATCTCTCCTCTTCTTTACCAGAAAGTTTAGAACTAATAATAACAGGATATAATTTCTTATCATCAAAATGAGCATATTTAAGATTGTCAGGCAAAGGCTTCAAATCAAAAATAGGATCCTCCTTGGGTGGTAATGTGGTGCCCAAGTCTTATGTTTCAGCATCGCTGGCTGATGTAGGAAAATCTCATCAATTTCATTTCTTTCTTCCATAAAGACATCACTTTCGTGGTCTTCCATGTATTGCTGCAAAGGATTGTTAGGAGCAAGAGCAATAGCAGCCAATTGTTCAACTCTATAATTCTCATTAGGTAATTCAGCTTCATAAGGTGCTTTAGCAAATTTGGAGAAATTAAATTCATAAGAATCTCCATCAACCTTTGTAAGGATTTTCTCCTTTTTACAATCTATAACAGCACCACAAGTGTTTAAGAAAGGTCTACGAAATATAATAGGACAAGTATCACTAGCAGAAGTGCCTAGTACTAGAAAATCAGCATGATATTTAGTTTTACCACATAAGACCTCCACATCTCTAACAATACCAATTGGAGAAATAGTTTCCCTATTAGCAAGTTGAATAATCACATCAATGTCTTCAAGTTCACAAGAACCAATTCCATGCATGATTTATCTATAAAGTTCATAAGGAATAGCACTAGAACTAGCACCAATATCACACAAAACATAATAACAATGATCACCTATCCTAACAGATAGCACAGGAACTCTAGGTTTCCTAGATTTACTAGGAGGAGAGACAATGTTAGAAGCATCTTCACAAAATATAATGTGTCCCTCTTCTATATTTTCAGAAACAAGGTCCTTTACTATTGCTACTGTAGGTTCTACAGTTATTTGTTCCTCGGTTCTACAGGTTTCCTTGCACTTTTATTAACCACACTAGCTAACATAGAATGTTCTTTTACCTTAGCAGGGAAAGGCATTTTCTCAATATAAGGTTCAGGCACAATAGAATCAACGGTATGAACTTCTATATCTCTAGCAGGAACACAATTAACAGTATCTTTATAAGGTGCATGGTACTTATCCCATTCCTTGTTGGGAATATCAATATAAGAAGCAAGAGCCTTATATAAGTTTGCAGCAACTTGAGAATCAAGACCATAAACAATACTAACATTCTGAAAATCAACGGATGACATAAAAGTTTTAACGCATTCATAATCATAATTTATACCTGACTTTCTACCTTTGTCATTCTCCCATCCTTCAGTGTTTTCTTGAATATGGTCAAGAAGATCCCATTTAGCTTCATCCTTCATACGTGTAAATGATCCAGAACAAGAAGCATCCAATAAATCCTTATCATGAAGAGAAAGCCTTGCATAGAAATTATTAATAACAATATTACTGGGGAGCTCATTAATGGGGCATTTGAGCATTAGTAACTTCAATCTCCCCCATGCTTGGGAAATACTCTCTCCGCCATGAGGCCAAAAATTATATATATAATTCCGATCTCTATGAATTTCACTGGGAGGATAGAATTTAGATAAAAAAGAGGCACAATTTCCTCCCATCCAATAGTCTGGCTATTTTTCAGCAGTTTGAACCATTCAGCGGCTCGGCCTGTCAATGCTATAGAGAATAATTTCCTCTTTGCTTGGCCCATTGTAATACCTGCACACTTGAACAACTCGCATAATTCATGTAAAAAGAGCAAATGATCACCAGGATGGACAGTTCCATCACGTGAATAGCAGTTATTCATAACATGTTTAACAATCTTTATAGGTATTTTATAAGGATCCAAATCATCAGGCGGTGGGTCACTTACTACCCTAGCAGTGGCAGCAGTGCCCGCAAATAAGGACTCAAAAGGAGATCCAAACATAGTGTAATAAAGCAGTAGATAGTATCAAAAACAGCACTTACAGCAGAAGCTTCCTTTTATCAAATCCACTTCCCAATAGCGCTTCACTCCCCGGCAACGGCGCCAGAAAATAGTCTTGATGACCCACAAGTGTAGGGGGTGTATCGTAGTACTTTCGATAAATAAGAGGGTCGAACCCAACGAGGAGCAGAAGGTGTTGCCAAGCAGTTTCGATGAAGGAATAACTGTAAATGCTGAAAGATAGATTTGTAGGGGTTTTTGATATTGCAGATAAATAAAGCGCGGGTAAATAAAATGCAGTAATAATAATTGCAGCAAGTGTCCCAATCCTTTCTTCAGCAAAGGACAAGCCGGTGGGTTTACTTATGATTAACAAACGTTCTCGAGGACACACGGGAGGTTTCTGTCAAGTGCTTTTGTTCCATGTTGCTGAATAATCTCTATGTTTTGATAAGTGTTGTGTGGGTGAACCTATGCTAATGAACCGTCCCATCCAAGACTAATACATACTTGTGATTATACCCCTTGCAAGCATCCGCAACTACAAGAAAGTAATTAAGAAATAAATCTAACCACAACTTTAAACTCTGAGATCCTACGCTCCCTCGTGTAATGGTTTCCTAACGGGGGTTTAGGTTTCTATCACTCCGGCAACCCCACAATTAGTAGCCAAATACACGATGCATTCCCCTAGGCCCATAAATGGTGAATTATTATGTAGTCGACGTTCACATGACACCACTAGAAGAATAACACCACAACTTAAATATCAAACCATCAAATATTACTCAACATTACTTCACTACTAACAACTTGAGTTCTCCCATGTCCTCAAGAACAACACGAACTACTCACAATACATCATATGGATCATAATCATTGGTGATATAGTGGATGATAACAATCTGGTCATAAAGTGCAAACACCGATAAATCTCACAAGAATCAACTACTAACAAGTAATCCACACCGGGAGAGAGATCTAATGTAAAACAACGATAGAGGCCCCTAATTGTTACAGCGGGATGACGGTGGATGATGAGGGTGATGGTGCTGATGATGATGGTGATGATGATGACGATCTTGATGATGCCCGGAGTGATGACGGTGACGATGGCGTTGATTTCCCCTCTCCGGAGAGGAATTTCCCCGGCAGATTTCTTCCTGCCAGAGAGCTTTCCTCTCTCGGGTTTTTTCCGCCCCGAGGCGGCGGAGGAATAATTCTTCGATGATCGTCTGAGGCTTAGGGTTCCCTGGGGGTCAAGTACGCGAAAGACCTCCACCAGAGGTGGGCCAGGGTGGCCACACCACCTGGTGGCGCGGCCAGGGGGCGCGCCACCTCATGGTGTGGGCCCCTGGTGGCCCCGCTCTGCTTCCCCTTCTGGCTGGACTCCTCCTCTGAACTTCTAAGACAACCCTGGTGTCCCCCTTCTTCTTCTGATCTTCTGAAATATGGAATCTCGATGGTGCTTTTTCCATCAGATTTCTTGTCCCGATGTTTATTCTCCAAAAATTATGAAACATGCAAAATAAGATAAAATAACGTAAGGGATGCATCATAATATGAAATATATCGATGAATAACAGAAAAGTATGATATAAAATAGTGATTCAAAATGGACGTATCAAGGCGCGCACTAATACATCGGCCGGAGAAGGTCAAACCGGTAGTGGCACCAAGGATGCCACCTCTGGTAGCGAGGCGTCGTGTAAGCGCAAAGAGAGACGACCAAACATGCTCGCCGCCGTCCGGCAAGAGTGCACGGTAGTGGACCCCAAGAGTGGTGCTCCTGTCGAGCCGGAGGAGTACGCTAAGGGGTATGGAAACCAGATAGGTTGCATTGCTCGAGACTTTGGCAACGTTAATACGGGCCAGCTCAGAGATAAAGAAAACAAGGCTATGGCCGCCATGCTCATTGATAAGCTGGACACACGGTACAAGTTCCCGGATCCTTACGACAACCAAGACCTGAAGACCAATCTGGTCAACTCCTTAGCACTCGGAAAGTTCACTAAGCCATTTACGACTTGGAGATCCAGTTTGGTTGCTGCGGGTAAGGGTTTCGATGAGATCCATAAAATATGGCCCTCCATTTCGGAGGAAGACTTGGCCAAATTCAAGCTCGACGAACAAAAACCGGAAAGGAAGAAGCTGAGGGAATGGGGAAAAGAATTCAGAGAGAAGAACATTGGTACGCACAATCTCGGAAGCGGGGGTTACCTTGGGAAGCAGAAAGTTTGGGCTAAGCAGGATGCAGAGAGGAAAGGGACGAACCCGTATGACAAGATCCCCGACCCGCAGGTGAGAAATTTTGTCAGGGCCCATTATAGGGAAGATCCCCAAAAGCCCGATGATCTTATGTTGAACAAGAAGGTCAAAGAGATCGATAAGAAATATCTCGAGGAAGAAGAAAAATAACCTCTATCTTAGTCTGACGTGGGGTCCTCGGTGACGACGAACAAGGACCCGTATGACACCCATTTTATTAGGGCGCTTAACACGGAGAAGGGAGTGGCCATTGACAAGAAGCCGCATCGTTGCCATGTGCATGGCCTCGAAAAGGGTCATCGGCATGCGCACTACTACCCGGACACTAAGGAGAAGAGAAAGGAACGGAACAAGGTGCCGCAGAAAATGATCGACGAACTTGTGAACGAGAGGGTCAACGCGCTCCTCCCTAGCATCTGTGCGTCCGTCGCTCAGTCCTTAGCGCCTTGGATGGAAGGTGGAGGACAAGGGCCTCCCCCCGTGATCAATATAGCCCCCATCGTGGCGCCTGCTGCGTAGAACGAGGCCCCCATTGTGGCGACTATTGCGCAGAACGAAGCGGCCGCCAACCCTGATCCGCATGGTCGCTGATACGTCATAAACGTATCCCTAATTTCTGATGCTCCATGATCATATTTTGCCAATTTCTACATGTTTTATCCCTTATTTATAGCATTTTTATACGTTTTCCGGACTAAACTATTAACAAGATGCCACAGATCCAGTTCCCTGTTTTCTGCTATTTTTTAGTTTCAGAAAAGTTGTTCTGGAAATATTCTCGGAATTGGAAAATTCGAAGCCCGGAAGTCCTATTTTTCCCGGAATCATCCAGAAGACCGAAGAGGAGCCGAAGGGGGGCAGCAGGGGGGCACACCATAGGGTGGCGCGGCCCCCCTGGCCGCGCCAGCTATGGGTGTGGGGCCCCCCGGCCTCCACCGCCTTCGCCCTTTCGCCTATTTAAGCCCCCCGGATGGAAAACCCTAGATACCGGATCAAAATCCCCGAAAATTTTCCGCAGCCGCCGTCACCGTCAACCCCAGATCAGGGGGGTTCTGAAGCTGTTTCCGGCACCCTGCCGGAGAGGAGATCATCACCGGGGGCCTCTTCATCACCATGCCTGCCTCCGGAGTAATGCGTGAGTAGTTCATCCTTGGACTACGGGTTCGTAGTTGTAGCTAGATGGTTGTCTTCTCCTCATATGCCTCCATGTTTAGATCTCGTAAGCTGTCTATCATGATCGAGATTGATCTTATGTAATTCTCTGTGATGTGTTTGCTGGGATCCGATTTGGGCTACCACTAGCGATTTGGGCTACCACTTGCGAACAACGCTTCGCCAGCGGTAGCCCAAATCTGTTCGTCACTGGTAGTCTGTTTCCTACTAGTGACAGATACCCCTTCGGTACGTTTATGTGATTGTAAGACTTGGAGGTCTATGGAAGCAGATGTCTTTTATTTTATATAATAGGGGTTTCCCTACTCCATTCCAAGAATGAAACAGCGCAAAGCGCGGACCAGTTATTTTTTCCATACGGCTTCCACTCGAGCCGGGTTCCATTACCACCAGGGGACAACAGAACATATGTCTTATGGACAAATACCACGCTAGAAACAAGAACAACCGGTCCCTCTTCTTCCAGGAAAAGATATTGGGGGAGTGGGGACAAGCATAACCAAACCAAATTAACAGCCCAAATTACCAACGACTAATTCACGAGAGGATTTTAAAGGGAGCAAACACATGCCCCAACAGATACAGTTTTCAGACAGGCAAAAGCCAACCATTTTTTGGCTCAACAACAAAACCACACGCAAAGTTCTTAGTCCTTCTTCTTGTTCTATAGGGAAGATTGACAACAGATTTCTGGCAACTCCTATACTTCCTTCTCCACTGAAAGCAGGCCCGATCAAGCACCCGACTCATCTTCAGAATTCTCTTATGTGATGCGATGGTCATTCCCAACAGTACTACCTGCATTGCGTACCACCACCCCGTGGATTCTTGCGGCTCCTTCTTCCAGCATTTGTCGTGTCCCCTCAGTTTGCATACCTTCCTAGTACCGAAGGAAAACACACATGTAACAAATCAATTCAACAGGAGAAGATATGAACTTCTTCTCAAAGCAACCATTATTTCTACTTTTCCAGATTTCCTAATAGAAGGCAGCAACCCCAGTGATGTGAATGTTTGATCCAGCAGGTAGAAATTTTCGTATCCACCAAAAGTACTGAGAAAAGCAAGAAGGATGTGTAGAAGCACCCAAAGCAGCGATAACCGCACTCCACATGAAAACAGCAGCAGGACATTGGAAAAAGAAAAGATGGTAAATAGATTCAAAGGCGGGGCAAAACCTATAAGAAACACCCCCCATCCAATTTCTTGTTTTCATGTTATCTTTAGTAGCAACGGGACTATGCCAGATCAGCCACATCCAAATTTTGATCTTCAAAGGGATCTTGGCTTTCCAAACCTATGAAAGAGATCTATCAATAGCCGGAGAAGTCAACTTATTATAAAGGGACTTCACAGTGAACAAGCCAGATTTTGTATACTTCCATTTGGGGGCATCCCTCCCCCCGCCAATAGCTACAGGAGACTTCTCAAGCTAGACATTTGATCTTGGAGTAGAGGATCAAGCCATCTCCTAAAAGTCATATGCCATCCTCTATCCCACATTTCTCTAATAGTACAGATCTGTTGCTGGCAGACATCAAACAAATGAGCAACTGAACATAAAAGAGATAAGTGCCACACAAGCTGTCATGCCAGAAGTTAGTGCCTCTACCATCACCAATCACCATCACCCTTCCCTGTAGATAGATGTACGTGTTTTACTTTGATCAGATCTTTCCAAACAGGGGGACCAGTTATTACAGCATCCGATCGTAGAGAAAGTTCAAAAACCAGGTAAGCACAACAAAAGAGTAATTTAAGTCAAGAGAGACATCTAGCTTACTTGCCTTCCCGGTTCCCCCAATGCCTTTGCAACCTCAACAACCATTAGCGGTTTTTCCCCACGCCTACGCTCCAATATTTTGACTCCTTTGTCCGGAAGCTCCAGGTCCTTGCATAATGGCCGCCATCGATGAAGCAATTTGATCATCTCGGTCCATACCACCTTCATGCTCCACAGAGGTCCCTGAAAACAAATAGACTTCTGAAGATTCCATCAGCACCACAACGCAGCAGTTCAAATAATGTTAGATACTGCATATTTTTTCGAGCTCCAAAGCACACATATGGAATTAATATCAGTGCCAATAGGCCTTTGGATAATATCAGAAACAATTAGGGAACAAGTATCCAACGATTGTGGGCAACCACACATTCACAAAATAAATGCGAAATTGCTTCCTGTTCAGCGCAAAAGACGCAAGTCTTTCCTGAACATGGCGTCGCTTCTGGAGATTATCCCTAGTAAGAAGCTTATTATGAAGTAACAACCATAAAAACACATGAATCCGAGTTGGAACATCAATATTCCAAATAAACTGTGAGTACTTAGGGGAGATGCCTCTGAAACAAAGTTTAAAATAGCGGGCTATTGCATATAGCCCCGGCAATTTCAGAAGCTACGAAAGGCTATAGCCAGGCTATAGCCGGGCTATAACCATATAGCCGTTTTACTAGAATATTGAAAAAATAGTAAAATTTAGACAACATATAATCATTTATATGGTATTATTCGCAAATGCATAACGTAACAACATAGTCATATAAAATGAATGAACAATCAGGAATTTAAATAACAACTATTTGTGACAGAGTTCAACAATTCTGTAACTATGTCGCTATAGGTCGCAGTCACACCTCACAACAGCAATTCAATAACCAACGGTGATTGATTTGGGCTCCGAAATTGACGGAGGTGACAAATTTTGGACCAAATTTTTTGATCCACTAGGCGGGATATAGCCGGGCTAAGAGGCTATATCCGGGCTATGCCCATACAGCCGGGCTATTAGCGGCTATTCTCCATATAGCCTCTGAAGGCTCTAGCCGTAGCCCCGAGTCTCTCGGAAGGCTATAGCCTGGCTATAGCCGGGCTATAGCCGGCTATTTAAAACTTTGCTCTGAAATCAACTATCTCGTCGAAGGACGTAGCAGTGTAAATTCCTGATTTAGTATATTTCCAAAGAGGAACATCAGTAATACCCTGAAGGTTTAAACTTTTCGCAATGTTCAGCAACTCCTGACAATCTGACATGTATCCATCGTAGCTTGATCAGCACAACAAGTGAAAGTGAATTTGAGGAGGGCTATTTGCCGAGTTTCCGGCACGCTGGCATAAACGTTGAGAGTCCGGTAGTAGAGGGTGCATGGCTCGTCGCGTACGTCAGCTTGTTTGCCTTTGTATCCACTGCTCCGTTGACGCCTACGGCGGGCCAGCCGGCCGTCCGCTGTGCCTAGCTAAGTCTCACTCTCATTCAGCGGCGAAGCGATATTGCGTGGCAGTATAATTATGTAGCACGTCGACGTCGGGGGCATGCATGGGTTTCGCTGTTGGTTCGTTATCAGCCGGTCACCTCGCTGCTGTATCTAACATTTCTTGCCTGTTAATTTCAGAAGATAAAAAAAAACTGCATGCGCCTGTGAAATCTAGCTCCTGCTTTGCACGTCCCCGTCTTGCCAGCTTGGATACACAGCACAACACGATCGGTGCAAACTATGAGCACCCAGAGCACACAATTCGCTCTTGATTCCCCTCCCCGAACAGAGGGCGACAAGTGCATATACGTATATACTGAGACCAACGCATAAGAGAAGGCGAGAGCTCATTAAACTAGTCAAGTGCCAGATCATCCGATAGGAATATCCAGCTCTCCGTGTATATCGGCCAGTCACCAACGGTGCAAACAATGGACGGAGACCGCCTATAAGTTGGGCTCCATGGGAGTACTCGCAAAGTTCGTCCTCGTCTGATGACTGCAGGGAACCGGAGGATGGAGAAAGGGGCGCTTTGGCTAGTTCTGATCTTGGCAGCATCGTCTGGTTGCAATGGTGATCCATATATCGTCACAGGTTTGAATCCCAAAAAAAAAACTGTCAATTACGAGAGATTATAATCTGAAGTAGTAACAACCTAATGCCAGTGTCGTAACACAGCCTTAGTTAACACAACCTGAGATTATATCTGCAGGTGGTGAATACATCAAGATCAAACGTAAGCCTTAAACCCTTCCAGCTTGCGCGTACATACCTGAACACCATTAATCCGGCATAACACCTGCCTCCAAGTAACATTTCAGGTGGTTTGTTGGCCGTCTTGATACTTTTCCCCTTCATGGTGTTCGCCCTCGCCCTGGCCATCATCAGGTACCTGATGCCCAAGAGCAGATCAGCCGACGACACCACCGGCTCCGCCGATGACAGGATGAGGGTGTACAGCGGGGAGGTGATCAACCGGTGGTCGGGGCTGTACAGGTTTACCAAGGCCGAGATCGAGCGGGCGATGGATTACGCCAACAGCCGGATCTACCTCGGCTCCGGCAGCGCCGGGCAGGTGTTCCAGGGGGTGCTGCCGAGCGGCCAGCTCGTCGCGATCAAGCACATCCACCACACAGCCATGTCCGGGTCCTTCACTCGGGAGGCCGACGGGCTGTCCAAGGTGAGGCACCCAAACCTCGTCTGCCTCTTCGGCTACTGCGACGACGGCAGCGACCAGTACCTGGTGTACGAGTACTGCGCCAATGGCAACCTAGCCCAGAATCTGCTCCGTAAGAAGGACAAGTCATGTTATTTTAACTCAATAGCTACACTTGCTGAACTCTAGTTATTAAGTTTTGCTCTTGCTTGCCAGGAGGTGACTCTGTTCTCTCATGGCCAACAAGAGTGAAGATCCTTAGGGACTGTGCATCTGTCCTAAGGTTTCTCCACACGCACTCTGATGGATGCATTGTACATAGAGACATTAAGGTGAGAATATCGTTATAGTTTCGATTTCTGCGCATTCACGAAAGACAAGAATAAGAACAGAGTATTCCAAGTCTTGTGCTTGTGTGTTGATTTATTTATTTATTTTACAGCTTACCAACATCTTGCTGACGGAGGACATGGAGCCTAAGCTGTCTGATTTTGGGCTGGCAAAGATGCTGCAAATGGAGGAGACCAAGGTGTTCACAGATGTGAGGGGAACCATTGGTTACATGGACCCTGAGTACATCACGCACTCCAAGCTTACTTGTGCCAGCGATATCTACAGCTTTGGTGTCGTCATGTTGCAACTTCTCTCAGGAAAGAAGGTCATAGAGCTTGACATTGTTGCACGTGATTCTCTTACTAAGAAGGTACTGTCAGAATTATATTCCTGCTTCTTTGAGAAGCAGCTTTCCTAAGTCAGTCTCAGAAGTCAGAAGTTATTCTCACCATTAGTTGCTCTGTTTTTTACTTCTTGTAATCAATGAGCTAAAGTTTTGATGCATCCTTTTTTCCCTCTATGTTTCTTATCTAAAGGCAAAAGATGTTGTAAGCGGGAAAAAACCGTTGGATGAATTCATAGACTCCCGCGTTCGAGATGAGGTTAACATCGAAGATTTTGTACTGATACTAAAGATCGCAGTCCTCTGCGTGGCACACTCCAGCGTAGGGCGTCCAACAATAAAAGATGTGTATGAGGAGATGGACAAAGCATGGAGAAACACAAACGCAAAGGTTTGAACCATTTTTGCATCACATAAAACATTCTTGCTACCTCTGTTCCAAAATAAAGTATGTTTCAAGAGAGGGTGAAACAAGTTTTTTTATTTAACCAATAAGCACTAAAGGAACTTTTTGGATTGGCTAGTTAAAAATATAGTACAATTAGATTTGTCATGAATAATAGTTCTGTGATATGATTTCTTATAATATTCATAGAAAACTCCACTTTTTACCCCTAATTTGTCATTTATGACACCAACTACCGGTTTAACAGGATTTTATTTCGCTTACTCCGTTTAAAGAAAAGTATGCAGTTTTTACCTCTTTAAAATTTCAGAAATAATAATGGCGAATATGATAAGAACTTCAGATGCAAGTAAAAGTGATAGTTGTGAAATTCATTTTTGTGCGAAAGCAAATGGTTAGACCTTTTGAACTTGTAGAAAATACTTTTTATTGTCAAAGTGAATGTTTTGCAAAAAGATGAAATAAAAGTGAGACGAGCTTGAATGTGATAAAATACAAATCAATTGACAGCCCAGTCCTACCTGTCACGGACATCACTATCTTCAAATTAATCTCCCATGTACCCCTTTGTCACACTGGAAACACCCTCTAAGGACTAAGGGTATGTCTCTGAGCTATAACTCCATGTCAGCACGACACGTAGACCTCATGACCGGATCCCATCTGACATAACGAGGTAAAAGATTAAAAAAGGATAAGAACTTAAACACGTTTACTAAATGGGTAAATGAGATGATTTTTGTTAAAGGAGGTATGTTTTGTCACAAATAGAAGGTTAGGAGGTAAAAAAAGAGGTATGCACTCTAATATTTTAGTTGCAAATTCATAACAAGCCAATGGCAAAGTTGTTTGTTGAAGATATTGTAAAGTAAAAAATATCGTTTATTTTTTTTGGAGGGGTTATTTTATTTTCTTAATTCGATGTTCATTGTTTATTTAAATTTTGCTGTTATTTGCGCAGGCTGCTAGGTACACCAAGAAGATAGATTCATCAAATACATTAGAGTATGCAAAAGTGATAGATGTGTAATTCACATTTTGACAAACCAATGAAGAACATAGGATGGAGTTACACACTTTTCACATGAAATCTGACCAAATTACGTGATGAAGTGTGGAAGATGGTCTACACCAAAACTTTGTAAAAGGAGTGCTGTACATAAGAAGTGCACTAGTAGCAGCCCTTGAAGATTTTCTGTATATATTCAAGGAAGTCATGGAACTAACTTGGTAAATAGTAGTTATAAAATGCCAAGTTTGTCTTTAGATAGCTCCATTCTTCTGATATCTGAACTCTCCTTGGAAGCATGCCAATTGCCAAGGATGAGTCGCTGCTTAATTTTCTGCTAGAAATGAGACGGGCTTGTCAGTTGTAGGTACAAAATATGAGTGAAAATGCAGCACCCTGCTGCAAGTAGGTCATATACTAGCTTTCTTAGTTTGCTGAAGTGATGATACACTATTTCTCATGTTTATCTTTATCATATAAAATTTACTAAATAAGAAAATCATCTTTAAGCTTGAACTAAAGTCTACAAAAATAATTATAGACTCCGGGCACAATAAAATTACAAACTATGCTTTTAATTTTACTTTTGCGCACAGTAGTCGTATTACTAAAAACGATATCGATTATTCCATGCGAAAATAGCAATGTTGATTATGATTTTACAACAAAGACCTTACATGTCGTTTGCGCCACATGGAAAGAAAAAAGCAGCCAAAATCTACATATATGTCAGTATTATACGTCGAAGGGTAAAAGAAAAGGCCAATAAAATCTATCTAGCTTTCCCCTTTCAACTGAATCTACCTTGCTAAAACGACATTCTTGGCCATCTGCACCGCATGTGCTAAAGCTCCTTTATTTCCAGATCACTATCCTAAAATCTATAAGTAATTATAAAACCAAGTTCCTCTCTCCATAGGCTTTAAAACCCTCAAGATTCCCAAGCAAGAGATGCCATTTTCGTCCAATGGAAGGGAGGATTCCCTTTTGGCCCCTTTTGAGATATCCGTATGTTTACTTATATTCTTGTGTGCTTCATTAGGATTTATGGCAGTGATGTGAAAGGAGAATTTTATATCTCATGTATAAAGCCTTGTGTTTGAACTGGACGCGTTTCAAGTCTTGATAGATCTTAGGCATCTTTAATGTTACAAGTATTGGACTTGATGGTGATGGTTTGTGTGGAAAAAATCATTGTTAAATCGTGGAGAGATATTCCCATGGCCTCTCCAATAAAAAAAAATTAGGGGTTATGAAAGCTACTCTTACTTTCTGTTGTTTCAAGTCAATTTGTCTTACCGTCAATGAATTTATTTATTACTCCCTCCGTCCACTTTTATAAGGCTCACTTCTTACCATTTCAATGCTAAGAAGTGAGCCTTATAAAAGTGGACGGAGGGAGTACTATTTTTTTACAAAGCACGAGCACTCTCAGCTAGTAGAAATGAGTTGAGCAAGCATTGCCACCTACCACATGTCCACATCTATATACATATTTTATTCTTTTTTTATGCACAAGTAGCAAAAGTGTAAACCTTTTGATCGGGATATCGGGTCAAACCTAACAAGAGATGTTTTTGGTGTGCGAACAAAATAAATAAACAAAATCAGTACTAGCAATATTAATGGTATACCTACTGAGACTTCAGGAGTGTAAATATCTTGGCACGTCACATGCTTTGTTCCCAAATAACTCCATTAATTTCGTGTGGAAAAATGATTTCGTTCCTAGATAGCTAGGAGCTAGGATGGCTTCATAATGATGGAACTTTGATAGAAAGCAACATATATTAAAGCATATCTTCTCAAATCTACATAAACCATATCTTTGGTACAGTATTTGATTGCTCTAAAAGTTAGCAATAATCTAGGCACATCAGTTATTTTTCTCTATTGCGGTTGCATTGTGTGTAACATCTATTACAAGGAAAAAATTGGAAAATCTTTTTTCTATGCAGCAAACAAGACTTCAAAATTGTTGCAACTTCATGTAGAGACAAAGCACCTACATTTTAGGCAATATAAGTGTCCATGCACTAGTAGAAAAATGGGTTTTCTTCTACCCCTTTAGTCCCGATCGTCTTTTGGGCCAGGACTAATTGGACATTAGTCCCGGTTCCAACTGGTAGGGGGCGAACGGGGCCCGTCGAGCTCTATTCCCTGTTGGTGTCACACCTTTAGTCCCGGTTTGAGCCATCAACCGGGACTAAACGGGGTAGGCCAGGCTGCAACCTGACGCAGAACCTTTAGTCCTAGTTTAAGACACCAACCGGGACTAAAGATTTTCTGGATATATCTCTTCGTGCCCAAGCCGCATCTGCCATTTGTCTCACTGTTACTTCACTCCAAGCTCGGGTTTCATCCATATTTTCTTCAAGATTTGTTAAGATTTAGTGGTGGAACAACTATTTAAGTGGTCTAAAAGGTTAGCAATTTCATCATCTCCTCTCTCATTGCAACTTTTTCTCATTTCATGCTCTAGAAGAGTGTTATTAGTGGATTTTAGTTTAGGTGTAAATGTGGTAGTTTGTTTGATTTATTTGCAATTTAAGGTCAAATTAACTCCTTATTTTGGTATTGTAGGTGTGGTATTGTTAATTAGGTTGTTTATCTCAATTTTTTTGTTAGTGGTAGTGTTAGTGAGTTAGTGTGTGTGTATGGTGTCTCTTAGTGGTATAGTATTAGTGTGTGTGTTAGTGTGCTAGGTTTTAGTGTTAGTTTAGTGGTAGCTAGGTCTAGTCTTTAGTTTAGTGTGTTAACTTCTTAAAATTATTACTTGTATGATTTAGATGGTTATTTGTATAATGTTCTTACTTGTATGATTGTTTGTTATATATAGTGTCATGGTTTTGATATCCTCCCCCTCCGGCCCTCATTAGGTCTATTATCCGGATGTGGTATATTTGTTTCATTTAGTGCTTATGATAATTATGACGACCAACTTGACATAGATATTTTTATCTAGGAGGTATGTGAACCGGAAATTCTAACTGACCCTCTTTTGGGAGGTTAAATTCAGTGAAAAGGAAAAAATATATTTGGAAAATAATTTAAAAAGAATTGAAGAACTGAAGATGAAATTGGAGTTGGATGTTGCCGATGTCATCGATCTGCACAAGATCCAGTTGGATGCAATGCGCTTGAAGATTAGAAAGATTAGAATTATACCATTAATAAAGAGGCTTGGTATTATTACGTTGTTGGATCAATTTTTTATCTTATTTGCGACTTTGGTCGCATTTGTTGCTGCATTGAAATGTTATGGATAGTTTTATGTTGTTTTATGAGAAGTATGTATGAACTTTACGATAAGTACGTATTAACTTTATAAGATAGTTTGGGAGTAATTATGTGGGAGTTTATTTGATTTATATGCAATTTGAGTTCAAATGAACTACTCTACTTTGGTTTTAATGTGATAAATATGTATTAATTTGGTCACTTCTCTATTCATGACATATATGATGAAGACGAACCGACAATGGATGTACTGTGACCGACGCTTTCCAGATTTCATTAATGGCCTACATTATTTTCTGGGTGCGGCTGAGGCAACCAAGCAGAATGGTTTTATGTGTTGTCCATGTGGTGTCTGTAAGAATATGAGGAATTACTCTTGATCAAAAATGATTCACATACACATGCTTCGGTCTAGTTCCATGTCCGGCTATAATTGTTGGACAAAGCATAGAGAAAAAGGGGTTATAATGGAAGACGATGAAGAAGAAGAAGAGGATTATTATAACTATCAGAGGTTCCCTAAATACGGTGATACTACTTCAGTGGAGGAAGAAGCTGAAGAAGAGGAACCAGAACCCGTTGGTGATCTTGGTCAGGCTATTGTTGATGCACAGAGAGAATGCAAAACCGAAAAGGAGAGGTTGAGTTTTGAGCGCATGTTATAGGGTCACGGGAAATTTTGTACAAATTGCGAAGATGGCATGAAAAAGCTGGGTAGCACACTAGAAATGCTGCAATGGAAGGCAGAGAATGGTATATCTGACAAGGGATTTGAAAAGTTGGTGAAAATGTTCAAGAAGATGCTCCCAAAGGCCAACGAATCGCCCGCCAGTACATACGAAGCAAAGAATGTTGTCTGCCCTCTAGGATTAGAGGTGCAGAAGATACATACATGCATAAATGACTGCATCCTCTACCATAGTGATAAGTACGAGAATTTGAATGCATGCCCGGTATGTGGTGCATTGTGTTGTAAGATCAGACGAGATGGCCGTGATGATGTTGAGGGCGAGCGCCCAAGGAGAGGGTTCCTATCAAGGTGATGTTGTATGCTCCTATAATACCACGGTTGAAACGTTTGTTCAGAAACAAAGAGCATGCCAAGCTATTGCGATGGCACAAACAAGACCGTAAGACATACGCGATTTTGAGACAACCCGTTGATGGGTCGTAATGGAGTAAAATCGAGAGAGGGTTCCCAACGTTTATAGCTTACGCAGGGGACTTAAGGTTTGGTTTAAGTACAGATGGCATGAATCCATTTGGTGAGAAGAGCTGCAGCCCTAGCACCTGGCCTTTAACTCTATGTATCTATAACGTTCCTCCTTGGTTGTGCATGAAGCAGAAATTCATTATGATGCCAGTGCTCATCCAAGGCCCGAAGGAACCCAGCAACGACATTGATCCAACAACCTAAGGCCATTAGCCGAAGAACTTTTACAGTTGTGGGATGCAAAATGTGTACGTGTGTGGAATGAGCACAAGAAGGAGGAATTTGACCTACGAGCATTCTTGTTTGTAACCATCATTGATTGACCTACTCTTGCTAACCTTTCAGGATAACAAGGGATACAATACAGCCTTAAAACTCCAGGATTCTACGCTCCCTCGTGCAGTGGTTTCCTAACGGGGATTTAGGTTTATGTCACTCCGGCAACCCCACAATTAGTAGACAAATACACAATGCATCCTCCTAGGTCCATAAAGGTGAAGTATCATGTAGTCGACGTTCGCATGACACCACTAGAAGAATAGCACCACAACTTAAATATCGAACCACGAGATATTACTTCAACATAACTTCACTCCTAACATCATGACTTCTCCCATGTCCTCAAGAAGTAAACGGACTACTCAGAAGACATCATATGTATCATTATCAGAGGTGATATAATGGATAATAACAATCTGGTCATAAAGTGCTAAAACCGATAAATCTCACAAGCATCAACTGCTAACAAGTAATCCACACCGGGAGAGAGATCTAATGTAAAACAACGATAGAGGCTCCTAATTGTTACAGCGGGATCACGGTGGATAATGAGGGTGATGGTTCTGGTGATGAGGATGATGATGACGATGATCCCGATGAAACCCGGAGTGATGACGGTGACGATGGCGATGATTTCCCCTCTCCGGTGAGGAATTCCCCGATAGATTTCTCCCTGGTAGAGAGCTTTTCTCTCTCTGGTGTTTTCTGCCCCGAGGCGGCGGCGGAATAGTTCTTCGATGATGGTCTGGGGCTTACGGTTCCCTGGGGTTCAAGTACGCAAAAGATGTCAGCCAGAGGTGGGCCACGGTGGCCACACTACCTGGCTGCGCGGCCAGGGGGGCGCCACCTCATGGTGTGGGCCCCTGGTGGACCCTTTGGCTCCCCTTCTGGCTAGATTCCTCCTCTGAACTTCTAAGACACCTCCGGTGTCCCCTCTCTTCTTCTGATCTTCTCAAATATGGTATTTCGATGGTGCTTTTCCCATCAGATTTCTGATCCCGGTGTTTATTCTCCAAAAATTATGAAACATGCAAAATAAGATAAAATAACATGAGTAATGCATCATAACATGAAATATATTGATGAATAACATAAACTAACAATATAAAACAGTGATGCAAAATGGACGTATCACAGGGACGCCGCCGCCGTCGTTGTCGCCGCCGCGGCCGATCTGCTTAGCGCCGCCGTCTGGAGCCACCACAGCAGCCAACCTCCGCGCCCCTTGACTGCCCCGAGCCCCTGCATCCACCCCGACCTCGCGCCACCGTCCCGCAAACCCTCACGGTGAGGAATCGCCACTTCCCGCGCCTTCGTTGGTTTCCGTCGTGTGACCGAGAGAGAGAGAGGAAGATGACGCATGTGGGCCGTTGATCTTTTGATCAACGGGTCCTGTTGAACGCCCCCGTTTTCCATGCAGCACACGCGCACACTGGTGCGCTAGGCTCGTTGTGCGCGTTAGATAGGTCGCGCGCTAGGAATCCAGCCCGTGCTGTGTGTTTGTTTTTTCTTTTAAAAATTAGCAGAAACTTGAGTGTTTTCTTTTGGCTTGTTAAAAATAGATTTTTTTGGAAACCAAATTCAACCAAAAATTCATGTGGGTACATTACCTTTTTCTTGAACACCTCCAGGAGGTAGATCAAGATTTGCTTGTTTATTTTTGCAATGGTATTGAAAATGCCAGAGGCTATCTGTTAGGCCATTTGGTGCATAACTTTTTGTGTATGTATCCAAATTGGTCAAATCAAATTATTTTGAGTAGCCCTTGGATATATCTATTATGAAGACTTGACCTTGCATCAAGGAGAGTTACTATATGGAATGTCATCCATTTTGGTAAAGGACCAGTAGGCTTTTCTAGGATTTTTGGAGAGAGTTTAAAAGTGATTTTTGATGTAGATCCAATTGGATGAGCTTGTGTGAGTAGATATATGCAATCCTATCTTGGCATAATTTTTACAGTTCTAGAATATTTTTGGTGTGCTTGTTTAGATTTCGCACTTTTCTGTTATTATTAAATCTTGTGTAATTGGTTGTGAATAAATGTTTGTTTGATAAAATCTTGTTTTCTAGCATGTTTAGATGTGTTGCTCTCTGTTATTAGGATGTTTTCTTGCAGTACTAGTATGTTAGGGAGTTTGTGCATGTTTGGAAAACAAATAGAACTAGAAATAGTCTAGTATTATTTTCTAGTCTTTTATTAAATAGATTGTGTGAGCTAGTTTTGTTATGTTTACTACCTAAGTTTTTGAGGTGGTTATGTTGAGTACAATACCATTTTGGTACTAATGTTGTGATGGTATCACCTCTGTTAGCTTGCACATTAATTTACAGGAAAGCATGTGTAGCATTGTTTGTTTGTTTCACTTTATTGTTTTCACTAGTATGATTAGTTGTGTGATGTTAGTTTTGGTAGTTTATTATTTTCTCAGGTGAGTCCATAGGCATTGTGACCTCTCAATGCTTTGGTATCTTAGTGGAACACCCACTGGTCCCATTGCATTTTGGTTAGTAATACAAATTCCCTACCATGCACTTGATTGTTAGTGGCATAGATTATTATGTGGGTGTTTAGTATTTTCCACCAAGGAGAGTAGATGATTGCTCTACTTGTTTTATTGAAGTGTTTAGTAATGCTTTGTGACTCCTAGTATGTTTGGTTGAGGAACATTTGTTGATATGATGTTCCCTTGTGAATATCATGTTAAGAAGTGTTTGACTATTGTTTTTAATTAATTTGAGTGTTGTTTGCAAATAGAAGTATTTTCCTAGTGTTGGTAAATTATGTGTGGATAGAATTTCCCTTGAGTGTTTTAATTTCAGAATTGTTTGTTCAAGCATGTATTGAGTGCATAGCTACTGGTTGTATAACATTTCATCTTGATGTTTGTTATTTGGCTGTTAGAAAAGCATGATTTATTAGACTTGGTTGATTCTTGATAAGTAGTTGTTTTCATAGAGTTATTTTAGTATAATTGTTTACTAGCATGTGTAAGGTGTATGTTATTTTAGTAGGTATTTATATTCACGTGTTGCATGTTTAGGAATATGCCTCCTTGTAGTGTTGTTTGCTTCTCTATTAGTGTACTAGTGTTACCACTAGATCTTATGAGTTGCTCTAGTATTTTGCCTTTCTATTTTTATGGGTGTATGTTTATCCTAGCATGTTTAGCATTTTTTCACTTCTCTTATTATGACATGACTTGATTGATTTGCTATATGATATTGGTTGTAGAGTACATTATTCCTTATGACAGTCTTGTGTAGAAATCTTTCCTACTAGTATGCTATTAGTGAACTGTCGAGACATCGTAGTAGAGTTCATAGACGGGGGTGCCATGAGACTATTGATAGAGACGTGGGGGAACGTGGTAGTATGACAACCAGGGACACCAAAGTTTACCCAGGTTCGGTACGTCGCAACTAGTCGGCGTTCCTACTCCTGCAATCTCACTAAATCAGGGCTGAAGCCTGAAGTATACAAAGTAAAATGTGAGTTTGGGTTCGCTAACTCGACAAGGATCAACTTCTCGGCGAGTTGGCTTCTAGCTAATTGTCCCTGTCTTTCTTCGCTCCCGTCCGGCTTTATATAGATAGCCGGGTTAGGGCTTATAGAAAGGAAACCTAGAAGACTACGGTAAGCTTCTAACTTGGAAAGCGAGAATCCACCTTCTACTCCAAGCCGTACCACATGGGCCGTGGTCCGGGTCCTTCTAGAATCCGGCTCGTGCGCATCATATTACTGGGCCGCCTAATGGACCATGATCCATTACCATTCAGGCCACCCTGGTAATCCGGCTCTTTAGGACAATGGCGGATATACCCCTAATCGGCATATATCCGACAGTAGCCCCCAAGAAGGATTGAGACTTCAATTCGCCGTCTTTCCTCAATTTGAAGTATTTCCAAGAAATGTTGACTCTTTGTCTCGATTCTTCCTTTTTACTTAATTCATGCTTTTAACGCGAAACTCGGATTTTGGAAAATCCGGCTTTTTCTTCCACGAGCCTTCGTGGAGAAGGAACTTCCTTATGTCAGCGATGAAATCATGCTGACGCCAGGGACGTTTGGGTTCCAAATGTGAAACCCTGAAACGTATCTCTGACAGATTTTCGTGAGAAACGAGGAGATAGCAATAATCACCCGTCCCCTCATTTCCCGGATTTTCCAGCGAGTGACACGCGTCGAAGATCCAACAATCGAAAGAGCCATTGTAACGTATCTTAAAGTTTTTCCGGCTATAAATAGCCTTCCTCGGGCCCTCCAGTGATCCTTCCACTCTCAGTCCACCTCCCATCCCTCAAGCGCCATAGCCCCCAAGCAAGGGTTCTACTAGTGCAAGCAGAGCCCGTGCACGTCCAGCACCGTTCCCGGAATTTCTTCATCGGAAGCTCGAGATCCTCTCCACGCCGCCCGCAAATAGCCACCGGTGACTCACCGCGCGCCACAGAGGAGCACTCGGTCTCCGTCGACATCGACGAGATCATCAACAATATGGACCCGCAGCTCGATTCCCCGAGCCACGCCGCCACGAACATGCCGGAGAAAACTTCCGGCGACCAGGCCCGCGAGGATCCTACTCTCGCGGCTGAGAACCTGGTAGCCTCTTCTTCTGCGCCGCCTCCGCCATTCGCCCCTGAAACGGTGGAAGAAAAGATCCTCCTCGTCGGGGAGGAGCTCGCCGCTGCGGCCGCCGCCGGAGCCGAAGACGAAGGCGAGATGTCCGGGAACTAGAGCCGGTGCAACTTGGCCCCTTCCCTTCTTCCGACAATGGAGAAGGAGGGGCTGATTGTAAAGGGGAAGTGGCGGCATGAGGAGGACGACTCCGAGCCCTTGCACAAAGCCGGGGAAAGGGTTCTCCTAACCTCGCATCTTTCTCGAGGTATGGGAATTCCACCTTCCGCCTTCTTTCTCCAGGTCCTTAACCACTATAACATCCAACCCCACAACCTGCCTCCAAACTCCATTCTATATCTAGACGGGTTCCAGGCCCTCTTTGAAGGGTATCTAGGATTAGAGCCTAGGTTAGATTTCTGGCAATACTGTTTCGGCGTTAAGCGAAACCCCTCTGAGGGTGCACTCCTGACTTGCGAGACCATATCGTTCACCCTACGTAGATTTAGGGAGGATTGGTTCCCCAAGATCAAAACCTCGGAATCCATCAAATTTTGGACGCGTTCCTTCTTCTACCACCAAGACGTCCCGTTTCCTGGAAAGGAAACAGGGATTCCACCTTTTGTCAATTCTGCCGCCACTCCTCAGGAAAACTAAGCAGTAGAGGCAGTTCAGACTCTGCCGCCGGATCTACTTAGGATTAAGCGGCGCATCACCAAACTCGTCTCCGCATCTCCACCACTCACCGGCATGGATACATCCCTATGCTGGTTAGAAAGGTGGATTCATCCTCTGGCTCATCACGGTCCTCGACTTATGTGCGAATACTCGGGAGCTGAAGATACGACGCGGACAACGGATAAATCTTTGTCAGCCAAAGATTTGAGGAAACGTGTCAACCAGTTGGTCGCAACTCGCGACCAATATGAGGAAAGTCGGCCAATGTACACGGCAACAAACCCAGCTCCAAAGGTATGATTATTCATTTTGGGCTTTGATTCTGCGTTTCTTCTTTGTCGGATTTTTATTTTGACTCGAACTTTTTCGTTTTTTGACAGCTTGTTGATCTTCCTGAGAAGGACCTTGCATCCGATGCCGAGTTAGACGCCATGCGTGCTAGCTTCGCAGGTGGGCGGAAGCGCAAGAAACCTTCTTCTACTCAAGAAATAATCGACCTTGACGGGGTTCCCGTCGCTACCTACTGGTTAGACATCGGGGTTTACTTTTTCTCGGGATTTCATTCCTTCGTCTCGGAAATCTCATTTCTCGAATTTTTCTTT